>OX422198.1:1119261-1808011 GCA_949130485.1 Agelas oroides | reverse complement strand
CTACTTGACTCTACTACACTCTACCATGTCTCTACTACATTCTACCATGGCTCCACGTGGCTGTACGTCATTCTACTACATTCTACCATTGCTCTACTTGACTCTGTATGCCTCTACTACATTCTACCATGGCTCTAGTTGACTCTACTACATTCTACCTTGGCTCTACTTGGCTCTACTTGACTCTACTACACTATACCATTGCTAGACCTGGCTCTACCTGTCCCTACTACACTCTACCTTGGCTCTACTACATCCTACCATGGATCCAATTGACTCTACTTGACTCTACTACACCCTACCATGGCTCTACCTGGCTCTACTACATTCTACCATTGCTCTACTTGACTCTACATGACTCTACTACATTCTACCATGGCTCTACTTGACTCTACTTGAGTGCACTACACTCTACTTTGGCTCTACTTGGCTCTACTTGCCTCTACTACACACTACCATAGCTCTACTTGGCTCTACTACACTCTACCATGGCTCTTTTTGGCTGTACTTGACTCTACTACAGTATATCATGGCTCTACTCCATTGTACAATGGCTCTACTTGACACTACATGACTCTACTACATTCTACCGTGGCTCTACTTGACTCTACTACATTCTTCCATGGCTCTACTTGACTCTACTACATTCTACGATGGCTCTACTTTGCTCTACTTGACTCTACTACACTATACCATTGCTAGACCTGACTCTACTTGTCTCTACTTCACTCTACCTTGGCTCTACTACATCCTACCATGGATCCACGTGACTCCACTTGCCTCTACTACACTCTACCATCGCTCTACCTAGCTCTACTACTTTCTACCGTGGCTCTACTTGATTCTACATGACTGTACTACATTGTACCATAGCTCTACTTGACTCTCCTTGAGTCCACTACACTCTACCTTCGTTCTACTTGGTTCTACTTGACTCTACTACACAATACCATGGCTCTACTTGGCTCTACTACACTCTACCAAGGCTCTACTTGACTCTACTTGACTCTACTACACTATACCATGGCTCTACTCCATTGTACCATGGCTCTACTTGACACTACATGACTCTACTACATTCTACCATGGCTCTACTTGACTCTACTACATTCTACGTTGGCTCTACTTGGCTCTACTTGACTCTACTACACTATACCATTGCTAGACCTGGCTCTACTTGTCTCTACTTCGCTCTACCTTTGCTCTACTACATCCTACCATGGATCCACGTGACTCTACTTCACTCTACTACACTCTACCATGGGTCTACCTGGCTCTACTACATTCTACCGTGCCTCTACTTGACTCTACATGACTCTACTACATTCTACCATTGCTGTACGTGACTCTACGTGAGTCTACTACACTCTACTTTGGCTCTACTTGGCTCTACTGGCCTCTACTACACACTACCATGGTTCTACTTGGCTCTACTACACTCTACCATGGCTCTACTTTGCTCTACTTGACTCTACTACACTCTACCATGGCTCTACTGGTCTCTACTTGACTCTACTACACTCTACCATGTCTCTACTACATTCTACCATTGCTCCACGTGACTGTACTTGACTCTACTACATTCTACAATAGCTCTCCTTGATTCTACTACACTATACCATGACTCTACTTGGCTCTACATGACTCTACTACATGCTACCGTTGCTCTACTTGGCTCTACCTCACTCTACTACACTCTACCATGGCTCTACTTGGCTCTACTACATTCTACGATGGCTCTATTTGGCTCTACTTGACTCTACTACACTATATCATGGCTCTACTCCATTGTATATCGTTGTTATACTTCACACTACATGACTCTACTACATTCTACCATGGCTCTACTTGACTCTACTTGACTCTACTACACTCTACCATGGCTCTACTTGGCTCTACTCGACTCTACTACACTCTATCATGTCTCTACTACATTCTACCATGGCTCCACGTGACTCTACGTGACTCTACTCCATTGTACCATGGCTCTACGTGACACTACATGACTCTACTACATTCTACCATGGCTCTACTTGACTCTACTACATTCTACGATGGCTGTACTTGGCTCTACTTGACTCTACTACACTATACCGTTGCTAGACCTGGCTCAACTTGTCTCTACTTCACTCTACCTTGGCTCTACTACATCCTACCATGGATCAACGTGACTCTACTTGAATCTACTACACTCTACAATGGCTCTACCTGGCTCTACTACATTCTACCATGTCTCTACTTGACTCTACATGACTGTACTACATTCTACCATAGCTCTACTTGACTCTACTTGAGTCCACTACACTCTACCTTTGCTCTACTTGGCTCTACTTGACTCTAGTACACACTACCATGGCTCTACTTGGCTCTACTACACTCTGCCATGGCTCTACTTGGCTCTACTTGACCCTCCTACACTCTACCATGTCTCTACTACATTCTACCATGGCTCCACGTGACTCTACATCATTCTACTACATTCTACCATTGCTCTACTTGACTCTGTATGCCTCTACTACATTCAACCATGGCTCTACTTCACTCTACTACATTCTACGATGGCTCTACTTGGCTCTACTTGACTCTACTACACTATACCATTGCTAGACCTGGCTCTACTTGTCCCTACTACACTCTACCTTGGCTCTACTACATCCTACCATGGATCCAATTGACTCTACTTGACTCTACTACACTCTACCATGGCTCTACCTGGCTTTACTACATTCTACCATGGCTCTACTTGACTCTACATGACTCTACTACATTCTACCATGGCTCTACTTGACTCTACTTCAGTCCACTACACTCTACTTTGGCTCTACTTTGCTCTACTTGCCTCTACTACACACTACCATAGCTCTACTTGGCTCTACTACACTCTACCATGGCTCTTCTTGGCTCTACTTGACTCTACTACAGTATATCATGGCTCTATTCCATTGTACAAGGGCTCTACTTGACACTACATGACTCTACCACATTCTACCATGGCTCTACTTGACTCTACTACATTCTACCATGGCTCTACTTGGCTCTACTTGACTCTACTACACTATACCATTGCTAGACCTGGCTCAACTTGTCTCTACTTCACTCTACCTTGGCTCTACTACATCCTACCATGGATCCACGTGACTCCACTTGACCCTACTACACTCTACCATCGCTCTACCTAGCTCTACTACTTTCTACCGTGGCTCTACTTGATTCTACATGACTCTACTACATTGTACCATGGCTCTACTTGACTCTACTTGAGTCCACTACACTCTACCTTCGTTCTACTTTGTTCTACTTGACTCTACTACACAATACCATGGCTCTACTTGGCTCTACTATACTCTACCATGGCTCTACTTGGCTCTACTTGACTCTACTACACTATACCATGGCTCTACTCCGTTGTACCATGGCTCTACTTGACACTACATGACTCTACTACATTCTACCATGGCTCTACTTGACTCTACTACATTCTACGATAGCTCTACTTGGCTCTACTTGACTCTACTACACTATACCATTGCTAGAACTGGCTCTACTTGTCTCTATTTCACTCTACCTTTGCTCTACTACATCCTACCATGGATCCACGTGACTCTACTTGACTCTACTACACTCTACCATTGCTCTACCTGGCTCTACTACATTCTACCATGGCTCTACATGACTCTACATGACTCTACTACATTCTACTATGGCTCTACTTTACTCTCCTTGAGTCCACTACACTCTACCTTGGCTCTACTTGGCTCTACTACACTCTACCATGGCTCTACTTGGCTCTACTTGACTCTACTACATTATACCATGGCTCTACTCCATTGTACCATGGCTCTATTTGACACTAGATCACTCTACTACATTCTACCATGGCTCTACTTGACTCTACTACATTCTACGATGGCTCTACTTGGCTCTACTTGACTCTACTACACTATACCATTGCTAGACGTGGCTCTACTTGTCTCTACTTCACTCTACCTTAGCTGTACTACATCCTACCATGGATCCACGTGGCCCTACTGGACTCTACTACACTCTACACCATGGCTCTACCTGGCTCTACTACATTCTACCATGGCTCTACTTGACTCTACATGACTCTACTACATTCTACCATGGCTCTACTTTACTCTGGTTGAGTCCACTACATTCTACCTTGACTCTACTTGGCTCTACTTGACTCTACTACACACTACCATGGCTCTACTTGGCTCTACTACAATCTACCATGGCTCTACTTGGCTCTACATCACTCTACTACACTCTACCATGTCCCTACCACATTCTACCATAGCTGCACTTGACTCTACTACATTCTTCCATGGATCTACTTGACTCTACGTGACTGTACTACACTCTACCATGGCTCTACCTGGCTCTACTAAATTCTACAATGGCTCTACTTGACTCTACTTCAGTCCACTACACTCTACTTTAGCTCTACTTGCCTCTACTTGCCTCTACTACACACTACCATGGCTGTACTTGGCTCTACTACACTCTACAATGGCTCTACTTGGCTCTACTTGACTCTACTACACTATACAATGGCTCTACTCCATTGTACCATGGCTCTACTTGTCACTACATGACTCTACAAGATTCTACTATGGCTCTACTTGGCTCTACTTGACTCTACTACACTATACCTTTGCTAGACCTGGCTCTACTTGTCTCTACTTCACTCTACCTTAGCTGTACTACATCCTACCATGGATCCACGTGACTCTACTTGACTCTACTACACTCTACACCATGGCTCTACCTGGCTCTACTACATTCTACCATGGCTCCACTTGATTCTACATGACTCTACTACATTCTACCTTGGCTCTACTTTACTCTGCTTGAGTCCACTACACTCTACCTTGACTCTACTTGTCTCTACTACATTCTACGGTGGCTCTACTTGGCTCTACTTGGCTCTACTTGACTCGACTACAATGTACGATTGCTAGACCTAGCTCTACTTGTCTATACTTCACTCTACCTTGGCTCTACTGCATTCTACCGTGTCTCTACTTGACTCTACATGACTCTACTACATTCTACCATGGCTCTACTTGACTCTACTTCAGTCCACTACACTCTACTTTGGCTCTTCTTGGCTCTACTTGACTCTACTACAGGATATCATGGCTCTACTCCATTGTACAATGGCTCTACTTGACACTACATGACTCTACTACATTCTACCATGGCTCTACTTGACTCTACTACATTCTACAATGGCTCTACTTGGCTCTACTTGACTCTACTACACTATACCATTGCTAGACCTGGCTCTACTTGTCTCTACTTCACTCTACGTTGGCTCTACTACATCCTACCATGGATCCACGTGACTCCACTTGCCTCTACTACACTCTACCATCGCTCTACCTAGCTCTACTACTTTCTACCGTGGCTCTACTTGATTCTACATGACTCTACTACATTCTACCATGACTCTACTACATTCTACCATGGCTCTACGTGACTCTCCTTGAGTCCACTACACTCTACCTTGGTTCTACTTGGCTCTACTTGACTCTACTACAGACTACCATGGCTCTACTTGGCTCTACTACACTCTATCATGGCTCTACTTGGCTCTACTTGACTCTACAACACTCTACCATGGCTCCACTCCATTGTATATCATGGCTATACTTCACACTAGATGACTCTACTACATTCTACCATGGTTCTACTTGACTCTACTTGACTCTACTACACTCTACCATGGCTCTACTTGGCTCTACTCGACTCTACTACACTCTACCATGTCTCTACTACATTCTACCATGGCTCCAAGTGACTCTACTTGACTCTACTCCATTGTACCATGGCTCTACGTGACAGTACATGACTCTACTACATTCTACCATGGCTCTACTTGACTCTACTACATTCTACGATGGCTGTACTTGGCTCTACTTGACTCTACTACACTTTACCATTGCTACACCTGGCTCAACTTGTCTCTACTTCACTCTACCTTGGCTTTACTACATCCTATCATGGATCAACGTGACTCTACTTGAATCTACTACACTCTACAATGGCTCTACCTGGCTCTACTACATTCTACCATGTCTCTACTTGACTCTACATGACTCTACTACATTCTACCATGGCTCTACTTGAGTCCACTACACTGTACCTTGGCTGTACTTTGCTCTACTTGACTCTAGTACACACTACCATGGCTCTACTTGGCTCTACTACACTCTACCATGGCTCTACTTGGCTCTACTTGACTCTACTACACTCTACCATGTCTCTACTACATTCTACCATGGCTCCACGTGACTCTACGTCATTCTACTACATTCTACCATTGCTCTACTTGACTCTGTATGCCTCTACTACATTCTACCATGGCTCTACTTGACTCTACTACATTCTACCTTGGCTCTACTTGGCTCTACTTGACTCTACTACACTATACCATTGCTAGACCTGGCTCTACTTGTCCCTACTACACTCTACCTTGGCTCTACTACATCCTACCATGGATCCAATTGACTCTACTTGACTCTACTACACCCTACCATGGCTCTACCTGGCTCTACTACATTCTACCATGGCTCTACTTGACTCTACATGACTCTACTACATTCTACCATGGCTCTACTTGACTCTACTTCAGTCCACTACACTCTACTTTGGCTCTACTTGGCTCTACTTGCCTCTACTACACACTACCATAGCTCTACTTGGCTCTACTACACTCTACCATGGCTCTTTTTGGCTGTACTTGACTCTACTACAGTATATCATGGCTCTACTCCATTGTACAATGGCTCTACTTGACACTACATGACTCTACTACATTCTACCATGGCTCTACTTGACTCTACTACATTCTTCCATGGCTCTACTTCACTCTACTACATTCTACGATGGCTCTACTTGGCTCTACTTGACTCTACTACACTATACCATTGCTAGACCTGACTCTACTTGTCTCTACTTCACTCTACCTTGGCTCTACTACATCCTACCATGGATCCACGTGACTCCACTTGACCCTACTACACTCTACCATCTCTCTACCTAGCTCTACTACTTCCTACCGTGGCTCTACTTGATTCTACATGACTGTACTACATTATACCATGGCTCTACTTGACTCTCCTTGAGTCCACTACACTCTACCTTCGTTCTACTTGGTTCTACTTGACTCTACTACACAATACCATGGCTCTACTTGGCTCTACTACACTCTGCCAAGGCTCTACTTGGCTCTACTTGACTCTACTACACTATACGATGGCTCTACTCCATTGTACCATGGCTCTACTTGACACTACATGACTCTACTACATTCTACCATGGCTCTACTTGACTCTGCTACATTCTACGATGGCTCTACTTTGCTCTACTTGACTCTACTACACTATACCATTGCTAGACCTGGCTCTACTTGTCTCTACTTCGCTCTACCTTTGCTCTACTACATCCTACCATGGATCCACGTGACTCCACTTGACCCTACTACACTCTACCATCGCTCTACCTAGCTCTACTACTTTCTACCATGACTCTACTTGATTCTACATGACTCTACTACATTCTATCATGGCTCTACTTGACTCTCCTTGAGTCCACTACACTCTACCTTGGTCCTACTTGGTTCTACATGACTCTACTACACAATACCATGGCTCTACTTGGCTCTACTACACTCTACCATGGCTCTACTTGGTTCTACTTGACTCTACTACACTATACCATGGCTCTACTCCATTGTATCATGGCTCTACTTGACACTACATGACTCTACTACATTCTACCATGGCTCTACTTGACTCTACTACATTCTACGATGGCTCTACTTGGCTCTACTTGACTCTACTACACTATACCATTGCTAGACCTAGCTCTACTTGTCTCTACTTCGCTCTACCTTTGCTCTACTATATCCTACCATGGATCCACGTGACTCTACTTCACTCTACTACACTCTACCATGGGTCTACCTGGCTCTACTACAATCTACCGTACCTCTACTTGACTCTACATGACTCTACTACATTCTACCATGGCTGTACTTGACTCTACGTGAGTCTACTACACTCTACTTTGGCTGTACTTGGCTCTACTGGCATCTACTACACACTACCATGGTTCTACTTGGCTCTACTACACTCTACCATGGCTCTACTTGACTGTACATGACTCTACTACATTCTACCATGGCTCAAATTGGCTCTACTTGACTCTACTACACCCTACCATGACTGTACTCCATTGTACCATGGCTCTACTTGACACTACATGATTCTACTAAGTTCTACCGTGGCTCTTCTTGACTCTACTTGACTCTCCTACACCCTACCATTGCTCTACGTGGCTCTACTACACTCTACCATGGCTCTACTTTGCTCTACTTGACTCTACTACACTCTACCATGGCTCTACTGGTCTGTACTTGATTCTACTACACTCTACCATGTCTCTACTACATTCTACCTTTGCTCCACGTGACTGTACTTGACTCTACTACTCTATACCATGGCTCTACTTGGCTCTACATGACTCTACTACATGCTACCGTTGCTCTACTTGGCTCTACCTCACTCTAGTACACTCTACCATGGCTCTACTTGGCTCTACTACACTCTACGATGGCTCTATTTGGCTCTACTTGACTCTACTACACTATATCATTGCTAGACCTAGCTGTACTTGTCTCTACTACACTCTACCTTGGCTCTACTACATCCTTCCATGGATGCTCGTTACTCTACTTGACTCTACCACACTCTACCATGGCTCTACCTGGCTCTACTACATTATACCATGGCTCTACTTGACTCTGCATGATCATACTACATTCTACCATGGCTCTACTTGACTCTACTTGACTCTACTACATTCTACCATGACTCCACGTCACTCTACTTGTCTCTACTTCATTCTACCAATGCTCTACCTGGCTCTACTACATTCTACCATGGCTCAACTTGGGTCTACATGACTCTACTACATGCTCCCATGGCTCTACTTGACTCTACTTCAGACTGCTACACTCTACCATTCCTCTTCTTGGCTCTACTTGACTCTACTACACTCTACCATGGCTCTACTCCATTGTATACCATGGCTCTTCTTCACACTACATGGCTCTACTACATTCTACCATGGTTCCAATTGAATCTACTACACTCTACCATAGCTCTACTCCATTGTACCATGGCTCTACTTGACACTTACATGACTCTACTACACTCTGCCATAGCTCTACTTGATTCTACTACATTCTACGATGGCTCTACTTGGCTCTACTTGACTCTACTACACTATACCATTGCTAGACCTCGCTCTAATTGTCTCTACTACAGTCTACCTTGGCTCTACTACATCCTACCATGGATCCCCGTGACTCTTCTTGACTCTACTACACTCTACCATGGCTCTACCTGGCTCTACTACATTCTACAATGGCTCTACTTGACTCTACATGACTCTACAACATTCTACCATGGCTCTACTTGACTCTACTTCAGTCCACTACACTCTACTTTGACTCTACTTGCCTCTACTTGCCTCTACTACACACTACCATGGCTCTACTTGGCTCTACTACACTCTACAATGGCTCTACTTGGCTCTAGTTGACTCTACTACACTATACCATGGCTCTACTCCATTGTACCATGGCTCTACTTGACACTACATGACTCTACTACATTCTACCATGGCTCTACTTGACTCTACTACCCTCTACCATGGCTCTATCTAGCTGTACTACTTTCTACCATAACTCTACTTGACTCTACATGACTCTACTACACTCTACCATGGCTCTACTTGACTGTACTTCAGTCCACTACACTCTACTTTAGCTCTACTTGGCTCTACTTGCCTCTACTACACAATACGATGGCTCTACTTGGCTCTACTACACTCTACCATGGCTCTACTTGGCTCTACTTGACTCTACTACACTATACCATGGCTCTACTCCATTGTACCATGGCTCTACTTGACACTACATGACTCTACTACATTCTACCATGGCTCTACTTGACTCTGCTACATTCTACGATGGCTCTACTTGGCTCTACTTGACTCTACTACACTATACCATTGCTAGACCTGGCTCTACTTGTCTCTACTTCGCTCTACCTTTGCTCTACTACATCCTACCATGGATCCACGTGACTCCACTTGACCCTACTACACTCTACCATCGCTCTACCTAGCTCTACTACTTTCTACCGTGACTCTACTTGATTCTACATGACTCTACTACATTCTACCATGGCTCTACTTGACTCTCCTTGAGTCCACTACACTCTACCTTGGTCCTACTTGGTTCTGCTTGACTCTACTACACAATACCATGGCTCTACTTGGCTCTACTACACTCTACCATGGCTCTACTTGGCTCTACTTGACTCTACTACACTATACCATGGCTCTACTCCATTGTACCATGGCTCTACTTGACACTACATGACTCTACTACATTCTGCCATGGCTCTACTTGACTCTACTACATTCTACGATGGCTCTACTTGGCTCTACTTGACTCTACTACACTATACCATTGCTAGACCTGGCTCTACTTGTCTCTACTTCACTCTACCTTAGCTGTACTACATCCTACCATGGATCCACGTGGCCCTACTTGACTCTACTACACTCTACCATGGGTCTACCTGGCTCTACTACATTCTACCGTGCCTCTACTTGACTCTACATGACCCTACTACATTCTACCATGGCTCTACTTGACTCTACGTGAGTCTACTACACTATACTTTGGCTCTACTTGGCTCTACTGACCTCTACTACATACTACCATGGTTCTACTTGGCTCTACTACACTCTACCATGGCTCTACTTGACTCTACATGACTCTACTACATTCTACCATGGCTCAAATTGGCTCTTCTTGACTCTACTACACTCTACCATGACTCTACTCCATGTACCATGGGTCTACTTGACACTACATGATTCTACTATGTTCTACCGTGGCTCTTCTTGACTCTACTTGACTCTCCTACACCCTACCATTGCTCTACGTGGCTCTACTACACTCTACCATGGCTCTACTTTGCTCTACTTGACTCTACTACACTCTACCATGGCTCTACTGGTCTCTACTTGACTCTACTACACTCTACCATGTCTCTACTACATTCTACCATTGCTCCACGTGACTGTACTTGACTCTACTACATTCTACAATAGCTCTCCTTGACTCTACTACACTATACCATGGCTCTACTTGGCTCTACATGACTCTACTACATGCTACCGTGGATCTACTTGGCTCTATCTCATTCTACTACACTCTACCATGGCTCTACTTGGCTCTACTACACTATATCATTGCTAGACCTGGCTGTACTTGTTTCTACTACACTCTACCTTGGCTCTACTACATCCTTCCATGGATGCTCGTTATTCTACTTGACTCTACCACACTCTACCATGGCTCTACCTGGCTCTACTACATTATACCATGGCTCTACTTGACTCTGCATGATCATACTATATTCTACCATGACTCTACTTGACTCTACTTGACTCTACTACATTCTACCATGACTCCACGTCACTCTACTTGTCTCTACTTCATTCTACTAATGCTCTACCTGGCTCTTCTACATTCTACCATGGCTCTACTTGGCTCTACATGACTCTACTAGATGCTCTCATGGCTCTACTTGGCTCTACTTGAGACTACTACACTCTTCCGTTCCTCTACTTGGCTCTACTTGACTCTACTACACTCTACCATGGCTCTACTCCATTGTATACCATGGCTTTTCTTCACACTACATGGCTCTACTACATTCTACCATGGTTCCAATTGAATCTACTACAATCTACCATAGCTCTACTCCATTGTACAATGGCTCTACTTGACACTTACATGACTCTACTACACTCTGCCATAGCTCTACTTCACTCTACTACATTCTACGATGGCTCTACTTGGCTCTACTTGACTCTACTACATTCTACCATGGCTCCACTTGAGTCTACTACACCATATCATGGCTCTACTTGGTTCTACTTGACTTTACTACACTCTACCATGGCTCTTCTCCATAGTATATCATGGCTATACTTCACACTACATGACTCTACTACATTCTACCATGGCTCTACTTTACTCTACTTGACTCTACTACACTCTACCATGGCTCTACTTGGCTCTACTCGACTCTACTACACTCTACCATGTCTCTACTACACTCTACCATGTCTCTACTACATTCTACCATGGCTCCACGTGACTCTACGTGACTCTACTCCATTGTACCATGGCTCTACGTGACACTACATGACTCTACTACATTCTACCATGGCTCTACTTGACTCTACTACATTATACCATTGCTAGACCTGGCTCAACTTGTCTCTACTTCACTCTACCTTGGCTCTACTACATCCTACCATGGATCAACGTGACTCTACTTGAATCTACTACACTCTACCATGGCTCTATCTTGCTCTACTATATTCTACCATGTCTCTACTTGACTCTGCAAGACTGTACTACATTCTACCATAGCTCTACTTGACTCTACTTGAGTCCACTACACCCTACCTTGGCTCTACTTGGCTCCACTTGACTCTAGTACACACTACCATGGCTCTACTTGGCTCTACTACACTCTGCCATGGCTCTAGTTGGCTCTACTTGACTCTACTACACTCTACCATGTCTCTACTACATTCTACCATAGCTCCACGTGACTCTACGTCATTCTACTACATTCTACCATTGCTCTACTTGACTCTGTATGCCTCTACTACATTCTACCATGGCTCTACTTCACTCTACCACATTCTACGATGGCTCTACTTGACTCTACTACACTATACCATTGCTAGACCTGGCTCTACTTGTCCCTACTACACTCTACTTTGGCTCTACTACATCCTACCATGGATCCAATTGATTCTACTTGACTCTACTACACTCTACCATGGCTCTACCTGGCTCTACTACATTCTACCATTGCTCTACTTGACTCTACATGACTCTACTACATTCTACCATGGCTCTACTTGACTCTACTTCAGTCCACTACACACTACTTTGGCTCTACTTGGCTCTACTGGCCTGTACTACACACTACCATGGTTCTACTTGGCTCTACTACACTCTACCATGGCTCTACTTGACTCTACATGACTCTTCTACATTGTACCATGGCTCAAATTGGCTCTACTTGACTCTACTACACTCTACCATGGCTCTACTGGTCTCTACTTGACTCTACTACACTCTACCATGTCCCTACTACATTCTACCATTGCTCCACGTGACTGTACTTGACTCTACTACATTCTACAATAGCTCTCCTTGACTCTACTACACTATACCATGGCTCTACTTGGCTCTACATGACTCTACTACATGCTACTATGGATCTACTTGGCTCTACCTCACTCTACTACACTCTACCATGGCTCTACTTGGCTCTACTACACTCTACGATGGCTCTATTTGGCTCTACTTGACTCTACTACACTATATCATTGCTAGACCTGGCTCTATTTGGCTCTACTTTACTCTACTACACTATATCATTGCTAGACCTGGCTGTACTTGTCTCTACTACACTCTACCTTCGCTCTACTACATCCTTCCATGGATGCTCGTTACTCTACTTGACTCTACCACACTCTACCATGGCTCTACCTGGCTTTACTACATTATACCATGGCTCTACTTGACTCTGCATGATCATACTACATTCTACCATGGTTCTACTTAACTCTACTTGACTCTACTACATTCTACCATGACTCCACGTCACTCTACTTGTCTCTACTTCATTCTACCAATGCTCTACCTGGCTCTACTACATTCTGCAATGGCTCTACTTGGCTCTCCATGACTCTACTACATGCTCTCATGGCTCTACTTGGCTCTACTTGAGACTACTACACTCTACCATTCCTCTACTTGGCTCTACTTGACTCTACTACACTCTACCATGGCTCTACTCCATTGTATACCATGGCTCTTCTTCACACTACATGGCTCTACTACATTCTACCATGGTTCCAATTGAATCTACTACACTCTACCATAGCTCTACTCCATTGTACCATGGCTCTACTTGACACTTACATGACTCTACTACACTCTGCCATAGCTCTACTTCACTCTACTACATTCTACCATGGCTCTACTTGGCTCTACTTGACTCTACTACACTATACCATTGCTAGACCTCGCTCTACTTGTCTCTACTACACTCTACCTTGGCTCTACTACATCCTAGCATGGATCTCCGTGACTCTTCTTGACTCTACTACACTCTATCATGGCTCTACCTGGCTCTACTACATTCTACCATGGCTCTACTTGACTCTACATGACTCTACTACATTCTACCATGGCTCTACTTGACTCTACTTCAGTCCACTACACTCTACTTTGACTCTACTTGGCTCTACTTGCCTCTACTACACACTACCATGGCTCTACTTGACTCTACTACACTCTACCATGGCTCTACTTAGCTCTGGTTGACTCTACTACACTATACCATGGCTCTACTCCATTGTACCATCGCTCTACTTGACACTACATGACTCTACTACATTCTACCATGGCTCTACTTGACTCTACTACATTCTACAATGGCTCTACTTGGCTCTACTTGACTCTACTACACTATACCATTGCTACACCTGGCTCTACTTGTCTCTACTTCACTCTACCTTAGCTGTACTACATCCTACCATGGATCCACGTGGCCCTACTTGACTCTACTACACTCTACACCATGGCTCTACCTGGCTCTACTACATTCTACCATGGCTCTACTTGACTCTACATGACTCTACTACATTCTACCATGGCTCTACTTTACTCTGCTTGAGTCCACTACACTCTACCTTGACTCTACTTGAGTCTACTACACACTACCATGGCTCTACTTGGCTCTACTACAATCTACCATGGCTCTACTTGGCTCTACATCACTCTACTACAGTCTACCATGTCCCTGCCACATTCTATCATAACTCTACTTGACTCTACATGACTCTACTACATTCTGCCATGGATGTACTTGACTCTATGTGACTGTACTACACTCTACCATGGCTCTACTCCATTGTACTATGGCTCTACTTGACACTACATGACTCTACTACATTCTACCATGGCTCAACTTGACTCTACTACATTCTACGGTGGCTCTACTTGGCTCTACTTGGATCTACTTGACTCGACTACAATGTACCATTGCTAGACCTGGCTCTACTTGTCTCTACTTCACTCTACCTTGGCTCTACTACATCCTATCATGGATCCACGTGATTTTACTTGACTCTACTACACACTACCATGGCTCCACTTGACTCTCCTTGAGTCCACTACACTCTACCTTGGCTCTACTTGGCTCTACTTGACTCTACTACACTGTACCATGGCTCTACTTGGCTCTACTACACTCTACCATGGCTCTACTTGGCTCTACTTGACTCTACTACACTATACCATGGCTCTACTCCATTGTACCATGGCTCTATTTGACACAAGATCACTCTACTACATTCTACGATGGCTCTACTTGGCTCTACTTGACTCTACTACACTATACCTTTGCTAGACGTGGCTCTACTTGTCTCTACTTCACTCTACCTTAGTTGTACTACATCCTACCATGGATCCACGTGACTCTACTTGACTCTACTACACTCTACACCATGGCTCTACCTGGCTCTACTACATTCTACCATGGCTCCACTTGACTCTACATGACTCTACTACATTCTACCATGGCTCTACTTTACTCTGCTTGAGTCCACTACACTCTACCTTGACTCTACTTGTCTCTACTACATTCTACGGTGGCTCTACTTAGCTCTACTTGGCTCTACTTGACTCGACTACAATGTACCATTGCTAGACCTGGCTCTACTTGTCTCTACTTCACTCTACCTTGGCTCTACTACATTCTACCATGGCTCTACTTGACTCTACATGACTCTACTACATTCTACCATGGCTCTACTTGACTCTACTTCAGTCCACTACACATTAATTTGGCTCTTCTTGGCTCTACATGACTCTACTACAGTATATCATGGCTCTACTTCATTGTACAATGGCTCTGCTTGACACTACATGACTCTACTACATTCTACCATGGCTCTACTTGACTCTACTACATTCTACGATGGCTCTACTTGGCTCTACTTGACTCTACTACACTATACCATTGCTAGACCTGGCTCTACTTGTCTCTACTTCGCTGTACCTTTGCTCTAGTACATCCTACCATGGATCCACGTGACTCTACTTCACTCTACTACACTCTACCATGGGTCTACCTGGCTCTACTACATTCTACCGTACCTCTACTTGACTCTATATGACTCTACTACATTCTACCATGGCTGTACTTGATTCTACTTGAGTCCACTACACTCTACCTTGACTCTACTTGTCTCTACTACATTCTACGGTGGCTCTACTTGGCTCTACTTGGCTCTCCTTGACTCGACTATAATGTACCATTGCTAGACCTGGCTCTACTTGTCTCTACTTCACTCTACCTTGGCTCTACATGACTCTACTACATTCTACCATGGCTCTACTTGACTCTACTTCAGTCCACTACACTTTAATTTGGCTCTACTTGGCTCTACTTGACTCTACTACACTATACCATGGCTCTACTCCATTGTACCATGGCTCTACTTGACACTACATGACTCTACTACATTCTACCATGGTTCTACTTGACTCTACTACATTCTACGATGGCTCTACTTGGCTCTACTTGACTCTACTACACTATACCATTGCTAGACCTGGCTCTACTTGTCTCTACTTCGCTCTACCTTTGCTCTACTACATCCTACCATGGATCCACGTGACTCTACTTCACTCTACTACACTCTACCATGGGTCTACCTGGCTCTACTACATTCTACCGTGCCTCTACTTGACTCTACATGACTCTACTACATTCTACCATGGCTGTACTTGACTCTACGTGAGTCTACTACCCTCTACTTTGGCTCTACTTGGCTCTACTGGCCTCTACTACACACTACCATGGTTCTACTTGGCTCTACTACACTCTACTATGGCTCTACTTTGCTCTACTTGACTCTACTACACTCTACCATGGCTCTACTGGTCTCTACTTGACTCTACTACACTCTACCATGTCTCTACTACATTCTACCATTGCTCCACGTGACTGTACTTGACTCTACTACATTCTACAATAGCTCTCCTTGATTCTACTACACTATACCATGGCTCTACTTGGCTCTACATGACTCTACTACATGCTACCGTTGCTCTACTTGGCTCTACCTCACTCTACTACACTCTACCATGGCTCTACTTGGCTCTACTACACTCTACGATGGCTCTATTTGGCTCTACTTGACTCTACTACACTATATCATGGCTCTACTCCATTGTATATCATGGCTATACTTCACACTACATGACTCTACTACATTCTACCAGGTCTCTACTTGACTCTACTTGACTCTACTACACTCTACCATGGCTCTACTTGGCTCTACTCGACTCTACTACACTCTACCATGTCTCTACTACATTCTACCATGGCTCCACGTGACTCTACGTGACTCTACTCCATTGTACCATGGCTCTACGTGACACTACATGACTCTACTACATTCTACCATTGCTCTACTTGACTCTACTACATTCTACGATGGCTGTACTTGGCTCTACTTGACTCTACTACACTATACCGTTGCTAGACCTGGCTCAACTTGTCTCTACTTCACTCTACCTTGGCTCTACTACATCCTACCATGGATCAACGTGACTCTACTTGAATCTACTACACTCTACAATGGCTCTACCTGGCTCTACTACATTCTACCATGTCTCTACTTGACTCTACATGACTCTACTACATTCTACCATAGCTCTACTTGACTCTACTTGAGTCCACTACACTCTACCTTGGCTCTACTTGGCTCTACTTGACTCTAGTACACACTACCATGTCTCTACTACATTCTACCATGGCTCCACGTGACTCTACGTGACTCTACTCCATTGTACCATGGCTCTTCGTGACACTACATGACTCTACTACATTCTACCATTGCTCTACTTGACTCTACTACATTCTACGATGGCTGTACTTGGCTCTACTTGACTCTACTACACTATACCGTTGCTAGACCTGGCTCAACTTGTCTCTACTTCACTCTACCTTGGCTCTACTACATCCTACCATGGATCAACGTGACTCTACTTGAATCTACTACACTCTACAATGGCTCTACCTGGCTCTACTACATTCTACCATGTCTCTACTTGACTCTACATGACTCTACTACATTCTACCATAGCTCTACTTGACTCTACTTGAGTCCACTACACTCTACCTTGGCTCTACTTGGCTCTACTTGACTCTAGTACACACTACCATGGCTCTACTTGGCTCTACTACACTCTGCCATGGCTCTACTTGGCTCTACTTGACTCTCCTACACTCTACCATGTCTCTACTACATTCTACCATGGCTCCACGTGACTCTACATCATTCTACTACATTCTACCATTGCTCTACTTGACTCTGTATGCCTCTACTACATTCAACCATGGCTCTACTTCACTCTACTACATTCTACGATGGCTCTACTTGGCTCTACTTGACTCTGCTACACTATACCATTGCTAGACCTGGCTCTACTTGTCCCTACTACACTCTACCTTGGCTCTACTACATCCTACTATGGATCCAATTGACTCTACTTGACTCTACTTGACTCTACTACACTCTACCATGGCTCTACCTGGCTTTACTACATTCTACCATGGCTCTACTTGACTCTACATGACTCTACTACATTCTACCATTGCTCTACTTGACTCTACTACAGTCCACTACACTCTACTTTGGCTCTACTTGGCTCTACTTGCCTCTACTACACACTACCATAGCTCTACTTGGCTCTACTACACTCTACCATGGCTGTTCTTGGCTCTACTTGACTCTACTACGGTATATCATGGCTCTATTCCATTGTACAAGGGCTCTACTTGACACTACATGACTCTACTACATTCTACCATGGCTCTACTTGACTCTACTACATTCTACCATGGCTCTACTTGACTCTACTACATTCTACCATGGCTCTACTTGGCTCTACTACAATCTACCATGGCTCTACTTGGCTCTACATCACTCTACTACACTCTACCATGTCCCTGCCACATTCTATCATAACTCTACTTGACTCTACATGACTCTACTACATTCTGCCATGGATCTACTTGACTCTACGTGACTTTACTACACTCTACCATGGCTCTACCTGACTCTACTAAATTCTACCATATCTCTACTTGACTCTACATGACTCTACTACATTCTACCATGGCTCTACTTGACTCTACTTCAGTCCACTACACTCTACATTGGATCTACTTGGCTCTACTTGCCTCTACTACACACTACCATGGTTCTACTTGGCTCTACTACACTCTACAATGGCTCTACTTGGCTCTACTTGACTCTACTACACTATACCATGGCTCTACTCCATTGTACTATGGCTCTACTTGACACTACATGACTCTACTACATTCTACCATGGCTCTACTTGACTCTACTACATTCTACGGTGGCTCTACTTGGCTCTACTTGGCTCTACTTGACTCGACTACAATGTACCATCGCTAGACCTGGCTCTACTTGTCTCTACTTCACTCTACCTTGGCTCTACTACATTCTACCATGGATCCACGTGATTTTACTTGACTCTACTACACACTACCATGGCTCCACTTGACTCTCCTTGAGTCCACTACACTCTACCTTGGCTCTACTTGGCTCTACTTGACTCTACTACACTCTACCATGGCTCTACTTGGCTCTACTACACTCTACCATGGCTCTACTTGGCTCTACTTGACTCTACTACATTATACCATGGCTCTACTCCATTGTACCATGGCTCTATTTGACACAAGATCACTCTACTACATTCTACGATGGCTCTACTTGGCTCTACTTGACTCTACTACACTATACCTTTGCTAGACGTGGCTCTACTTGTCTCTACTTCACTCTACCTTAGTTGTACTTCATCCTACCATGGATCCACGTGACTCTACTTGACTCTACTACACTCTACACCATGGCTCTACCTGGCTCTACTACATTCTACCATGGCTCCACTTGACTCTACATGACTCTACTACATTCTACCATGGCTCTACTTTACTCTGCTTGAGTCCACTACACTCTACCTTGACTCTACTTGTCTCTACTACATTCTACGGTGGCTCTACTTGGCTCTACTTGGCTCTACTTGACTCGACTACAATGTACCATTGCTAGACCTGGCTCTACTTGTCTCTACTTCACTCTACCTTGGCTCTACTACATTCTACCATGGCTCTACTACATTCTACCATGGCTCTACTTGACTCTACATGACTCTACTACATTCTACCATGGCTCTACTTGACTCTACTTCAGTCCACTACACTTTAATTTGGCTCTTCTTGGCTCTACATGACTCTACTACAGTATATCATGGCTCTACTTCATTGTACAATGGCTCTGCTTGACACTACATGACTCTACTACATTCTACTATGGCTCTACTTGACTCTACTACATTCTACGATGGCTCTACTTGGCTCTACTTGACTCTACTACACTATACCATTGCTAGACCTGGCTCTACTTGTCTCTACTTCGCTGTTCCTTTACTCTACTACATCCTACCATGGATCCACGTGACTCTACTTCACTCTACTACACTCTACCATGGGTCTACCTGGCTCTACTACATTCTACCGTGCCTCTACTTGACTCTATATGACTCTACTACATTCTACCATGGCTGTACTTGACTCTACTTGAGTCCACTACACTCTACCTTGACTCTACTTGTCTCTACTACATTCTACGGTGGCTCTACTTGGCTCTACTTGGCTCTACGTGACTCGACTACAATGTACCATTGCTAGACCTGGCTCTACTTGTCTCTACTTCACTCTACCTTGGCTCTACTACATTCTACCATGGCTCTAGTTGACTCTACATGACTCTACTACATTCTACCATGGCTCTACTTGATTCTACTTCAGTCCACTACACTTTAATTTGGCTCTACTTGGCTCTACTTGACTCTACTACACTATACCATGGCTCTACTCCATTGTACCATGGCTCTACTTGACACTACATGACTCTACTACATTCTACCATGGCTGTACCTGACTCTACTACATTCTACGATGGCTCTACTTGGCTCTACTTGACTCTACTACACTATACCATTGCTAGACCTGGCTCTACTTGTCTCTACTTCGCTCTACCTTTGCTCTACTGCATCCTACCATGGATCCACGTGACTCTACTTCACTCTACTACATTCTACCATGGGTCTAACTGGCTCTACTACATTCTACCGTGCCTCTACTTGACTCTACATGACTCTACTACATTCTACCATGGCTGTACATGACTCTACGTGAGTCTACTACACTCTACTTTGGCTCTACTTGGCTCTGCTGGCCTCTACTACACACTACCATGGTTCTACTTGGCTCTACTACACTCTACCATGGCTCTACTTTGCTCTACTTGACTCTACTACACTCTACCATGGCTCTACTGGTCTCTACTTGACTCTACTACACTCTACCATGTCTCTACTACATTCTACCATTGCTCCACGTGACTGTACTTGACTCTACTACATTCTACAATAGCTCTCCTTGATTCTACTACACTATACCATGGCTCTACTTGGCTCTACATGACTCTACTACATGCTACCGTTGCTCTACTTGGCTCTACCTCACTCTACTACACTCTACCATGGCTCTACTTGGCTCTACTACACTCTACGATGGCTCTATTTGGCTCTACTTGACTCTACTACACTATATCATGGCTCTACTCCATTGTATATCATGGCTATACTTCACACTACATGACTCTACTACATTCTACCAGGTCTCTACTTGACTCTACTTGACTCTACTACACTCTACCATGGCTCTACTTGGCTCTACTCGACTCTACTACACTCTACCATGTCTCTACTACATTCTACCATGGCTCTACGTGACTCTACGTGACTCTACTCCATTGTACCATGGCTCTATTTGACAGTAGATCACTACTACATTCTACCATGGCTCTACTTGACTCTACTACATTCTACGATGGCTCTACTTGGCTTTACTTGACTCTACTACACTATACCATTGCTAGACCTGGCTCTACTTGTCTCTACTTCACTCTACCTTAGCTGTACTACATCCTACCATGGATCCACGTGGCCCTACTTGACTCTACTACACTCTACACCATGGCTCTACCTGGTTCTACTACATTCTACCATGGCTCTACTTGACTCTACATGACTCTACTACATTCTACCATGGCTCTACTTTACTCTGGTTGAGTCCACTACATTCTACCTTGACTCTACTTGGCTCTACTTGACTCTACTACACACTACCATGGCTCTACTTGGCTCTACTACAATCTACCATGGCTCTACTTGGCTCTACATCACTCTACTACACTCTACCATGTCCCTACCACATTCTACCATAGCTGTACTTGACTCTACTACATTCTTCCATGGATCTACTTGACTCTACGTGACTGTACTACACTCTACCATGGCTCTACCTGGCTCTACTAAATTCTACAATGGCTCTACTTGACTCTACTTCAGTCCACTACACTCTACTTTAGCTCTACTTGCCTCTACTTGCCTCTACTACACACTACCATGGCTGTACTTGGCTCTACTATACTCTACCATGGCTCTACTTGGCTCTACTTGACTCTACTACACTATACCATGGCTCTAGTCCGTTGTACCATGGCTCTACTTGACACTACATGACTCTACTACATTCTACCATGGCTCTACTTGACTCTACTACATTCTACGATAGCTCTACTTGGCTCTACTTGACTCTACTACACTATACCATTGCTAGAACTGGCTCTACTTGTCTCTATTTCACTCTACCTTTGCTCTACTACATCCTACCATGGATCCACGTGACTCTACTTGACTCTACTACACTCTACCATTACTCTACCTGGCTCTACTACATTCTACCATGCCTCTACTTGACTCTACATGACTCTACTACATTCTACTATGGCTCTACTTCTCTCTCCTTGAGTCCACTACACTCTACCTTGGCTCTACTTGGCTCTACTACACTCTACCATTGCTCTACTTGGCTCTACTTGACTCTACTACATTATACCATGGCTCTACTCCATTGTACCATGGCTCTATTTGACACTAGATCACTCTACTACATTCTACCATGGCTCTACTTGACTCTACTACATTCTACGATGGCTCTACTTGGCTCTACTTGACTCTACTACACTATACCATTGTTAGACCTGGCTCTACTTGTCTCTACTTCACTCTACCTTAGCTGTACTACATCCTACCATGGATCCACGTGGCCCTACTGGACTCTACTACACTCTACACCATGGCTCTACCTCGCTCTACTACATTCTACCATGGCTCTACTTGACTCTACATGACTCTACTACATTCTACCATGGCTGTACTTGACTCTACGTGAGTCTACTACACTCTACTTTGGCTCTACTTGGCTCTGCTGGCCTCTACTACACACTACCATGGTTCTACTTGGCTCTACTACACTCTACCATGGCTCTACTTTGCTCTACTTGACTCTACTACACTCTACCATGGCTCTACTGGTCTCTACTTGACTCTACTACACTCTACCATGTCTCTACTACATTCTACCATTGCTCCACGTGACTGTACTTGACTCTACTACATTCTATAATAGCTCTCCTTGATTCTTCTACACTATACCATGGCTCTACTTGGCTCTACATGACTCTACTACATGCTACCGTTGCTCTACTTGGCTCTACCTCACTCTACTACACTCTACCATGGCTCTACTTGGCTCTACTACACACTACGATGGCTCTATTTGGCTCTACTTGACTCTACTACACTATATCATGGCTCTACTCCATTGTATATCATGGCTATACTTCACACTACATGACTCTACTACATTCTACCAGGTCTCTACTTGACTCTGCTTGACTCTACTACACTCTACCATGGCTCTACTTGGTTCTACTCGACTCTACTACACTCTACCATGTCTCTACTACATTCTACCATGGCTCCACGTGACTCTACGTGACTCTACTCCATTGTACCATGGCTCTACGTGACACTACATGACTCTACTACATTCTACCATTGCTCTACTTGACTCTACTACATTCTACGATGGCTGTACTTGGCTCTACTTGACTCTACTACACTATACCGTTGCTAGACCTGGCTCAACTTGTCTCTACTTCACTCTACCTTGGCTCTACTACATCCTACCATGGATCAACGTGACTCTACTTGAATCTACTACACTCTACAATGGCTCTACCTGGCTCTACTACATTCTACCATGTCTCTACTTGACTCTACATGACTCTACTACATTCTACCATAGCTCTACTTGACTCTACTTGAGTCCACTACACTCTACCTTGGCTCTACTTGGCTCTACTTGACTCTAGTACACACTACCATGGCTCTACTTGGCTCTACAACACTCTGCCATGGCTCTACTTGGCTCTACTTGACTCTCCTACACTCTACCATGTCTCTACTACATTCTACCATGGCTCCACGTGACTCTACATCATTCTACTACATTCTACCATTGCTCTACTTGACTCTGTATGCCTCTACTACATTCAACCATGGCTCTACTTCACTCTACTACATTCTACGATGGCTCTACTTGGCTCTACTTGACTCTACTACACTATACCATTGCTAGACCTGGCTCTACTTGTCCCTACTACACTCTACCTTGGCTCTACTACATTCTACCATGGATCCAATTGACTCTACTTGACTCTACTACACTCTACCATTGCTCTACCTGGCTTTACTACATTCTACCATGGCTCTACTTGACTCTACATGACTCTACTACATTCTACCATGGCTCTACTTGACTCTACTTCAGTCCACTACACTCTACTTTGGCTCTACTTGGCTCTACTTGCCTCTACTACACACTACCATAGCTCTACTTGGCTCTACTACACTCTACCATGGCTCTTCTTGGCTCTACTTGACTCTACTACAGGAGATCATGGCTCTATTCTATTGTACAAGGGCTCTACTTGACACTACATGACTCTACTACATTCTACCATGGCTCTACTTGACTCTACTACATTCTACCATGGCTCTACTTGACTCTACTACATTCTACCATGGCTCTACTTGACTCTACTACATTCTACCATGGCTCTACTTGGCTCTACTTGACTCTACTACACTATACCGTTGCTAGACCTGGCTCAACTTGTCTCTACTTCACTCTACCTTGGCTCTACTACATCCTACCATGGATCAACGTGACTCTACTTGAATCTACTACACTCTACAATGGCTCTACCTGGCTCTACTACATTCTACCATGTCTCTACTTGACTCTACATGACTCTACTACATTCTACCATAGCTCTACTTGACTCTACTTGAGTCCACTACACTCTACCTTGGCTCTACTTGGCTCTACTTGACTCTAGTACACACTACCATGTCTCTACTACATTCTACCATGGCTCCACGTGACTCTACGTGACTCTACTCCATTGTACCATGGCTCTTCGTGACACTACATGACTCTACTACATTCTACCATTGCTCTACTTGACTCTACTACATTCTACGATGGCTGTACTTGGCTCTACTTGACTCTACTACACTATACCGTTGCTAGACCTGGCTCAACTTGTCTCTACTTCACTCTACCTTGGCTCTACTACATCCTACCATGGATCAACGTGACTCTACTTGAATCTACTACACTCTACAATGGCTCTACCTGGCTCTACTACATTCTACCATGTCTCTACTTGACTCTACATGACTCTACTACATTCTACCATAGCTCTACTTGACTCTACTTGAGTCCACTACACTCTACCTTGGCTCTACTTGGCTCTACTTGACTCTAGTACACACTACCATGGCTCTACTTGGCTCTACTACACTCTGCCATGGCTCTACTTGGCTCTACTTGACTCTCCTACACTCTACCATGTCTCTACTACATTCTACCATGGCTCCACGTGACTCTACATCATTCTACTACATTCTACCATTGCTCTACTTGACTCTGTATGCCTCTACTACATTCAACCATGGCTCTACTTCACTCTACTACATTCTACGATGGCTCTACTTGGCTCTACTTGACTCTGCTACACTATACCATTGCTAGACCTGGCTCTACTTGTCCCTACTACACTCTACCTTGGCTCTACTACATCCTACTATGGATCCAATTGACTCTACTTGACTCTACTTGACTCTACTACACTCTACCATGGCTCTACCTGGCTTTACTACATTCTACCATGGCTCTACTTGACTCTACATGACTCTACTACATTCTACCATTGCTCTACTTGACTCTACTACAGTCCACTACACTCTACTTTGGCTCTACTTGGCTCTACTTGCCTCTACTACACACTACCATAGCTCTACTTGGCTCTACTACACTCTACCATGGCTGTTCTTGGCTCTACTTGACTCTACTACGGTATATCATGGCTCTATTCCATTGTACAAGGGCTCTACTTGACACTACATGACTCTACTACATTCTACCATGGCTCTACTTGACTCTACTACATTCTACCATGGCTCTACTTGACTCTACTACATTCTACCATGGCTCTACTTGGCTCTACTACAATCTACCATGGCTCTACTTGGCTCTACATCACTCTACTACACTCTACCATGTCCCTGCCACATTCTATCATAACTCTACTTGACTCTACATGACTCTACTACATTCTGCCATGGATCTACTTGACTCTACGTGACTTTACTACACTCTACCATGGCTCTACCTGACTCTACTAAATTCTACCATATCTCTACTTGACTCTACATGACTCTACTACATTCTACCATGGCTCTACTTGACTCTACTTCAGTCCACTACACTCTACATTGGATCTACTTGGCTCTACTTGCCTCTACTACACACTACCATGGTTCTACTTGGCTCTACTACACTCTACAATGGCTCTACTTGGCTCTACTTGACTCTACTACACTATACCATGGCTCTACTCCATTGTACTATGGCTCTACTTGACACTACATGACTCTACTACATTCTACCATGGCTCTACTTGACTCTACTACATTCTACGGTGGCTCTACTTGGCTCTACTTGGCTCTACTTGACTCGACTACAATGTACCATCGCTAGACCTGGCTCTACTTGTCTCTACTTCACTCTACCTTGGCTCTACTACATTCTACCATGGATCCACGTGATTTTACTTGACTCTACTACACACTACCATGGCTCCACTTGACTCTCCTTGAGTCCACTACACTCTACCTTGGCTCTACTTGGCTCTACTTGACTCTACTACACTCTACCATGGCTCTACTTGGCTCTACTACACTCTACCATGGCTCTACTTGGCTCTACTTGACTCTACTACATTATACCATGGCTCTACTCCATTATACCATGGCTCTATTTGACACAAGATCACTCTACTACATTCTACGATGGCTCTACTTGGCTCTACTTGACTCTACTACACTATACCTTTGCTAGACGTGGCTCTACTTGTCTCTACTTCACTCTACCTTAGTTGTACTTCATCCTACCATGGATCCACGTGACTCTACTTGACTCTACTACACTCTACACCATGGCTCTACCTGGCTCTACTACATTCTACCATGGCTCCACTTGACTCTACATGACTCTACTACATTCTACCATGGCTCTACTTTACTCTGCTTGAGTCCACTACACTCTACCTTGACTCTACTTGTCTCTACTACATTCTACGGTGGCTCTACTTGGCTCTACTTGGCTCTACTTGGCTCTACTTGACTCGACTACAATGTACCATTGCTAGACCTGGCTCTACTTGTCTCTACTTCACTCTACCTTGGCTCTACTACATTCTACCATGGCTCTACTACATTCTACCATGGCTCTACTTGACTCTACATGACTCTACTACATTCTACCATGGCTCTACTTGACTCTACTTCAGTCCACTACACTTTAATTTGGCTCTTCTTGGCTCTACATGACTCTACTACAGTATATCATGGCTCTACTTCATTGTACAATGGCTCTGCTTGACACTACATGACTCTACTACATTCTACTATGGCTCTACTTGACTCTACTACATTCTACGATGGCTCTACTTGGCTCTACTTGACTCTACTACACTATACCATTGCTAGACCTGGCTCTACTTGTCTCTACTTCGCTGTTCCTTTACTCTACTACATCCTACCATGGATCCACGTGACTCTACTTCACTCTACTACACTCTACCATGGGTCTACCTGGCTCTACTACATTCTACCGTGCCTCTACTTGACTCTATATGACTCTACTACATTCTACCATGGCTGTACTTGACTCTACTTGAGTCCACTACACTCTACCTTGACTCTACTTGTCTCTACTACATTCTACGGTGGCTCTACTTGGCTCTACTTGGCTCTACGTGACTCGACTACAATGTACCATTGCTAGACCTGGCTCTACTTGTCTCTACTTCACTCTACCTTGGCTCTACTACATTCTACCATGGCTCTAGTTGACTCTACATGACTCTACTACATTCTACCATGGCTCTACTTGATTCTACTTCAGTCCACTACACTTTAATTTGGCTCTACTTGGCTCTACTTGACTCTACTACACTATACCATGGCTCTACTCCATTGTACCATGGCTCTACTTGACACTACATGACTCTACTACATTCTACCATGGCTGTACCTGACTCTACTACATTCTACGATGGCTCTACTTGGCTCTACTTGACTCTACTACACTATACCATTGCTAGACCTGGCTCTACTTGTCTCTACTTCGCTCTACCTTTGCTCTACTGCATCCTACCATGGATCCACGTGACTCTACTTCACTCTACTACATTCTACCATGGGTCTAACTGGCTCTACTACATTCTACCGTGCCTCTACTTGACTCTACATGACTCTACTACATTCTACCATGGCTGTACATGACTCTACGTGAGTCTACTACACTCTACTTTGGCTCTACTTGGCTCTGCTGGCCTCTACTACACACTACCATGGTTCTACTTGGCTCTACTACACTCTACCATGGCTCTACTTTGCTCTACTTGACTCTACTACACTCTACCATGGCTCTACTGGTCTCTACTTGACTCTACTACACTCTACCATGTCTCTACTACATTCTACCATTGCTCCACGTGACTGTACTTGACTCTACTACATTCTACAATAGCTCTCCTTGATTCTACTACACTATACCATGGCTCTACTTGGCTCTACATGACTCTACTACATGCTACCGTTGCTCTACTTGGCTCTACCTCACTCTACTACACTCTACCATGGCTCTACTTGGCTCTACTACACTCTACGATGGCTCTATTTGGCTCTACTTGACTCTACTACACTATATCATGGCTCTACTCCATTGTATATCATGGCTATACTTCACACTACATGACTCTACTACATTCTACCAGGTCTCTACTTGACTCTACTTGACTCTACTACACTCTACCATGGCTCTACTTGGCTCTACTCGACTCTACTACACTCTACCATGTCTCTACTACATTCTACCATCGCTCTACGTGACTCTACGTGACTCTACTCCATTGTACCATGGCTCTATTTGACAGTAGATCACTACTACATTCTACCATGGCTCTACTTGACTCTACTACATTCTACGATGGCTCTACTTGGCTTTACTTGACTCTACTACACTATACCATTGCTAGACCTGGCTCTACTTGTCTCTACTTCACTCTACCTTAGCTGTACTACATCCTACCATGGATCCACGTGGCCCTACTTGACTCTACTACACTCTACACCATGGCTCTACCTGGTTCTACTACATTCTACCATGGCTCTACTTGACTCTACATGACTCTACTACATTCTACCATGGCTCTACTTTACTCTGGTTGAGTCCACTACATTCTACCTTGACTCTACTTGGCTCTACTTGACTCTACTACACACTACCATGGCTCTACTTGGCTCTACTACAATCTACCATGGCTCTACTTGGCTCTACATCACTCTACTACACTCTACCATGTCCCTACCACATTCTACCATAGCTGTACTTGACTCTACTACATTCTTCCATGGATCTACTTGACTCTACGTGACTGTACTACACTCTACCATGGCTCTACCTGGCTCTACTAAATTCTACAATGGCTCTACTTGACTCTACTTCAGTCCACTACACTCTACTTTAGCTCTACTTGCCTCTACTTGCCTCTACTACACACTACCATGGCTGTACTTGGCTCTACTATACTCTACCATGGCTCTACTTGGCTCTACTTGACTCTACTACACTATACCATGGCTCTAGTCCGTTGTACCATGGCTCTACTTGACACTACATGACTCTACTACATTCTACCATGGCTCTACTTGACTCTACTACATTCTACGATAGCTCTACTTGGCTCTACTTGACTCTACTACACTATACCATTGCTAGAACTGGCTCTACTTGTCTCTATTTCACTCTACCTTTGCTCTACTACATCCTACCATGGATCCACGTGACTCTACTTGACTCTACTACACTCTACCATTACTCTACCTGGCTCTACTACATTCTACCATGCCTCTACTTGACTCTACATGACTCTACTACATTCTACTATGGCTCTACTTCTCTCTCCTTGAGTCCACTACACTCTACCTTGGCTCTACTTGGCTCTACTACACTCTACCATTGCTCTACTTGGCTCTACTTGACTCTACTACATTATACCATGGCTCTACTCCATTGTACCATGGCTCTATTTGACACTAGATCACTCTACTACATTCTACCATGGCTCTACTTGACTCTACTACATTCTACGATGGCTCTACTTGGCTCTACTTGACTCTACTACACTATACCATTGTTAGACCTGGCTCTACTTGTCTCTACTTCACTCTACCTTAGCTGTACTACATCCTACCATGGATCCACGTGGCCCTACTGGACTCTACTACACTCTACACCATGGCTCTACCTCGCTCTACTACATTCTACCATGGCTCTACTTGACTCTACATGACTCTACTACATTCTACCATGGCTGTACTTGACTCTACGTGAGTCTACTACACTCTACTTTGGCTCTACTTGGCTCTGCTGGCCTCTACTACACACTACCATGGTTCTACTTGGCTCTACTACACTCTACCATGGCTCTACTTTGCTCTACTTGACTCTACTACACTCTACCATGGCTCTACTGGTCTCTACTTGACTCTACTACACTCTACCATGTCTCTACTACATTCTACCATTGCTCCACGTGACTGTACTTGACTCTACTACATTCTATAATAGCTCTCCTTGATTCTTCTACACTATACCATGGCTCTACTTGGCTCTACATGACTCTACTACATGCTACCGTTGCTCTACTTGGCTCTACCTCACTCTACTACACTCTACCATGGCTCTACTTGGCTCTACTACACACTACGATGGCTCTATTTGGCTCTACTTGACTCTACTACACTATATCATGGCTCTACTCCATTGTATATCATGGCTATACTTCACACTACATGACTCTACTACATTCTACCAGGTCTCTACTTGACTCTGCTTGACTCTACTACACTCTACCATGGCTCTACTTGGTTCTACTCGACTCTACTACACTCTACCATGTCTCTACTACATTCTACCATGGCTCCACGTGACTCTACGTGACTCTACTCCATTGTACCATGGCTCTACGTGACACTACATGACTCTACTACATTCTACCATTGCTCTACTTGACTCTACTACATTCTACGATGGCTGTACTTGGCTCTACTTGACTCTACTACACTATACCGTTGCTAGACCTGGCTCAACTTGTCTCTACTTCACTCTACCTTGGCTCTACTACATCCTACCATGGATCAACGTGACTCTACTTGAATCTACTACACTCTACAATGGCTCTACCTGGCTCTACTACATTCTACCATGTCTCTACTTGACTCTACATGACTCTACTACATTCTACCATAGCTCTACTTGACTCTACTTGAGTCCACTACACTCTACCTTGGCTCTACTTGGCTCTACTTGACTCTAGTACACACTACCATGGCTCTACTTGGCTCTACAACACTCTGCCATGGCTCTACTTGGCTCTACTTGACTCTCCTACACTCTACCATGTCTCTACTACATTCTACCATGGCTCCACGTGACTCTACATCATTCTACTACATTCTACCATTGCTCTACTTGACTCTGTATGCCTCTACTACATTCAACCATGGCTCTACTTCACTCTACTACATTCTACGATGGCTCTACTTGGCTCTACTTGACTCTACTACACTATACCATTGCTAGACCTGGCTCTACTTGTCCCTACTACACTCTACCTTGGCTCTACTACATTCTACCATGGATCCAATTGACTCTACTTGACTCTACTACACTCTACCATTGCTCTACCTGGCTTTACTACATTCTACCATGGCTCTACTTGACTCTACATGACTCTACTACATTCTACCATGGCTCTACTTGACTCTACTTCAGTCCACTACACTCTACTTTGGCTCTACTTGGCTCTACTTGCCTCTACTACACACTACCATAGCTCTACTTGGCTCTACTACACTCTACCATGGCTCTTCTTGGCTCTACTTGACTCTACTACAGGAGATCATGGCTCTATTCTATTGTACAAGGGCTCTACTTGACACTACATGACTCTACTACATTCTACCATGGCTCTACTTGACTCTACTACATTCTACCATGGCTCTACTTGACTCTACTACATTCTACCATGGCTCTACTTGACTCTACTACATTCTACCATGGCTCTACTTGGCTCTACTTGACTCTACTACACTATACCATTGCTAGACCTGGCTCTACTTGTCTCTACTTCACTCTACCTTGGCTCTACTGCATCCTACCATGGATCCACGTGACTCCACTTGACACTACTACACTCTACCATCGCTCTACCTAGCTCTACTACTTTCTACCGTGGCTCTACTTGATTCTACATGACTCTACTACATTGTACCATGGCTCTACTTGACTCTATTTGAGTCCACTACACTCTACCTTCGTTCTACTTTGTTCTACTTGACTCTACTACACAATACCATGGCTCCACTTGGCTCTACTACACTCTACCATGGCTCTACTTGGCTCTACTTGACTCTACTACACTATACCATGGCTCTACTCCGTTGTACCATGGCTCTACTTGACACTACATGACTCTATTACATTCTACCATGGCTCTACTTGACTCTACTACATTCTACGGTAGCTCTACTTGGCTCTACTTGACTCTACTACACTATACCATTGCTAGAACTGGCTCTACTTGTCTCTATTTCGCTCTACCTTTGCTCTACTACATCCTACCATGGATCCACGTGACTCTACTTGACTCTACTACACTCTACCATTGCTCTACCTGGCTCTACTACATTCTACCATGGCTCTACTTGACTCTACATGACTCTACTACATTCTACTATGGCTCTACTTTACTCTCCTTGAGTCCACTACACTCTACCTTGGCTCTACTTGGCTCTACTACACTCTACCATGGCTCTACTTGGCTCTACTTGACTCTACTACATTATACCATGGCTCTACTCCATTGTACCATGGCTCTATTTGACACTAGATCACTACTACATTCTACCATGGCTCTACTTGACTCTACTACATTCTACGATGGCTCTACTTGGCTTTACTTGACTCTACTACACTATACCATTGCTAGACCTGGCTCTACTTGTCTCTACTTCACTCTACCTTAGCTGTACTACATCCTACCATGGATCCACGTGGCCCTACTTGACTCTACTATACTCTACTCCATGGCTCTACCTGGCTCTACTACATTCTACCATGGCTCTACTTGACTCTACATGACTCTACTACATTCTACCATGGCTCTACTTTACTGTGGTTGAGTCCACTACATTCTACCTTGACTCTACTTGGCTCTACTTGACTCTACTACACTCTACCATGGCTCTACTTGGCTCTACTACAATCTACCATGGCTCTACTTGGCTCTACATCACTCTACTACACTCTACCATGTCCCTACCACATTCTACCATAGCTGTACTTGACTCTACTACATTCTTCCATGGATCTACTTGACTCTACGTGACTGTACTACACTCTACCATGGCTCTACCTGGCTCTACTAAATTCTACAATGGCTCTACTTGACTCTACTTCAGTCCACTACACTCTACTTTAGCTCTACTTGCCTCTACTTGCCTCTACTACACACTACCATGGCTGTACTTGGCTCTACTATACTCTACCATGGCTCTACTTGGCTCTACTTGACTCTACTACACTATACCATGGCTCTACTCCGTTGTACCATGGCTCTACTTGACACTACATGACTCTACTACATTCTACCATGGCTCTACTTGACTCTTCTACATTCTACGATAGCTCTACTTGGCTCTACTTGACTCTACTACACTATACCATTGCTCGAACTGGCTCTACTTGTCTCTATTTCACTCTACCTTTGCTCTACTACATCCTACCATGGATCCACGTGACTCTACTTGACTCTACTGCACTCTACCATTGCTCTACCTGGCTCTACTACATTCTACCATGGCTCTACTTGACTCTACATGACTCTACTACATTCTACTATGGCTCTACTTTTCTCTCCTTGAGTCCACTACACTCTACCTTGGCTCTACTTGGCTCTACTACACTCTACCATTGCTCTACTTGGCTCTACTTGACTCTACTACATTATACCATGGCTCTACTCCATTGTACCATGGCTCTATTTGACACTAGATCACTCTACTACATTCTACCATGGCTCTACTTGACTCTACTACATTCTACGATGGCTCTACTTGGCTCTACTTGACTCTACTACACTATACCATTGCTAGACCTGGCTCTACTTGTCTCTACTTCACTCTACCGTAGCTGTACTACATCCTACCATGGATCCACGTGGCCCTACTGGACTCTACTACACTCTACACCATGGCTCTACCTGGCTCTACTACATTCTACCATGGCTCTACTTGACTCTACATGACTCTACTACATTCTACCATGGCTCTACTTTACTCTGGTTGAGTCCACTACATTCTACCTTGACTCTACTTGGCTCTACTTGACTCTACTACACACTACCATGGCTCTACTTGGCTCTACTACAATCTACCATGGCTCTACTTTGCTCTACATCACTCTACTACACTCTACCATGTCCCTACCACATTCTACCATAGCTGTACTTGACTCTACTACATTCTTCCATGGATCTACTTGACTCTACGTGACTGTACTACACTCTACCATGGCTCTACCTGGCTCTACTAAATTCTACAATGGCTCTACTTGACTCTACTTCAGTCCACTACACTCTACTTTAGCTCTACTTGCCTCTACTTGCCTCTACTACACACTACCATGGCTGTACTTGGCTCTACTACACTCTACAATGGCTCTACTTGGCTCTACTTGACTCTACTACACTATACAATAGCTCTACTCCATTGTACCATGGCTCTACTTGACACTACATGACTCTACAAGATTCTACTATGGCTCTACTTGACTCTACTACACTATACCTTTGCTAGACCTGGCTCTACTTGTCTCTACTTCACTCTACCTTAGCTGTACTACATCCTACCATGGATCCACGTGACTCTACTTGACTCTACTACACTCTACACCATGGCTCTACCTGGCTCTACTACATTCTACCATGGCTCCACTTGATTCTACATGACTCTACTACATTCTACCTTGGCTCTACTTTACTCTGCTTGAGTCCACTACACTCTACCTTGACTCTACTTGTCTCTACTACATTCTACGGTGGCTCTACTTGGCTCTACTTGGCTCTGCTTGACTCGACTACAATGTACGATTGCTAGACCTAGCTCTACTTGTCTGTACTTCACTCTACCTTGGCTCTACTGCATTCTACCATGTCTCTACTTGACTCTACATGACTCTACTACATTCTACCATGGCTCTACTTGACTCTACTTCAGTCCACTACACTCTTCTTTGGCTCTTCTTGGCTCTACTTGACTCTACTACAGGATATCATGGCTCTACTCCATTGTACAATGGCTCTACTTGACACTACATGACTCTACTACATTCTACCATGGCTCTACTTGACTCTACTACATTCTACAATGGCTCTACTTGGCTCTACTTGACTCTACTACACTATACCATTGCTAGACCTGGCTCTACTTGTCTCTACTTCACTCTACCTTGGCTCTACTACATCCTACCATGGATCCACGTGACTCCACTTGCCTCTACTACACTCTACCATCGCTCTACCTAGCTCTACTACTTTCTACCGTGGCTCTACTTGATTCTACATGACTCTACTACATTCTACCATGACTCTACTACATTCTACCATGGCTCTACTTGACTCTCCTTGAGTCCACTACACTCTACCTTGGTTCTACTTGGCTCTACTTGACTCTACTACAGACTACCATGGCTCTACTTGGCTCTACTACACTCTATCATGGCTCTACTTGGCTCTACTTGACTCTACTACACTCTACCATGGCTCCACTCCATTGTATATCATGGCTATACTTCACAATACATGACTCTACTACATTCTACCATGGCTCTACTTGACTCTACTTGACTCTACTACACTCTACCATGACTCTACTTGGCTCTACTCGACTCTACTACACTCTACCATGTCTCTATTACATTCTACCATGGCTCCAAGTGACTCTACTTGACTCTACTCCATTGTACCATGGCTCTACGTGACACTACATGACTCTACTACATTCTACCATGGCTCTACTTGACTTTACTACATTCTACGATGGCTGTACTTGGCTCTACTTGACTCTACTACACTATACCATTGCTAGACCTTGCTCTACTTGTCCCTACTACACTCTACCTTGGCTCTACTACATCCTACCATGGATCCAATTGACTCTACCTGACTCTACTGCACCCTACCATGGCTCTACCTGGCTCTACTACATTCTACCATGGCTCTACTTGACTCTACATGACTCTACTACATTCTACCATGGCTCTACTTGACTCTACTTCAGTCCACTACACTCTACTTTGGCTCTACTTGGCTCTACTTGCCTCTACTACACACTACCATAGCTCTACTTGGCTCTACTACACTCTACCATGGCTCTTTTTGACTGTACTTGACTCTACTACAGTATATCATGGCTCTTCTCCACTGTACAATGGCTCTACTTGACACTACATGACTCTACTACATTCTACCATGGGTCTACTTGACTCTACTACATTCTTCCATGGCTCTACTTCACTCTACTACATTCTACGATGGCTCTACTTGGCTCTACTTGACTCTACTACACTATACCATTGCTAGACCTGACTCTACTTGTCTCTACTTCACTCTACCTTGGCTCTACTACATCCAACCATGGATCCACGTGACTCTACTTGACTCTACTACACTCTACCATTGCTCTACCTGGCTCTACTACATTCTACCATGGCTCTACTTGACTCTACATGACTCTACTACATTCTACTATGGCTCTACTTTACTCTCCTTGAGTCCACTACACTCTACCTTGGCTCTACTTGGCTCTACTACACTCTACCATTGCTCTACTTGGCTCTACTTGACTCTACTACATTATACCATGGCTCTACTCCATTGTACCATGGCTCTATTTGACACTAGATCACTCTACTACATTCTACCATGGCTCTACTTGACTCTACTACATTCTACGATGGCTCTACTTGGCTCTACTTGACTCTACTACACTATACCATTGCTAGACCTGGCTCTACTTGTTTCTACTACACTCTACCTTTGCTCTACTACATCCTACCATGGATCCACGTGACTCTACTTGACTCTACTACACTCTACCATTGCTCTACCTGGCTCTACTACATTCTACCATGGCTCTACTTGACTCTACATGACTCTACTACATTCTACTATGGCTCTACTTTTCTCTCCTTGAGTCCACTACACTCTACCTTGGCTCTACTTGGCTCTACTACACTCTACCATTGCTCTACTTGGCTCTACTTGACTCTACTACATTATACCATGGCTCTACTCCATTGTACCATGGCTCTATTTGACACTAGATCACTCTACTACATTCTACCATGGCTCTACTTGACTCTACTACATTCTACGATGGCTCTACTTGGCTCTACTTGACTCTACTACACTATACCATTGCTAGACCTGGCTCTACTTGTCTCTACTTCACTCTACCTTAGCTGTACTACATCCTACCATGGATCCACGTGGCCCTACTGGACTCTACTACACTCTACACCATGGCTCTACCTGGCTCTACTACATTCTACCATGGCTCTACTTGACTCTACATGACTCTACTACATTCTACCATGGCTCTACTTTACTCTGGTTGAGTCCACTACATTCTACCTTGACTCTACTTGGCTCTACTTGACTCTACTACACACTACCATGGCTCTACTTGGCTCTACTACAATCTACCATGGCTCTACTTGGCTCTACATCACTCTACTACACTCTACCATGTCCCTACCACATTCTACCATAGCTGTACTTGACTCTACTACATTCTTCCATGGATCTACTTGACTCTACGTGACTGTACTACACTCTACCATGGCTCTACATGACTCTACTACACTCTACCATGGCTCTACTTGACTCTACTTCAGTCCACTACACTCTACTTTAGCTCTACTTGCCTCTACTTGCCTCTACTACACACTACCATGGCTGTACTTGGCTCTACTACACTCTACAATGGCTCTATTTGGCTCTACTTGACTCTACTACACTATACAATGGCTCTACTCCATTGTACCATGGCTGTATTTGACACTAGATCACTCTACTACATTCTACCATGGCTCTACTTGACTCTACTACATTCTACGATGGCTCTACTTGGCTCTACTTGACTCTACTACACTATACCATTGCTAGACCTGGCTCTACTTGTTTCTACTACACTCTACCTTTGCTCTACTACATCCTACCATGGATCCACGTGACTCTACTTGACTCTACTACACTCTACCATTGCTCTACCTGGCTCTACTACATTCTACCATGGCTCTACTTGACTCTACATGACTCTACTACATTCTACTATGGCTCTACTTTTCTCTCCTTGAGTCCACTACACTCTACCTTGGCTCTACTTGGCTCTACTACACTCTACCATTGCTCTACTTGGCTCTACTTGACTCTACTACATTATACCATGGCTCTACTCCATTGTACCATGGCTCTATTTGACACTAGATCACTCTACTACATTCTACCATGGCTCTACTTGACTCTACTACATTCTACGATGGCTCTACTTGGCTCTACTTGACTCTACTACACTATACCATTGTTAGACCTGGCTCTACTTGTCTCTACTTCACTCTACCTTAGCTGTACTACATCCTACCATGGATCCACGTGGCCCTACTGGACTCTACTACACTCTACACCATGGCTCTACCTGGCTCTACTACATTCTACCATGGCTCTACTTGACTCTACATGACTCTACTACATTCTACCATGGCTCTACTTTACTCTGGTTGAGTCCACTACATTCTACCTTGACTCTACTTGGCTCTACTTGACTCTACTACACACTACCATGGCTCTACTTGGCTCTACTACAATCTACCATGGCTCTACTTGGCTCTACATCACTCTACTACACTCTACCATGTCCCTACCACATTCTACCATAGCTGTACTTGACTCTACTACATTCTTCCATGGATCTACTTGACTCTACGTGACTGTACTACACTCTACCATGGCTCTACATGACTCAACTACACTCTACCATGGCTCTACTTGACTCTACTTCAGTCCACTACACTCTACTTTAGCTCTACTTGCCTCTACTTGCCTCTACTACACACTACCATGGCTGTACTTGGCTCTACTACACTCTACAATGGCTCTATTTGGCTCTACTTGACTCTACTACACTATACAATGGCTCTACTCCATTGTACCATGGCTCTACTTGACACTACATGACTCTACAAGATTCTACTATGGCTCTACTTGACTCTACTTGACTCTACTACACTATACCTTTGCTAGACCTGGCTCTACTTGTCTCTACTTCACTCTACCTTAGCTGTACTACATCCTACCATGGATCCACGTGACTCTACTTGACTCTACTACACTCTACACCATGGCTCTACCTGGCTCTACTATATTCTACCATGGCTCTACTTGACTCTACATGACTCTACTACATTCTACCATGGCTCTACTTTACTCTGGTTGAGTCCACTACATTCTACCTTGACTCTACTTGGCTCTACTTGACTCTACTACACACTACCATGGCTCTACTTGGCTCTACTACAATCTACCATGGCTCTACTTGGCTCTACATCACTCTACTACACTCTATCAGGTCCCTACCACATTCTACCATAGCTGTACTTGACTCTACTACATTCTTCCATGGATCTACTTGACTCTACGTGACTGTACTACACTCTACCATGGCTCTACATGACTCTACTACACTCTACCATGGCTCTACTTGACTCTACTTCAGTCCACTACACTCTACTTTAGCTCTACTTGCCTCTACTTGCCTCTACTACACACTACCATGGCTGTACTTGGCTCTACTACACTCTACAATGGCTCTACTTGGCTCTACTTGACTCTACTACATTATACCATGGCTCTACTCCATTGTACCATGGCTCTATTTGACACTAGATCACTCTACTACATTCTACCATGGCTCTACTTGACTCTACTACATTCTACGATGGCTCTACTTGGCTCTACTTGACTCTACTACACTATACCATTGCTAGACCTGGCTCTACTTGTCTCTACTTCACTCTACCGTAGCTGTACTACATCCTACCATGGATCCACGTGGCCCTACTGGACTCTACTACACTCTACACCATGGCTCTACCTGGCTCTACTACATTCTACCATGGCTCTACTTGACTCTACATGACTCTACTACATTCTACCATGGCTCTACTTTACTCTGGTTGAGTCCACTACATTCTACCTTGACTCTACTTGGCTCTACTTGACTCTACTACACACTACCATGGCTCTACTTGGCTCTACTACAATCTACCATGGCTCTACTTGGCTCTACATCACTCTACTACACTCTACCATGTCCCTACCACATTCTACCATAGCTGTACTTGACTCTACTACATTCTTCCATGGATCTACTTGACTCTACGTGACTGTACTACACTCTACCATGGCTCTACCTGGCTCTACTAAATTCTACAATGGCTCTACTTGACTCTACTTCAGTCCACTACACTCTACTTTAGCTCTACTTGCCTCTACTTGCCTCTACTACACACTACCATGGCTGTACTTGGCTCTACTACACTCTACAATGGCTCTACTTGGCTCTACTTGACTCTACTACACTATACAATGGCTCTACTCCATTGTACCATGGCTCTACTTGACACTACATGACTCTACAAGATTCTACTATGGCTCTACTTGACTCTACTACACTATACCTTTGCTAGACCTGGCTCTACTTGTCTCTACTTCACTCTACCTTAGCTGTACTACATCCTACCATGGATCCACGTGACTCTACTTGACTCTACTACACTCTACACCATGGCTCTACCTGGCTCTACTACATTCTACCATGGCTCCACTTGATTCTACATGACTCTACTACATTCTACCTTGGCTCTACTTTACTCTGCTTGAGTCCACTACACTCTACCTTGACTCTACTTGTCTCTACTACATTCTACGGTGGCTCTACTTGGCTCTACTTGGCTCTGCTTGACTCGACTACAATGTACGATTGCTAGACCTAGCTCTACTTGTCTGTACTTCACTCTACCTTGGCTCTACTGCATTCTACCATGTCTCTACTTGACTCTACATGACTCTACTACATTCTACCATGGCTCTACTTGACTCTACTTCAGTCCACTACACTCTACTTTGGCTCTTCTTGGCTCTACTTGACTCTACTACAGGATATCATGGCTCTACTCCATTGTACAATGGCTCTACTTGACACTACATGACTCTACTACATTCTACCATGGCTCTACTTGACTCTACTACATTCTACAATGGCTCTACTTGGCTCTACTTGACTCTACTACACTATACCATTGCTAGACCTGGCTCTACTTGTCTCTACTTCACTCTACCTTGGCTCTACTACATCCTACCATGGATCCACGTGACTCCACTTGCCTCTACTACACTCTACCATCGCTCTACCTAGCTCTACTACTTTCTACCGTGGCTCTACTTGATTCTACATGACTCTACTACATTCTACCATGACTCTACTACATTCTACCATGGCTCTACTTGACTCTCCTTGAGTCCACTACACTCTACCTTGGTTCTACTTGGCTCTACTTGACTCTACTACAGACTACCATGGCTCTACTTGGCTCTACTACACTCTATCATGGCTCTACTTGGCTCTACTTGACTCTACTACACTCTACCATGGCTCCACTCCATTGTATATCATGGCTATACTTCACAATACATGACTCTACTACATTCTACCATGGCTCTACTTGACTCTACTTGACTCTACTACACTCTACCATGGCTCTACTTGGCTCTACTCGACTCTACTACACTCTACCATGTCTCTATTACATTCTACCATGGCTCCAAGTGACTCTACTTGACTCTACTCCATTGTACCATGGCTCTACGTGACACTACATGACTCTACTATATTCTACCATGGCTCTACTTGACTTTACTACATTCTACGATGGCTGTACTTGGCTCTACTTGACTCTACTACACTATACCATTGCTAGACCTTGCTCTACTTGTCCCTACTACACTCTACCTTGGCTCTACTACATCCTACCATGGATCCAATTGACTCTACCTGACTCTACTGCACCCTACCATGGCTCTACCTGGCTCTACTACATTCTACCATGGCTCTACTTGACTCTACATGACTCTACTACATTCTACCATGGCTCTACTTGACTCTACGTCAGTCCACTACACTCTACTTTGGCTCTACTTGGCTCTACTTGCCTCTACTACACACTACCATAGCTCTACTTGGCTCTACTACACTCTACCATGGCTCTTTTTGACTGTACTTGACTCTACTACAGTATATCATGGCTCTTCTCCACTGTACAATGGCTCTACTTGACACTACATGACTCTACTACATTCTACCATGGGTCTACTTGACTCTACTACATTCTTCCATGGCTCTACTTCACTCTACTACATTCTACGATGGCTCTACTTGGCTCTACTTGACTCTACTACACTATACCATTGCTAGACCTGACTCTACTTGTCTCTACTTCACTCTACCTTGGCTCTACTACATCCAACCATGGATCCACGTGACTCTACTTGACTCTACTACACTCTACCATTGCTCTACCTGGCTCTACTACATTCTACCATGGCTCTACTTGACTCTACATGACTCTACTACATTCTACTATGGCTCTACTTTACTCTCCTTGAGTCCACTACACTCTACCTTGGCTCTACTTGGCTCTACTACACTCTACCATTGCTCTACTTGGCTCTACTTGACTCTACTACATTATACCATGGCTCTACTCCATTGTACCATGGCTCTATTTGACACTAGATCACTCTACTACATTCTACCATGGCTCTACTTGACTCTACTACATTCTACGATGGCTCTACTTGGCTCTACTTGACTCTACTACACTATACCATTGCTAGACCTGGCTCTACTTGTTTCTACTACACTCTACCTTTGCTCTACTACATCCTACCATGGATCCACGTGACTCTACTTGACTCTACTACACTCTACCATTGCTCTACCTGGCTCTACTACATTCTACCATGGCTCTACTTGACTCTACATGACTCTACTACATTCTACTATGGCTCTACTTTTCTCTCCTTGAGTCCACTACACTCTACCTTGGCTCTACTTGGCTCTACTACACTCTACCATTGCTCTACTTGGCTCTACTTGACTCTACTACATTATACCATGGCTCTACTCCATTGTACCATGGCTCTATTTGACACTAGATCACTCTACTACATTCTACCATGGCTCTACTTGACTCTACTACATTCTACGATGGCTCTACTTGGCTCTACTTGACTCTACTACACTATACCATTGCTAGACCTGGCTCTACTTGTCTCTACGTCACTCTACCTTAGCTGTACTACATCCTACCATGGATCCACGTGGCCCTACTGGACTCTACTACACTCTACACCATGGCTCTACCTGGCTCTACTACATTCTACCATGGCTCTACTTGACTCTACATGACTCTACTACATTCTACCATGGCTCTACTTTACTCTGGTTGAGTCCACTACATTCTACCTTGACTCTACTTGGCTCTACTTGACTCTACTACACACTACCATGGCTCTACTTGGCTCTACTACAATCTACCATGGCTCTACTTGGCTCTACATCACTCTACTACACTCTACCATGTCCCTACCACATTCTACCATAGCTGTACTTGACTCTACTACATTCTTCCATGGATCTACTTGACTCTACGTGACTGTACTACACTCTACCATGGCTCTACATGACTCTACTACACTCTACCATGGCTCTACTTGACTCTACTTCAGTCCACTACACTCTACTTTAGCTCTACTTGCCTCTACTTGCCTCTACTACACACTACCATGGCTGTACTTGGCTCTACTACACTCTACAATGGCTCTATTTGGCTCTACTTGACTCTACTACACTATACAATGGCTCTACTCCATTGTACCATGGCTGTATTTGACACTAGATCACTCTACTACATTCTACCATGGCTCTACTTGACTCTACTACATTCTACGATGGCTCTACTTGGCTCTACTTGACTCTACTACACTATACCATTGCTAGACCTGGCTCTACTTGTTTCTACTACACTCTACCTTTGCTCTACTACATCCTACCATGGATCCACGTGACTCTACTTGACTCTACTACACTCTACCATTGCTCTACCTGGCTCTACTACATTCTACCATGGCTCTACTTGACTCTACATGACTCTACTACATTCTACTATGGCTCTACTTTTCTCTCCTTGAGTCCACTACACTCTACCTTGGCTCTACTTGGCTCTACTACACTCTACCATTGCTCTACTTGGCTCTACTTGACTCTACTACATTATACCATGGCTCTACTCCATTGTACCATGGCTCTATTTGACACTAGATCACTCTACTACATTCTACCATGGCTCTACTTGACTCTACTACATTCTACGATGGCTCTACTTGGCTCTACTTGACTCTACTACACTATACCATTGCTAGACCTGGCTCTACTTGTCTCTACTTCACTCTACCTTAGCTGTACTACATCCTACCATGGATCCACGTGGCCCTACTGGACTCTACTACACTCTACACCATGGCTCTACCTGGCTCTACTACATTCTACCATGGCTCTACTTGACTCTACATGACTCTACTACATTCTACCATGGCTCTACTTTACTCTGGTTGAGTCCACTACATTCTACCTTGACTCTACTTGGCTCTACTTGACTCTACTACACACTACCATGGCTCTACTTGGCTCTACTACAATCTACCATGGCTCTACTTGGCTCTACATCACTCTACTACACTCTACCATGTCCCTACCACATTCTACCATAGCTGTACTTGACTCTACTACATTCTTCCATGGATCTACTTGACTCTACGTGACTGTACTACACTCTACCATGGCTCTACATGACTCTACTACACTCTACCATGGCTCTACTTGACTCTACTTCAGTCCACTACACTCTACTTTAGCTCTACTTGCCTCTACTTGCCTCTACTACACACTACCATGGCTGTACTTGGCTCTACTACACTCTACAATGGCTCTATTTGGCTCTACTTGACTCTACTACACTATACAATGGCTCTACTCCATTGTACCATGGCTCTACTTGACACTACATGACTCTACAAGATTCTACTATGGCTCTACTTGACTCTACTTGACTCTACTACACTATACCTTTGCTAGACCTGGCTCTACTTGTCTCTACTTCACTCTACCTTAGCTGTACTACATCCTACCATGGATCCACGTGACTCTACTTGACTCTACTACACTCTACACCATGGCTCTACCTGGCTCTACTACATTCTACCATGGCTCCACTTGATTCTACATGACTCTACTACATTCTACCTTGGCTCTACTTTACTCTGCTTGAGTCCACTACACTCTACCTTGACTCTACTTGTCTCTACTACATTCTACGGTGGCTCTACTTGGCTCTACTTGGCTCTGCTTGACTCGACTACAATGTACGATTGCTAGACCTAGCTCTACTTGTCTGTACTTCACTCTACCTTGGCTCTACTGCATTCTACCATGTCTCTACTTGACTCTACATGACTCTACTACATTCTACCATGGCTCTACTTGACTCTACTTCAGTCCACTACACTCTACCTTGGCTCTTCTTGGCTCTACTTGACTCTACTACAGTATATCATGGCTCTACTCCATTGTACAATGGCTCTACTTGACACTACATGACTCTACTACATTCTACCATGGCTCTACTTGACTCTACTACATTCTACAATGGCTCTACTTGGCTCTACTTGACTCTACTACACTATACCATTGCTAGACCTGGCTCTACTTGTCTCTACTTCACTCTACCTTGGCTCTACTACATCCTACCATGGATCCACGTGACTCCACTTGCCTCTACTACACTCTACCATCGCTCTACCTAGCTCTACTACTTTCTACCGTGGCTCTACTTGATTCTACATGACACTACTACTACATTCTACCATGACTCTACTACATTCTACCATGGCTCTACTTGACTCTCCTTGAGTCCACTACACTCTACCTTGGTTCTACTTGGCTCTACTTGACTCTACTACAGACTACCATGGCTCTACTTGGCTCTACTACACTCTATCATGGCTCTACTTGGCTCTACTTGACTCTACTACACTCTACCATGGCTCCACTCCATTGTATATCATGGCTATACTTCACAATACATGACTCTACTACATTCTACCATGGCTCTACTTGACTCTACTTGACTCTACTACACTCTACCATGGCTCTACTTGGCTCTACTCGACTCTACTACACTCTACCATGTCTCTATTACATTCTACCATGGCTCCAAGTGACTCTACTTGACTCTACTCCATTGTACCATGGCTCTACGTGACACTACATGACTCTACTACATTCTACCATGGCTCTACTTGACTTTACTACATTCTACGATGGCTGTACTTGGCTCTACTTGACTCTACTACACTATACCATTGCTAGACCTTGCTCTACTTGTCCCTACTACACTCTACCTTGGCTCTACTACATCCTACCATGGATCCAATTGACTCTACTTGACTCTACTGCACCCTACCATGGCTCTACCTGGCTCTACTACATTCTCCCATGGCTCTACTTGACTCTACATGACTCTACTACATTCTACCATGGCTCTACTTGACTCTACTTCAGTCCACTACACTCTACTTTGGCTCTACTTGCCTCTACTTGCATCTACTACACACTACCATAGCTCTACTTGGCTCTACTACACTCTACCATGGCTCTTTTTGGCTGTACTTGACTCTACTACAGTATATCATGGCTCTTCTCCACTGTACAATGGCTCTACTTGACACTACATGACTCTACTACATTCTACCATGGCTCTACTTGACTCTACTACATTCTTCCATGGCTCTACTTCACTCTACTACATTCTACGATGGCTCTACTTGGCTCTACTTGACTCTACTACACTATACCATTGCTAGACCTGACTCTACTTGTCTCTACTTCACTCTACCTTGGCTCTACTACATCCAACCATGGATCCACGTGACTCTACTTGACTCTACTACACTCTACCATTGCTCTACCTGGCTCTACTACATTCTACCATGGCTCTACTTGACTCTACATGACTCTACTACATTCTACTATGGCTCTACTTTACTCTCCTTGAGTCCACTACACTCTACCTTGGCTCTACTTGGCTCTACTACACTCTACCATTGCTCTACTTGGCTCTACTTGACTCTACTACATTATACCATGGCTCTACTCCATTGTACCATGGCTCTATTTGACACTAGATCACTCTACTACATTCTACCATGGCTCTACTTGACTCTACTACATTCTACGATGGCTCTACTTGGCTCTACTTGACTCTACTACACTATACCATTGCTAGACCTGGCTCTACTTGTCTCTACTTCACTCTACCTTAGCTGTACTACATCCTACCATGGATCCAAGTGGCCCTACTGGACTCTACTACACTCTACACCATGGCTCTACCTGGCTCTACTACATTCTACCATGGCTCTACTTGACTCTATATGACTCTACTACATTCTACCATGGCTCTACTTTACTCTGGTTGAGTCCACTACATTCTACCTTGACTCTACTTGGCTCTACTTGACTCTACTACACGCTACCATGGCTCTACTTGGCTCTACTACAATCTACCATGGCTCTACTTGGCTCTACATCACTCTACTACACTCTACCATGTCCCTACCACATTCTACCATAGCTGTACTTGACTCTACTACATTCTTCCATGGATCTACTTGACTCTACGTGACTGTACTACACTCTACCATGGCTCTACCTGGCTCTACTAAATTCTACAATGGCTCTACTTGACTCTACTTCAGTCCACTACACTCTACTTTAGCTCTACTTGCCTCTACTTGCCTCTACTACACACTACCATGGCTGTACTTGGCTCTACTACACTCTACAATGGCTCTACTTGGCTCTACTTGACTCTACTACACTATACAATGGCTCTACTCCATTGTACCATGGCTCTACTTGACACTACATGACTCTACAAGATTCTACTATGGCTATACTTGGCTCTACTTGACTCTACTACACTATACCTTTGCTAGACCTGGCTCTACTTGTCTCTACTTCACTCTACCTTAGCTGTACTACATCCTACCATGGATCCACGTGACTCTACTTGACTCTACTACACTCTACACCATGGCTCTACCTGGGTCTACTACATTCTACCATGGCTCCACTTGATTCTACATGACTCTACTACATTCTACCTTGGCTCTACTTTACTCTGCTTGAGTCCACTACACTCTACCTTGACTCTACTTGTCTCTACTACATTCTACGGTGGCTATACTTGGCTCTACATGGCTCTGCTTGACTCGACTACAATGTACGATTGCTAGACCTAGCTCTACTTGTCTGTACTTCACTCTACCTTGGCTCTACTGCATTCTACCATGTCTCTACTTGACTCTACATGACTCTACTACATTCTACCATGGCTCTACTTGACTCTACTTCAGTCCACTACACTCTACTTTGGCTCTTCTTGGCTCTACTTGACTCTACTACAGGATATCATGGCTCTACTCCATTGTACAATGGCTCTACTTGACACTACATGACTCTACTACATTCTACCATGGCTCTACTTGACTCTACTACATTCTACAATGGCTCTACTTGGCTCTACTTGACTCTACTACACTATACCATTGCTAGACCTGGCTCTACTTGTCTCTACTTCACTCTACCTTGGCTCTACTACATCCTACCATGGATCCACGTGACTCCACTTGCCTCTACTACACTCTACCATCGCTCTACCTAGCTCTACTACTTTCTACCGTGGCTCTACTTGATTCTACATGACTCTACTACATTCTACCATGACTCTACTACATTCTACCATGGCTCTACTTGACTCTCCTTGAGTCCACTACACTCTACCTTGGTTCTACTTGGCTCTACTTGACTCTACTACAGACTACCATGGCTCTACTTGGCTCTACTACACTCTATCATGGCTCTACTTGGCTCTACTTGACTCTACTACACTCTACCATGGCTCCACTCCATTGTATATCATGGCTATACTTCACAATACATGACTCTACTACATTCTACCATGGCTCTACTTGACTCTACTTGACTCTACTACACTCTACCATGGCTGTACTTGGCTCTACTCGACTCTACTACACTCTACCATGTCTCTATTACATTCTACCATGGCTCCAAGTGACTCTACTTGACTCTACTCCATTGTACCATGGCTCTACGTGACACTACATGACTCTACTACATTCTACCATGGCTCTACTTGACTTTACTACATTCTACGATGGCTGTACTTGGCTCTACTTGACTCTACTACACTATACCATTGCTACACCTGGCTCAACTTGTCTCTACTTCACTCTACCTTGGCTCTACTACATCCTATCATGGATCAACGTGACTCTTCTTGAATCTACTACACTCTACAATGGCTCTACCTGGCTCTACTACATTCTACCATGTCTCTACTTGACTCTACATGACTCTACTACATTCTACCATGGCTCTACTTGACTCTACTTGAGTCCACTACACTCTACCTTGGCTGTACTTTGCTCTACTTGACTCTAGTACACACTACCATGGCTCTACTTGGCTCTACTACACTCTGCCATGGCTCTACTTGGCTCTACTTGACTCTACTACACTCTACCATGTCTCTACTACATTCTACCATGGCTCCATGTGACTCTACGTCGTTCTACTACATTCTACCATTGCTCTACTTGACTCTGTATGCCTCTACTACATTCTACCATGGCTCTACTTGACTCTACTACATTCTACCTTGGCTCTACTTGGCTCTACTTGACTCTACTACACTATACCATTGCTAGACCTGGCTCTACTTGTCCCTACTACACTCTACCTTGGCTCTACTACATCCTACCATGGATCCAATTGACTCTACTTGACTCTACTGCACCCTACCATGGCTCTACCTGGCTCTACTACATTCTACCATGGCTCTACTTGACTCTACATGACTCTACTACATTCTACCATGGCTCTACTTGACTCTACTTCAGTCCACTACACTCTACTTTGGCTCTACTTGGCTCTACTTGCCTCTACTACACACTACCATAGCTCTACTTGGCTCTACTACACTCTACCATGGCTCTTTTTGGCTGTACTTGACTCTACTACAGTATATCATAGCTCTACTCCACTGTACAATGGCTCTACTTGACACTACATGACTCTACTACAATCTACCATGGGTCTACTTGACTCTACTACATTCTTCCATGGCTCTACTTCACTCTACTACATTCTACGATGGCTCTACTTGGCTGTACTTGACTCTACTACACTATACCATTGCTAGACCTGACTCTACTTGTCTCTACTTCACTCTACCTTGGCTCTACTACATCCTACCATGGATCCACGCGACTCCACTTGACCCTACTACACTCTACCATCTCTCTACCTAGCTCTACTACTTTCTACCGTGGCTCTACTTGATTCTACATGACTGTACTACATTATACCATGGCTCTACTTGACTCTCCTTGAGTTCACTACACTCTACCTTCGTTCTACTTGGTTCTACTTGACTCTACTAAACAATACCATGGCTCTACTTGGCTCTACTACACTCTACCAAGGCTCTACTTGGCTCTACTTGACTCTACTACACTATACCATGGCTCTACTCCATTGTACCATGGCTCTACTTGACACTACATGACTCTACTACATTCTAGCATGGCTCTACTTGACTCTGCTACATTCTACGATGGCTCTACTTTGCTCTACTTGACTCTACTACACTATACCATTGCTAGACCTGGCTCTACTTGTCTCTACTTCGCTCTACCTTTACTCTACTACATCCTACCATGGATCCACGTGACTCCACTTGACCGTACTACACTCTACCATCGCTCTACCTAGCTCTACTACTTTCTACCATGACTCTACTTGATTCTACATGACTCTACTACATTCTGCCATGGCTCTACTTGACTCTCCTTGAGTCCACTACACTCTACCTTGGTCCTACTTGGTTCTACATGACTCTACTACACAATACCATGGCTCTACTTGGCTCTACTACACTCTACCATGGCTCTACTTGGCTCTACTTGACTCTACTACACTATACCATGGCTCTACCCCATTGTACCATGGCTCTACTTGACACTACATGACTCTACTACATTCTACCATGGCTCTACTTGACTCTACTACATTCTACGATGGCTCTACTTGGCTCTACTTGACTCTACTACACTATACCATTGCTAGACCTGGGTCTACTTGTCTCTACTTCGCTCTACCTTTGCTCTACTACATCCTACCATGGATCCACGTGACTCTACTTCACTCTACTACACTCTACCATGGGTCTACCTGGCTCTACTACTACATTCTACCATGGCTCTACTTGACTCTGCTACATTCTACGATGGCTCTACTTGGCTCTACTTGACTCTACTACACTATACCATTGCTAGACCTGGCTCTACTTGTCTCTACTTCGCTCTACCTTTGCTCTACTACATCCTACCATGGATCCACGTGGCTCTACTTGACCCTACTACACTCTACCATCGCTCTACCTAGCTCTACTACTTTCTACCGTGACTCTACTTGATTGTATATGACTCTACTACATTCTACCATGGCTCTACTTGACTCTCCTTGAGTCCACTACACTCTACCTTGGTCCTAGTTGGTTCTACTTGACTCTACTACACAATACCATGGCTCTACTTGGCTCTACTACACTCTACCATGGCTCTACTTGGCTCTACTTGACTCTACTACACTATACCATGGCTCTACTCCATTGTACCATGGCTCTACTTGACACTACATGACTCTACTACATTCTACCATGGCTCTACTTGACTCTACTACATTCTACGATGGCTCTACTTGGCTCTACTTGACTCTACTACACTATACCATTGCTAGACCTGGCTCTACTTGTCTCTACTTCACTCTACCTTAGCTGTACTACATCCTACCATGGATCCACGTGGCCCTACTTGACTCTACTACACTCTACCATGGGTCTACCTGGCTCTACTACATTCTACCGTGCCTCTACTTGACTCTACATGACCCTACTACATTCTACCATGGCTCTACTTGACTCTACGTGAGTCTACTACACTCTACTTTGGCTCTACTTGGCTCTACTGGCCTCTACTAGATACTACCATGGTTCTACTTGGCTCTACTACACTCTACCATGGCTCTACTTGACTCTACATGACTCTACTACATTCTACCATGGCTCAAATTGGCTCTTCTTGACTCTACTACACTCTACCATGACTCTACTCCATGTACCATGGGTCTACTTGACACTACATGATTCTACTAAGTTCTACCGTGGCTCTTCTTGACTCTACTTGACTCTCCTACACCCTACCATTGCTCTACGTGGCTCTACTACACTCTACCATGGCTCTACTTTGCTCTACTTGACTCTACTACACTCTACCATGGCTCTACTGGTCTCTACTGGACTCTACTACACTCTACCATGTCTCTACTACATTCTACCATTGCTCCACGTGACTGTACTTGACTCTACTACATTCTACAATAGCTCTCCTTGACTCTACTACACTATACCATGGCTCTACTTGGCTCTACATGACTCTACTACATGCTACCGTGGATCTACTTGGCTCTATCTCACTCTACTACACTCTACCATGGCTCTACTTGGCTCTACTACACTATATCATTGCTAGACCTGGCTGTACTTGTTTCTACTACACTCTACCTTGGCTCTACTACATCCTTCCATGGATGCTCGTTACTCTACTTGACTCTACCACACTCTACCATGGCTCTACCTGGCTCTACTACATTATACCATGGCTCTACTTGACTCTGCATGATCATACTACATTCTACCATGGCTCTACTTGACTCTACTTGATTCTACTACATTCTACCATGACTCCACGTCACTCTACTTGTCTCTACTTCATTCTACTAATGCTCTACCTGGCTCTTCTACATTCTACCATGGCTCTACTTGGCTCTACATGACTCTACTACATGCTCTCATGGCTCTACTTGGCTCTACTTGAGACTACTACACTCTTCCGTTCCTCTACTTGGCTCTACTTGACTCTACTACACTCTACCATGGCTCTACTCCATTGTATACCATGGCTTTTCTTCACACTACATGGCTCTACTACATTCTACCATGGTTCCAATTGAATCTACTACACTCTACCATAGCTCTACTCCATTGTACCATGGCTCTACTTGACACTTACATGACTCTACTACACTCTGCCATAGCTCTACTTCACTCTACTACATTCTACGATGGCTCTACTTGGCTCTACTTGACTCTACTACACTATACCATTGCTAGACCTCGCTCTACATGTCTCTACTACACTCTACCTTGGCTCTACTACATCCTAGCATGGATCCCCGTGACTCTTCTTGACTCTACTACACTCTACCATGGCTCTACCTGGCTCTACTATATTCTACCATGGCTCTACTTGACTCTACATGACTCTACTACATTCTACCATGGCTCTACTTGACTCTACTTCAGTCCACTACACTCTACTTTGACTCTACTTGGCTCTACTTGCCTCTACTACACACTACCATGGTTCTACTTGACTCTACTACACTCTACAATGGCTCTACTTGGCTCTAGTTGACTCTACTACACCATACCATGGCTCTACTCCATTGTACCATTGCTCTACTTGACACTACATGACTCTACTACATTCTACCATGGCTCTACTTGACTCTACTACATTCTACCATGGCTCTACTTGGCTCTACTTGACTCTACTACACTATACCTTTGCTACACCTGGCTCTACTTGTCTCTACTTCACTCTACCTTAGCTGTACTACATCCTACCATGGATCCACGTGGCCCTACTTGACTCTACTACACTCTACCATGGCTCTACCTGGCTCTACTACATTCTACCATGGCTCTACTTGACTCTACATGACTCTACTACATTCTACCATGGCTCTACTTTACTCTGGTTGAGTCCACTACACTCTACCTTGATTCTACTTGGCTCTACTTGAGTCTACTACACACTACCATGGCTCTACTTGGCTCTACTACAACCTGCCATGGCTCTACTTGGCTCTACATCACTCTACTACACTCTACCATGTCCCTACCACATTCTATCATAACTCCTACTTGACTCTACATGACTCTACTACATTCTGCCATGGATCTACTTGACTCTACGTGACTGTACTACACTCTACCATGGCTCTACCTGGCTCTACTAAATTCTACCATGGCTCTACTTGACTCTACATGACTCTACTACATTCTACCATGGCTCTACTTGACTCTACTTCAGTCCAGTACACTCTACATTGGCTCTACTTGGCTCTACTTGCCTCTACTACACACTACCATGGTTCTACTTGGCTCTACTACACTCTACAATGGCTCTACTTGGCTCTACTTGACTCTACTACACTATACCATGGCTCTACTCCATTGTACTATGGCTCTACTTGACACTACATGACTCTACTACATTCTACCATGGCTCTACGTGACTCTACTACATTCTACGGTGGCTCTACTTGGCTCTACTTGGCTCTACTTGACTCGACTACAATGTACCATTGCTAGACCTGGCTCTACTTGTCTCTACTTAACTCTACCTTGGCTCTACTACATCGTACCATGGATCCACGTGATTTTACTTGACTCTACTACACTCTACCATGGCTTCACTTGACTCTCCTTGAGTCCACTACACTCTCCCTTGGCTCTATTTGGCACTACTTGACTCTACTACACTCTACCATGGCTCTACTTGGCTCTACTACACCCTACCATGGCTCTACTTGGCTCTACTTGACTCTACTACACTATACCATGGCTCTACTCCATTGTACCATGGCTCTATTTGACACAAGATCACTCTACTACATTCTACCATGGCTCTACTTGACTCTACTACATTCTACGATGGCTCTACTTGGCTCTACTTGACTCTACTACACTATACCTTTGCTAGACGTGGCTCTACTTGTCTCTACTTCACTCTACCTTAGCTGTACTACATCCTACCATGGATCCACGTGACTCTACTTGACTCTACTACACTCTACACCATGGCTCTACCTGGCTCTACTACATTCTACCATGGCTCCACTTGACTCTACATGAGTCTACTACATTCTACCATGGCTCTACTTTACTCTGCTTGAGTCCACTACACTCTACCTTGACTCTACTTGTCTCTACTACATTCTACGGTGGCTCTACTTGGCTCTACTTGGCTCTACTTGACTCGACTACAATGTACCATTGCTAGACCTGGCTCTACTTGTCTCTACTTCACTCTACCTTGGCTCTACTACATTCTCCCATAGCTCTACTTGACTCTACTACATTCTATGATGGCTCTACTTGGCTCTACTTGACTCTACTACACTATACCATTGCTAGACCTGGCTCTACTTGTCTCTACTTCACTCTACCTTGGCTCTACTACATCCTACCATGGATCCACGTGACTCCACTTGCCTCTACTACACTCTACCATCGCTCTACCTAGCTCTACTACTTTCTACCGTGGCTCTACTTGATTCTACATGACTCTACTACATTCTACCATGGCTCTACTTGACTTTCCTTGAGTCCACTACACTCTATCTTGGTTCTACTTGGCTCTACTTGACTCTACTACAGACTACCATGGCTCTACTTGGCTCTACTACACCATATCATGGCTCTACTTGGTTCTACTTGACTTTACTACACTCTACCATGGCTCTACTCCATTGTATATCATGGCTATACTTCACACTACATGACTCTACTACATTCTACCATGGCTCTACTTGACTCTACTTGACTCTACTACACTCTACCATGGCTCTACTTGGCTCTACTCGACTCTACTACACTCTACCATGTCTCTACTACATTCTACCATGGCTCCACGTGACTCTACGTGACTCTACTCCATTGTACCATGGCTCTACGTGACACTACATGACTCTACTACATTCTACCATGGCTCTACTTGACTCTACTACATTATACCATTGCTAGACCTGGCTCAACTTGTCTCTACTTCACTCTACCTTGGCTCTACTACATCCTACCATGGATCAACGTGACTCTACTTGAATCTACTACACACTACCATGGCTCTATCTTGCTCTACTATATTCTACCATGTCTCTACTTGACTCTGCAAGACTGTACTACATTCTACCATAGCTCTACTTGACTCTACTTGAGTCCACTACACCCTACCTTGGCTCTACTTGGCTCCACTTGACTCTAGTACACACTACCATGGCTCTACTTGGCTCTACTACACTCTGCCATGGCTCTACTTGGCTCTACTTGACTCTACTTCACTCTACCATGTCTCTGCTACATTCTACCATGGCTCCACGTGACTCTACGTCATTCTACTACATTCTACCATTGCTCTACTTGACTCTGTATGCCTCTACTACATTCTACCATGGCTCTACTTGACTCTACATGACTCTACTACATTCTACCATGGCTCTACTTGACTCTACTTCAGTCCACTACACTCTACTTTGGCTCTACTTGGCTCTACTGGCCTCTACTACACACTACCATGGTTCTACTTGACTCTACTACACTCTACCATGGCTCTACTGGTCTCTACTTGACTCTACTACACTCTACCATGTGTCTACTACATTCTACCATTGCTCCACGTGACTGTACTTGACTCTACTACATTCTACAATAGCTCTCCTTGACTCTACTACACTATACCATGGCTCTACTTGGCTCTACATGACTCTACTACATGCTACCGTTGATCTACTTGGCTCTACCTCACTCTACTATACTCTACCATGGCTCTACTTGACTCTACTACATTCTACGATGGCTCTACTTGGCTCTACTTGGTTCTACTTGACTCTACTACAAGATACCATTGCTATACCTGGCTCTACTTGTCTCTACTTCACTCTACCTTGGCTCTACTACATTCTTCCATGGATCCACGTGATTTTACTTGACTCTACTACACTCTACCATGGCTCTACTTGACTCTCCATGAGTCCACTACACTCTACCTTGGCTCTACTTGGCTCTACTACACTCTACCATGGCTCTACTTGGCTCTACTTGACTCTACTACACTCTACACCATGGCTCTACCTGGCTCTACTACATTCTACCATGGCTCTACTTGACTCTACATGACTCTACTAGATTCTACCATCGCTCTACTTTACTCTGGTTGAGTCCACTACACTCTACCTTGACTCTACTTGGCTGTACTTGAGTCTACTACAAACTACCATGGCTCTACTTGGCTCTACTACAATCTACCATGGCTCTACTTGGCTCTACATCACTCTACTTCAGTCTACCATGTCCCTACCACATTCTACCATACCTCTACTTGACTCTACGTGACTCTACTACATTCTGCCATGGATCTACTTGAGAGTACGTGACTGTACTACACTCTACCATGGCTCTACCTGGCTCTACTAAATTCTACCATGGCTCTACTTGACTCTACATGACTCTACTACATTCTACCATGGCTCTACTTGACTCTACTTCAGTCCACTACACTCTACTTTGGCTCTACTTGGCTCTACTTGCCTCTACTACACACTACCATGGCTCTACTTGGCTCTACTACACTCTACCATGGCTCTACTTGGCTCTACTTGACTCTACTACACTATACCATGGCTCTACTCCATTGTACCATGGCTCTACTTGACATTACATGACTCTACTACATTCTATCATGGCTCTACTTGACTCTACTACATTCTACGATGGCTCTACTTGGCTCTACTTGGTTCTACTTGACTCTACTACAAGATACCATTGCTATACCTGGCTCTACTTGTCTCTACTTCACTCTACCTTGGCTCTACTACATTCTTCCATGGATCCACGTGATTTTACTTGACTCTACTACACTCTACCATGGCTCTACTTGACTCTCCATGAGTCCACTACACTCTACCTTGGCTCTACTTGGCTCTACTACACTCTACCATGGCTCTACCTGGCTCTACTTGACTCTACTACACTCTACACCATGGCTCTACCTGGCTCTACTACATTCTACCATGGCTCTACTTGACTCTACATGACTCTACTAGATTCTACCATCGCTCTACTTTACTCTGGTTGAGTCCACTACACTCTACCTTGACTCTACTTGGCTGTACTTGAGTCTACTACACACTACCATGGCTCTACTTGGCTCTACTACAATCTACCATGGCTCTACTTGGCTCTACATCACTCTACTACAGTCTACCATGTCCCTACCACATTCTACCATAGCTCTACTTGACTCTACTTGACTCTACTACATTCTGCCATGGATCTACTTGACTGTACGTGACTGTACTACACTCTACCATGGTTCTACCTGGCTCTACTAAATTCTACCATGGCTCTACTTGACTCTACATGACTCTACTACATTCTACCATGGCTCTACTTGACTCTACTTCAGTCCACTACACTCTACTTTGGCTCTACTTGGCTCTACTTGCCTCTACTACACACTACCATGGCTCAACTTGGCTCTACTACACTCTACAATGGCTCTACTTGGCTCTACTTGACTCTACTACACTATACCATGGCTCTACTCCATTGTACCATGGCTCTACTTCACACTACATGACTCTACTACATTCTACCATGGCTCTACTTGACTCTACTACATTCTACGGTGGCTCTACTTGGCTCTACTTGGCTCTACTTGACTCGACTACAATGTACCATTGCTAGACCTGGCTCTACTTGTCTCTACTTCACTGTACCTTGGCTCTACTACATCCTACCATGGATCCACGTGATTTTACTTGACTCTACTGCACTCTACCATGGCTCTACTTGACTCTCCTTGAGTCCACTACACTCTACCATGGCTCTACTTTGCTCTACTTGACTCTACTACACTCTACCATGGCTCTACTGGTCTCTACTTGACTCTACTACACTCTACCATGTCTCTACTACATTCTACCATTGCTCCACGTGACTGTACTTGACTCTACTACATTCTATAATAGCTCTCCTTAACTCTATTACACTATACCATGGCTGTACTTGGCTCTACATGACTCTACTGCATGCTACCGTGGCTCTACTTGACTCTATCTCACTCTACTATACTCTACCATGGCTCTACTTGGCTCTTCTACACTCTACGATGGCTCTATTTGGCTCTACTTGACTCTACTACACTATATCATTGCTAGACCTGGCTGTAGTTGTCTCTACTACACTCTACCTTGGCTCTACTACATCCTACCATGGATCCTCGTTACTCTACTTGACTCTACCACACTCTACCATGGCTCTACCTGGCTCTACTACATTATACCATGGCTCTACTTGACTCTGCATGATCATACTAAGTTCTACCATTGCTCTAATTGACTCTACTTGACTCTACTACATTCTACCATGACTCCACGTCACTCTACTTGTCTCTACTGAATTCTACCAATGCTCTACCTGGCTCTACTACATTCTACCATGGCTCTACTTGGCTCTACATGACTCTACTACATGCTCCCATGGCTCTACTTGGCTCTACTTGAGACTACTACACTCTACCATTCCTCTACTTGGCTCTACTTGACTCTACTACACTCTACCATGGCTCTACTCCATTGTATACTATGGCTCTTCTTCACACTACATGACTCTACTACATTCTACCATGGTTCCAATTGAATCTACTACACTCTACCATAGCTCTACTCCATTGTACCATGGCTCTACTTGACACTTACATGACTCTACTACACTCTGCCATAGCTCTACTTGACTCTACTACATTCTACGATGGCTCTACTTGGCTCTACTTGACTCTACTACACTATACCATTGCTAGACCTCGCTCTACTTGTCTCTGCTACACTCTACCTTGGCTCTACTACATCCTACCATGGATCCACGTGACTCTTCTTGACTCTACTACACTCTACCATGGCTCTACCTGGCTCTACTACATTCTACCAAGGCTCTACTTGAGTCTACATGACTCTACTACATTCTACCATGGCTCTACTTGACTCTACTTCAGTCCACTACACTCTACTTTGACTGTACTTGGCTCTACTTGCCTCTACTACACACTACCATGGCTCTACATGGCTCTAGTACACTCTACCATGGCTCTACTTGGGTCTAGTTGACTCTACTACACTATACCATGGCTCTACTCCATTGTACCATGGCTCTACTTGACACTACATGACTCTACTACATTCTACCATGGCTCTACTTGACTCTACTACATTCTACGATGGCTCTACTTGGCTCTACTTGGTTCTACTTGACTCTACTACAATATACCATTGCTAGACCTGGCTCTACTTGTCTCTACTTCACTCTACCTTTGCTCTACTACATCCTACCATGGATCCAAGTGATTTTACTTGACTCTACTACACTCTACCATGGCTCTACTTGACTCTCCATGAGTCCACTACACTCTACCTTGGCTCTACTTGGCTCTACTACACTCTACCATGGCTCTACTTGGCTCTACTTGACTCTACTACACTATACCATGGCTCTACTCCATTGTACCATGGCTCTATTTGACACTAGATCACTCTACTACATTATACCATGGCTCTACTTGACTCTACTACATTCTACGATGGCTGTACTTGACTCTAGTTGACTCTACTACACTATACCATTGCTAGACCTGGCTCTACTTGTCTCTACTTCACTCTACCTTAGCTGTACTACATCCTACCATGGATCCACGTGGCCCTACTTGACTCTACTACACTCTACACCATGGCTCTACCTGGCTCTACTACATTCTACCATGGCTCTACTTGGCTCTACATGACTCTACTACATTCTACCATGGCTCTACTTTACTCTGGTTGAGTCCACTACACTCTACCTTGACTCTACTTGGCTCTACTTGACTCTACTACACACTACCATGGCTCTACTTGGCTCTACTACAATCTACCATTGCTCTACTTGGCTCTATATCACTCTGCTACACTCTACCATGTCCCTACCACATTCTACCATAGCTCTACTTGACTCTACTTGACTCTACTACATTCTGCCATGGATCTACTTGACTCTACCTGACTGTACTACACTCTACCATGGCTCAACCTGGCTCTACTAAATTCTACCATGGCTCTACTTCACTCTACATGACTCTACTACATTCTACCATGGCTCTACTTGACTCTACTTCAGTCCACCACACTCTACTTTGGCTCTACTTGGCTCTACTTGCCTCTACTACACACTACCATGGGTCTACTTGGCTCTACTACACTCTACAACGGCTCTACTTGGCTCTACTTGACTCTACTACACTATACCATGGCTCTACTCCATTGTACCATGGCTCTACTTGACACTACATGACCCTACTCCATTCTACCATGGCTCTACTTGACTCTACTACATTCTACGGTGGCTCTACTTGGCTCTACTTGGCTCTACTTGACTCGACTACAATGTAGCATTGCTAGACCTGGCTCTACTTGTCTCTACTTCACTGTACCTTGGCTCTACTACATCCTACCATGGATCCACGTGATTTTACTTGACTCTATACTACACTCTACCATGGCTCTACTTGACTCTCCTTGAGTCCACTACACTCTACCTTGGCTCTACTTGGCTCTACTACATTCTACAATGGCTCTACTTGGCTCTACTTGACTCTACTACACTATACCTTTGCTACCCCTGGCTCTACTTGTCTCTACTTGACTCTACCTTAGCTGTACTACATCCTACCATGGATCCACGTGGCCCTACTTGACTCTACTACACTCTACACCATGGCTCTACCTGGCTCTACTACATTCTACCATGGCTCTACTTGACTCTACATGACTCTACTACATTCTACCATGGCTCTACTTTACTCTGGTTGAGTCCACTACACTCTACCTTGACTCTACTTGGCTCTACTTGAGTCTACTACACACTACCATGGCTCTACTTGGCTCTACTACAACCTGCCATGGCTCTACTTGGCTCTACATCACTCTACTACACTCTACCATGTCCCTACCACATTCTATCATAACTCCTACTTGACTCTACATGACTCTACTACATTCTGCCATGGATCTACTTGACTCTACGTGACTGTACTACACTCTACCATGGCTCTACCTGGCTCTACTAAATTCTACCATGGCTCTACTTGACTCTACATGACTCTACTACATTCTACCATGGCTCTACTTGACTCTACTTCAGTCCAGTACACTCTACATTGGCTCTACTTGGCTCTACTTGCCTCTACTACACACTACCATGGTTCTACTTGGCTCTACTACAGTCTACAATGGCTCTACTTGGCTCTACTTGACTCTACTACACTATACCATGGCTCTACTCCATTGTACTATGGCTCTACTTGACACTACATGACTCTACTACATTCTACCATGGCTCTACGTGACTCTACTACATTCTACGGTGGCTCTACTTGGCTCTACTTGGCTCTACTTGACTCGACTACAATGTACCATTGCTAGACCTGGCTCTACTTGTCTGTACTTAACTCTACCTTGGCTCTACTACATCGTACCATGGATCCACGTGATTTTACTTGACTCTACTACACTCTACCATGGCTTCACTTGACTCTCCTTGAGTCCACTACACTCTCCCTTGGCTCTATTTGGCACTACTTGACTCTACTACACTCTACCATGGCTCTACTTGGCTCTACTACACCCTACCATGGCTCTACTTGGCTCTACTTGACTCTACTACACTATACCATGGCTCTACTCCATTGTACCATGGCTCTATTTGACACAAGATCACTCTACTACATTCTACCATGGCTCTACTTGACTCTACTACATTCTACGATGGCTCTACTTGGCTCTACTTGACTCTACTACACTATACCTTTGCTAGACGTGGCTCTACTTGTCTCTACTTCACTCTACCTTAGCTGTTCTACATCCTACCATGGATCCATGTGACTCTACTTGACTCTACTACACTCTACACCATGGCTCTACCTGGCTCTACTACATTCTACCATGGCTCCACTTGACTCTACATGAGTCTACTACATTCTACCATGGCTCTACTTTACTCTGCTTGAGTCCACTACACTCTACCTTGACTCTACTTGTCTCTACTACATTCTACGGTGGCTCTACTTGGCTCTACTTGGCTCTACTTGACTCGACTACAATGTACCATTGCTAGACCTGGCTCTACTTGTCTCTACTTCACTCTACCTTGGCTCTGCTACATTCTCCCATGGCTCTACTTGACTCTACTACATTCTATGATGGCTCTACTTGGCTCTACTTGACTCTACTACACTATACCATTGCTAGACCTGGCTCTACTTGTCTCTACTTCACTCTACCTTGGCTCTACTACATCCTACCATGGATCCACGTGACTCCACTTGCCTCTACTACACTCTACCATCGCTCTACCTAGCTCTACTACTTTCTACCGTGGCTCTACTTGATTCTACATGACTCTACTACATTCTACCATGGCTCTACTTGACTCTCCTTGAGTCCACTACACTCTATCTTGGTTCTACTTGGCTCTACTTGACTCTACTATAGACTACCATGGCTCTACTTGGCTCTAATACACCATATCATGGCTCTACTTGGTTCTACTTGACTTTACTACACTCTACCATGGCTCTACTCCATTGTATATCATGGCTATACTTCACACTACATGACTCTACTACATTCTACCATGGCTCTACTTGACTCTACTTGACTCTACTACACTCTACCATGGCTCTACTTGGCTCTACTCGACTCTACTACACTCTACCATGTCTCTACTACATTCTACCATGGCTCCACGTGACTCTACGTGACTCTACTCCATTGTACCATGGCTCTACGTGACACTACATGACTCTACTACATTCTACCATGGCTCTACTTGACTCTACTACATTATACCATTGCTAGACCTGGCTCTACTTGTCTCTACTTCACTCTACCTTGGCTCTACTACATCCTACCATGGATCAACGTGACTCTACTTGAATCTACTACACTCTACCATGGCTCTATCTTGCTCTACTATATTCTACCATGTCTCTACTTGACTCTGAAAGACTGTACTACATTCTACCATAGCTCTACTTGACTCTACTTGAGTCCACTACACCCTACCTTGGCTCTACTTGGCTCCACTTGACTCTAGTACACACTACCATGGCTCTACTTGGCTCTACTACACTCTGCCATGGCTCTACTTGGCTCTACTTGACTCTACTACACTCTACCATGTCTCTGCTACATTCTACCATGGCTCCACGTGACTCTACGTCATTCTACTACATTCTACCATTGCTCTACTTGACTCTGTATGCCTCTACTACATTCTACCATGGGTCTACTTGACTCTACATGACTCTACTACATTCTACCATGGCTCTATTTGACTCTACTTCAGTCCACTACACTCTACTTTGGCTCTACTTGGCTCTTCTGGCCTCTACTACACACTACCATGGTTCTACTTGACTCTACTACAATCTACCATGGCTCTACTGGTCTCTACTTGACTCTACTACACTCTACCATGTCTCTACTACATTCTACCATTGCTCCACGTGACTGTACTTGACTCTACTACATTCTACAATAGCTCTCCTTGACTCTACTACACTATACCATGGCTCTACTTGGCTCTACATGACTCTACTACATGCTACCGTGGATCTACTTGGCTCTACCTCACTCTACTATACTCTACCATGGCTCTACTTGACTCTACTACATTCTACGATGGCTCTACTTGGCTCTACTTGGTTCTACTTGACTCTACTACAAGATACCATTGCTATACCTGGCTCTACTTGTCTCTACTTCACTCTACCTTGGCTCTACTACATTCTTCCATGGATCCACGTGATTTTACTTGACTCTACTACACTCTACCATGGCTCTACTTGACTCTCCATGAGTCCACTACACTCTACCTTGGCTCTACTTGGCTCTACTACACTCTACCATGGCTCTACTTGGCTCTACTTGACTCTACTACACTCTACACCATGGCTCTACCTGGCTCTACTACATTCTACCATGGCTCTACTTGACTCTACATGACTCTACTAGACTCTACCATCGCTCTACTTTACTCTGGTTGAGTCCACTACACTCTACCTTGACTCTACTTGGCTGTACTTGAGTCTACTACAAACTACCATGGCTCTACTTGGCTCTACTACAATCTACCATGGCTCTACTTGGCTCTACATCACTCTACTTCAGTCTACCATGTCCCTACCACATTCTACCATACCTCTACTTGACTCTACTTGACTCTACTACATTCTGCCATGGATCTACTTGACTGTACGTGACTGTACTACACTCTACCATGGCTCTACCTGGCTCTACTAAATTCTACCATGGCTCTACTTGACTCTACATGACTCTACTACATTCTACCATGGCTCTACTTGACTCTACTTCAGTCCACTACACTCTACTTTGGCTCTACTTGGCTCTACTTGCCTCTACTACACACTACCATGGCTCTACTTGGCTCTACTACACTCTACCATGGCTCTACTTGGCTCTACTTGACTCTACTACACTATACCATGGCTCTACTCCATTGTACCATGGCTCTACTTGACATTACATGACTCTACTACATTCTATCATGGCTCTACTTGACTCTACTACATTCTACGATGGCTCTACTTGGCTCTACTTGGTTCTACTTGACTCTACTACAAGATACCATTGCTATACCTGGCTCTACTTGTCTCTACTTCACTCTACCTTGGCTCTACTACATTCTTCCATGGATCCACGTGATTTTACTTGACTCTACTACACTCTACCATGGCTCTACTTGACTCTCCATGAGTCCACTACACTCTACCTTGGCTCTACTTGGCTCTACTACACTCTACCATGGCTCTACCTGGCTCTACTTGACTCTACTACACTCTACACCATGGCTCTACCTGGCTCTACAACATTCTACCGTGGCTCTACTTGACTCTACATGACTCTACTAGATTCTACCATCGCTCTACTTTACTCTGGTTGAGTCCACTACACTCTACCTTGACTCTACTTGGCTGTACTTGAGTCTACTACACACTACCATGGCTCTACTTGGCTCTACTACAATCTACCATGGCTCTACTTGGCTCTACATCACTCTACTACAGTCTACCATGTCCCTACCACATTCTACCATACCTCTACTTGACTCTACTTGACTCTACTACATTCTGCCATGGATCTACTTGACTGTACGTGACTGTACTACACTCTACCATGGTTCTACCTGGCTCTACTAAATTCTACCATGGCTCTACTTGACTCTACATGACTCTACTACATTCTACCATGGCTCTACTTGACTCTACTTCAGTCCACTACACTCTACTTTGGCTCTACTTGGCTCTACTTGCCTCTACTACACACTACCATGGCTCTACTTGGCTCTACTACACTCTACAATGGCTCTACTTGGCTCTACTTGACTCTACTACACTATACCATGGCTCTACTCCATTGTACCATGGCTCTACTTCACACTACATGACTCTACTACATTCTACCATGGCTCTACTTGACTCCACTACATTCTACGGTGGCTCTACTTGGCTCTACTTGGCTCTACTTGACTCGACTACAATGTACCATTGCTAGACCTGGCTCTACTTGTCTCTACTTCACTGTACCTTGGCTCTACTACATCCTACCATGGATCCACGTGATTTTACTTGACTCTACTGCACTCTACCATGGCTCTACTTGACTCTCCTTGAGTCCACTACACTCTACCATGGCTCTACTTTGCTCTACTTGACTCTACTACACTCTACCATGGCTCTACTGGTCTCTACTTGACTCTACTACACTCTACCATGTCTCTACTACATTCTACCATTGCTCCACGTGACTGTACTTGACTCTACTACATTCTATAATAGCTCTCCTTAACTCTATTATACTATACCATGGCTGTACTTGGCTCTACATGACTCTACTGCATGCTACCGTGGCTCTACTTGACTCTATCTCACTCTACTATACTCTACCATGGCTCTACTTGGCTCTTCTACACTCTACGATGGCTCTATTTGGCTCTACTTGACTCTACTACACTATATCATTGCTAGACCTGGCTGTAGTTGTCTCTACTACACTCTACCTTGGCTCTACTACATCCTACCATGGATCCTCGTTACTCTACTTGACTCTACCACACTCTACCATGGCTCTACCTGGCTCTACTACATTATACCATGGCTCTACTTGACTCTGCATGATCATACTAAGTTCTACCATTGCTCTAATTGACTCTACTTGACTCTACTACATTCTACCATGACTCCACGTCACTCTACTTGTCTCTACTGAATTCTACCAATGCTCTACCTGGCTCTACTACATTCTACCATGGCTCTACTTGGCTCTACATGACTCTACTACATGCTCCCATGGCTCTACTTGGCTCTACTTGAGACTACTACACTCTACCATTCCTCTACTTGGCTCTACTTGACTCTACTACACTCTACCATGGCTCTACTCCATTGTATACTATGGCTGTTCTTCACACTACATGACTCTACTACATTCTACCATGGTTCCAATTGAATCTACTACACTCTACCATAGCTCTACTCCATTGTACCATGGCTCTACTTGACACTTACATGACTCTACTACACTCTGCCATAGCTCTACTTGACTCTACTACATTCTACGATGGCTCTACTTGGCTCTACTTGACTCTACTACACTATACCATTGCTAGACCTCGCTCTACTTGTGTCTGCTACACTCTACCTTGGCTCTACTACATCCTACCATGGATCCACGTGACTCTTCTTGACTCTACTACACTCTACCATGGCTCTACCTGGCTCTACTACATTCTACCAAGGCTCTACTTGAGTCTACATGACTCTACTACATTCTACCATGGCTCTACTTGACTCTACTTCAGTCCACTACACTCTACTTTGACTGTACTTGGCTCTACTTGCCTCTACTACACACTACCATGGCTCTACATGGCCCTAGTACACTCTACCATGGCTCTACTTGGGTCTAGTTGACTCTACTACACTATACCATGGCTCTACTCCATTGTACCATGGCTCTACTTGACACTACATGATTCTACTACATTCTACCATGGCTCTACTTGACTCTACTACATTCTACGATGGCTCTACTTGGCTCTACTTGGTTCTACTTGACTCTACTACAATATACCATTGCTAGACCTGGCTCTACTTGTCTCTACTTCACTCTACCTTTGCTCTACTACATCCTACCATGGATCCAAGTGATTTTACTTGACTCTACTACACTCTACCATGGCTCTACTTGACTCTCCATGAGTCCACTACACTCTACCTTGGCTCTACTTGGCTCTACTACACTCTACCATGGCTCTACTTGGCTCTACTTGACTCTACTACACTATACCATGGCTCTACTCCATTGTACCATGGCTCTATTTGACACTAGATCACTCTACTACATTCTACCATGGCTCTACTTGACTCTACTACATTCTACGATGGCTGTACTTGACTCTAGTTGACTCTACTACACTATACCATTGCTAGACCTGGCTCTACTTGTCTCTACTTCACTCTACCTTAGCTGTACTACATCCTACCATGGATCCACGTGGCCCTACTTGACTCTACTACACTCTACACCATGGCTCTACCTGGCTCTACTACATTCTACCATGGCTCTACTTGGCTCTACATGACTCTACTACATTCTACCATGGCTCTACTTTACTCTGGTTGAGTCCACTACACTCTACCTTGACTCTACTTGGCTCTACTTGACTCTACTACACACTACCATGGCTCTACTTGGCTCTACTACAATCTACCATTGCTCTACTTGGCTCTATATCACTCTGCTACACTCTACCATGTCCCTACCACATTCTACCATAGCTCTACTTGACTCTACTTGACTCTACTACATTCTGCCATGGATCTACTTGACTCTACCTGACTGTACTACACTCTACCATGGCTCTACCTGGCTCTACTAAATTCTACCATGGCTCTACTTCACTCTACATGACTCTACTACATTCTACCATGGCTCTACTTGACTCTACGTCAGTCCACCACACTCTACTTTGGCTCTACTTGGCTCTACTTGCCTCTACTACACACTACCATGGGTCTACTTGGCTCTACTACACTCTACAACGGCTCTACTTGGCTCTACTTGACTCTACTACACTATACCATGGCTCTACTCCATTGTACCATGGCTCTACTTGACACTACATGACCCTACTCCATTCTACCATGGCTCTACTTGACTCTACTACATTCTACGGTGGCTCTACTTGGCTCTACTTGGCTCTACTTGACTCGACTACAATGTAGCATTGCTAGACCTGGCTCTACTTGTCTCTACTTCACTGTACCTTGGCTCTGCTACATCCTACCATGGATCCACGTGATTTTACTTGACTCTATACTACACTCTACCATGGCTCTACTTGACTCTCCTTGAGTCCACTACACTCTACCTTGGCTCTACTTGGCTCTACTTGACTCTACTACACTCTACCATGGCTCTACTTGGCTCTACTACACTCTACCATGGCTCTACTTGGCTCTACTTGACTCTACTACACTATACCATGGCTCTACTCCATTGTACCATGGCTCTATTTGACACAAGATCACTCTACTACATTCTACCATGGCTCTACTTGACTCTACTACATTCTACAAAGGCTCTACTTGGCTCTACTTGACTCTACTACACTATACCTTTGCTAAACCTGGCTCTACTTGTCTCTACTTCACTCTACCTTAGCTGTACTGCATCCTACCATGGATCCACGTGATTCTACTTGACTCTACTACACTCTACACCATGGCTCTACCTGGCTCTACTACATTCTACCATGGCTCTACTTGGCTCTACATGACTCTACTACATTCTACCATGGCTCTACTTTACTCTGGTTGAGTCCACTACACTCTACCTTGACTCTACTTGGCTCTACTTGACTCTACTACACACTACCATGGCTCTACTTGGCTCTACTACAATCTACCATTGCTCTACTTGGCTCTATATCACTCTGCTACACTCTACCATGTCCCTACCACATTCTACCATAGCTCTACTTGACTCTACTTGACTCTACTACATTCTGCCATGGATCTACTTGACTCTACCTGACTGTACTACACTCTACCATGGCTCTACCTGGCTCTACTAAATTCTACCATGGATCTACTTCACTCTACATGACTCTACTACATTCTACCATGGCTCTACTTGACTCTACTTCAGTCCACCACACTCTACTTTGGCTCTACTTGGCTCTACTTGCCTCTACTACACACTACCATGGGTCTACTTGGCTCTACTACACTCTAGAACAGCTCTACTTGGCTCTACTTGACTCTACTACACTATACCATGGCTCTACTCCATTGTACCATGGCTCTACTTGACACTACATGACCCTACTCCATTCTACCATGGCTCTACTTGACTCTACTACATTCTACGGTGGCTCTACTTGGCTCTACTTGGCTCTACTTGACTCGACTACAATGTAGCATTGCTAGACCTGGCTCTACTTGTCTCTACTTCACTGTACCTTGGCTCTACTACATCCTACCATGGATGCACGTGATTTTACTTGACTCTATACTACACTCTACCATGGCTCTACTTGACTCTCCTTGAGTCCACTACACTCTACCTTGGCTCTACTTGGCTCTACTTGACTCTACTACACTCTACCATGGCTCTACTTGGCTCTACTACACTCTACCATGGCTCTACTTGGCTCTACTTGACTCTACTACACTATACCATGGCTCTACTCCATTGTACCATGGCTCTATTTGACACAAGATCACTCTACTACATTCTACCATGGCTCTACTTGACTCTACTACATTCTACAATGGGTCTACTTGGCTCTACTTGACTCTACTACACTATACCTTTGCTAGATCTGGCTGTACTTGTCTCTACTTCACTCTACCTTAGCTGTACTACATCCTACCATGGATCCACGTGATTCTACTTGACTCTACTACACTCTACACCATGGCTCTACCTGGCTCTACTACATTCTACCATGGCTCCACTTGACTCTACATGACTCTACTACATTCTACCATGGCTCTACTTTACTCTGGTTGAGTCCACTACACTCTACCTTGACTCTACTTAGCTCTACTTGACTCTACTGCACACTACCATGGCTCTACTTGGCTCTACTGCAATCTACCATGGCTCTACTTGGCTCTACATGACTCTACTACACTCTACCATGTCCCTACCACATTCTACCATAGCTCTACTTGACTCTACTTGACTCTACTACATACTTCCATGGATCTACTTGACTCTACGAGACCGTACTACACTCTACCTTGGCGCTACTACATTCTGCCATGGCTCCACGTGACTTTACTTGACTCTACTGCATTCTACCATGGCTCTACCTGGCTCTACTACATTCTACCATGGCTCTACTTGGCTCCACATGACTCTACTACATGCTACCGTGGCTCTACCCCATTGTACCAAGGCTCTTCTTGACACTACATGATTCTACTAAATTGTACCATGGCTCTTCCTGACTCTACTTGACTCTCCTACACTCTACTGTTGCTTACTTGGGTCTAATTGACACTACTACACTCTACCATGGTTCTACTCCATTCTATACCATGGCTCTACTTCCCACTACATGGCTCTACTACATTCTACCATTGTTCGAATTGAATCTACTACATTCTACCGTAACTCTACTTGTCTCTACTTGACTCTACCACACTTTACCATGGCTCTACTTGGCTCTACTTGACTCTACTACACTCTACCATGGTTCTACTCCATTGTACCATGGCTCTACTTGACACTACATGACTCTACTACATTCTACCATGGCTGTACTTGACTCTACTACATTCTACGATGGTTCTACTTGTCTCTACTTGACTCTACTACACTCTACCTTGGCTCTACTACATCCTACCATGGATCCACGTGACTCTACTTGACTCTCCTACACTCTACCATGGCTATACCTGGCTCTACTACATTGTACCATGGCTCTACTTGACTCTACATGACTCTATTACATTCTACCATCGCACTACTTGACTCTACTTGAGTCGACTACACTCTACTTTGGCTCTACTTGGCTCTACTTGCCTCTACTACACACTACCATGGCTCTACTTGACTGTACTACAGTATATCATGGCTCTACTCCATTGTACAATGGCTCTACTTGACACTACATGACTCTACTACATTCTACCATCGCTCTACTTGACTCTACTACATTCTACGATGGCTCTACTTGGCTCTACTTGACTCTAATACACTATACCATTGCTAGACCTGGGTCTACTTGTCTCTACTTCACTCTACCTTAGCTCTGCTACATCCTACCATGGATCCACGTGACTCTACTTGACTCTACTACACTCTACCATGGCTCTACCTGACTCTACTACATTCTACCATGGCTCTACTTGTTTCTACATGACTCTACTACATTCTACCATGGCTCTACTTGATTCTACATGACTCTACTACATTCTACCATGGCTCTACTTGATTCTACATGACTCTACTACATTCTACCATGGCTCTACTTGACTCTCCTTGAGTCCACTACACTCTAGCTTGGCTCTACTTGGCTCTACTTGACTCTACTAAAGACTACCATGGCTCTACTTGGCTTTACTACACCCTACCATGGCTCTACTTGGCTCTACTTGACTCTACTACACTATACCATGGCTCTACTCCATTGTATATCATGGCTATACTTCACACTAAATGACTCTACTACATTCTACCATGGCTCTACTTGACTCTACTACATTCTACGATGGCTGTACTTGGCTCTACTTGACTCTACTTCACTATACCATTGGTAGACCTGGCTAAACTTTTCTCTACTTCACTCTACCTTGGATTTACTACATTCTACCATGGATCAACGTGACTCTACATGACTCTACTACATTCTACCATGGCTCTACTTGACTCTACTTGAGTCCATTACACTCTACCTTGGCTCTACTTGGCTCTACTTGACTCTACTAAACACTACCATGGCTCTACTTGGCTCTACTACACTCTGCCATGGCTCTACTTGGCTCTACTTGACTCTACTAAACTCTACCATGTCTATACTACATTCTACCATGGCTCCACGGGACTCTACGTCATTCTACTACATTCTACCATTGCTCTACTTGACTCTGTATCCCTCTACTACATTCTACCATGGCTCTACTTGGCTCTACTTGACTCTACTACACAATACCATTGCTAGACCTGGCTCTACTTGTCCCTACTACACTCTACCTTGGCTCTACTACATCCTACCATGGATCCACGTGACTCTACTTGACTCTACTACACTCTACCATGGCTCTACCTGGCTCTACTACATTGTACCATGGCTCTACTTGACTCTACATGACTCTATTACATTCTACCATCGCTCTACTTGACTCTACTTGAGTCCACTACACTCTACTTTGGCTCTACTTGGCTCTACTTGCCTCTACTACACACTACCATGGCTCTACTTGACTCTACTACAGTATATCATGGCTCTACTCCATTGTACAATGGCTCTACTTGACACTACATGACTCTACTACATTCTACCATCGCTCTACTTGACTCTACTACATTCTACGATGGCTCTACTTGGCTCTACTTGACTCTACTACACTATACCATTGCTAGACCTGGGTCTACTTGTCTCTACTTCACTCTACCTTAGCTCTGCTACATCCTACCATGGATCCACGTGACTCTACTTGACTCTACTACACTCTACCATGGCTCTACCTGACTCTACTACATTCTACCATGGCTCTACTTGTTTCTACATGACTCTACTACATTCTACCATGGCTCTACTTGATTCTACATGACTCTACTACATTCTACCATGGCTCTACTTGACTCTCCTTGAGTCCACTACACTCTACCTTGGCTCTACTTGGCTCTACTTGACTCTACTAAAGACTACCATGGCTCTACTTGGCTTTACTACACCCTACCATGGCTCTACTTGGCTCTAGTTGACTCTACTACACTATACCATGGCTCTACTCCATTGTATATCATGGCTATACTTCACACTAAATGACTCTACTACATTCTACCATGGCTCTACTTGACTCTACTACATTCTACGATGGCTGTACTTGGCTCTACTTGACTCTACTTCACTATACCATTGGTAGACCTGGCTAAACTTTTCTCTACTTCACTCTACCTTGGATTTACTACATTCTACCATGGATCAACGTGACTCTACTTGACTCTACTACACGCTACCATGGCTCTACCTGGCTCTACTACATTCTACCATGGCTCTACTTGACTCTACATGACTCTACTACATTCTACCATGGCTCTACTTGACTCTACTTGAGTCCATTACACTCTACCTTGGCTCTACTTGGCTCTACTTGACTCTACTAAACACTACCATGGCTCTACTTGGCTCTACTACACTCTGCCATGGCTCTACTTGGCTCTACTTGACTCTACTAAACTCTACCATGTCTATACTACATTCTACCATGGCTCCACGGGACTGTACGTCATTCTACTACATTCTACCATTGCTCTACTTGACTCTGTATCCCTCTACTACATTCTACCATGACTCTACTTGGCTCTACTTGACTCTACTACACAATACCATTGCTAGACCTGGCTCTACTTGTCCCTACTACACTCTACCTTGGCTCTACTACATCCTACCATGGATCCACGTGACTCTACTTGACTCTACTACACTCTACCATGGCTCTACCTGGCTCTACTACATTGTACCATGGCTCTACTTGACTCTACATGACTCTATTACATTCTACCATCGCTCTACTTGACTCTACTTGAGTCCACTACACTCTACTTTGGCTCTACTTGGCTCTACTTGCCTCTACTACACACTACCATGGCTCTACTTGACTCTACTACAGTATATCATGGCTCTACTCCATTGTACAATGGCTCTACTTGACACTACATGACTCTACTACATTCTACCATCTCTCTACTTGACTCTACTACATTCTACGATGGCTCTACTTGGCTCTACTTGACTCTACTACACTATACCATTGCTAGACCTGGGTCTACTTGTCTCTACTTCACTCTACCTTAGCTCTGCTACATCCTACCATGGATCCACCTGACTCTACTTGACTCTACTACACTCTACCATGGCTCTACCTGACTCTACTACATTCTACCATGGCTCTACTTGTTTCTACATGACTCTACTACATTCTACCATGGCTCTACTTGATTCTACATGACTCTACTACATTCTACCATGGCTCTACTTGACTCTCCTTGAGTCCACTACACTCTACCTTGGCTCTACTTGCCTCTACTTGACTCTACTAAAGACTACCATGGCTCTACTTGGCTTTACTACACCCTACCATGGCTCTACTTGACTCTACTACACTATACCATGGCTCTACTCCATTGTATATCATGGCTATACTTCACACTAAATGACTCTACTACATTCTACCATGGCTCTACTTGACTCTACTACATTCTACGATGGCTGTACTTGGCTCTACTTGACTCTACTTCACTATACCATTGGTAGACCTGGCTAAACTTTTCTCTACTTCACTCTACCTTGGATTTACTACATTCTACCATGGATCAACGTGACTCTACTTGACTCTACTACACGCTACCATGGCTCTACCTGGCTCTACTACATTCTACCATGGCTCTACTTGACTCTACATGACTCTACTACATTCTACCATGGCTCTACTTGACTCTACTTGAGTCCATTACACTCTACCTTGGCTCTACTTGGCTCTACTTGACTCTACTAAACACTACCATGGCTCTACTTGGCTCTACTACACTCTGCCATGGCTCTACTTGGCTCTACTTGACTCTACTACACTCTACCATGTCTATACTACATTCTACCATGGCTCCACGGGACTCTACGTCATTCTACTACATTCTACCATTGCTCTACTTGACTCTGTATCCCTCTACTACATTCTACCATGGCTCTACTTGGCTCTACATGACTCTACTACACAATACCATTGCTAGACCTGGCTCTACTTGTCCCTACTACACTCTACCTTGGCTCTACTACATCCTACCATGGATCCACGTGACTCTACTTGACTCTACTACACTCTACCATGGCTCTACCTGGCTCTACTACATTCTACCATGGCTCTACTTGACTCTACATGACTCTACTACACTCTACCATGGCTCTACCTGGCTCTACTACATTCTACCATGGCTCTACTTGACTCTACATGACTCTACTACACTCTACCATGGCTCTACTTGACTCTACTTCAGTCCACTACACTCTACTTTGGCTCTACTTGGCTCTACTTGCCTCTACTACACACTACCATAGCTCTACTTGGCTCTACTACACTCTACCATGGCTCTTCTTGGCTCTACTTTACTCTACTTCAGTATATCAAGGCTCTACTCCATTGTACAATGGCTGTACTTGACACTACATGACTCTACTACATTCTACCATGGTTCTACTTGAATCTACTACATTCTACAATAGCTCTACTTGACTCTACTACATTCTACGATGGCTCTACTTGGCTCTACTTGACTCTACTACACTATACCATTGCTAGACCTGGCTCTACTTGTCTCTACTTCACTCTACCTTGGCTCTACTACATCCTACCATGGATCCACGTGACTCCACCTGACTCTACTACACTCTACCATCGCTCTACCTAGCTCTAGTACTTTCTACCGTGGCTCTACTTGTTTCTATGTGACTCTACTACATTCTACCATGGCTCTACTTGACTGTCCTTGAGTCCACTACACTCTATCTTGGTTCTACTTGGCTCTACTTGACTCTACTACAGACTACCATGTCTCTACTTGGCTCTACTACACCCTATCATGGCTCTACTTGGCTCTACTTGACTCTACTACACTCTACCATGGCTCTACTCCATTGTATATCATGGCTATACTTCACACTACATGACTCTACTACATTCTACCATGGCTCTACTTGACTTTACTTGACTCTACTACACTCTACCATGGCTCTCCTTGGCTCTACTCGACTGTACTACACTCTACCGTGTCTCTACTACACACTACATTTTACCATGGCTCCACGTGACTCTACGTGACTCTACTCCATTGTACCATGGCTCTACGTGACACTACATGACTCCACTACATTCTACCATGGCTCTACTTGACTCTACTACATTCTACAATGTCTGTACTTGGCTCTACTTGACTCTACTACACTATACCATTGCTAGACCTGGCTGAACTTGTCTCTACTTCACTCTACCTTTGCTCTACTACATCCTACCATGGATCAACATGACTCTACTTTAATCTACTACACTCTACCATGGCTCTACCTGGCTCTACAACATTCTACCATGGCTCTACTTGACTCTACATTACTCTACTACATTCTACCATGGCTCTACTTGACTCTACTTGAGTCCACTACACTCTACCTTGGCTCTACATGGTTCTACTTGACTCTAGTACACACTACCATGGCTCTACATGGCTCTACTACACTCTGCCATGGCTCTACTTGGCTCTACTTGACTCTACTACACTCTACCATGTCTCTACTACATTCTACCATGGCTCCACATGACTGTACGTAATTCTACTACATTCTACCATTGCTCTACTTGATTCTGTATGCCTCTACTACATTCTACCATGGCTCTACTTCACTCTACTACATTCTACTATGGCTCTACTTGGCTCTACTTGACTCTACTACACTATACCATTGCTAGACCTGGCTCTACTTGTCCCTACTACACTCTACATTGGCTCTACTACATCCTACCATGGATCCAATTGACTCTACTTGACTCTACTACACTCTACCATGGCTCTACCTGGCTCTACTTGACTCTACATGACTCTACTATATTCAACCATGGCTCTACTTGACTCTACTTCAGTCCACTACACTCTACTTTGGCTCTACTTGGCTCTACTTGCCTCCACTACACACTACCATAGCTCTACTTGGCTCTACTACACTCTACCATGGCTCTTCTTGGCTCTACTTGACTCTACTACAGTATATCATGGCTCTACTCCATCGTACAATGGCTCTACTTGACACTACATGACTCTACTACATTCTACCATGGCTCTACTTGACTCTACTACATTCTACGATGGCTCTACTTGGCTCTACTTGACTCTACTACACTATACCATTGCTAGACCTGGCTCTACTTGTCTCTACTTCACTCTACCTTGGCTCTACTACATTCTACCATGGATCCACGTGACTCCACTTGACCCTACTACACTCTATCATCGCTCTACCTAGCTCTAGTACTTTCTACCGTGGCTCTACTTGATTCTACATGACTTTACTACATTCTACCATGGCTCAACTTGACTCTCCTTGAGTCCACTACACTCTACCTTTGTTCTACTTGGTTCTACTTGACTCTTCTACACAATACCATGGCTCTACTTGGCTCTACTACACTCTACCATGGCTCTACTTGGCTCTACTTGACTCTACTACATTATACCATGGCTCTACTCCATTGTACCATGGCTCTACTTGACACTACATGACTCTACTACATTCTACCATGGCTCTACTTGACTCTACTACATTCTACGATGGCTCTACTTGGCTCTACTTGACTCTACTACACTATACCAATGCTACACCTGGCTCTACTTGTCTCTACTTCACTCTACGTTAGCTGTACTACATCCTACCATGGATCCACGTGGCCCTACTTGACTCTACTACACTCTACACCATGGCTCTACCTGGCTCTACTACATTCTACCATCGCTCTACTTTACTCTGGTTGAGTCCACTACACTCTACCTTGACTCTACTTGTCTCTACTTAACTCTACTACACACTACCATGGCTCTACTTGGCTCTACTACAATCTACCATGGCTCTACTTGGCTCTACATCACTCTACTACACTCTACCATGTCCCTACCACATTTTACCATACCTCTACTTGATTCTACTTGACTCTACTACATTCTGCCATGGATCTACTTGACTCTACATGACTGTACTACACTCTACCATGGCTCTATCTGGCTCTACTAAATTCTACCATGGCTCTACTTGACTCTACATGACTCTACTACATTCTACCTTGGCTCTACTTGACTCTACTTCAGTCCACTACACTCTACTTTGGCTCTACTTGGCTCTACTTGCTTCTACTACACACTACCATGGCTCTACTTGGCTCTACTACACTCTACAATGGCTCTACTTGGCTCTACATGACTCTATTACACTATACCATGTCTCTACTCCATTGTACCATGGCTCTACTTGACACTACATGACTCTACTACATTCTACCATGGCTCTACTTGACTCTACTACATTCTACGGTGGCTCTACTTGGCTCTACTTGGCTCTACTTGACTCGACTACAATCTACCATTGCTAGACCTGGCTCTACTTGTCTCTACTTCACTCTACCTTGGCTCTACTACATCCTACCATGGATCCACGTGATTTTACTTGACTCTACCACACTCTACCATGGCTCTACTTGACTCTCCTTGAGTCCACTACACTCTACCTTGGCTCTACTTGGCTCTACTTGACTCTACTACACTCTACCATGGCTCTACTAGGCTCTACTTGACTGTACTACACTATACCATGGCTCTACTCCATTGTACCATGGCTCTATTTGACACAAGATCACTCTACTACATTCTACCATGGCTCTACTTGACTCTACTACATTCTACGATGGCTCTACTTGGCTGTACTTGACTCTACTACACTATACCTTTGCTAGACGTGGCTCTACTTGTCTCTACTTCACTCTACCTTAGCTTTACTACATCCTACCATGGATCCACGTGACTCTACTTGACTCTACTACACTCTACACCATGGCTCTACCTGGCTCTACTACATTCTACCATGGCTCCACTTGACTCTTCATGACTCTACTACATTGTACCGTGGCTCTACTTTACTCTTATGGAGTCCACTACACTCTACCTTGACTCTACTACACTCTACCATGTCCCTACCACATTCTACCATAGCACTACTTGACTCTACTTGACTCTACTACATTCTTCCATGGATCTACTTGACTCTACTAGACCGTACTACACTCTACCTTGGCGCTACTACATTCTGCCATGGCTCCACGTGTCTGTACTTGACTCTACTGCATTCTACCATGGCTCTACCTGGCTCTACTACATTCTACCATGGCTCTACTTGGCTCCACATGAATCTACTACATGCTACCGTGGCTCTACCCCATTGTACCATGGCTCTACTTGACACTTCTTGATTCTACTAAATTCTACCATGGCTCTTCCTTACTCTACTTGACTCTCCTACACTCTACTGTTGCTCTACTTGGGTCTAATTGACACTACTACACTCTACCATGGCTCTACTCCATTCTATACCTTAGCTCTACTTCACACTATATGGCTCTACTACATTCTACCATTGTTCGAATTGAATCTACTACATTCTACCATAACTCTACTTGTCTCTACTTGACTCTACCACACTCTACCATGGCTCTAATTTGCTCTACTTGACTCTACTACACTCTACCATGGCTCTACTCCATTGTACCATGGCTTTACTTGACACTACATGACTCCACTACATTCTACCACCGCTCTACTTGACTCTACTACACACTACTGTGGCTCTACTTGGCTTTACTTGACTCTACTACACTATACTATTGCTAGACCTGGCTGTACTTGTCTCTACTACACTCTACCTTGGCTCTGCTACATCCTACTATGGATCCTCGTGACTCTACTTGACTCTACCACACTCTACCATGGCTCTACCTGGCTCTACTACATTCTACCATGGTTCTACTTCACTCTGCTTGATCACACTACATTCTACCATGGTCTACTTGACTCTACTTGACTCTACTACACTATACCATGGCTCTACTCCATTGTACCATGGCTCTACTTGACACTACATGACTCTACTACATTCTACCATTGCTGTACTTGACTCTACTACATTCTACGATGGCTCTACTTGTCTCTCTACTTGACTCTACTACACTCTACCTTGGCTCTACTACATCCTACCATGGATCCACGTGACTCTACTTGACTCTCCTACACTCTACCATGGCTATACCTGGCTCTACTACATTCTACCATGGCTCTATTTGACTCTACATGACTCTACTTCATTCTACCATCGCTCTACTTGACTCTACTTGACTCCACTACACTCTACTTTGGCTGTACTTGGCTATACTTGCCTCTACTACACACTACCATGGCTCTACTTGGGTCTAGTACACTCTACCATGGCTCTACTTGGCTCTACTTGAATCTACTACAGTATATAATGGCTCTACTCCATTGTACAATGGCTCTACTTGACACTAACTTACTCTACTACATTCTACGATGGCTCTAGTTGGCTCTACTTGACTCTACTACACTATACCATTGCTAGACTTGGGTCTACTTGTCTCTACTTCACTCTACCTTGGCTCTACTTGGCTCTACTTGACTCTACTACAGACTACCATGGCTCTTCTTGGCTCTACTACACCCTACCATGGCTCTACTTGGCTCTACTTGACTCTACTACACTATACCATGGCTCTACTCCATTGTATATCATGGCTATACTTCACACTACATGACTCTACTACATTCTACCATGGCTCTACTTGACTCTACTTGACTCTACTACACTCTACTATGGCTCTACTTAGCTCCACTTGACTCTACTACACTCTACCATGTCTCTGCTACATTCTACCATGGCTCCACGTGACTGTACGTGACTCTACTCCATTGTACCATGGCTCTACGTGACACTACATGACTCTACTACATTCTACCATGGCTCTACTTGACTCTACTACATTCTACGATGGCTGTACTTGGCTCTACTTGACTCTACTTCACTATACCATTGCTAGACCTGGCTCAACTTGTCTCTACTTCACTCTACCTTTGCTCTACTACATTCTACCATGGATCAACGTGACTCTACTTGACTCTACTACACTCTACCATGGCTCTACCTGGCTCTACTACATTCTACCATGGCTCTACTTGACTCTACATGACTCTACTACATTCTACCATTGCTCTACTTGGCTCTACTTGACTCTACTACACACTACTATGGCTCTACTTGGCTCTACTACACTCTGCCAATGCTCTACTTGGCTCTACTTGACTCCACTACACTCTACCATGTCTCTACTACATTCTACCATGGCTCCACGTGACTCTACCTCATTCTACTACATTCTGCCATTGCTCTACTTGACTCTGTATGCCTCTACTACATTCTACCATGGCTCTACTCTACTCTACTACATTCTACGATGGCTCTACTTGGCTCTACTTGATTCTACTACAAAATACCATTGCTAGACCTGGCTCTACTTGTCCCTACTACACTCTACCTTGGCTCTAGTACATCCTACCATGGATCCACGTGACTCTACTTGACTCTACAACACTCTACCATGGCTCTACCTGGCTCTACTACATTCTACCATGGCTCTACTTGACTCTACGTGTGTCCACTACACACTACTTTGCCTCTACATGGCTCTACTTGCCTCTACTACACACTACCATGCCTCTACTTGGCTCCACTACACTCTACCATGGCTCTACTTGGCTCTACTGGAGTCTACTACACACTACCATGGCTCTACTTGGCTCTACTACACCCTACCATGGCTCTTCTTTGCTCTTCTTTACTCTACTACACTCTACCATGGCTCTACTCCATTGTATATCATGGCTATACTTCACACTACATGACTCTACTACATTCTACCATGGCTCTACTTGACTCTACTTGACTCTACTACACTCTACCATGGCTCTACTTGGCTCTACTCGACTGTACTACACTCTACTATGTCTCTACTACATTCTACCATGACTCCATGTGACTCTACGTGACTCTACTCCATTGTACCATGGCTCTACGTGACACTACATGAGTCCACTACATTCTACCATGGCTCTACTTGACTCTACTACATTCTACAATGGCTGTACTTGGCTCTACTTGACTCTAGTACACTATACCATTGCTAGACCTGGCTCAACTTGTCTCTACTTCACTCTACCTTGGCTCTACTACATCCTACCATGGATCAACGTGACTCTACAAGAATCTACTACACTCTACCATAGCTCTACCTGGCTCTACTACATTCTACCATGGCTCTACTTGACTCTACATTACTCTACTACATTCTACCATGGCTCTACTTGACTCTACTTGAGTCCACTACACTCTACCTTGGCTCTACTTGGCTCTACTTGACTCTAATACACACTACCATGGCTCTACTTGGCTCTACTACACTCTGCCATGGCTCTACTTTGCTCTACTTGACTCTACTACACTCTACCATGTCTCTACTACATTCTACCATGGCTCCACGTGACTCTACGTCATTCTACTACATTCTACCATTGCTCTACTTGACTCTGTATGCCTCTACTACATTCTACCATGGCTCTACTTCACTCTACTACATTCTACGATGGCTCTACTTGGCTCTACTTGACTCTTCTACACTATACCATTGCTAGACCTGGATCTACTTGTCCCTACTACACTCTACCTTGGCTCTACTACATCCTACCATGGATCCAATTGACTCTACGTGACTCTACTACACTCTACCATGGCTCTACCTGGCACTACTACATTCTACCATGGCTCTTCTTGACTCTACATGACTCTACTACATTCTACCATGGCTCTACTTGACTCTACTTCAGTCCACTACACTCAACTTTGGCTCTACTTGGCTCTACTTGCCTCTACTACACACTACCATAGCTCTACTTGGCTCTACTACACTCTACCATGGCTCTTCTTGGCTCTACTTAACTCTCCTACCGTATATCATGGCTCTACTCCATTGTACAATGGCTCTTCTTGGCTCTAGTTAACTCTACTACAGTATATCATGGCTCTACTCCATTGTACAATGGGTCTACTTGACACTACATGACTCTACTACATTCTACCATGGCTCTACTTGACTCTACTACATTCTACCATGGCTCTACTTGACTCTACTACATTCTACGATGGCTCTACTTGGCTCTACTTGACTCTACTACACTATACCATTGCTAGACATGGCTCTACTTGTCTCTAGTTCACTCTACCTTGGCTCTACTACATCCTACCATGGATCCACGTGACTCCACTTGAACCTACTACACTCTACCATCGCTGTACCTAGCTCTACTACTTTCTACCGTGGCTCTACTTGATTCTACATGACTCTACTACATTCTACCATGGCTCTACTTGACTCTCCTTGAGTCCACTACACTCTACCTTGGTTCTACTTGGCTCTACTTGACTCTACTACACTCTACCATGTCTCTACTACATTCTACCATGGCTCCACGTGACCCTACGTCATTCTACTACATTCTACCATTGCTCTACTTGACTCTGTATGCCTCTACTACATTCTACCATGGCTCTACTTCACTCTACTACATTCTACGATGGCTCTACTTGACTCTACTTGACTCTACTACACTATACCATTGCTAGACCTGGTTCTACTTCTCCCTACTACACTCTACCTTGGGTCTACTACATCCTACCATGGATCCAATTGACTCTACTTGACTCTACTACACTCTACCATAGCTCTACCTGGCTCTACTACATTCTACCATGGTTCTACTTGATTCTACATGACTCTACTATATTCTTACATGGCTCTACTTGACTCTACTTCAGTCCACTACACTCTACTTTGGCTCTACTTGGTTCTACTTGCCTCTACTACACACTACCATAGTTCTACTTGGCTCTATTATACTCTACCATGGCTCTTCTTGGCTCTACTTGACTCTACTACAGTATATCATGGCTCTACTCCATTGTACCATGGCTCTACTTGACACTACATGACTCTACTACATTCTACCATGGCTCTACTTGACTCTACTACATTCTACGATGGCTCTACTTGGCTCTACTTGACTCTACTACACTATACCATTGCTAGACCTGGCTCTACTTGTCTCTACTTGTCTCTACCTTTGCTCTACTACATCCTACCATGGATCCACGTGACTCTTCTTGACTCTACTACACTCTACCATGGGTCTACCTGGCTCTACTACATTCTACCATGGCTCTACTTGACTCTACATGACTCTACTCTGCAGTAGAGTCAAGTAGAGTCACGTGGAGCCATGGCAGAATGTAGTAGAGCCAAGGTAGAGTGTAGTACATTCTACCATGGCTCTACTTGACTGTACTACACACTACAATGGCTCTACTTGGCTCTACTTGACTCTACTACACTATACCATTGCTAGACCTGGCTCTCCTTGTCTCTACTACACACTACCTTGTCTCTACTACATCCTACCATTGATCCACGTGACTCTACTTGACTCTACTACATTCTACCATGGCTCAACGTGGCTCTACTTCATTCTACCATGGCTATGCTTGACTCTACATGACTCTACTACATTCTACCATGGCTCTACTTGACTCTCCTTGAGTCCACTACACTCTACCTTGGCTCTACTTGGCTCTACTTGACTGTACTACAGACTACCATGGCTCTACATGGCTCTACTACACCCTACCATGGCTCTACTTGGCTCTCCTTGACTCTACTACACTCTACCATGGCTCTACTCCATTGTATATCATGGGTCTACTTCACACTACATGACTCTACTACATTCTACCATGTCTCTACTTGACTCTACTTGACTCTACTACACTCTACCATGGCTCTACTTGGCTCTACTTGACTCTACTACACTCTGCTATGTCTCTACTACATTCTACCATGGCTCCACGTGACTCTACGTGACTCTACTACATTCTACCATAGCTCTACATGACTCTGTATGCCTCTACTATATTCTACCATGGCTCTACTTGACTCTACTACATTCTACGTTGGCTCTACTTGGCTCTACTTGACTCTACTACACTATACCATTGCTATACCTGGCTCTACTTGTCTCTACTACACTCTACCTTGGCTCTACTGCATTCTACCATGGATCCACGTGACTCCACTTGACTCTACTACACTCTAACATGGTTCTACCTGGCTCTACTACATTATACCGCGCCTCTACTTGACTCTACATGACTCTACTACATTCTACCATGGCTCTACTTGACTCTATGTGAGTCCACTACACTCTACTTTGTTTCTACTTGGCTGTACTTGCCTCTACTACACACTACCATGCCTCTACTTGGCTCCACTACACTCTAACATGGCTCTACTTGGCTCTACTTGACTCTACTACACTATACCATGGCTCTACTCCATTGTACCACAGCTCTACTTGACACTACATGACTCTACTACATTCTACCATGGGTCTACTTGACTCTACTACATTCTACGATGGTTCTACTTGGCTCTACTTGACTCTACTACACTATACCATTGCTAGACCTGGCTCTACTTGTCTCTACTTCACTCTACCTTGGCTCTACTGCATCCTACCATGGATCAACGTGACTCTACTTGACTCTACTACACTCTACCATCGCTCTACCTGCCTCTACTACATGCTACCATGGGTCTACTTGACTCTACATGAGTCTATTACATTCTACCTTGGCTCTACTTGACTCTCCTTGAGTCCACTACACTCTACCTTGGCTCTACTTGGCTGTACTTGACTCTACTACACACTACCATGGCTCTACTTGGCTCTACTACACCCTACCATGGCTCTACTTGGCTGTACTTGACTCTACTACACTATACCATGGCTCTACTCCATTGTACCATGGCTCTACTTGACACTACATGACTCTACTACATTCTACCATGGCTCTTCTTGTCTCTACTACATTCTACGATGGGTCTCCTTGGCTCTTCTTGACTCTACTACACGATAGCATTGTTAGACCTGGCTCTACTTGTCTCTACTTCACTCTACCTTGGCTCTACTACATCCTACCATGGATCAACGTTACTCTACTTGACTCCACTACACTCTACCATGGCTCTACCTGAATCTATTACAATCTACCACGGCTCTACTTGACTCTACATGACTCTACTACATTCTACCATGGCTCTAATTGACTCTACTTGAGTCCACTACACTCTACCTTGGCTCTACTTGGCTCTACTACACTCTATCATGGCTCTACTTGGCTCTACTTGACTCTACTACACACTACCATGGTTCTACTTGGCTCTAGTACACTCTATCATGGCTCTGCTTGGCTCTACTTTGACTCTACTACACTCTACCATGTCTCTACTACATTCTACCATGGCTCTACGTGACTCTACGTCATTCTACTACATTCTACCATTGCTCTACTTGAATCTGTATGCCTCTACTACATCCTACCATGGATCAACGTTATTCTACTTGACTCCACTACACTATACCATGGCTCTACCTGGATCTATTAGAATCTACCATGGCTCTACTTGACTCTACATGACTCTACTACATTCTACCATGGCTCTACTTGACTCTACTTGAGTCCACTACACTCTATCATGGCTCTACTTGGCTCTAGTTTACTCTACTACACACTACCATGGTTCTACTTGGCTCTAGTACACTCTATCATGGCTCTGCTTGGCTCTACTTGACTCTACTACACTCTACCATGTCTCTACTACATTCTACCATGGCTCCACGTGACTCTACGTCATTCTACTACATTCTACCATTGCTCTACTTGAATCTGTATGCCTCTACTACATTCTACCATGGCTCTACTTCACTCTACTTCATTCTACGATGGCTCTACTTGGCTCTACTTGACTCTACTACACTATAGCATTGCTCTACCTAGCTCTACTACATTCTACTATGGTTCTACTTGACTCTGCATGAGCATACTACATTCTACCATGGCTCTACTTGACTCTACCTGACTCTACTATATTGTACCATGGCTCCACGTGACTCTACTTGACTCTACTGCATTCTACCAATGCTCTACCTGGCTCTACTACATTCTACCATGGCTCTACTTGGCGCTACATGACTCTACTACATGCTACCATGGCTCTACTTGACTCTACTTGAGTCTACTACACTCTACCATTGCTGTACTTGGCTCTACTTGACTCTACTACACTCTACCATGGCTCTACTCCATTGTATACCATGGCTATTCTTCATACTACATGGCTCTACTACATTCTACCATGGTTCCAATTGAATCTACTACACTCTACCATAGCTCTACTCCATTGTACCATGGCTCTACTTGACACTACATGACTCTACTACATTCTACCATAGCTCTACTTCACTCTACTACATTCTACGATGGCTCTACTTGACTCTACTTGACTCTACTACACTATACCATTGCTAGACCTCGCTCTACTTGTCTCTACTACACTCTACCTTGGCTCTACTACGTCCTATACCGTGGATCCACGCGACTCTTCTTGACTCTACTACACTCTACCATGGCTCTACCTGGCTCTACTACATTCTACCATGGCTCTACTTGACTACTTCAGTCCACTACACTCTACTTTGGCTCTACTTAGCTCTACTTGCCTCTACTACAAAATACCATGGCTCTACTTGGATCTACTACACTCTACAATGGCTCTACTTGGTTCTACTTGACTCTACTACACTATACCATGGCTCAACTCCATTGTACCAAGGCTCTACTTCACACTAGATCACTCTACTACATTCTACCATGGCTCTACTTGACTCTACTATATTCTACGATGGCTCTACTTGGCTCTACTTGACTCTACTACACTATACCATTGCTAGACCTGGCTCTACTTGTCTCTACTTCACTCTACCTTAGCTGTACTACATCCTACCATGGATCCACGTGACTCTACCTGGCTATACTACATTCTACCATGGCTCTAATTGACTCTACATGACTCTACTACATTCTACCATGGCTCTTCTTTACTCTGCTTGAGTCCACTACACTCTACCTTGAGTCTACTGGGCTCTGCTTGACTCTACTACACACTACCATGGCACTACTTGGCTCTACTACACTCTACCATGGCTCTACTTGGCTCTACTTGACTCTACTTGACTCTACTACATTCTGCCATGGCTCTACTTGACTCTACGTGACTGTACTACACTCTACCTTGGCTCTACTACATTCTGCCATGGCTCCACTGACTCTACTTGACTCTACTGCATTCTACCATGGCTCTACCTGGCTCTACTACATTCTACTATTGCTCTACTTGGCTCTACATGACTCTACTACATGCTACCGTGGCTCTACTTAACTCTACATGACCCTACTACACTCTACCATGGCTCTACTCCATTGTACCATGGCTCTACTTGACACTACATCACTCTACTACATTCTACGATGGCTCTACTTGTCTCTACATGACTCTACTACATGCTACCGTGGGTCTACCCCATTGTACCAGGCTCTACTTGACACTACATGATTCTACTAAATTCTACCATGGCTCTTCCTGACTCTACTTGACTCTCCTACATTCTACCGTTGCTCTACTTGGCTCTACTTGACACTACTACACTGTACCATGGCTCTACTCCATTCCATACCATGGCTCTACTTCACACTACATGGCTCTACTACATTCTGCCATTGTTCCAATTGAATCTACTACATTTTACCATGACTCTACTTGGCTCTACTCGACTCTACCACACTCTACCATGGCTCTACTTGGCTCTACTTGGCTCTACTTGACTCTACTACACTCTACCATGGCTCAACTCAATTGTACCATGGCTCTACTTGACACTACATGACTCTACTACATTCTACCATGTCTCTACTTGACTGTACTACTCACTACGATGGCTCTACTTGGCTCTACTTGACTCTACTACACTATACCATTGCTAGACCTGGCTCTCCTTGTCTCTACTACACTCTACTTTGGCTCTACTACATCCTACCATGGATCCACGTGACTCTACTTCACTCTACTACACTCTACCATGGCTTAACCTGGCTCTACTACATTCTACCATGGCTCTGCTTGAGTCTAAATGACTCTAGTACATTCTACCATGGCTCTACTTGACTCTCCTTGAGTCCACTACACTCTACCTTGGCTCTACTTGGCTCTACTTGACTCTACTACAGACTACCATGGCTCAACTTGGCTCTACTAGACTCTACTACACTCTACCATTGCTCTACTCCTTTGTATATCATGGGTCTACTTCACACTACATGACTCTACTACATTCTACCATGTCTCTACTTGACTCTACTTGACTCTACTACACTCTACCATGGCTATACTTGGCTCTACTACACTCTACCATGGCTATACTTGGCTCTACTTGACTCTACTACACTCTACCTTGTCTCTACTACATTCTACCATGGCTCCACGTGACTCTACGTGACTCTACTACATTCTACCATAGCTCTACTTGACTCTGTATGCCTCTACTACATTCTACCATGGCTCTACTTCACTCTACTACATTCTACGTTGGCTCTACTTCGCGCTACTTGACTCTACTACACTATACCTTTGCTATACCTGGCTCTACTTGACTCTACTACACTCTACCTTGGCTCTACTGCATCCTACCATGGATCCACGTGACTCTACTACACTCTACCATGGTTATACCTGGCTCTAGTACATTATACCGTGCCTCTACTTGACTCTACTTGCCTCTACTACACACTACCATGCCTCTACTTGGCTCCACTACACTCTACCATGGCTCTACTTGGCTCTACTTGGCTCTACTTGACTCTACTACACACTGCCATGGCTCTACTTGGCTCTACTACACTCTACCATGGCTCTACTTGGCAGTACTTGACTCTACTACACTATACCATGGCTCTACTCCATTGTACCATGGCTGTACTTGACACTACATGACTCTACTACATTCTACCATGGCTCTACTTGTCTCTACTACATTCTACGATGGCTCTACTTGGCTCTACTTGACTCTACTACACTATACCATTGTTAGACCTGGCTCTACTTGTCTCTACTTCACTCTACCTTGGCTCTACTACATCCTACCATGGATCAACGTGACTCTACTTGACTCTACTACAGTCTACCATGGCTCTACCTTGATCTATTATAATCTACCATGGCTCTACTTGACTCTACATGACTCTACTACATTCTACCATGGCTCTACTTGACTCTACTTGAGTCCACTACACTCTACCTTGGCTCTACTTGGCTCTACTTGACTCTACTACACACTACCATGGCTCTACTTGGCTCTACTACACTCTATCATGGCTCTACTTGGCTCTACTGGACTCTACTACACACTACCTTGGCTCTACTTGGCTCTACTACACTCTACCATGGCTCTACTTGGCTCTATTTGACTCTACTACACTATACCATGGCTCTACTCCATTGTACCATGGCTCTTCTTGACAGTACATGACTCTACTACATTCTACCATGGCTCTACTTGTCTCTACTACATTCTACGATGGCTCTACTTGGCTCTACTTGACTCTACTATACACTACCATGGCTCTACTTGGCTCTTCTACACTCTATCATGGCTCTACTTGGCTCTACTTGACTCTACTATACACTACCATGGCTCTACTTGGCTCTACTACACTCTACCATGTCTCTACTACATTCTACTATGCCTCCACGTGACTCTACGTCATTCTACTAAATTCTACCATTGCTCTACTTGAATCTGTATGCCTCTACTACATTCTACCATGGCTCTACTTGACTCTACTTCATTCTACGATGGCTCTACTTTCTTCTACTTGACTCTACTTCATTCTACGATGGCTCTACTTGGCTCTACTTGACTCTACTACACTATAGCATTGCTCTACCTGGCTCTATTACATTCTACCATGGTTCTACTTGACTCTGCATGAGCATACTACATTCTACCATGGCTCTACTTGACTCTACCTGACTCTACCACATTCTACCATGGCTCCACGTGACTCTACTTGACTCTACTCCATTCTACCAATGCTCTACCTGGCTCTACTACATTCTACCGTGGCTCTACTTGGCTCTACATGACTCTACTACATGCTACCATGGCTCTACTTGACTCTACTTGAGTCTACTACACTCTACCTTTGCTGTACTTGGCTCTACTTGACTCTACTACACTCTACCATGGCTCTACTCCATTGTATACCATGGCTCTTCTTCACACTACATGGCTCTACTACATTCTACCATGGTTCCAATTGAATCTACTACACTCTACCATAGCTCTACTCCATTGTACCATGGCTCTACTTGACACTACATGACTCTACTACATTCTACCATAGCTCTACTTCACTCTACTACATTCTACGATGGCTCTACTTGGCTCTACTTGACTCTACTACACTATACCATTGCTAGACCTCGCTGTACTTGTCTCTACTACACTCTACCTTGGCTCTACTACATCCTATACCATGGATCCACGTGACTCTTCTTGACTCTACTACACTCTACCATGGCTCTACCTGGCTCTACTACATTCTACCATGGCTCCATTTGACTCTATAGGACTCTACTACATTCTACCATGGCTCTACTTGACTCTACTTCAGTCCACTACACTCTACTTTGGCTCTCCTTAGCTCTACTTGCCTCTACTACACACTACCATGGCTCTACTTGGCTTTACTACACTCTACCATGGCTCTACTTGCCTCTACTTGACTCTACTACACTATACCATGGCTCTTCTCCATTGTACCAAGGCTCTAGTTGACACTAGATCACTCTACTACATTCAACCATGGCTCTACTTGACTCTACTACATTCTACGATGGCTCTACTTGGCTCTACTTGACTCTACTACACTATACCATTGCTAGACCTGGCTGTACTTGTCTCTACTTCACTCTACCTTAGCTGTACTACATCCTACCATGGATCCACGTGACTCTACTTGACTCTACTACACTCTACCATGGCTCTACCTGGCTCTACTACATTCTACCATGGCTCCATTTGACTCTATAGGACTCTACTACATTCTACCATGGCTCTACTTGACTCTACTTCAGTCCACTACACTCTACTTTGGCTCTCCTTAGCTCTACTTGCCTCTACTACACACTACCATGGCTCTACTTGGCTTTACTACACTCTACCATGGCTCTACTTGCCTCTACTTGACTCTACTACACTATACCATGGCTCTTCTCCATTGTACCAAGGCTCTAGTTGACACTAGATCACTCTACTACATTCAACCATGGCTCTACTTGACTCTACTACATTCTACGATGGCTCTACTTGGCTCTACTTGACTCTACTACACTATACCATTGCTAGACCTGGCTGTACTTGTCTCTACTTCACTCTACCTTAGCTGTAGTACATCCTACCATGGATCCACGTGACTCTACTTGACTCTACTACACTCTACCATGGCTCTACCTGGCTCTACTACATTCTACCATGGCTCCACTTGACTCTACATGACTCTACTACATTCTACAATGGCTCTACTTGACTCTGCTTGAGTCCACTACACTCTACCTTGACTCTACTTGGCTCTACTTGACTCTACTACACACTACCATGGCTCTACTTGGCTGTACTACACTCTACCATGGCTCTACTTTACTCCACTTGACTCTACTACATTCTACCATCTCTCTACCACATTCTACCATAGCTCTACTTGACTCTACTTGACTCTACTACATTCTGCCATGTCTCTACTTGACTCTTCTTGACTCTACTACACTCGATCGTGGCTATACTTGGCTCTACTTGACTCTACTACACTCTTCCATGTCTCTACTACATTCTACCATGGCTCCACTTGACTCTACGTGACTCTACTACATTCTACCATAGCTCTACTTGACTCTGTATGCCTCTACTACATTCTACCATGGCTCTACTTCACTCTACTTCATTCTACGTTGGCTCTACTTGGCTCTACTTGACTCTACTACACTATACCATTGTTAGACCTGGCTCTACTTGACTCTACTACACTCTACCTTGGCTCTACTACATCCTACCATGGATCCACGAGACTCTACTTGACTCTACTACACTCTACCATGGTTCTACCAGGCTCTACTACATTATACCGTGCCTCTACTTGACTCTACATGACTCTACTACATTCTTCCATGGCTCTACTTGACTCTACGTGAGTCCACTACACTCTACTTTGGTTCTACTTGGCTCTACTTGCCTCTACTACACACTACCATGCCTCTACTTGGCTCCACTACACTCTACCATGGCTCTACTTTGCTCTACTTGGCTCTACTTGACTCTACTACACACTACCATGGCTCTACTTGGCTCTACTACACTCTACCATGGCTCTACTTGGCTGTACTTGACTCTACTACACTATACCATGGCTCTACTCCATTGTACCATGGCTCTACTTGACACTACATGACTCTACTACATTCTACCATGGCTCTACTTGTCTCTACTACATTCTACGATGGCTCTACTTGGCTCTACTTGACTCTACTACACTATACCATTGTTAGACCTGGCTCTACTTGTCTCTACTTCACTCTACCTTGGCTCTACTACATCCTACCATGGATCAACGTGACTCTACTTGACTCTACTACATTCTACCATGGCTCTACTTGACTCTACATGACTCTACTACATTCTACCATGGCTCTACTTGACTCTACTTGAGTCCACTATACTCTACCTTGGCTCTACTTAGCTCTACTTGACTCTACTACACACTACCATGGCTCTACTTGGCTCTACTACACTCTATCATGGCTCTACTTGGCTCTACTGGACTCTACTACACACTACCTTGGCTCTACTTGGCTCTACTACACTCTACCATGGCTCTACTTGGCTCTACTTGATTCTACTACACTATACCATGGCTCTACTTGGCTCTACTTGATTCTACTACACTATACCATGGTTCTACTCCATTGTACCATGGCTCTTCTTGACAGTACATGACTCTACTACATTCTACCATGGCTCTACTTGTCTCTACTACATTCTACGATGGCTCTACTTGGCTCTACTTGACTCTACTATACACTACCACGGCTCTACATGGCTCTTCTACACTCTATCATGGCTCTACTTGGCTCTACTTGACTCTACTATACACTATCATGGCTCTACTTGGCTCTACTACACTCTACCATGTCTCTACTACATTCTACTATGCCTCCACGTGACTCTACGTCATTCTACTAAATTCTATCATTGCTCTACTTGAATCTGTATGCCTCTACTGCATTCTACCATTGCTCTACTTCACTCTACTTCATTCTACGATGGCTCTACTTGGCTCTACTTGACTCTACTACACTATAGCATTGCTCTACCTGGCTCTATTACATTCTACTATTGTTCTACTTGACTCTGCATGAGCATACTACATTTTACCATGGCTCTACTTGACTCTACCTGACTCTACTACATTCTACCATGGCTCCACGTGACTCTACTTGACTCTACTGCATTCTACCAATGCTCTACCTTGCTCTACTACATTCTACCATGGCTCTACTTGGCTCTACATGACTCTACTACATGCTACCATGGCTCTACTTGACTCTACTTGAGTCTACTACACTCTACCATTGCTGTACTTGGCTCTACTTGACTCTACTACACTCTACCATGGCTCTACTCCATTGTATACCATGGCTCTTCTTCACACTGCATGGCTCTACTACATTCTACCATGGTTCCAATTGAATCTACTACACTCTACCATAGCTCTACTCCATTGTACCATGGCACTACTTGACACTACATGACTCTACTACATTCTACCATAGCTCTACTTCACTCTACTACATTCTACGATGGCTCTACTTGGCTCTACTTGACTCTACTACACTATACCATTGCTAGACCTCGCTGTAGTTGTCTCTACTACACTCTACCTTGGCTCTACTACATTCTACCATGGATCCAATTGACTCTACTTGACTCTACTACACTCTACCATGGCTCTACCTGGCTTTACTACACTCTACCATGACTCTACTTGGCTCTACTTCACTCTACTACATTCTACCATGTCTCTACCACATTCTACCATAGCTCTACTTGACTCGACTTGACTCTACTACATTCTGCCATGTCTCTACTTGACTCTACGTGACTGTACTGCACTCTACCTTAGCTCTACTACATTCTGCCATGGTTCCTCGTGACTCTACTTGAATCTACTGCATTCTACCATGGCTCTACCTGGTTCTACTACATTCTACCATGGCTCTACTTGTCTCTACATGACTCTACTACATGCTACTGTGGCTCTACTTGACTCTACATGACCCTACTACACTCTACCATGGCTCTACTCCATTGTACCATGGCTCTACTTGACACTACATCACTCTACTACATTCTACGATGGCTCTACTTGTCTCTACATGACTCTACTACATGCTACCGTGGCTCTACCCCATTGTACCAGGCTCTACTTTACACTACATGATTCTACTAAATTCTACCATGGCTCTTCCTGACTCTACTTGACTCTCCTACACTCTACCGTTGCTCTACTTGGCACTACTTGACACTACTACACTGTACCATGGCTCTACTCCATTCCATACCATGGCTCTACTTCACACTACATGGCTCTACTACATTCTACCATTGTTCCAATTGAATCTACTACATTCTACCATGACTCTACTTGGCTCTACTCGACTCTACCACCCTCTACCATGGCTCTACTTGGCTCTAATTGGCTCTACTTGACTCTACTACACTCAATCATGGCTCAAGTCAATTGTACCATGGCTCTACTTGACACTACATGATTCTACTACATTCTACCATGGCTCAACTTGACTGTACTACACACTACAATGGCTCTACTTGGCTCTACTTGACTCTACTACACTATACCATTGCTAGACCTGGCTCTCCTTGTCTCTACTACACTCTACCTTGGCTCTACTACATCCTACCATGGCTCTACTTGGGTCTACATGACTCTACTACATGCTACTGTGGCTCTACTTGACTCTACATGACCCTACTACACTCTACCATGGCTCTACTCCATTGTACCATGGCTCTACTTGACACTACATCACTCTACTACATTCTACGATGGCTCTACTTGTCTCTACATGACTCTACTACATGCTACCGTGGCTCTACCCCATTGTACCAGGCTCTACTTTACACTACATGATTCTACTAAATTCTACCATGGCTCTTCCTGACTCTACTTGACTCTCCTACACTCTACAGTTGCTCTACTTGGCTCTACTTGACACTACTACACTGTACCATGGCTCTACTCCATTCCATACAATGGCTCTACTTCACACTACATGGCTCTACTACATTCTACCATTGTTCCAATTGAATCTACTACATTCTACCATGACTCTACTTGGCTCTACTCGACTCTACCACCCTCTACCATGGCTCTACTTGGCTCTAATTGGCTCTACTTGACTCTACTACACTCAATCATGGCTCAAGTCAATTGTACCATGGCACTACTTGACACTACACGATTCTACTACATTCTACCATGGCTCAACTTGACTGTACTACACACTACAATGGCTCTACTTGGCTCTACTTGACTCTACTACACTATACCATTGCTAGACCTGGCTCTCCTTGTCTGTACTACACTCTACCTTGGCTCTACTACATCCTACCATGGCTCTACTTGGGTCTACATGACTCTACTACATGCTACTGTGGCTCTACTTGACTCTACATGACCCTACTACACTCTACCATGGCTCTACTCCATTGTATCATGGCTCTACTTGACACTACATCACTCTACTACATTCTACGATGGCTCTACTTGTCTCTACATGACTCTACTACATGCTACCGTGGCTCTACCCCATTGTACCAGGCTCTACTTTACACTACATGATTCTACTAAATTCTACCATGGCTCTTCCTGACTCTACTTGACTCTCCTACACTCTACAGTTGCTCTACTTGGCTCTACTTGACACTACTACACTGTACCGTGGCTCTACTCCATTCCATACCATGGCTCTACTTCACACTACATGGCTCTACTACATTCTACCGTTGTTCCAATTGAATCTACTACGTTCTACCATGACTCTACTTGGCTCTACTCGACTCTACCACCCTCTACCATGGCTCTACTTGACTCTACTACACTCAATCATGGCTCAAGTCAATTGTACCATGGCTCTACTTGACACTACATGATTCTACTACATTCTACCATGGCTCAACTTGACTGTACTACACACTACAATGGCTCTACTTGGCTCTACTTGACTCTACTACACTATACCATTGCTAGACCTGGCTCTCCTTGTCTCTACTACACTCTACCTTGGCTCTACTACATCCTACCATGGATCCACGTGACTCTACTTCACTCTACTACACTCTACCATGGCTCAACCTGGCTCTATTACATTCTACCATGGCTGTGCTTGACTCTACATGACTCTACTGCATTCTACCATGGCTCTACTTGACTCTCCTTCAGTCCACTACACTCTACCTTGGCTCTACTTGACTCTACTACAGACTACCATGGCTCTACTTGGCTCTACTACACCCTACCATGGCTCTACTTGGCTCTACTTTACTCTACTACACTATACCATGGCTCTACTCCATTGTATATCATGGGTCTACTTCACACTACATGACTCTACTACATTCTACCAGGTCTCTACTTGACTCTACTTGACTCTACTACACTCTACCATGGCTATACTTGGCTCTACTTGGCTCTACTACACTCTACTATGTCTCTACTACATTCTACCATGGCTCCACGTGACTCTACGTGACTCTACTACATTTTACCATAGCTCTACTTGACTCTGTATGCCTCTACTACATTCTACCATGGCTCTACTTCACTCTACTACATTCTACGTTGGCTCTACTTGGCTCTACTTGACTCTACTACACTATACCATTGCTATACCTGGCTCTACTTGACTCTACTACACTCTACCTTGGCTCTACTACATCCTACCATGGATCCACGTGACTCTACTTGACTCTACTACACTCTACCATGGTTCTACCCGGCTCTACTACATTATACCGTACATCTACTTGACTCTACATGACTCTACTACATTCTACCATGGCTCTACTTGAGTCTACGTGAGTCCACTACACTCTACTTTGGCTCTACTTGGCTCTACTTGCCTCTACTACACACTACCATGCCTCTACTTGGCTCCACTACACTCTACCATGGCTCTACTTGGCTCTACTTGACTCTACTACACTATACCATGGCTCTACTCCATTGTACCATGGCTCTACTTGACACTACATGACTCTACTACATTCTACCATGGGTCTAATTGACTCTACTACATTCTACGATGGCTCTACTTGGCTCTACTTGACTCTACTACACTATACCATTGCTAGACCTGGCTCTACTTGTCTCTACTTCACTCTACCTTGGCTCTACTGCATCCTTCCATGGATCCACGTGACTCTACTTGACTCTACTACACTCTACCATCGCTCTACCTGGCTCTACTACATTCTACCATGGCTCTACTTGACTCTACATGACTCTATTATATTCTACCATGGCTCTACTTGATTCTCCTTGATTCCACTACACTCTACCTTGGCTCTACTTGGCTCTACTTGACTCTACTACACACTACCATGGCTCTACTTGGCTCTACTACACTCTACCATGGCTCTACTTGGCTGTACTTCACTCTACTACACTATACCATGGCTCTACTCCATTGTACCATGGCTCTACTTGACACTACATGACTCTACTACATTCTACCATGGCTCTACTTGTCTCTACTACATTCTACGATGGCTCTACTTGGCTCTACTTGACTCTACTACACTATACCATTGTTAGACCTGGCTCTACTTGTCTCTACTTCACTCTACCTTGGCAATACTACATCCTACCATGGATCAACGTGACTCTACTTGACTCTACTACACTCTACCATGGCTCTACCTGGATCTATTACAATCTACAATGGCTCTACTTGACTGTACATGACTCTACTACATTATACCATGGCTGTACTTGACTCTACTTGAGTCCACTACACTCTACCTTGGCTCTACTTGGCTCTAGTTGACTCTACTACACACTACCATGGTTCTGCTTGGCTCTACTACACTCTATCATGGCTCTACTTGGCTCTACTTGACTCTACTACACACTACCTTGGCTTTACTTGGCTCCAGTACACTCTATCATGGCTCTACTTGGCTCTACTTGACTCTACTACACTCTACCATGTCTCTACTACATTCTACCATGGCTCCACGTGACTGTACGTCATTCTACTACATCCTACCATTGCTCTATTTTACTCTGTATGCCACTACTACATTCTACCATGGTTCTACTTCACTCTACTTCATTCTACGATGGCTCTACTTGGCTCTACTTGACTCTGCTACACTATACCATTGCTGTACCTGGCTCTACTACATTCTACCATGGTTCTACTTGACTCTGCATGATCATACTACATTCTACCATGGCTCTACTTGACTCTACCTGACTCTACTACATTCTACCATGGCTCCACGTGACTCTACTTGACTCTACTGCATTCTACCAATGCTCTACCTGGCTCTACTACATTCTACCATGGCTCTACTTGGCTCTACATGACTCTACTACATGCTACCATGGCTCTAATTGACTCTACTTGAGTCTACTACACTCTACCATTGCTGTACTTGGCTCTACTTGACTCTACTACACTCTACCATGGCTCTACTCCATTGCATAACATGGCTCTTCTTCACACTACATGGCTCTACTACATTCTACCATGGTTCCAATTGAATCTACTACACTCTACCATAGCTCTACTCCATTGTACCATGGCACTACTTGACACTACATGACTCTACTACATTCTACCATAGCTCTACTTCACTCTACTACATTCTACGATGGCTCTACTTGGCTCTACTTGACTCTACTACACTATACCATTGCTAGGCTTCGCTCTACTTATCTCTACGACACTCTACCTTGGCTCTACTACATCCTATACCATGGATCCACGTGATTCTTCTTGACTCTACTACACTCTACCATGGCTCTACTTGGCTCTACTACATTGTACCATGGCTCTACTTGACTCTACATGACTCTACTACATTCTACCATGGCTCTACTTGACTCTACTTCAGTCCACTACACTCTATTTTGGCTCTACTTGGCTGTACTTGTCTCTACTACACACTACGATGGCTCTACTTGGCTCTACTACACTCTACCATGGCTCTACTTGGCTCTACTTGACTCTACTACACTATACCATGGCTCTACTCCATTGTACCATGGCTCTACTTGACACTACATGACTCTACTACATTTTCTACCATGGCTCTAGTTGACTCTACTACATTCTACGATGGCTCTACTTTGCTCTACTTGGCTCTACTTGACTCTACTACACTATACCATTGCTAGACCTGGCTCTACTTGTCTCTAATTCGCTCTACCTTGGCTCTACTGCATCCTACCATGGATCCACGTGACTCTACTTGACTCTACTACACTCTACCATCACTCTACGTGGCTCTACTACATTCTACCATGGCTCTACTTGACTCTACATGACTCTATTACATTCTACCATGGCTCTACCAGACTCTCCTTGAGTCCACTACACTCTACCTTGGCTCTACTTGGCTCTACTTGACTCTACTACACACTACCATGGCTCTACTTGGCTGTATTACACTCTACCATGGCTCTACTTAGCTGTACTTGACTCTACTACACTATACCATGGCTCTACTCCATTGTACCATGGCTCTACTTGACACTACATGACTCTACTACATTCTACCATGGCTCTACTACATCCTACCATGGATCGACGTGACTCTAGTTGACTCTACTACACTCTACCATGGCTCTACGTGGATATACTACATTCTACCATGGCTCTACTTGACTCTACATGACTCTACTTCATTCTACCATGGCTCTACTTGACTCTACTTGAGTCCACTACACTCTACCTTGGCTCTACTTGGCTCTACTTGACTTTACTACACACTACCATGGCTCTACTTGGCTCTACTACACTCTATCCTGGCTCTACTTGGCTCTACTTCACTCTACTACACCCTACCATGTCTCTACTATATTCTACCATGGCTCCACGTGACTCTACGTCATTCTACTACATTCTACAATTGCTCTACTTGACTCTGTATGCCTCTACTACATTCTACCATGGCTCTACTTCACTCTACTTCATTCTACGATGGCTCTACTTGGCTCTACTTGACTCTACTACACTATACCATTGCTCTACCTGGCTCTACTACATTCTACCATGGTTCTACTTGACTCTGCATGATCATACTACATTCTACCATGGCTCTACTTGACTCTACTTGACTCTACTACGTTCTACCATGGCTCCATGTGACTCTACTTGACTCTACTGCATTCTACCAATACTCTACCTAGCTCTACTACATTCTGCCATGGTTCCTCGTGACTCTACTTGAATCTACTGCATTCTACCATGGCTCTACCTGGTTCTACTACATTCTAACATGGCTCTACTTGGCTCTACATGACTCTACTACATGCTACTGTGGCTCTACTTGACTCTACATGACCCTACTACACTCTACCATGGCTCTACTCCATTGTACCATGGCTCTACTTGACACTACATCACTCTACTACATTCTACGATGGCTCTACTTGTCTCTACATGACTCTGCTACATGCTACCGTGGCTCTACCCCATTGTACCAGGCTCTACTTTACACTACATGATTCTACTAAATTCTACCATGGCTCTTCCTGACTCTACTTGACTCTCCTACACTCTACCGTTGCTCTACTTGGCTCTACTTGACACTACTACACTGTACCATGGCTCTACTCCATTCCATACCATGGCTCTACTTCACACTACATGGCTCTACTACATTCTACCATTGTTCCAATTGAATCTACTACATTCTACCATGACTCTACTTGGCTCTACTCGACTCTACCACCCTCTACCATGGCTCTACTTGGCTCTAATTGGCTCTACTTGACTCTACTACACTCAATCATGGCTCAAGTCAATTGTACCATGGCTCTACTTGACACTACATGATTCTACTACGTTCTACCATGGCTCAACTTGACTGTACTACACACAACAATGGCTCTACTTGGCTCTACTTGACTCTACTACACTATACCATTGCTAGACCTGGCTCTCCTTGTCTCTACTACACTCTACCTTGGCTCTACTACATCCTACCATGGATCCATGTGACTCTACTTCACTCTACTACACTCTACCATGGCTCAACCTGGCTCTATTACATTCTACCATGGCTGTGCTTGACTCTACATGTCTCTACTACATTCTACCATGGCTCTACTTGACTCTCCTTGAGTCCACTACACTCTACCTTGGCTCTACTTGGCTCTACTTGACTCTACTACAGACTACCATGGCTCTACTTGGCTCTACTACACCCTACCATGGCTCTACTTGGCTCTACTTTACTCTACTACACTATACCATGGCTCTACTCCATTGTATATCATGGGTCTACTTCACACTACATGACTCTACTACATTCTACCAGGTCTCTACTTGACTCTACTTGACTCTACTACACTCTACCATGGCTATACTTGGCTCTATTTGGCTCTACTACACTCTACCATGTCTCTACTACATTCTACCATGGCTCCACGTGACTCTACGTGACTCTACTACATTTTACCATAGCTCTACTTGACTCTGTATGCCTCTACTACATTCTACCATGGCTCTACTTCACTCTACTACATTCTACGTTGGCTCTACTTGGCTCTACTTGACTCTACTACACTATACCATTGCTATACCTGGCTCTACTTGACTCTACTACACTCTACCTTGGCTCTACTACATCCTACCATGGATCCACGTGACTCTACTTGACTCTACTACACTCTACCATGGTTCTACCTGGCTCTACTACGTTATACCGTACATCTACTTGACTCTACATGACTCTACTACATTCTACCATGGCTCTACTTGAGTCTACGTGAGTCCACTACACTCTACTTTGGCTCTACTTGGCTCTACTTGCCTCTACTACACACTACCATGCCTCTACTTGGCTCCACTACACTCTACCATGGCTCTACTTGGCTCTACTTGACTCTACTACACTATACCATGGCTCTACTCCATTGTACCATGGCTCTACTTGACACTACATGACTCTACTACATTCTACCATGGGTCTAATTGACTCTACTACATTCTACGATGGCTCTACTTGGCTCTACTTGACTCTACTACACTATACCATTGCTAGACCTGGCTCTACTTGTCTCTACTTCACTCTACCTTGGCTCTACTGCATCCTTCCATGGATCCACGTGACTCTACTTGACTCTACTACACTCTACCATCGCTCTACCTGGCTCTACTACATTCTACCATGGCTCTACTTGACTCTACATGACTCTATTACATTCTACCATGGCTCTACTTGATTCTCCTTGAGTCCACTACACTCTACCTTGGCTCTACTTGGCTCTATTTGACTCTACTACACACTACCATGGCTCTACTTGGCTCTACTACACTCTACCATGGCTCTACTTGGCTGTACTTGACTCTACTACACTATACCATGGCTCTACTCCATTGTACCATGGCTCTACTTGACACTACATGACTCTACTACATTCTACCATGGCTCTACTTGTCTCTACTACATTCTACGATGGCTCTACTTGGCTCTACTTGACTCTACTACACTATACCATTGTTAGACCTGGCTCTACTTGTCTCTACTTCACTCTACCTTGGCAATACTACATCCTACCATGGATCAACGTGACTCTACTTGACTCTACTACACTCTACCATGGCTCTACCTGGATCTATTACAATCTACAATGGCTCTACTTGACTGTACATGACTCTACTACATTATACCATGGCTGTACTTGACTCTACTTGAGTCCACTACACTCTACCTTGGCTCTACTTGGCTCTACTTGACTCTACTACACACTACCATGGTTCTACTTGGCTCTACTACACTCTATCATGGCTCTACTTGGCTCTACTTGACTCTACTACACACTACCTTGGCTTTACTTGACTCCAGTACACTCTATCATGGCTCTACTTGGCTCTACTTGACTCTACTACACTCTACCATGTCTCTACTACATTCTACCATGGCTCCACGTGACTGTACGTCATTCTACTACATCCTACCATTGCTCTATTTTACTCTGTATGCCACTACTACATTTTACCATGGCTCTACTTCACTCTACTTCATTCTACGATGGCTCTACTTGGCTCTACTTGACTCTGCTACACTATACCATTGTTCTACCTGGCTCTACTACGTTCTACCATGGTTCTACTTGACTCTGCATGATCATACCACATTCTACCATGGCTCTACTTGACTCTACCTGACTCTACTACATTCTACCATGGCTCCACGTGACTCTACTTGACTCTACTGCATTCTACCAATGCTCTACCTGGCTCTACTACATTCTACCATGGCTCTACTTGGCTCTACATGACTCTACTACATGCTACCATGGCTCTAATTCACTCTACTTGAGTCTACTACACTCTACCATTGCTGTACTTGGCTCTACTTGACTCTACTACACTCTACCATGGCTCTACTCCATTGTATAACATGGCTCTTCTTCACACTACATGGCTTTACTACATTCTACCATGGTTCCAATTGAATCTACTACACTCTACCATAGCTCTACTACATTGTACCATGGCACTACTTGACACTACATGACTCTACTACATTCTACCATAGCTCTACTTCACTCTACTACATTCTACGATGGCTCTACTTGGCTCTACTTGACTCTACTACACTATACCATTGCTAGACCTCGCTCTACTTATCTCTACGACACTCTACCTTGGCGCTACTACATCCTATACCATGGATCCACGTGACTCTTCTTGACTCTACTACACTCTACCATGGCTCTACTTGGCTCTACTACATTGTACCATGGCTCTACTTGACTCTACATGACTCTACTACATTCTACCATGGCTCTACTTGACTCTACTTCAGTCCACTACACTCTACTTTGGCTTTACTTGGCTGTACTTGCCTCTACTACACACTACCATGGCTCTACTTGGCTCTACTACACTCTACCATGGCTCTACTTGGCTCTACTTGACTCTACTACACTATACCATGGCTCTACTCCATTGTACCATGGCTCTACTTGACACTACATGACTCTACTACATTTTCTACCATGGCACTAGTTGACTCTACTACATTCTACGATGGCTCTACTTTGCTCTACTTGGCTCTACTTGACTCTACTACACTATACCATTGCTAGACCTGGCTCTACTTGTCTCTAATTCGCTCTACCTTGGCTCTACTGCATCCTACCATGGATCCACGTGACTCTACTTGACTCTACTACACTCTACCATCACTCTACGTGGCTCTACTACATTGTACCATGGCTCTACTTGACTCTACATGACTCTATTACATTCTACCATGGCTCTACCAGACTCTCCTTGAGTCCACTACACTCTACCTTGGCTCTACTTGGCTCTACTTGACTTTACTACACACTACCATGGCTCTACTTGGCTCTACTACACTCTATCCTGGCTCTACTTGGCTCTACTTCACTCTACTACACCCTACCATCTCTCTACTATATTCTACCATGGCTCCACGTGACTCTACGTCATTCTACTACATTCTACCATTGCTCTACTTGACTCTGTATGCCTCTACTACATTCTACCATGGCTCTACTTCACTCTACTTCATTCTACGATGGCTCTACTTGGCTCTACTTTACTCTACTACACTATACCATTGCTCTACCTGGCTCTACTACATTCTACCATGGTTCTACTTGACTCTGCATGATCATACTACATTCTACCATGGCTCTACTTGACTCTACTTGACTCTACTACATTCTACCATGGCTCTACTTGACTCTACTTGACTCTACTACATTCTACCATGGCTCCACGTGACTCTACTTGACTCTACTGCATTCTACCAATACTCTACCTAGCTCTACTACATTCTACCATGGCTCTACTTTGCTCTACATGACTCTACTACATGCTACCATGGCTCTACTTGGCTCTACTTGAGTCTATTAGACTCTACGATTGCTGTACTTGGCTCTACTTGACTCTACTACACTCTACCATGGATCTACTCCTTTGTATACCATGGCTCTTCTTCACACAACATGGCTCTACTACATTCTACCATGGTTCCAATTGAATCTACTACACTCTACCATAGCTCTACTCCATTGTACCATGGCTCTACTTGACACTACATGACTCTACTACATTCTACCATAGCTCTACTTCACTCTACTACATTCTACGATGGCTCTACTTGGCTCTACTTGACTCTACTACACTATACCATTTCTAGACCTCGCTCTACTTGTCTCTACTACACTCTACCTTGGCTCTACTACATCCTACCATGGTTCCACGTGACTCTTCTTGACTCTACTACCCTCTACCATGGCTCTACCTGACTCTACTACATTCTACCATGGTTCTACTTGACTCTACATGATTCTACTACATTCTACCATGGCTCTACTTGACTCTACTTCAGTCCACTACACACTACTTTGGCTCTACTTGGCTCTACTTGCCTCTATTACACACTACCATGGCTCTACTACACTCTACCATGGCTCTACATGGCTCTACTTGACTCTACTACATCATACCATGGCTCTACTACATTCTACCATGGCTCTACTTGATTCTACATGACTCTATTACATTCTATCATGGCTCTACTTGACTCTGCTTGAGTCCAATACACTCTACCTTGACTCTACTTGGCTCTACTTGACTCTACTACACACTACCATGGCTCTACTTGGCTCTACTACACTTTATCATGGCTCTACTTGTCTCTACTTGACTCTACTACATTCTACAATGTCTTTACCACATTCTACCATAGCTCTACTTGACTCTACTTGACTCTACTTCATTCTGCCATGGCTCTACTTGACTCTACGTGACAGTACTACACTCTACCTTTGCTCCACTACATTCTCCCATGGCTCCACGTGACTCTACTTGACTCTACTGCAATCTACCATGGCTCTACCTGACTCTACTACATTCTACCATGGCTCTACTTGGCTCTACATGACTCTACTACATTCTACCATGGCTCTACTTGACTCTCCTTGAGTCCACTACACTCTACCTTGGCTCTAGTTCGCTCTACTTGACTCTACTACACACTACCATGGCTCTACTTGGCTCTACTACACTCTACCATGGCTCTACTTGGCTGTACTTGACTCTACTACACTATACCATTGCTAGACCTGGCTCTACTTGTCTCTACTTCACTCTATCTTAGCTGTACCACATCCTACCATGGATCCACGTGACTCTACATGACTCTACTACACTCTACCATGGCTCTACTTGGCTCTACTACACTCTACCTTGACTCTACTTGGCTCTACTTGACTCTACTACACACTACCATGGCTCTACATGGCTCTACTACACTCTACCATGGCTCTACTTGGCTCAATTTGACTCTACTACATTCTACCATGTCTCTACCACATTCTACCATAGTTCTACTTGACTCTACTTGACTCTACTACATTCTGCCATGGTTCTACTTGACTCTACGTGACTGTACTACACTCTACCTTGGCTCTACCTGGATCTACTACATTCTACCATGGCTCTACTTGACTCTACTTGACTCTACTACACTCTACCATGTCTCTACTACATTCTACCATGGCTCCACGTGACTCTACGTGACTCTACTACATTCTTCCATAGCTCTGCTTGACTCTGTATGCCTCTACTACATTCTACCATGGCTCTACTTCACTCTACTACATTCTACGTTGGCTCTACTCGGCTCTACTTGACTCTACCACACTATACAATTGCTATATATGGCTCTACTTGTCTCTACTACACTCTACCTTGGCTCTACTACATCCTACCATGGATCCACGTGACTCTACTTGACTCTACTACACACTACCATCGCTCTACCTGGCTGTACTTCATTCTACCATGGCTCTACTTGACTCTACATGACTCTATTACATTCTACCATGGCTCTACTTGACTCTCCTTGAGTCCACTACACTCTACCTTGGCTCTACTTGGCTCTACTTGCCTCTACTACACACTACCATGTCTCTACTTGGCTGAATGTACTTGACTCTACTACACTATACCATTGGTCTACTCCATTATACCATGGCTCTACTTGACACTACATGACTCTACTACATTCTACCATGGCTCTACTTGACTCTACTTGAGTCCACTACACTCTACCTTGGTTATACTTGGCTCTACTTGACTCTACTACACACTACCATGGCTCTACTTGGCTCTACTACACTCTATCATGGCTCTATTTGGCTCTACTTGACTCTACTACACTCTACCATGTCTCTACTATATTCTACCATGGCTCGACGTGACTCTACGTCATTCTAATACATTCTACCATTGCTCTAATTGACTCTGTATGCCTCTACTACATTCTACCATGGCTCTACTTCACTCTACTTCATTCTACGATGGCTCTACTTGGCTCTACTTGACTCTACTACACTATATCATTGCTCTACCTGGCTCTACTACATTCTACCATTGTTCTACTTGACTCTGCATGATCATACTACATTCTACCATGGCTCTACTTGACTCTACTTGACTCTACTACATTTTACCATGGCTCCACATGACTCTACTTGACTCTACTGCATTCTACTAATGCTCTACCTGGCTCTACTACATGCTACCATGGCTCTACTTGGCTCTACTTGAGTCTACTAGACTCTATCATTGCTATACTTGGCTCTACTTGACCCTACTACACCCTACCATGGCTCTACTCCATTGTATACCATGGTACTTCTTCACACAACATGGCTCTACTACATTCTACCATGGTTCCAATTGAATCTACTACACTCTACCATAGCTCTACTCCATTGTACCATGGCTCTACTTGACACTACATGACTCTACTACATTCTACCATAGATCTACATCACTCTACTACATTCTACGATGGCTCTACTTGGCTCTACTTGACTCTACTTCACTATACCATTGCTAGACCTCGCTCTACTTGTCTCTACTACACTCTACCTTGGCTCTACTACATCCTACCATGGTTCCACGTGACTCTTCTTGACTCTACTACACTCTACCATCTCTCTACCTGGCTCTACTCCATTCTACCATGGCTCTACTTGACTCTACATGACTCTACTACATTCTACCATGGCTCTACTTGACTCTACTTCAGTCCACTACACTCTACTTTGGCTCTCCTTGGCTCTACTTGTCCCTACTACACACTCCCATGGCTCTACTTGGCTCTACTACACTCTACCACGGCTCTACTTGGCTATACTTGACTCTACTACACTATACCATGGCCCTACTCCATTGTACCATGGCTCTACTTGACACTACGTGACTCTACTACATTCTACCGTGGCTCTACTTGACTCTACTACATTCTACGATGGCTCTACTTGGCTCTACTTGACTCTACTACACTATACCATTGCTAAACCTTGCTCTACTTGTCTCTACTTCACTCTTCCTTGGCTCTACTACGTCCTACCGTGGATCCACGTGATTTTACTTGACTCTACGACACTCTACCATGGCTCTATCTGGCTCTACTACATTCTACCATGGCTCTACTTGACTCTACATGACTCTACTACATTCTACCATGGCTCTACTTGACTCTACATGACTCTACTACATTCTACCATGGCTCTACTTGACTTTCCTTGAGTCCACTACACTCTAACCTGGCTCTACTTGGCTCTACTTGACTCTACTACACTCTACCATGGCTCTACTTGGCTCTACTACACTCTAACATGTCTCTACTTGGCTCTACTTAACTCTACTACACTATACCATGGCTCTACTCCATTGTACCATCGCTCTAGTTGACACTAGATCACTCTACTACATTCTACCATGGCTCTACTTGACTCTATTACATTCTACGACGGCTCTACTTCGCTCTACTTGACTCTACTACACTATACCATTGATAGACCTGGCTCTACTTGTCTCTACTTCACTCTACCTTAGCTGTACCACATCCTACCATGGATCCACGTGACTCTACTTGACTCTACTACACTCTACCATGGCTTTACTTGGCTCTACTACACTCTACCTTGACTCTACTTGGCTCTACTTGACTCTACTACACACTTCCATGGCTCTACTTGGCTCTACTACACTCTACCATGGCTCTACTTGGCTCTACTTGACTCTACTACATTCTACCATGTCTCTACCACATTCTACCATAGCTCTACTTGACTCTCCTTGACTCTACTACATTCTGCCATGGCTCTACTTGACTCTACATGACTGTACTACACTCTATCTTGGCTAAACTACATTCTGCCATGGCTCCACGTTGCTCTACTTGACTCTACTGCATTCTACCATGGCTCTACCTGGCTCTACTACATTCTACCATGGCTCTACTTGACTCTACATGACTCTACTACATTCTACCATGGCTCTACTTGACTCTGCTTGAGTCCACTACACTCTACCTTGACTCTACTTGGCTCTACATGAATCTACTACACACTACCATGGCTCTACTTGGCTCTACTACACTCTACCATGGCTCTACATGGGTCTACTTGACTCTACAATATTCTATCATGTCTGTACCACATTCTACCATAGCTCTACTTGACTCTACTTGACTCTACTACATTATGCCATGGCTCTACTTGACTCTGCGTGACTGTACTACACACTACCTTGGCTCTACTACATTCTGCCATGGCTCCACGTGACTCTACTTGACTCTACTGCATTCTACCATGGCTCTACCTGGCTCTACTACATTCTACCATTGCTCTACTTGGCTCTACATGACTCTACTACATTCTATCATCGCTCTACTTGATTCTACTACATTGTACGATGGCTCTACTTGGCTCTACTTGATTCTACTGCACTATACCATTGCTAGACCTGGCTCTACTTGTCTCTACTTCACTCTACCTTGGCTCTACTGCATCCTACCATGGATCCAAGTGACTCTACTTGACACTCTACTACATTCTACCATGGCTCTACTTGACTCTACATGATTCTATTACATTCTACCATGGCTCTACTTGACTCTCCTTTACTCCACTACACTCTACCTTGGCTCTACTTGATTCTACTACACACTACCATGGCTCTACTTGGCTCTACTACACTCTACCATGGCTCTACTTGGCTGTACTTGACTCTACTACACTATACCATGGCTCTACTCCATTGTACCATGGCTCTACGTGACAATACATGACTCTACTACATTCTACCATGGCTCTACTTGACTCTACTACATTCTACGATGGCTGTACTTGGCTCTACTTGACTCTACTACACTATACCATTGCTAGACCTGGCTCTACTTGTCTCTACTTCACTCTACCTTGGCTCTACTACATCCTACCATGGATCAACGTGACTCTTCTTGACTCTACTACACTCTACCATGGCTCTACATGGCTCTACTACATTCTACCATGGCTCTACTTGATTCTACATGACTCTACTACATTCTATCATGGCTCTACTTGACTCTGCTTGAGTCCAATACACTCTACCTTGACTCTACTTGGCTCTACTTGACTCTACTACACACTACCATGGCTCTACTTGGCTCTACTACACTCTATCATGGCTCTACTTGTCTCTACTTGACTCTACTACATTCTACAATGTCTTTACCACATTCTACCATAGCTCTACTTGACTCTACTTGACTCTACTTCATTCTGCCATGGCTCTACTTGACTCTACGTGACAGTACTACACTCTACCTTTGCTCCACTACATTCTCCCATGGCTCCACGTGACTCTACTTGACTCTACTGCAATCTACCATGGCTCTACCTGACTCTACTACATTCTACCATGGCTCTACTTGGCTCTACATGACTCTACTACATTCTACCATGGCTCTACTTGACTCTCCTTGAGTCCACTACACTCTACCTTGGCTCTAGTTCGCTCTACTTGACTCTACTACACACTACCATAGCTCTACTTGGCTCTACTACACTCTACCATGGCTCTACTTGGCTGTACTTGACTCTACTACACTATACCATTGCTAGACCTGGCTCTACTTGTCTCTACTTCACTCTATCTTAGCTGTACCACATCCTACCATGGATCCACGTGACTCTACATGACTCTACTACACTCTACCATGGCTCTACTTGGCTCTACTACACTCTACCTTGACTCTACTTGGCTCTACTTGACTCTACTACACACTACCATGGCTCTACATGGCTCTACTACACTCTACCATGGCTCTACTTGGCTCAATTTGACTCTACTACATTCTACCATGTCTCTACCACATTCTACCATAGTTCTACTTGACTCTACTTGACTCTACTACATTCTCCCATGGCTCTACTTGACTCTACGTGACTGTACTACACTCTACCTTGGCTCTACTACATTCTACCATGGCTCTACTTGACTCTACATGACTCTACTACATTCTACCAAGGCTCTACTTGACTCTGCTTGAGTCCACTACACTCTACCTTGACTCTACTTGGCTCTACTTGACTCTACTACACACTACCATGGCTCTACTTGGCTCTACTAGACTCTACCATGGCTCTACTTGGCTCTACTTGACTCTACTACATTCTACCATGTCTCTACCACATTCTACCATAGCTCTACTTGACTCTACTTGACACTACTACATTATGCCATGGCTCTACTTGACTCTACGTGACTGTACAACACTCTACCTTTGCTCTACTACATACTGCCATGGCTCCACGTGACTCTACTTGACTCTACTGCATTCTACCATGGCTCTACCTGGCTCTACTACATTCTACCATGGCTCTACTTGAATGTCCTTGAGTCCACTACACTCTACCATGGCTCTACTTGGCTCTACTTGACTCTACTACACACTACCATGGCTCTACTTTGCTCTACTACACTCTACCATGGCTCTACTTGGCTGTACTTGACTCTACTACACTATACCATGGCTCTACTCCATTGTACCACGGCTCTACGTGACACTACATGACTCTACTACATTCTACCATTGGTCTACTTGACTCTACTACATTCTACGATGGCTCTACTTGGCTCTACTTGATTCTACTACACTATACCATTGCTAGACCTGGCTCTAGTTGTCTCTACTTCACTCTACCTTGGCTCTACTGCATCCTACCATGGATCCACGTGACTCTACTTGACTCTACTACACTCTATCATCGCTCTACCTGCATGGCTCTACTAAATTCTACCATGGCTCTACTTGACTCTACATGACTCTATTACATTCTACCATGGCTCTACTTGACTCTCCTTTAGTCCACTACACTCTACCTTGGCTATACTTGACTCTACTACACACTACCATGGCTCTACTTGGCTCTACTACACTCTACCATGACTCTACTTGGCTGTACTTGACTCTATTACACTATACCATGGCTCTACTCCATTGTACCATGGCTCTACGTGACACTTCATGACTCTACTACATTCTACCATGGCTCTAGTTGACTCTACTACATTCTTAGCCTGGTACCCGGCGCGGACGGGGCTACTACATTCTACGATGGCTCTACTTGGCTCTACTTGATTCTACTACGCTATACCATTGTTAGACCTGGCTCTACTTGTCTCTACTTCACTCTACCTTGGCTCTACTGCATCCTACCATGGATCCACGTGACTCTACTTGACTCTACTACACTCTACCATCGCTCTACCTGGCTCTACTACATTCTACCATGGCTCTACTTGACTCTACATATCTCTATTACATTCTACCATGGCTCTACTTGACTCTCCTTGAGTCCACTACACTCTACCTTGGCTCTACTTGACTCTACTACACACTACCATGGCTCTACTTGGCTCTACTACACTCTACCATGGCTCTACTTGGCTGTACTTGACTCTACTACACTATACCATGGCTCTACTCCATTGTACCATGGCTCTACGTGACAATACATGACTCTACTACATTCTACCATGACTCTACTTGACTCTACTACATTCTACGATGGCTGTACTTGGCTCTACTTGACTCTACTGCACTGTACCATTGCTAGACCTGGCTCTACTTGTCTCTACTTCACTCTACCTTGGTTCTACTACATCCTACCATGGATCAACGTGACTCTACTTGATTCTACTACACTCTATCATGGCTCTACATGGCTCTACTACATTCTACCATGGCTCTACTTGACTCTACATGACTCTACTACATTCTACCATGGCTCTACTTGACTCTGCTTGAGTCCACTACACTCTACCTTGACTCTACTTGGCTCTACTTGACTCTACTACACACTACCATGGCTCTACTTGGCTCTACTACACTCTACCATGGCTCTACTTGGCTCTACTTGACTCTACTACATTCTACCATGTCTCTACCACATTCTACCATAGCTCTACATGACTCTACTTGACTCTACTACATTCTGCCATGGCTCTATTTGACTCTACGTGACTGTACTACACTCTACCTTGGCTCTACTACATTCTGCCATGTCTCCACGTGACTTTACTTGACTCTACTGCATTCTACCATGGCTCTACTTGACTCTCCTTGAGTCCACTACACTCCACCTTGGCTCTACTTGGCTCTACTTGACTCTACTACACACTATCATGGCTCTACTTGGCTCTACTACACTCTACCATGGTTCTACTTGGCTGTACTTGACTCTACTACACTATACCATGGCTCTACTCCATTGTACCATGGCTCTACGTGACACTACATGACTCTACTATATTCTACCATGGCTCTACTTGACTCTACTACATTCTACGATGGCTCTACTTGGCTCTACTTGATTCTACTACACTATACCATTGCTAGACCTGGCTCTACTTGTCTCTACTTCACTCTACCTTGGCTCTACTGCATCCTACCATGGATCCACGTGACTCTACTTGACTCTACTACACTCTACCATCGCTCTACCTGGCCGTACTAAATTCTACCATGGCTCTACTTGACTCTATATGACTCTATTACATTGTACCATGGTTCTACTTGACTCTCCTTGAGTCCACTACACTCTACCTTGGCTCTACTTGACTCTACTACACACTACCATGGCTCTACTACACTCTACCATGGCTCTACTTGGCTGTACTTGACTCTACTACACTATACCATGGCTCTACTCCATTGTACCATGGCTCTACGTGACACTACATGACTCCACTACATTCTACCATCGCTCTACTTGACTCTACTACATTCTACGATGGCTGCACTTGGCTCTACTTGACTCTACTACACTATACCATTGCTAAACCTGGCTCAACTTGTCTCTACTTCACTCTACCTTGGCTCTACTACATCCTACCATGGATCAACGTGACTCTACTTGAATCTACTACACTCTACCATGGCTCTACATGGCTCTACTACATTCTACCATGGCTCTACTTGACTCTACATGACTCTACTACATTCTACCATGGCTCTACTTGACTCTGCTTGAGTCCACTACACTCTACCTTGACTCTACTTGGCTCTACTTGACTCTACTGCACACTACCATGTCTCTACTTGGCTCTACTACACTCTACCATGGCTGTACTTGGCTCTACTTGGCTCTACTACATTCTACCATGTCTCTACCACATTCTACCATAGCTCTACTTGACTCTACTTGACTCTACTACATTCTGCCATGGCTCTACTACACTCTACCATGGCTCTACTTGGCTCAATTTGACTCTACTACATTCTACCATGTCTCTACCACATTCTACCATAGTTCTACTTGACTCTACTTGACTCTACTACATTCTGCCATGGCTCTACTTGACTCTACGTCACTGTACTACACTCTACATTGGCTCTACTACATTCTACCATGGCTCTACTTGACTCTACATGACTCTACTACATTCTACCAAGGCTCTACTTGACTCTGCTTGAGTCCACTACACTCTACCTTGACTCTACTTGGCTCTACTTGACTGTACTACACACTACCATGGCTCTACTTGGCTCTACTTGACTCTACTACATTCTACCATGTCTCTACCACATTCTACCATAGCTCTACTTGACTCTACTTGACTCTACTACATTATGCCATGGCTCTACTTGACTCTACGTGACTGTACTACACTCTACCTTTGCTCTACTACATACTGCCATGGCTCCACGTGACTCTACTTGACTCTATTGCATTCTACCATGGCTCTACCTGGCTCTACTACATTCTACCATGGCTCTACTTGACTCTCCTTGAGTCCACTACACTCTACCATGGCTCTACTTGGCTCTACTTGACTCTACTACACACTACCATGGCTCTACTTGGCTCTACTACACTCTACCGTGGCTCTACTTGGCTGTACTTGACTCTACTACACCATACCATGGCTCTACTCCATTGTACCATGGTTCTACGTGACACTACATGACTCTACTACATTCTACCATTGCTCTACTTGACTCTACTACATTCTACGATGGCTCTACTTCGCTCTACTTGATTCTACTACACTATACCATTGCTAGACCTGGCTCTAGTTGTCTCTACTTCACTCTACCTTGGCTCTACTGCATCCTACCATGGATCCACGTGACTCTACTTGACTCTACTACACTCTATCATCGCTCTACCTGCATGGCTCTACTAAATTCTACCATGGTTCTACTTCACTCTACATGACTCTATTACATTCTACCATGGCTCTACTTGACTCTCCTTTAATCCACTACACTCTACCTTGGCTCTACTTGACTCTACTACACACTACCATGGCTCTACTTGGCTCTACTACACTCTACCATGACTCTACTTGGCTGTACTTGACTCTACTACACTATACCATGGCTCTACTCCATTGTACCATGGCTCTACGTGACAATACATGACTCTACTACATTCTACCATGACTCTACTACATTCTACCATGACTCTACTTGACTCTACTACATTCTACGATGGCTGTACTTGGCTCTACTTGACTCTACATGACTCTACTACATTCTACCATGGCTCTAATTGACTCTGCTTGAGTCCACTACACTCTACCTTGACTCTACTTGGCTCTACTTGACTCTACTACACACTACCATGGCTCTTCTTGGCTCTACTACACTCTACCATGGCTCTACTTGGCTCTACTTGACTCTACTACATTCTACCATGTCTCTACCACATTCTACCATAGCTCTACTTGACTCTACTTGACTCTACTACATTCTGCCATGGCTCTACTTGACTCTACGTGACTGTACTACACTCTACCTTGGATCTACTACATTCTGCCATGGCTCCACGTGACTCTACTTGACTCTACTGCATTCTACCATGGCTCTACCTGGCTCTACTACATTCTACCATGGCTCTACTTGGCTCTACATGACTCTACTACATTCTACCATGGCTCTACTTGACTCTCCTTGAGTCCACTACACTCTACGTTGGCTCTACTTGGCTCTACTTGACTCTACTACACACTACCATGGCTCTACTTGGCTCTACTACACTCTACCATGGCTCTACTTGGCTCTACTTGACTCTACTACATTCTATCATGTCTCTACCACATTCTACCATAGCTGTACTTGACTCTACCTGGCTCTACTACATTCTACCATGGCTCTACTTGGCTCTACATGACTCTACTACATTCTATCTTGGCTCTACTTGACTCTCCTTGAGTCCACTACACTCTACGTTGGCTCTACTTGGCTTTACTTGACTCTACTACACACTACCATGGCTCTACTTGGCTCTACTACTTTCTACCATGGTTCTACTTGGCTTTACTTGACTCTACTACACTATACCATGGCTCTACTCCATTATACCATGGCTCTACGTGACACTACATGACCTTACTACATTCTACCATGGCTCTACTTGACTCTACTACATTCTACTATGGCTCTACTTGGCACTAGTTGACTCTACTACACTATACCATTGCTAGACCTGGCTCTACTTGTCTCTACTTCACTCTACCTTGGCTCTACTGCATCCTACCATGGATCCACGGGACTCTACTTGACTCTACTACACTCTACCATCGCTCTACCTGGCTCTACTACATTCTACCATGGCTCTACTTCACTCTACATGACTCTATTACATTCTACCATGGCTCTACTTGACTCTCCTTGAGTCCACTACACTCTACCTTGGCTCTACTTGGCTCTACTTGACTCTACTACACACTACCATGGCTCTACTTGGCTCTACTACACTCTACCATGGCTCTACTTGGCTGTACTTGACTCTACTACACTATACCATGGCTCTACTCCATTGTACCATGTCTCTACGTGACACTTCATGACTCTACTACATTCTACCATGGCTCTACTTGACTCTACTACATTCTACCAAGGCTCTACTTGACTCTACTACATTCTTAGCCTGGTACCCGGCGCGGACGGGGCTACTACATTCTACGATGGCTCTACTTGGCTCTACTTGATTCTACTACGCTATACCATTGCTAGACCTGGCTCTACTTGTCTCTACTTCACTCTACCTTGGCTCTACTGCATCCTACCATGGATCCACGTGACTCTACTTGACTCTACTACACTCTACCATCGCTCTACCTGGCTCTACTACATTCTACCATGGCTCTACTTGACTCTACATATCTCTATTACATTCTACCATGGCTCTACTTGACTCTCCTTGAGTCCACTACACTCTACCTTGGCTCTACTTGACTCTACTACACACTACCATGGCTCTACTTGGCTCTACTACACTCTACCATGGCTCTACTTGGCTGTACTTGACTCTACTACACTATACCATGGCTCTACTCCATTGTACCATGGCTCTACGTGACAATACATGACTCTACTACATTCTACCATCACTCTACTTGACTTTACTACATTCTACGATGGCTGTACTTGGCTCTACTTGACTCTACTGCACTGTACCATTGCTAGACCTGGCTCTACTTGTCTCTACTTCACTCTACCTTGGTTCTACTACATCCTAACATGGATCAACGTGACTCTACTTGACTCTACTACACTCTATAATGGCTCTACATGGCTCTACTACATTCTACCATGGCTCTACTTGACTCTACATGACTCTACTACATTCTACCATGGCTCTACTTGACTCTGCTTGAGTCCACTACACTCTACCTTGACTCTACTTGGCTCTACTTGACTCTACTACACACTACCATGGCTCTACTTGGCTCTACTACACTCTACCATGGCTCTACTTGGCTCTACTTGACTCTACTACATTCTACCATGTCTCTACCACATTCTACCATAGCTCTACATGACTCTACTTGACTCTACTACATTCTGCCATGGCTCTACTTGACTCTACGTGACTGTACTACACTCTACCTTGGCTCTACTACATTCTGCCATGTCTCCACATGACTCTACTTGACTCTACTGTATTCTACCATGGCTCTACCTCGCTCTACTACATTCTACCATGGCTCTACTTGGCTCTACATGACTCTACTACATTCTACCATGGCTCTACTTGACTCTCCTTGAGTCCACTACACTCCACCTTGGCTCTACTTGGCTCTACTTGACTCTACTACACACTACCATGGCTCTACTTGGCTCTACTACACTCTACAATGGTTCTACTTGGCCGTACTTGACTCTACTACACTATACCATGGCTCTACTCCATTGTACCATGGCTCTACGTGACACTACATGACTCTACTATATTCTACCATGGCTCTACTTGACTCTACTACATTCTACGATGGTTCTACTTGGCTCTACTTGATTCTACTACACTATACCATTGCTAGACCTGGCTCTACTTGTCTCTACTTCGCTCTACCTTGGCTCTACTGCATCCTACCATGGATTCACGTGACTCTACTTGACTCTACTACACTCTACCATCGCTCTACCTGGCCGTACTAAATTCTACCATGGCTCTACTTGACTCTATATGACTCTATTACATTCTACCATGGCTCTACTTGACTCTCCTTGTGTCCACTACACTCTACCTTGGCTCTACTTGACTCTACTACACACTACCATGGCTCTACTACACTCTACCATGGCTCTACTTGGCTGTACTTGACTCTACTACACTATACCATGGCTCTACTCCATTGTACCATGGATCTACGTGACACTACATGACTCCACTACATTCTACCATGGCTCTACTTGACTCTACTACATTCTACGATGGCTGCACTTTGCTCTACTTGACTCTACTACACTATACCATTGCTAAACCTGGCTCAACTTGTCTCTACTTCACTCTACCTTGGCTCTACTACATCCTACCATGGATCAACGTGACTCTACTTGAATCTACTACACTCTTCCATGGCTCTACATGGCTCTACTACATTCTACCATGGCTCTACTTGACTCTACATGACTCTACTACATTCTACCATGGCTCTACTTGACTCTGCTTGAGTCCACTATACTCTACCTTGACTCTACTTGGCTCTACTTGACTCTACTGCACACTACCATGGCTCTACTTGGCTCTACTACACTCTACCATGGCTCTACTTGGCTCTACTTGACTCTACTACATTCTGCCATGGCTCTACTTGACTCTACGTGACTGTACTACACTCTACCTTGGCTCTACTACATTCTGCCATGGCTCCACGTGACTCTACTTGACTCTACTGTATTCTACCATGGCTCTACCTGGCTCTACTACATTCTACGATGGCTCTACTTGGCTGTACATGACTCTACTACATTCTACCATGGCTCTACTTGACTCTACTTCACTCTACCTTGGCTCTACTGCATCCTACCATGGATCCACGTGACTCTACTTGACTCTACTACACTCTACCATCGCTCTACCTGGCCGTACTAAATTCTACCATGGCTCTACTTGACTCTATATGACTCTATTACATTCTACCATGGCTCTACTTGACTCTCCTTGAGTCCACTACACTCTACCTTGGCTCTACTTGACTCTACTACACACTACCATGGCTCTACTACACTCTACCATGGCTCTACTTGGCTCTACTACACTCTACCATGGTTCTACTTGGCTGTACTTGACTCTACTACACTATACCATGGCTCTACTCCATTGTACCATGGCTCTACGTGACACTACATGACTCCACTACATTCTACCATGGCTCTACTTGACTCTACTACATTCTACGATGGCTGTACTTGGCTCTACTTGACTCTACTACACTATACCATTGCTAAACCTGGCTCAACTTGTCTCTACTTCACTCTACCTTGGCTCTACTACATCCTACCATGGATCAACGTGACTCTACTTGAATCTACCATGGCTCTACATGGCTCTACTACATTCTACCATGGCTCTACTTCACTCTACATGACTCTATTACATTCTACCATGGCTCTACTTGACTCTCCTTGAGTCCACTACACTCTACCTTGGCTCTACTTGGCTCTACTTGACTCTACTACACACTACCATGGCTCTACTTGGCTCTACTACACTCTTCCATGGCTCTACTTGGCTGTACTTGACTCTACTACACTATACCATGGCTCTACTCCATTGTACCATGGCTCTACGTGACACTTCATGAGTCTACTACATTCTACCATGGCTCTACTTAACTCTACTACATTCTTAGCATGGTACCCTGCGCGGACGGAGCTACTACATTATACGATGGCTCTACTTGGCTCTACTTGATTCTACTACGCTATACCATTGCTAGACCTGGCTCTACTTGTCTCTACTTCACTCTACCTTGGCTCTACTGCATCCTACCATGGATCCACATGATTCTACTTGACTCTACTACAGTCTACCATCGCTCTACCTTGCTCTACTACATTCTACCATGGCTCTACTTGACTCTACATGACTCTATTACATTCTACCATGGCTCTACTTGACTCTCCTTGAGTCCACTACACTCTACCTTGGATCTACTTGACTCTACTACACACTACCATGGCTCTACTTGGCTCTACAACACTCTACCATGGCTCTACTTGGCTGTACTTGACTCTACTACACTATACCAAGGCTCTACTCCATTGTACCATGGTTCTACGTGATAATACATGACTCTACTACATTCTACCATGACTCTACTTGACTCTACTACATTCTACGATGGCTGTACTTGGCTCTACTTGACTCTACTACACTATACCATTGCTAGACCTGGCTCTACTTGTCTCTACTTCACTCTACCTTGGTTCTACTACATCCTACCATGGATCAACGTGACTCTACTTGACTCTACTACACTCTACCATGGCTCTACATGGCTCTACTACATTCTACCATGGCTCTACTTGACTCTACATGACTCTACTACATTCTACCATGGCTCTACTTGACTCTGCTTGAGTCCACTACACTCTACCTTGACTCTACTTGGCTCTACTTGACTCTACTACACACTACCATGGCTCTACTTGGCTCTACTTCACTCTACCATGGCTCTACTTGGCTCTACTTGACTCTACTACATTCTACCATGTCTCTACCACATTCTACCATAGCTCTACTTGACTCTACTTGACTCTACTACATTCTGCCATGGCTCTACTTGACTCTACGTGACTGTACTACACTCTACCTTGGCTCTACTACACTCTACCATCGCTCTACCTGGCTCTACTACATTCTACCATGGCTCTACTTCACTCTACATGACTCTATTACATTCTACCATGGCTCTACTTGACTCTCCTTGAGTCCACTACACTCTACCTTGGCTCTACTTGGCTCTACTTGTCTCTACTACACACTACCATGGCTCTACTTGGCTCTACTACACTCTACCATGGCTCTACTTGGCTGTACTTGACTCTACTACACTATACCATGGCTCTACTCCATTGTACCATGGCTCTACGTGACACTTCATTACTCTACTACATTGTACCATGGCTCTACTTGACTCTACTACATTCTTAGCCTGGTACCCGGCGCGGACGGGGCTACTACATTCTACGATGGCTCTACTTGGCTCTACTTGATTCTACTACGCTATACCATTGCTAGACCTGGCTCTACTTGTCTCTACTTCACTCTACCTTGGCTCTACTGCATCCTACCATGGATCCACGTGACTCTACTTGACTCTACTACAGTCTACCATCGCTGTACCTGGCTCTACTACATTCTACCATGGCTCTAGTTGACTCTACATGACTCTATTACATTCTACCATGGCTCTACTTAACTCTCCTTGAGCCCACTACACTCTACCTTGGCTCTACTTGACTCTACTACACACTACCATGGCTCTACTTGGCTCTACTACATTCTACCATGGCTCTACTTGGCTGTACTTGACTCTACTACACTATACCATGGCTCTACTCCATTGTACCATGGCTCTACGTGACACTTCATGACTCTACTACATTCTACCATGACTCTACTTGACTCTACTACATTCTACGATGGCTGTACTTGGCTCTACTTGACTCTACTGCACTGTACCATTGCTAGACCTGGCTCTACTTGTCTCTACTTCACTCTACCTTGGTTCTACTACATCCTACCATGGATCAACGGGACTCTACTTGACTCTACTACACACTACCATGGCTCTACATGGCTCTACTACATTCTACCATGGCTCTACTTGACTCTACATGACTCTACTACATTCTACCATGGCTCTACTTGACTCTGCTTGAGTCCACTACACTCTACCTTGACTCTACTTGGCTCTACTTGACTCTACTACACACTACCATGGCTCTACTTGGCTCTACTACACTCTACCATGGCTCTACTTGGCTCTACTTGACTCTACTACATTCTACCATGTCTCTACCACATTCTACCATAGCTCTACTTGACTCTACTTGACTCTACTACATTCTGCCATGGCTCTACTTGACTCTACGTGACTGTACTACACTCTAACTTGACTCTACTACATTCTGCCATGGCTCCACGTGACTCTACTTGACTCTACTGCATTCTACCATGGCTCTACCTGGCTCTACTACATTCTACCATGGCTCTATGGCTCTACATGACTCTACTACATTCTACCATGGCTCTACTTGACTCTCCTTGAGTCCATGCACTACACTCTACCTTGGCTCTACTTGGCTCTACTTGACTCTACTACACACAACCATGGCTCTACTTGGCTCTACTACACTCTACCATGGTTCTACTTGGCTGTACTTGACTCTACTACACTATACCATGGCTCTACTCCATTGTACCATGGCTCTCCGTGACACTACATGACTCTACTATATTCTACCATGGCTCTACTTGACACTACTACATTCTACGATGGCTCTACTTGGCTCTACTTGATTCTACTACACTATACCATTGCTAGACCTGGCTCTACTTGTCTCTACTTCACTCTACCTTGGCTCTACTTGACTCTACTACACACTACCATGGCTCTACTTGGCTCTACTACACTCTACCATGGCTCTACTTGGCTGTACTTGACTCTACTACACTATACCATGGCTCTACTCCATGGTACCATGGCTCTACGTGACACTACATGACTCCACTACATTCTACCATGGCTCTACTTGACTCTACTACATTCTACGATAGCTGTAGTTGGCTCTACTTGACTCTACTACACTATACCATTGCTAGACCTGGCTCAACTTGTCTCTACTTCACTCTACCTTGGCTCTACTACATCCTACCATGGATCAACGTGACTCTACTTGAATCTACTACACTCTACCATGGCTCTACCTGGCTCTACTATATTCTACCATGGCTCTACTTGACTCTACATGACTCTACTACATTCTACCATGGCTCTACTTGACTCTGCTTGAGTCCACTATACTCTACCTTGACTGTACTTGGCTCTACTTGACTCTACTACACACTACCATGGCTCTACTTGGCTCTACTACAGTCTACCATGGCTCTACTTGACTCTACTTGACTCTACTACATTCTACCATGTCTCTACCACATTCTACCATAGCTCTACTTGACTCTACTTGACTCTACTAAATTCTACCATGTCTCTACCACATTCTACCATAGCTCTGCTTGACTCTACTTGACTCTACTACATTCTGCCATTGCTCTACTTGACTCTACGTGACTGTACTACACTCTACCTTGGCTCTACTACATTCTGCCATGGCTCCACGTGACTCTACTTGACTCTACTGCATTCTACCATGGCTCTACCTGGCTCTACTACATTCTACCATGGCTCTACTTGGCTCTACATAACTCTACTACATTCTACCATGGCTCTACTTGACTCTCCTTGAGTCCACTACACTCCACCTTGGCTCTACTTGGCTCTACTTGACTCTACTACACACTACCATGGCTCTACTTGGCTCTACTACACTCTACCATGGTTCTACTTGGCTGTACTTGACTCTACTACACTATACCAAGGCTCTACTCCATTGTACCATGGCTCTACGTGACACTACATGACTCTACTACATTCTACCATGGCTCTACTTGACTCTACTACATTCTACGATGGCTCTACTTGGCTCTACTTGATTCTACTACACTATACCATTGCTAGACCTGGCTCTACTTGTCTCTACTTCACTCTACCTAGGCTCTACTGCATCCTACCATGGATCCACGTGACTCTACTTGACTCTACTACACTCTACCTGCATGGCTCTACTAAATTCTACCATGGCTCTACTTGACTCTACATGACTCTATTACATTCTACCATGGCTCTACTTGACTCTCCTTGAGTCCACTACACCGTACCTTGGCTCTACTTGACTCTACTACACACTACCATGGCTCTACTACACTCTACCATGGCTCTACTTTGCTGTACTTGAATCTACTACACTATACCATGGCTCTACTCCATTGTACCATGGCTCTACTCCATTGTACCATGGCTCTACGTGACACTACATGACTCCACTACATTCTACCATGGCTCTACTTGACTCTACTACATTCTACGATGGCTTTACTTGGCTCTACTTGACTCTACTACACTATACCATTGCTAGACGTGGCTCAACTTGTCTCTACTTCATTCTACCTTGGCTCTACTACATCCTACAATGGATCAACGTGAGTCTACTTGAATCTTCTACACTCTACCTTGGCTCTACATGGCTCTACTACATTCTACCATGGCTCTACTTGACTCTACATGACTCTACTACATTCTACCATGGCTCTACTTGACTCTGCTTGAGTCCACTGCACTCTACCTTGACTCTACTTGGCTCTACTTGACTCTACTACACAATACCATGGTTCTACTTGGCTCTACTACACTCTACCATGGCTCTACTTGGCTGTACTTGACTCTACTACACTATACCAAGGCTCTACTCCATTGTACAATGGCTCTACATGATAATACATGACTCTACTACATTCTACCATGACTCTACTTGACTCTACTACATTCTACGATGGCTGTACTTGGCTCTACTTGACTCTACTACACTATACCATGGCTCTACTTGGCTGTACTTGACTCTACTACACTATACCATGGCTCTACTCCATTGTACCATGGCTCTACGTGACACTTCATGACTCTACTACATTCTACCATGGCTCTACTTGACTCTACATGACTCTATTACATTCTACCATGGCTCTACTTGACTCTCCTTGAGTCCACTACACTCTACCTTGGCTCTACTTGACTCTACTACACACTACCATGGCTCTACTTGGCTCTACTACACTCTACCATGGCTCTACTTGGCTGTACTTGACTCTACTACACTATACCAAGGCTCTACTCCATTGTACCATGGCTCTACGTGATAATACATGACTCTACTACACTCTACCATGACTCTACTTGACTCTACTACATTCTACGATGGCTGTACTTGGCTCTACTTGACTCTACTACACTATACCATTGCTAGACCTGGCTCTACTTGTCTCTACTTCACTCTACCTTGGTTCTACTACATCCTACCATGGATCAACGTGACTCTACTTGACTCTACTACACTCTACCATGGCTCTACATGGCTCTACTACATTCTACCATGGCTCTACTTGACTCTACATGACTCTACTACATTCTACCATGGCTCTACTTGACTCTGCTTGAGTCCACTACACTCTACCTTGACTCTACTTGGCTCTACTTGACTCTACTACACACTACCATGGCTCTACTTGGCTCTACTACACTCTACCATGGCTCTACTTGGCTCTACTTGACTCTACTACATTCTACCATGTCTCTACCACATTCTACCATAGCTCTACTTGACTCTACTTGACTCTACTACATTCTGCCATGGCTCTACTTGACTCTACGTGACTGTACTACACTCTACCTTGGCTCTACTACACTCTACTATCGCTCTACCTGGCTCTACTACATTCTACCATGGCTCTACTTCACTCTACATGACTCTATTACATTCTACCATGGCTCTACTTGACTCTCCTTGAGTCCACTACACTCTACCTTGGCTCTACTTGGCTCTACTTGACTCTACTACACACTACCATGGCTCTACTTGGCTCTACTACACTCTACCATGGCTCTACTTGGCTTTACTTGACTCTACTACACTATACCATGGCTCTACTCCATTGTACCATGGCTCTACGTGACACTTCATGACTCTACTACATTCTACCATGGCTATACTTGACTCTACTACATTCTTAGCCTGGTACCCGGCGCGGACGGGGCTACTACATTCTACGATGGCTCTACTTGGCTCTACTTGATTCTACTACACTATACCACTGCTAGACCTGGCTCTACTTGTCTCTACTTCACTCTACCTTGGCTCTACTGCATCCTACCATGGATCCACGTGACTCTACTTGACTCTACTACAGTCTACCATCGCTGTACCTGGCTCTACTACATTCTACCATGGCTCTACTTGACTCAACATGACTCTATTACATTCTACCATGGCTCTACTTGACTCTCCTTGAGTCCACTACACTCTACCTTGGCTCTACTTGACTCTACTACACTCTACCATGGCTCTACTTGGCTGTACTTGACTCTACTACACTATACCATGGCTCTACTCCATTGTACCATGGCTCTACGTGACAATACATGACTCTACTACATTCTACCATGACTCTACTACATTCTAAGATGGCTGAACTTGGCTCTACTTGACTCTACTGCACTGTACCATTGCTAGACCTGGCTCTACTTGTCTCTACTTCACTCTACCTTAGTTCTACTACATCCTATCATGGATCAACGTGACTCTACTTGACTCTACTACACACTACCATGGCTCTACATGGCTCTACTACATTCTACCATGGCTCTACTTGACTCTACATGACTCTACTACATTCTACCATGGCTCTACTTGACTCTGCTTGAGTCCACTACACTCTACCTTGACTCTACTTGGCTCTACTTGACTCTACTACACACTACCATGGCTCTACTTGGCTCTACTACACTCTACCATGGCTCTACTTGGCTCTACTTGACTCTACTACATTCTACCATGTCTCTACCACATTCTACCATAGCTCTACTTGACTCTACTTGACTCTACTACATTCTGTCATGGCTCTACTTGACTCTACGTGACAGTACTACACTCTACCTTGGCTCTACTACATTCTGCCATGGCTCCACGTGACTCTACTTGACTCTACTGCATTCTACCATGGCTCTACCTGGCTCTACTACATTCTACCATGGCTCTATGGCTCTACATGACTCTACTACATTCTACCATGGCTCTACTTGACTCTCCTTGAGTCCACTACACTCTACCTTGGCTCTACTTGGCTCTACTTGACTCTACTACACACTACCATGGCTCTACTTGGCTCTACTACACTCTACCATGGTTTTACTTGGCTGTACTTGACTCTACTACACTATACCATGGCTCTACTCCATTGCACCATGGCTCTCCGTGACACTACATGACTCTACTACATTCTACCATGGCTCTACTTGACTCTACTACATTCTATGATGGCTATACTTGGCACTACTTGATTCTACTACACTATACCATTGCTAGACCTGGCTCTACTTGTCTCTACTTCACTCTACCTTGGCTCTACTGCATCCTACCATGGATCCACGTGACTCTACTTGACTCTACTACACTCTACCATCGCTCTACCTGGCTGTACTAAATTCTACCATGGCTCTACTTGACTCTATATCACTCTATTACATTCTACCATGGCTCTACTTGACTCTCCTTGAGTCCACTACACTCTACCTTGGCTCTACTTGACTCTACTACACACTACCATGGCTCTACTTGGCTCTACTACACTCTACCATGGCTCTACTTGGCTGTACTTGACTCTACTACACTATACCATGGCTCTACTCCATTGTACCATGGCTCTACGTTACACTACATGACTCCACTATATTCTACCATGGCTCTACTTGACTCTACTACATTCTACGATGGCTGTTGTTGGCTCTACTTGACTCTACTACACTATACCATTGCTAGACCTGGCTCAACTTGTCTCTACTTCACTCTACCTTGGCTCTACTACATCCTACCATGGATCAACGTGACTCTACTTGAATCTACTACACTCTACCATGGCTCTACCTGGCTCTACTACATTCTACCATGGCTCTACTTGACTCTACATGACTCTACTACATTCTACCATGGCTCTACTTGACTCTGCTTGGGTCCACTGCACTCTACCTTGACTCTACTTGGCTCTACTTGACTCTACTACACACTACCATGGCTCTACTTGGCTCTACTACAGTCTACCATGGCTCTACTTGGCTCTACTTGACTCTACTACATTCTACCATGTCTCTACCACATTCTACCATAGCTCTACTTGACTCTACTTGACTCTACTACATTCTGCCATGGCTCTACTTGACTCTACGTGACTGTACTACACTCTACCTTGGCTCTACTACATTCTGCCATGGCTCCACGTGACTCTACTTGACTCTACTGCATTCTACCATGGCTCTACCTGGCTCTACTACATTCTACCATGGCTCTACTTGGCTCTACATGACTCTACTACATTCTACCATGGCTCTACTTGAATCTCCTTGAGTCCACTACACTCTACGTTGGCTCTACTTGGCTCTACTTGACTCTACTACACACTACCATGGCTCTACTTGGCTCTACTACACTCTACCATGGTTCTACTTGGCTGTACTTGACTCTACTACACTATACCATGGCTCTACTCCATTATACCATGGCTCTACGTGACACTACATGACTCTACTACATTCTACCATGGCTCTACTTGACTCTACTACATTCTACTATGGCTCTACTTGGCACTACTTGACTCTACTACACTATACCATTGCTAGACCTGGCTCTACTTGTCTCTACTTCACTCTACCTTGGCTCTACTGCATCGTACCATGGATCCACGGGACTCTACTTGACTCTACTACACTCTACCATCGCTCTACCTGGCTCTACTACATTCTACCATGGCTCTACTTCACTCTACATGACTCTATTACATTCTACCGTGGCTCTACGTGACTCTCCTTGAGTCCACTACACTCTACCTTGGCTCTACGTTGCTCTACTTGACTCTACTACACACTACCATGGCTCTACTTGGCTCTACTACACTCTACCATGGCTCTACTTGGCTGTACTTGACTCTACTACACTATACCATGGCTCTACTCCATTGTACCATGGCTCTACGTGACACTTCATGACTCTACTACATTCTACCATGGCTCTACTTGACTCTACTACATTCTTAGCCTGGTACACGGGGCTACTTCATTCTACGATGGCTCTACTTGGCTCTACTTGATTCTACTACGCTATACCATTGCTAGACCTGGCTCTACTTGTCTCTACTTCACTCTACCTTGGCTCTACTGCATCCTACCATGGATCCACGTGACTCTACTTGACTCTACTACAGTCTACCATCGCTCTACCTGGCTCTACTACATTCTACCATGGCTCTACTTGACTCTACATGACTCTATTACATTCTACCATGGCTCTACTTGACTCTCCTTGAGTCCACTACACTCTACCTTGGCTCTACTTGTCTCTACTACACACTACCATGGCTCTACTTGGCTCTACTACACTCTACCATGGCTCTACTTGGCTGTACTTGACTCTACTACACTATACCAAGGCTCTACTCCATTGTACCATGGCTCTACGTGATAATACATGACTCTACTACTTTCTACCATGACTCTACTTGACTCTACTACATTCTACGATGGCTGTACTTGGCTGTACTTGACTCTACTACACTATACCATTGCTAGACCTGGCTCTACTTGTCTCTACTTCACTCTACCTTGGTTCTACTACATCCTACCATGGATCAACGTGACTCTACTTGACTCTACTACACTCTACCATGGCTCTACATGGCTCTACTACATTCTACCATGGCTCTACTTGACTCTGCTTGAGTCCACTACACTCTACCTTGACTCTACTTGGCTCTACTTGACTCTACTACACACTACCATGGCTCTACTTGGCTCTATTACACTCTACCATGGCTCTACTTGGCTCTACTTGACTCTACTACATTCTACCATGTCTCTACCACATTCTACCATAGCTCTACTTGACTCTACTTGACTCTACTACATTCTGCCATGGCTCTACTTGACTCTACGTGACTGTACTACACTCTAACTTGGCTCTACTACATTCTGCCATGGCTCCACGTGACTCTACTTGACTCTACTGCATTCTACCATGGCTCTACCTGGCTCAACTACATTCTACCATGGCTCTATGGCTCTACATGACTCTACTATATTCTACCATGGCTCTACTTGACTCTCCTTGAGTCCATGCACTACACTCTACCTTGGCTCTACTTGGTTCTACTTGACTCTACTACACACAACCATGGCTCTACTTGGCTCTACTACACTCTACCATGGTTCTACTTGGCTGTACTTGACTCTACTACACTATACCATGGCTCTACTCCATTGTACCATGGCTCTCCGTGACACTACATGACTCTACAACATTCTACCATGGCTCTACTTGACACTACTACATTCTACGATGGGTCTACTTGGCTCTACTTGATTCTACTACACTATACCATTGCTAGACCTGGCTCTACTTGTCTCTACTTCACTCTACCTTGGCTCTACTGCATCCTACCATGGATCCACGTGACTCTACTTGACTCTACTACACTCTACCATCGCTCTACCTGGCTGTACTTAATTCTACCATGGCTCTACTTGATTCTATATGACTCTATTACATTCTACCATGGCTCTACTTGACTCTCCTTGAGTCCACTACACTCTACCTTGGCTCTACTTGACTCTACTTCACACTACCATGGCTCTACTTGGCTCTACTACACTCTACCATGGCTCTACTTGGCTGTACTTGACTCTACTACACTATACCATGGCTCTACTCCATTGTACCATGGCTCTACGTGACACTACATGACTCCACTACATTCTACCATGGCTCTACTTGACACTACTACATTCTACAATAGCTGTAGTTGGTTCTACTTGACTCTACTACACTATACCATTGCTAGACCTGGCTCAACTTGTCTCTACTTCACTCTACCTTGGCTCTACTACATCCTATCATGGATCAACGTGACTCTACTTGAATCTACTACACTCTACCATGGCTCTACCTGGCTCTACTACATTCTACCATGGCTCTACTTGACTCTACATGACTCTACTACATTCTACCATGGCTCTACTTGACTCTGCTTGAGTCCACTGCACTCTACCTTGACTCTACTTGGCTCTACTTGACTCTACTACACAATACCATGGTTCTACTTGGCTCTACTACACTCTACCATGGCTCTACTTGGCTGTACTTGACTGTACTACACTATACCAAGGCTCTACTCCATTGTACAATGGCTCTACATGATAATACATGACTCTACTACATTCTACCATGGCTCTACTTGACTCTACTACATTCTTAGCCTGGTACACGGGGCTACTGCATTCTACGATGGCTCTACTTGGCTCTACTTGATTCTACTACGCTATACCATTGCTAGACCTGGCTCTACTTGTCTCTACTTCACTCTACCTTGGCTCTACTGCATCCTACCATGGATCCACGTGACTCTACTTGACTCTACTACAGTCTACCATCGCTCTACCTGGCTCTACTACATTCTACCATGGCTCTACTTGACTCTACATGACTCTATTACATTCTACCATGGCTCTACTTGACTCTCCTTGAGTCCACTACACTCTACCTTGGCTCTACTTGTCTCTACTACACACTACCATGGCTCTACTTGGCTCTACTACACTCTACCATGGCTCTACTTGGCTGTACTTGACTCTACTACACAATACCAAGGCTCTACTCCATTGTACCATGGCTCTACGTGATAATACATGACTCTACTACTTTCTACCATGACTCTACTTGACTCTACTACATTCTACGATGGCTGTACTTGGCTGTACTTGACTCTACTACACTATACCATTGCTAGACCTGGCTCTACTTGTCTCTACTTCACTCTACCTTGGTTCTACTACATCCTACCATGGATCAACGTGACTCTACTTGACTCTACTACACTCTACCATGGCTCTACATGGCTCTACTACATTCTACCATGGCTCTACTTGACTCTGCTTGAGTCCACTACACTCTACCTTGACTCTACTTGGCTCTACTTGACTCTACTACACACTACCATGGCTCTACTTGGCTCTATTACACTCTACCATGGCTCTACTTGGCTCTACTTGACTCTACTACATTCTACCATGTCTCTACCACATTCTACCATAGCTCTACTTGACTCTACTTGACTCTACTACATTCTGCCATGGCTCTACTTGACTCTACGTGACTGTACTACACTCTAACTTGGCTCTACTACATTCTGCCATGGCTCCACGTGACTCTACTTGACTCTACTGCATTCTACCATGGCTCTACCTGGCTCAACTACATTCTACCATGGCTCTATGGCTCTACATGACTCTACTATATTCTACCATGGCTCTACTTGACTCTCCTTGAGTCCATGCACTACACTCTACCTTGGCTCCACTTGGTTCTACTTGACTCTACTACACACAACCATGGCTCTACTTGGCTCTACTACACTCTACCATGGTTCTACTTGGCTGTACTTGACTCTACTACACTATACCATGGCTCTACTCCATTGTACCATGGCTCTCCGTGACACTACATGACTCTACAACATTCTACCATGGCTCTACTTGACACTACTACATTCTACGATGGGTCTACTTGGCTCTACTTGATTCTACTACACTATACCATTGCTAGACCTGGCTCTACTTGTCTCTACTTCACTCTACCTTGGCTCTACTGCATCCTACCATGGATCCACGTGACTCTACTTGACTCTACTACACTCTACCATCGCTCTACCTGGCTGTACTTAATTCTACCATGGCTCTACTTGATTCTATATGACTCTATTACATTCTACCATGGCTCTACTTGACTCTCCTTGAGTCCACTACACTCTACCTTGGCTCTACTTGACTCTACTACACACTACCATGGCTCTACTTGGCTCTACTACACTCTACCATGGCTCTACTTGGCTGTACTTGACTCTACTACACTATACCATGGCTCTACTCCATTGTACCATGGCTCTACGTGACACTACATGACTCCACTACATTCTACCATGGCTCTACTTGACACTACTACATTCTACAATAGCTGTAGTTGGTTCTACTTGACTCTACTACACTATACCATTGCTAGACCTGGCTCAACTTGTCTCTACTTCACTCTACCTTGGCTCTACTACATCCTATCATGGATCAACGTGACTCTACTTGAATCTACTACACTCTACCATGGCTCTACCTGGCTCTACTACATTCTACCATGGCTCTACTTGACTCTACATGACTCTACTACATTCTACCATGGCTCTACTTGACTCTGCTTGAGTCCACTACACTCTACCTTGACTCTACTTGGCTCTACTTGACTCTACTACACACTACCATGGCTCTACTTGGCTCTACTACAGTCTACCATGGCTCTACTTGACTCTACATGACTCTACTACATTCTACCATGGCTCTACTTGACTCTGCTTGAGTCCACTACACTCTACCTTGACTCTACTTGGCTCTACTTGACTCTACTACACACTACCATGGCTCTACTTGGCTCTACTACAGTCTACCATGGCTCTACTTGACTCTACTTGACTCTACTACATTCTACCATGTCTCTACCACATTCTACCATAGCTCTACTTGACTCTACTTGACTCTACGAAATTCTACCATGTCTCTACCACATTCTACCATAGCTCTACTTGACTCTACTTGACTCTACTACATTCTGCCATGGCTCTACTTGACTCTACGTGACTGTACTACACTCTACCTTGGCTCTACTACATTCTGCCATGGCTCCACGTGACTCTACTTGACTCTACTGCATTCTACCATGGCTCTACCTGGCTCTACTACATTCTACCATGGCTCTACTTGGCTCTACATGACTCTACTACATTCTACCATGGCTCTACTTGACTCTCCTTGAGTCCACTACACTCCACCTTGGCTCTACTTGGCTCTACTTGACTCTACTACACACTACCATGGCTCTACATGGCTCTACTACACTCTACCATGGTTCTACTTGGCTGTACTTGACTCTACTACACTATACCAAGGCTCTACTCCATTGTACCATGGCTCTACGTGACACTACATGACTCTACTACATTCTACCATGGCTCTACTTGACTCTACTACATTCTACGATGGCTCTACTTGGCTCTACTTGATTCTACTACACTATACCATTGCTAGACCTGGCTCTACTTGTCTCTACTTCACTCTACCTAGGCTCTACTGCATCCTACCATGGATCCACGTGACTCTACTTGACTCTACTACACTCTACCTGCATGGCTCTACTAAATTCTACCATGGCTCTACTTGACTCTATATGACTCTATTACATTCTACCATGGCTCTACTTGACTCTCCTTGAGTCCACTACACCGTACCTTGGGTCTACTTGACTCTACTACACACTACCATGGCTCTACTACACTCTACCATGGCTCTACTTGGCTGTACTTGAATCTACTACACTATACCATGGCTCTACTCCATTGTACCATGGCTCTACTCCATTGTACCATGGCTCTACGTGACACTACATGACTCCACTACATTCTACCATGGCTCTACTTGACTCTACTACATTCTACGATGGCTGTACTTGGCTCTACTTGACTCTACTACACTATACCATTGCTTGACCTGGCTCAACTTGTCTCTACTTCATTCTACCTTGGCTCTACTACATCCTACAATGGATCAACGTGAGTCTACTTGAATCTTCTACACTCTACCATGGCTCTACATGGCTCAACTACATTCTACCATGGCTCTACTTGACTCTACATGACTCTACTACATTCTACCATGGCTCTACTTGACTCTGCTTGAGTCCACTGCACTCTACCTTGACTCTACTTGGCTCTACTTGACTCTACTACACAATACCATGGTTCTACTTGGCTCTACTACACTCTACCATGGCTCTACTTGGCTGTACTTGACTGTACTACACTATACCAAGGCTCTACTCCATTGTACAATGGCTCTACATGATAATACATGACTCTACTACATTCTACCATGACTCTACTTGACTCTACTACATTCTACGATGGCTGAACTTGGCTCTACTTGACTCTACTACACTATACCATGGCTCTACTTGGCTGTACTTGACTCTACTACACTATACCATGGCTCTACTCCATTGTACCATGGCTCTACGTGACACTTCATGACTCTACTACATTCTACCATGGCTCTACTTGACTCTACTATATTCTTAGCCTGGTACCCGGCGCGGACGGGGCTACTACATTCTACGATGGCTCTACTTGGCTCTACTTGATTCTACTACGCTATACCATTGCTAGACCTGGCTCTACTTGTCTCTACTTCACTCTACCTTGGCTCTACTGCATCCTACCATGGATCCACGTGATTCTACTTGACTCTACTACAGTCTACCATCGCTCTACCTGGCTCTACTACATTCTACCATGGCTCTACTTGACTCTACATGACTCTATTACATTCTACCATGGCTCTACTTGACTCTCCTTGAGTCCACTACACTCTACCTTGGCTCTACTTGACTCTACTACACACTACCATGGCTCTACTTGGCTCTACTACACTCTACCATGGCTCTACTTGGCTGTACTTGACTCTACTACACTATACCAAGGCTCTACTCCATTGTACCATGGCTCTACGTGATAATACATGACTCTACTACATTCTACCATGACTCTACTTGACTCTACTACATTCTACGATGGCTGTACTTGGCTCTACTTGACTCTACTACACTATACCATTGCTAGACCTGGCTCTACTTGTCTCTACTTCACTCTACCTTGGTTCTACTACATCCTACCATGGATCAACGTGACTCTACTTGACTCTACTACACTCTACCATGGCTCTACATGGCTCTACTACATTCTACCATGGCTCTACTTGACTCTACATGACTCTACTACATTCTACCATGGCTCTACTTGACTCTGCTTGAGTCCACTACACTCTACCTTGACTCTACTTGGCTCTACTTGACTCTACTACACACTACCATGGCTCTACTTGGCTCTACTACACTCTACCATGGCTCTACTTGGCTCTACTTGACTCTACTACATTCTACCATGTCTCTACCACATTCTACCATAGCTCTACTTGACTCTACTTGACTCTACTACATTCTGCCATGGCTCTACTTGACTCTACGTGACTGTACTACACTCTATCTTGGCTCTACTACACTCTACCATCGCTCTACCTGGCTCTACTACATTCTACCATGGCTCTACTTCACTCTACATGACTCTATTACATTCTACCATGGCTCTACTTGACTCTCCTTGAGTCCACTACACTCTACCTTGGCTCTACTTGGCTCTACTTGACTCTACTACACACTACCATGGCTCTACTTGGCTCTACTACACTCTACCATGGCTCTACTTGGCTGTACTTGACTCTACTACACTATACCATGGCTCTACTCCATTGTACCATGGCTCTACGTGACACTTCATGACTCTACTACATTCTACCATGGCTATACTTGACTCTACTACATTCTTAGCCTGGTACCCGGAGCGGACGGGGCTACTACATTCTACGATGGCTCTACTTGGCTCTACTTGATTCTACTACGCTATACCACTGCTAGACCTGGCTCTACTTGTCTCTACTTCACTCTACCTTGGCTCTACTGCATCCTACCATGGATCCACGTGACTCTACTTGACTCTACTACAGTCTACCATCGCTGTACCTGGCTCTACTACATTCTACCATGGCTCTACTTGACTCAACATGACTCTATTACATTCTACCATGGCTCTACTTGACTCTCCTTGAGTCCACTACACTCTACCTTGGCTCTACTTGACTCTACTACACTCTACCATGGCTCTACTTGGCTGTACTTGACTCTACTACACTATACCATGGCTCTACTCCATTGTACCATGGCTCTACGTGACAATACATGACTCTACTACATTCTACCATGACTCTACTTGGCTCTACTACATTCTACGATGGCTGAACTTGGCTCTACTTGACTCTACTGCACTGTACCATTGCTAGACCTGGCTCTACTTGTCTCTACTTCACTCTACCTTGGTTCTACTACATCCTACCATGGATCAACGTGACTCTACTTGACTCTACTACACACTACCATGGCTCTACATGGCTCTACTACATTCTACCATGGCTCTACTTGACTCTACATGACTCTACTACATTCTACCATGGCTCTACTTGACTCTGCTTGAGTCCACTACACTCTACCTTGACTCTACTTGGCTCTACTTGACTCTACTACACACTACCATGGCTCTACTTGGCTCTACTACACTCTACCATGGCTCTACTTGGCTCTACTTGACTCTACTACATTCTACCATGTCTCTACCACATTCTACCATAGCTCTACTTGACTCTACTTGACTCTACTACATTCTGCCATGGCTCTACTTGACTCTACGTGACTGTACTACACTCTACCTTGGCTCTACTACATTCTGCCATGGCTCCACGTGACTCTACTTGACTCTACTGCATTCTACCATGGCTCTACCTGGCTCTACTACATTCTACCATGGCTCTATGGCTCTACATGTCTATACTACATTCTACCATGGCTCTACTTGACTCTCCTTGAGTCCACTACACTCTACCTTGGCTCTATTTGGCTCTACATGACTCTACTACACACTACCATGGCTCTACTTGGCTCTACTACACTTTACCATGGTTTTACTTGGCTGTACTTGACTCTACTACACTATACCATGGCTCTACTCCATTGCACCATGGCTCTCCGTGACACTACATGACTCCACTACATTCTACCATGGCTCTACTTGACTCTACTACATTCTACGATGGCTGTAGTTGGCTCTACTTGACTCTACTACACTATACCATTGCTAGACCTGGCTCAACTTGTCTCTACTTCACTCTACCTTGGCTCTACTACATCCTACCATGGATCAACGTGACTCTACTTGAATCTACTACACTCTACCATGGCTCTACTTGACTCTACATGACTCTACTACATCCTACCATGGATCAACGTGACTCTACCTGGCTCTACTACATTCTACCATGGCTCTACTTGACTCTACATGACTCTACTACATTCTACCATGGCTCTACTTGACTCTGCTTGAGTCCACTGCACTCTACCTTGACTCTACTTGGCTCTACTTGACTCTACTACACACTACCATGGCTCTACTTGGCTCTACTACAGTCTACCATGGCTCTACTTGGCTCTACTTGACTCTACTACATTCTACCATGTCTCTACCACATTCTACCATAGCTCTACTTGACTCTACTTGACTCTACTACATTCTGCCATGGCTCTACTTGACTCTACGTGACTGTACTGCACTCTACCTTGGCTCTACTACATTCTCCCATGGCTCCACGTGACTCTACTTGACTCTACTGCATTCTACCATGGCTCTACTGACTTGGCTCTACTACATTCTACCATGGCTCTACTTGGCTCTACATGACTCTACTACATTCTACCATGGCTCTACTTGACTCTCCTTGAGTCCACTACACTCTACGTTGGCTCTACTTGGCTCTACTTGACTCTACTACACACTACCATGGCTCTACTTGGCTCTACTACACTCTACCATGGTTCTACTTGGCTGTACTTGACTCTACTACACTATACCATGGCTCTACTCCATTATACCATGGCTCTACGTGACACTACATGACTCTACTTCATTCTACCATGGCTCTACTTGACTCTACTACATTCTACTATGGCTCTACTTGGCACTACTTGACTCTACTACACTATACCATTGCTAGACCTGGCTCTACTTGTCTCTACTTCACTCTACCTTGGCTCTACTGCATCCTACCATGGATCCACGGGACTCTACTTGACTCTACTACACTCTACCATCGCTCTACCTGGCTCTACTACATTCTACCATGGCTCTACTTCACTCTACGTGACTCTATAACATTCTACCATGGCTCTACTTGACTCTCCTTGAGTCCACTACACTCTACCTTGGCTCTACTTTGCTCTACTTGACTCTACTACACACTACCATGGCTCTACTTGGCTCTACTACACTCTACCATGGCTCTACTTGGCTGTACTTGACTCTACTACACTATACCATGGCTCTACTCCATTGTACCATGGCTCTACGTGACACTTCATGACTCTACTACATTCTACCATGGCTCTACTTGACTCTACTACATTCTTAGTCTGGTACACGGGGCTACTACATTCTACGATGGCTCTACTTGGCTCTACCTGATTCTACTACGCTATACCATTGCTAGACCTGGCTCTACTTGTCTCTACTTCACTCTACCTTGGCTCTACTGCATCCTACCATGGATCCACGTGACTCTACTTGACTCTACTACAGTCTACCAACGCTCTACCTGGCTCTACTACATTCTACCATGGCTCTACTTGACTCTACATGACTCTATTACATTCTACCATGGCTCTACTTGACTCTCCTTGAGTCCACTACACTCTACCTTGGCTCTACTTGACTCTACTACACACTACCATGGCTCTACTTGGCTCTACTACACTCTACCATGGCTCTACTTGGCTGTACTTGACTCTACTACACTATACCAAGGCTCTACTCCATTGTACCATGGCTCTACGTGATAATACATGACTCTACTACATTCTACCATGACTCTACTTGACTCTACTACATTCTACGATGGCTGCACTTGGCTCTACTTGACTCTACTACACTATACCATTGCTAGACCTGGCTCTACTTGTCTCTACTTCACTCTACCTTGGTTCTACTATATCCTACCATGGATCAACGTGACTCTACTTGACTCTACTACACTCTACCATGGCTCTACATGGCTCTACTACATTCTACCATGGCTCTACTTGACTCTACATGACTCTACTACATTCTACCATGGCTCTACTTGACTCTGCTTGAGTCCACTACACTATACCTTGACTCTACTTGGCTCTACTTGACTCTACTACACACTACCATGGCTCTACTTGGCTCTACTACACTCTACCATGGCTCTACTTGGCTCTACTTGACTCTACTACATTCTACCATGTCTCTACCACATTCTACCATAGCTCTACTTGACTCTACTTGACTCTACTACATTCTGCCATGGCTCTACTTGACTCTACGTGACTGTACTACACTCTAACTTGGCTCTACTACATTCTGCCATGGCTCCACGTGACTCTACTTGACTCTACTGCATTCTACCATGGCTCTACCTGGCTCTACTACATTCTACCATGGCTCTATGGCTCTACATGACTCTACTACATTCTACCATGGCTCTACTTGACTCTCCTTGAGTCCATGCACTACACTCTACCTTGGCTCTACTTGGCTCTACTTGACTCTACTACACACAACCATGGCTCTACTTGGCTCTACTACACTCTACCATGGTTCTACTTGGCTGTACTTGACTCTACTACACTATACCATGGCTCTACTCCATTGTACCATGGCTCTCCGTGACACTACATGACTCTACTACATTCTAACATGGCTCTACTTGACACTACTACATTCTACGATGGCTCTACTTGGCTCTACTTGATTCTACTACACTATACCATTGCTAGACCTGGCTGTACTTGTCTCTACTTCACTCTACCTTGGCTCTACTGCATCCTACCATGGATCCACTTGACTCTACTTGACTCTACTACACTCTACCATCGCTCTACCTGGCTGTACTTAATTCTACCATGGCTCTACTTGACTCTATATGACTCTATTACATTCTACCATGGCTCTACTTGACTCTCCTTGAGTCCACTACACTCTACCTTTGCTCTACTTGACTCTACTACACACTACCATGGCTCTACTTGGCTCTACTACACTCTGCCATGGCTCTACTTGGCTGTACTTGACTCTACTACACTATACCATGGCTCTACTCCATTGTACCATGGCTCTACGTGACACTACATGACTCCACTACATTCTACCATGGCTCTACTTGACTCTACTACATTCTACGATGGCTGTAGTTGGCTCTACTTGACTCTACTACACTATACCATTGCTAGACCTGGCTCAACTTGTCTCTACTTCACTCTACCTTGGCTCTACTACATCCTACCATGGATCAACGTGACTCTACTTGAATCTACTACACTCTACCATGGCTCTACCTGGCTCTACTACATTCTACCATGGCTCTACTTGACTCTACATGACTCTACTACATTCTACCATGGCTCTACTTGACTCTGCTTGAGTCCACTACACTCTACCTTGACTCTACTTGGCTCTACTTGACTCTACTACACACTACCATGGCTCTACTTGGCTCTACTACAGTCTACCATGGCTCTACTTGACTCTACTTGACTCTACTACATTCTACCATGTCTCTACCACATTCTACCATAGCTCTACTTGACTCTACTTGACTCTACGAAATTCTACCATGTCTCTACCACATTCTACCATAACTCTACTTGACTCTACTTGACTCTACTACATTCTGCCATGGCTCTACTTGACTCTACGTGACTGTACTACACTCTACCTTGGCTCTACTACATTCTGCCATGGCTCCACGTGACTCTACTTGACTCTACTGCATTCTACCATTGCTCTACCTGGCTCTACTACATTCTACCATGGCTCTACTTGGCTCTACATGACTCTACTACATTCTACCATGGCTCTACTTGACTCTCCTTGAGTCCACTACACTCCACCTTGGCTCTACTTGGCTCTACTTGACTCTACTACACACTACCATGGCTCTACTTGGCTCTACTACACTCTACCATGGTTCTACTTGGCTGTACTTGACTCTACTACACTATACCAAGGCTCTACTCCATTGTACCATGGCTCTGCGTGACACTACATGACTCTACTACATTCTACCATGGCTCTACTTGACTCTACTACATTCTACGATGGCTCTACTTGGCTCTACTTGATTCTACTACACTATACCATTGCTAGACCTGGCTCTACTTGTCTCTACTTCACTCTACCTAGGCTCTACTGCATCCTACCATGGATCCACGTGACTCTACTTGACTCTACTACACTCTACCTGCATGGCTCTACTAAATTCTACCATGGCTCTACTTGACTCTACATGACTCTATTACATTCTACCATGGCTCTACTTGACTCTCCTTGAGTCCACTACACCGTACCTTGGCTCTACTTGACTCTACTACACACTACCATGGCTCTACTACACTCCACCATGGCTCTACTTGGCTGTACTTGAATCTACTACACTATACCATGGCTCTACTCCATTGTACCATGGCTCTACTCCATTGTACCATGGCTCTACGTGACACTACATGACTCCACTACATTCTACCATGGCTCTACTTGACTCTACTACATTCTACGATGGCTGTACTTGGCTCTACTTGACTCTACTACACTATACCATTGCTAGACCTGGCTCAACTTGTCTCTACTTCATTCTACCTTGGCTCTACTACATCCTACAATGGACCAACGTGACTCTACTTGAATCTTCTACACTCTACCATGGCTCTACATGGCTCAACTACATTCTACCATGGCTCTACTTGACTCTACATGACTCTACTACATTCTACCATGGCTCTACTTGACTCTGCTTGAGTCCACTGCACTCTACCTTGACCCTACTTGGCTCTACTTGACTCTACTACACAATACCATGGTTCTACTTGGCTCTACTACACTCTACCATGGCTCTACTTGGCTATACTTGACTCTACTACACTATACCAAGGCTCTACTCCATTGTACAATGGCTCTACATGATAATACATGACTCTACTACATTCTACCATGACTCTACTTGACTCTACTACATTCTACGATGGCTGTACTTGGCTCTACTTGACTCTACTACACTATACCATGGCTCTACTTGGCTGTACTTGACTCTACTACACTATACCATGGCTCTACTCCATTGTACCATGGCTCTACGTGACACTTCATGATTCTACTACATTCTACCATGGCTCTACTTGACTCTACTACATTCTTAGCCTGGTACCCGGCGCGGACGGGGCTACTACATTCTACGATGGCTCTACTTGGCTCTACTTGATTCTACTACGCTATACCATTGCTAGACCTGGCTCTACATGTCTCTACTTCACTCTACCTTGGCTCTACTGCATCCTACCATGGATCCACGTGATTCTACTTGACTCTACTACAGTCTACCATCGCTCAACCTGGCTCTACTACATTCTACCATGGCTCTACTTGACTCTACATGACTCTATTACATTCTACCATGGCTCTACTTGACTCTCCTTGAGTCCACTACACTCTACCTTGGCTCTACTTGACTCTACTACACACTACCATGGCTCTACTTGGCTCTACTACACTCTACCATGGCTCTACTTGGCTGTACTTGACTCTACTACACTATACCAAGGCTCTACTCCATTGTACCATGGCTCTACGTGATAATACATGACTCTACTACATTCTACCATGACTCTACTTGACTCTACTACATTCTACGATGGCTGTACTTGGCTCTACTTGACTCTACTACACTATACCATTGCTAGACCTGGCTCTACTTGTCTCTACTTCACTCTACCTTGGTTCTACTACTTCCTACCATGGATCAACGTGACTCTACTTGACTCTACTACACTCTACCATGGCTCTACATGGCTCTACTACATTCTACCATGGCTCTACTTGACTCTACATGACTCTACTACATTCTACCATGGCTCTACTTGACTCTGCTTGAGTCCACTACACTCTACCTTGACTCTACTTGGCTCTACTTGACTCTACTTGGCTCTACTTGACTCTACTACACACTACCATGGCTCTACTTGGCTCTACTACAGTCTACCATGGCTCTACTTGGCTCTACTTGACTCTACTACATTCTACCATGTCTCTACCACATTCTACCATAGCTCTACTTGACTCTACTTGACTCTACTACATTCTGCCATGGCTCTACTTGACTCTACGTGACTGTACTACACTCTACCTTGGCTCTACTACACTCTACCATCGCTCTACCTGGCTCTACTACATTCTACCATGGCTCTACTTCACTCTACATGACTCTATTACATTCTACCATGGCTCTACTTGACTCTCCTTGAGTCCACTACACTCTACCTTGGCTCTACTTGGCTCTACTTGACTCTACTACACACTACCATGGCTCTACTTGGCTCTATTACACTCTACCATGGGTCTACTTGGCTGTACTTGACTCTACTACACTATACCATGGCTCTACTCCATTGTACCATGGCTCTACGTGACACTTCATGACTCTACTACATTCTACCATGGCTATACTTGACTCTACTACATTCTTAGCCTGGTACCCGGCGCGGACGGGGCTACTACATTCTACGATGGCTCTACTTGGCTCTACTTGATTCTACTACGCTATACCACTGCTAGACCTGGCTCTACTTGTCTCTACTTCACTCTACCTTGGCTCTACTGCATCCTACCATGGATCCACGTGACTCTACTTGACTCTACTACAGTCTACCATCGCTGTACCTGGCTCTACTACATTCTACCATGGCTCTACTTGACTCTACATGACTCTATTACATTCTACCATGGCTCTACTTGACTCTCCTTGAGTCCACTACACTCTACCTTGGCTCTACTTGACTCTACTACACTCTACCATGGCTCTACTTGGCTGTACTTGACTCTACTACACTATACCATGGCTCTACTCCATTGTACCATGGCTCTACGTGACAATACATGACTCTACTACATTCTACCATGACTGAACTTGGCTCTACTTGACTCTACTGCACTGTACCATTGCTAGACCTGGCTCTACTTGTCTCTACTTCACTCTACCTTGGTTCTACTACATCCTACCATGGATCAACGTGACTCTACTTGACTCTACTACACACTACCATGGCTCTACATGGCTCTACTACATTCTACCATGGCTCTACTTGACTGTACATGACTCTACTACATTCTACCATGGCTCTACTTGACTCTGCTTGAGTCCACTACACTCTACCTTGACTCTACTTGGCTCTACTTGACTCTACTACACACTACCATGGCTCTACTTGGCTCTACTACACTCTACCATGGCTCTACTTGGCTCTACTTGACTCTACTACATTCTACCATGTCTCTACCACATTCTACCATAGCTCTACTTGACTCTACTTGACTCTACTACATTCTGCCATTGCTCTACTTGACTCTACGTGACTGTACTACACTCTACCTTGGCTCTACTACATTCTGCCATGGCTCCACGTGACTCTACTTGACTCTACTGCATTCTACCATGGCTCTACCTGGCTCTACTACATTCTACCATGGCTCTATGGCTCTACATGACTCTACTACATTCTACCATGGCTCTACTTGACTCTCCTTGAGTCCACTACACTCTACCTTGGCTCTACTTGTCTCTACTTGACTCTACTACACACTACCATGGCTCTACTTGGCTCTACTACACTCTACCATTGTTTTACTTGGCTGTACTTGACTCTACTACACTATACCATGGCTCTACTCCATTGCACCATGGCTCTCCGTGACACTACATGACTCTACTACATTCTACCATGGCTCTACTTGACTCTACTACATTCTACGATGGCTCTACTTGGCTCTACTTGATTCTACTACACTATACCATTGCTAGACCTGGCTCTACTTGTCTCTACTTCACTCTACCTTGGCTCTACTGCATCCTACCATGGATCCACGTGACTCTACTTGACTCTACTACACTCTACCATCGCTCTACCTGGCTGTACTAAATTCTACCATGGCTCTACTTGACTCTATATGACTCTATTACATTCTACCATGGCTCTACTTGACTCTCCTTGAGTCCACTACACTCTACCTTGGCTCTACTTGACTCTACTACACACTACCATGGCTCTACTACACTCTACCATGGCTCTACTTGGCTGTACTTGACTCTACTACACTATACCATGGCTCTACTCCATTGTACCATGGCTCTACGTGACACTACATGACTCCACTATATTCTACCATGGATCTACTTGACTCTACTACATTCTACGATGGCTGTAGTTGGCTCTACTTGACTCTACTACACTATACCATTGCTAGACCTGGCTCAACTTGTCTCTACTTCACTCTACCTTGGCTCTACTACATCCTACCATGGATCAACGTGACTCTACTTGAATCTACTACACTCTACCATGGCTCTACCTGGCTCTACTACATTCTACCATGGCTCTACTTGACTCTACATGACTCTACTACATTCTACCATGGCTCTACTTGACTCTTCTTGAGTCCACTGCACTCTACCTTGACTCTACTTGGCTCTACTTGACTCTACTACACACTACCATGGCTCTACTTGGCTCTACTACAGTCTACCATGGCTCTACTTGGCTCTACTTGACTCTACTACATTCTACCATGTCTCTACCACATTCTACCATAGCTCTACTTGACTCTACTTGACTCTACTACATTCTGCCATGGCTCTACTTGACTCTACGTGACTGTACTACACTCTACCTTGGCTCTACTACATTCTGCCATGGCTCCACGTGACTCTACTTGACTCTACTGCATTCTACCATGGCTCTACCTGGCTCTACTACATTCTACCATGGCTCTACTTGGCTCTACATGACTCTACTACATTCTACCATGGCTCTACTTGACTCTCCTTGAGTCCACTACACTCTACGTTGGCTCTACTTGGCTCTACTTGACTCTACTACACACTACTATGGCTCTACTTGGCTCTACTACACACTACCATGGTTCTACTTGGCTGTACTTGACTCTACTACACTATACCATGGCTCTACTCCATTATACCATGGCTCTACGGGACACTACATGACTCTACTACATTCTACCATGGCTCTACTTGACTCTACTACATTCTACTATGGCTCTACTTGGCACTACTTGACTCTACTACACTATACCATTGCTAGACCTGGCTCTACTTGTCTCTACTTCACTCTACCTTGGCTCTACTGCATCCTACCATGGATCCACGGGACTCTACTTGACTCTACTACACTCTACCATCGCTCTACCTGGCTCTACTACATTCTACCATGGCTCTACTTCACTCTACATGACTCTATTACATTCTACCATGGCTCTACTTGACTCTCCTTGAGTCCACTACACTCTACCTTGGCTCTACTTTGCTCTACTTGACTCTACTACACACTACCATGGCTCTACTTGGCTCTACTACACTCTACCATGGCTCTACTTGGCTGTACTTGACTCTACTACACTATACCATGGCTCTACTCCATTGTACCATGGCTCTACGTGACACTTCATGACTCTACTACATTCTACCATGGCTCTACTTGACTCTACTACATTCTTAGCCTGGTACACGGGGCTACTACATTCTTAGCCTGGTACACGGGGCTACTACATTCTACGATGGCTCTACTTGGCTCTACTTGACTCTACTACGTTCTACCATGTCTCTACCACATTCTACCATAGCTCTTCTTGACTCTACTTGACTCTACTACATTCTGCCATTGCTCTACTTGACTCTACGTGACTGTACTACACTCTACCTTGGCTCTACTACATTCTGCCATGGCTCCACGTGACTCTACTTTACTCTACTGCATTCTACCATGGCTCTACCTGGCTCTACTACATTCTACCATGGCTCTATGGCTCTACATGACTCTACTACACTCTACCATGGCTCTACTTGACTCTCCTTGAGTCCACTACACTCTACCTTGGCTCTACTTGGCTCTACTTGACTCTACTACACACTACCATGGCTCTACTTGGCTCTACTACACTCTACCATGGTTTTACTTGGCTGTACTTGACTCTACTACACTATACCATGGCTCTACTCCATTGCACCATGGCTCTCCGTGACACTACATGACTCTACTACATTCTACCATGGCTCTACTTGACTCTACTACATTCTACGATGGCTCTACTTGGCTCTACTTGATTCTACTACACTATACCATTGCTAGACCTGGCTCTACTTGTCTCTACTTCACTCTACCTTGGCTCTACTGCATCCTACCATGGATCCACGTGACTCTACTTGACTCTACTACACTCTACCATCGCTCTACCTGGCTGTACTAAATTCTACCATGGCTCTACTTGACTCTATATGACTCTATTACATTCTACCATGGCTCTACTTGACTCTCCTTGAGTCCACTACACTCTACCTTGGCTCTACTTGACTCTACTACACACTACCATGGCTCTACTTGGCTCTACTACACTCTACCATGGCTCTACTTGGCTGTACTTGACTCTACTACACTATACCATGGCTCTACTCCATTGTACCATGGCTCTACGTGACACTACATGACTCCACTATATTCTACCATGGCTCTACTTGACTCTACTACATTCTACGATGGCTGTAGTTGGCTCTACTTGACTCTACTACACTATACCATTGCTAGACCTGGCTCAACTTGTCTCTACTTCACTCTACCTTGGCTCTACTACATCCTACCATGGATCAACGTGACTCTACTTGAATCTACTACACTCTACCATGGCTCTACCTGGCTCTACTACATTCTACCATGGCTCTACTTGACTCTACATGACTCTACTACATTCTACCATGGCTCTACTTGACTCTGCTTTAGTCCACTGCACTCTACCTTGACTCTACTTGGCTCTACTTGACTCTACTACACACTACCATGGCTCTACTTGGCTCTACTACAGTCTACCATGGCTCTACATGGCTCTACTTGACTCTACTACATTCTACCATGTCTCTACCACATTCTACCATAGCTCTACTTGACTCTACTTGACTCTACTACATTCTGCCATGGCTCTACTTGACTCTACGTGACTGTACTACACTCTACCTTGGCTCTACTACATTCTGCCATGGCTCCATGTGACTCTACTTGACTCTACTGCATTCTACCATGGCCCTACCTGGCTCTACTACATTCTACCATGGCTCTACTTGGCTCTACATGACTCTACTACATTCTACCATGGCTCTACTTGACTCTCCTTGAGTCCACTACACTCTACGTTGGCTCTACTTGGCTCTACTTGACTCTACTACACACTACCATGGCTCTACTTGGCTCTACTACACTCTACCATGGTTCTACTTGGCTGTACTTGACTCTACTACACTATACCATGGCTCTACTCCATTATACCATGGCTCTACGTGACACTACATGACTCTACTACATTCTACCATGGCTCTACTTGACCCTACTACATTCTACTATGGCTCTACTTGGCACTACTTGACTCTACTACACTATACCATTGCTAGACCTGGCTCTACTTGTCTCTACTTCACTCTACCTTGGCTCTACTGCATCCTACCATGGATCCACGTGACTCTACTTGACTCTACTACACTCTACCATCGCTCTACCTGGCTCTACTACATTCTACCATGGCTCTACTTGACTCTACATGACTCTATTACATTCTACCATGGCTCTACTTGACTCTCCTTGAGTCCACTACACTCTACCTTGGCTCTACTTTGCTCTACTTGACTCTACTACACACTACCATGGCTCTACTTGGCTCTACTACACTCTACCATGGCTCTACTTGGCTGTACTTGACTCTACTACACTATACCATGGCTCTACTCCATTGTACCATGGCTCTACGTGACACTTCATGACTCTACTACATTCTACCATGGCTCTACTTGACTCTACTACATTCTTAGCCTGGTACACGGGGCTACTACATTCTACGATGGCTCTACTTGGCTCTACTTGATTCTACTACGCTATACCATTGCTAGACCTGGCTCTACTTGTCTCTACTTCACTCTACCTTGGCTCTACTGCATCCTACCATGGATCCACGTGACTCTACTTGACTCTACTACAGTCTACCATCGCTCTACCTGGCTCTACTACATTCTACCATGGCTCTACTTGACTCTACATGACTCTATTACATTCTACCATGGCTCTACTTGACTCTCCTTGAGTCCACTACACTCTACCTTGGCTCTACTTGACTCTACTACACACTACTATGGCTCTACTTGGCTCTACTACACTCTACCATGGCTCTACTCCATTGTACCATGGCTCTACGTGATAATACATGACTCTACTACTTTCTACCATGACTCTACTTGACTCTACTACATTCTACGATGGCTGTACTTGGCTCTACTTGACTCTACTACACTATACCATTGCTAGACCTGGCTCTACTTGTCTCTACTTCACTCTACCTTGGTTCTACTACATCCTACCATGGATCAACGTGACTCTACTTGACTCTACTACACTCTACCATGGCTCTACATGGCTCTACTACATTCTACCATGGCTGTACTTGACTCTACATGACTCTACTACATTGTACCATGGCTCTACTTGACTCTGCTTGAGTCCACTACACTCTACCTTGACTCTACTTGGCTCTACTTGACTCTACTACACACTACCATGGCTCTACTTGGCTCTACTACACTCTACCATGGCTCTACTTGGCTCTACTTGACTCTACTACATTCTACCATGTCTCTACCACATTCTACCATAGCTCTACTTGACTCTACTTGACTCTACTACATTCTGCCATGGCTCTACTTGACTCTACGTGACTGTACTACACTCTACCTTGGCTCTACTACATTCTGCCATGGCTCCACGTGACTCTACTTGACTCTACTGCATTCTACCATGGCTCTACCTGGCTCTACTACATTCTACCATGGCTCTACTTGGCTCTACATGACTCTACTACACACTACCATGGCTCTACTTTACTCTACTACACACTACCATGGCTCTACTTGGCTCTACTACACTCTACCATGGTTCTACTTGGCTGTACTTGACTCTACTACACTATACCATGGCTCTACTCCATTATACCATGGCTCTACGTGACACTACATCACTCTACTACATTCTACCATGGCTCTACTTGACTCTACTACATTCTACTATGGCTCTACTTGGCACTACTTGACTCTACTACACTATACCATTGCTAGACCTGGCTCTACTTGTCTCTACTTCACTCTACCTTGGCTCTACTGCATCCTACCATGGATCCACGGGACTCTACTTGACTCTACTACACTCTACCATCGCTCTACCTGGCTCTACTACATTCTATCATGGCTCTACTTCACTCTATATGACTCTATTACATTCTACCATGGCTCTACTTGACTCTACTACATTCTACGATGGCTGTACTTGGCTCTACTTGACTCTACTACACTATAACTTTGCTAGACCTGGCTCAACTTGTCTCTACTTCACTCTACCTTGGCTCTACTGCATCCTACCATGGATCAACGTGACTCTACTTGACTCTACTACACTCTACCATGGGTCTATCTGGCTCTACTACGTTCTGCCATGGCTCTACTTGACTCTACATGACTCTACTACATTCTACCATGGCTCTACTTGACTGTACTTGAGTCCACTACACTCTACCTTTGCTCTACTTCGCTCCACTTGACTCTACTACCCACTACCATGGCTCTACTTGACTCTACATGACTCTACTACATTCTACCATGGCTCTACTTGACTCTGCTTGAGTCCACTACACTCTACCTTGACTCTACTTGGCTCTACTTGACTCTACTACACACTACCATGGCTCTACTTGGCTCTACTACACTCTACCATGGCTCTACTTGTCTCTACTTGACTCTACTACATTCTACCATGTCTGTACCACATTCTACCTTTGCTCTACTTGACTCTACTACATTCTGCCATGGCTCTACTTGACTCTACGTGACTGTACTGCACTCTACCTTGGCTCTACTACATTCTGCCATGGCTCTACGTTACTCTACTTGACTCTACTGCATTCTACCATGGCTCTACATGGCTCTATACTAGATTCTACCATGGCTCGACTTGACTCTACTACATTCTACGATGGCTGTACTTGGCTCTACTTGACTCTACTACACTATAACTTTGCTAGACCTGGCTCAACTTGTCTCTACTTCACTGTACCTTGGCTCTACTTCATCCTACCATGGATCAACGTGACTCTACTGGACTCTACTACACTCTACCATGGCTCTACCTGGCTCTACTTAAGCTGTTGCCACTGTGAGTTTGCAGATAATGAGCAAGAAGACCAGTGCTATTCCCATCACTGCAAAAGGGATGATCAAGAAAAGATGGCTGTTGGTACAGTGGTGACAGTGTGATGTGCCCAGTAGCAGACTGTGACCTTTTTTGCAATCTCCACACAAGAGGCCAGTCCTGTTGTGCGCACACTGAAGATCTGTATTGTTGAGAGGAAAGATCACTGTTTGAGAGGTACAGTAGTCAAAGGGGCAGAGTGGATGGAGAATTAGCTTGTCAGATTGACTGTCATATCCAACCCAAAACTGTCGGCCTGAATCACGTGTTATTCGTCCTAATCCATTTGTTATAATGCAGGTGTTTGTATATTTTGCAAGTCTTTGCTCACAGACACATGATTTTCGTGATTTAGAGATGTTAAATCCTGGTGGGCAGGTCTGATTTATGAATACAGAAATACAAAGTGTACTTAAGTCACCAAATTTTGAACATGGGCTACCTTCTGCATGCAACCATATATCCACAAAATTAGACTGTGACAACAGAGTGTAGTCCAGTGTAGTGCAGGTGTTGTTTGCTTGCTGGAGGTATTGAGAGCCTAGAAGATTAGTTCCATCCTCATTTTGTACACTGTTTAAAGTACTTACCACTGTGCTAGGAACTGTTCCATTTCGTTGTCCAACTGTGACCACAGAAACTTGAAATGTTTCACCAGGATACACCACGTGTGGAAGTTCATACTGAGACATACTACACTTTGGAAGATTGTTTTCACACAGGCATACTTGCAGTGGGTCAGAGGAAATGTTTGAAGTTGTGTTGTAATCAATGGCATTGTTGTGGATTAGCATGTCAAACACTTTACCAGAGCTGTATGAGTCCAGGCCATGAGTGACTTTGCAGTGATCTATTGCACCACCGTATAATACACTTCCTGCAGTATCAGCAGAGTTGTTGGTGAAAATGAGTTGGACATTAATACTAGACAGATTCTGGCCTGGGAGTTGAAAGAAGCATTCTTGTTATGGTATGTATGGGGTGAGTGGAGTGCAGTAACTTAGAGGGCTAGCATCACTGACATAGATTGCTCCTCCACATGTTGCATGATTGTTCTCCCAATACACAGTTGTGTTGGGCAAAATGGACAAAGTGGTTTAAGATCCATAAATACTCCACCTCCACTATTAGTATATTTATTTTGTTTCATCACTCTTCCCTCATAGTGTCCATTGTTAGTGAAGTAAATGGTTCCATTGAAAGTCAGTGAAGTGTTAGACTCTGCACAGACAGCTCCACCATCCGAGTATGCTGAATTGTTAGTGAAATTACTTGTTCCACTGAAATTAAGCACTGTATTATGTGATATGGAGATTGCACCACCACAATAGTCTGCTGTGTTGTTGATAAAGTTGTTGGTTCCATTGAAGCTGAGCACAATATTTATATATGTGGCAATTGCACCTCCAGCACCAGCTAAGTTGTTGATGAAGTTGTTGGTTCCATTGAAGCTGAGTACAATATTTATATATGTGGCAATTGCACCTCCAGCACCAGCTAAGTTGTTGATGAAGTTGTTGGTTCCATTGAAGATAAGTACAGTATTGTTTATTGTGCAGATAGCTCCACCACCAAATGGACTAAATGAAGTAGATTTACTGTATACTTGTTTGCATGATTCAGTAAGTGTTGCACTATTTTCAAGGAAGGTTGTGTTCCCAGTAAATGATAGGTTGCTACTGAGAGCAGTGATACCTCCTCCAATAATAACGTCACCACAGGCCCTGTTATGTGTAAACTCACTGTTCCCTGCCAGAGTAACATTCGTGTTATTCACTACAAGTGCAGTGCCAAGGTTGTTGTCATGAAAGGAACAGTCAACTAGTTCAGCATATTGTGTAGACTGCAAAAAGAGGGCCACATAAATAGTAGCTGAAGGATAACGAGGTAGAGCAATAGCATATTTTCTACTGCAAGATGTAAAAGCTAAGGAGTAGATCTTGAAGTCCACCATACTTGTGAAGCTGAGGCCAACTGACCCACTACAAACAATTGTTGCAATGTTGCCTGAGGAGGACTCTCCATGCATTATCAGTCTGGTTGCCTTGGCAACAGTGATATTCACATCAAGAGCATGGTCACATGACAAGAACACCATAGTGGTGTTAGAGGTAAAATACAGTTCAGCTTCTTGTGCATACTCAGAGAGTGTGGCACAGTGGTTATTGTGAGGGCAGGATGAGCATGAGGTGGCTGTGGGGGTGACGCAGTACACATTCTCAGCAGAGCAGTAGGAGAGAGTGTTAATGAGCAGTGCTGTCACAAGAATAATTGTGAACTGACCCATCATGTGTTGAAATGACTGCAGAAAAATACAGTGTTGTGTTTATACCATAAGCATAACCATTATAAGAAGCAGGAATGTGGACTACTTAAACAGTAGTATATATATCACTGCAAAAAACTACTTAGTTAAAACAACCTCTGAGTAGTTACTCCAGTTTCAGGGCTCACTGAACTGGTAAGTATTAGTTATTAGGAGAATTCACAAACATACCACCATCCATTGTTCCCTAACAATTCCGTCACGCTTCATTAGGTCAATTTGATGGAATTGTGAGGGAGATGATGGATAGTTATTGAACCGGATAATAGCCAGCAGATGGACCATAAGAAGTGGTATGCATGTGCATTAGCTAGCAGACAAGTGTCTGTGCTAGCTCTTAGCTTCTTAATAAAGCCTGATGGAATTGCGGAGATGATGGTGGAATGGTGGTTACAGTGTGTAAATTCTCTTCATAGCATATAGTCACGAGTTCAATGAACCTTGAAACTGGAGTAACCACTCTGTGAGGTTACTTTAACCAAGCAGTTTTTTCAGTGATAGCAATAGATACACTAGTCTCAGAACGAGGGTCTGGTTCCCAGATTATAGATACACTGCATTTTAATGTTACTACAGTGCAGGGGGGACATCTTTGGGGGGGGGGGGGGGACACTGTACACTATGACACCGTACCTAGCATAGCTGTCCGTTTTCGGAGGTAATTTTGTATTGGCTAAGGTACGTCTGGGGCTCATCAGTGTCCGTTGTTTGGAGTTGAGAGGTGTCTATGGTGCTATATTGGTGTCAAAATTCAACAATATTCTGACTATCTGTGATATTCAGGTTCGAAATATATTAGTCCTATGGTAAATCAATCAGGGGCGAGTGATCTGTCCGCTGTACAGAGGTTGTCCGCTTTTCGGAGGGTCCGTTATTAGAGGTTTTACTGTAAATATTTTTTACCTATTATGCTCAAAATTATGCTTATGGTTTTAACAACCTATTATGCTTAGAATTATGCCGGCATATTGTGCGTGTCCCTAGCCATGGGCATTCCTTTTGTGATGTCACTAACCATGGCTGTTTTCTTTATTGGCCTGCGTTTATCACCTCTAGGTGCAGAGTTAGCTTCGTCCCCAGGCTCTTGTGTGGCAGAGGAGGAATAACAGCCTGGTACACACTGTTCGCATGCATACGCGCAGGAAGCAAATTTGAAGTGTAGAGGCCATGCTGTGCCGCATGAAGCGCTGCCAACAAAAATGGAATGTGAGTCGGCGCGCATCAAAGTGTGCACCTTTAGACTGCAAAATAAAGCCTTCAAGTTGTCAACAGCGTATAATATTCTAGCCTCGTTCTCAGACCTTACCAACCCTCCAGTACAATATTAAATTTATGTGGAAAACAGATTATACTGACTTCATCGTGGTTCCCAGGAGACTGCCAGGCTAGCTTTCGTCACTTGTATATAGTAGTCTCTTTGAAAATCTGCATTAGCTTCGTACCAAGCCATCTCACTGCCAAGATTTCGATCACCTTAAGTGTAAGACTTACTTTAATCGGAAATGTACGCATGTAACTGCAGAACGAGGCTAACTTATAGCATGCAGGTTATGAGTATTTATTTACGGCCTAAAAAGTGTAGCGGCCAAAGCCGCTACGGTTCCTACGCCACTGGCATGTGCCGAGTTCCCTTGGCAAGTTGGTCAATTTCTGTTTACCTGCTGAAGGCCGCTTCCTGGGAGACACATACGGGCGGTTTTGAAGTCAGAAACAATATCGCTTCGACGATAACGGTCAGCATTGCTTCCGAGTCGTTCGGTAAACTTCAAAGGAATGGACGAACGCGTGGACAATTCCTGCAAATGAAGAGCTGGGTGCCTTTGTCGCTTCCTCCTCATCCTCTACACAGAGCGTAGTCAGTGGTAGACATCCTTTAGGTAGCGATGTCGGGGTGAAAGTCAAAATTCGTTTATCACAACAACAACCTTTTTTTTTTAAAAAAAGCATAAAATGGCGATTCTAACGGTACCCGTATCAATGAGATTGGGTAAATACAGCAAGCGGTACGGTCTTCGAAATGTAACTGGTTTGCCAAATCCTTTCTACGTCATTTTAGCGCAATATTCCGGTCACTACCTTTCCAGAAGCCGCTGTAAGCCCGATCAGAATGAAACTCGCTGTGAAGGATAGTCTGTACCTATTCAGTCCAATGAAGGTTGTGGATTTTAGATATCTAGTATAATCTTTGCACTAGGCTTGATAAATGCTTAAAAAACGCCATTTTGTGGCCATAAATAGTTGCATTTCCGGGGAAGTTGGAGTAAGGTTCCAATCAAAAACCTGTACAATCCCATTGGGCAACTACTCTAGTATACAGAACTGGTTGTGCTTTGTTGAATGTTAAAGTAGCTGTGAGCAGCATTACAAAATGTCTTAATACTTCAACAATTTGCAGAAAAGTAGCGAGATATGACAAAAAATTGTGTGTAGCTCTGATTGAGGCGGATATTTTTAACAAAGCTGTGCAAGGAAATATACCCAAGCCTCTAAGGAACCTCTTTACCAAATTTGATGTGAATAAATTAAGACATTGTGGAGAAATGGCCTGGGTAGAAGGATATTTGCATACTTTTGGAAACTCTGACATCGCTACTTTAGGCTTCCAGTGGTGTAGCCAAGCTGGGGCACACTGGGGCACGTGCCCTAGCAACCAGAGGCCGTGACCCACTAACTACAGGTGCGCCTGCAAATTATTGGTGCCGAAAGTACTGTTGTTGACAGTGATCTTGGGCTAAAAATACAAAGAAATAAAAAAACATTAAAAATGTAAAAAGATGTAGGGATGGCATGCCAAAAGGTATACAAACAAGGTATAGGGATGATAGCATAAAAGCAAAGGTCAACATAAAGGCAATGCCCCATCCCTACATCTTTTTCACACTGCAGTTATAACAGTGTATTGTAGGTCTCCCTAAAATGTACCACAACAGTTCTAGCTGTAGTCTTGTTCTTGGGCCACTTTCCTCCTCCCACATGGCCTGGGGTCTGGACTCCAAACCCTTCTGAAAGGGCAAGAAGGGTCTGGTGTCCAGACTGCAGTGTAGTCTAGCAGCATGGGGTATGAGGTGTATGTGTGCCTTATGCATGTAGCGACCAGGTAGCTTTTGGTGCTGACATGCTATTTGCAGAACCATTGTTGGCATTTAATATTGTATACGGGACTGCTTATACAACCTAGACACTGAGCTGAAGTGAGCTGCAGGACTGGTCATATAGTAAGTGCTGTAGTATTTAAAAACTCAAGTAGTTGGTGCTGATTACAGCATTATTAACTCCACGGATGTTGCAGGTTTAGGTTTCAAGCATGCTGTCTATTAAACTGCAGTGTTAAAAGAACCTTTGCTTTTATGCTATCATCCCTATACCTTGTTTGTATACTTTTTGGCATGCCATCCCTACATCTTTTTACATTTTTAATGTTTTTTTTTTTTTAAGTCTTGTTTCTGTACGTTTTTGATGTTAATCTCAGTTACAGTTAGACCTAAGCCTAAGAAGAATATTTCAAGTGTAACCACAACACCAGAACTTGGAACGGCGTTGACAGTTTAGTAGTGATTCCAGGCATGTAATAATTATGTGCAATATAGCCAGCTAGAACCTGATGAAGGGCCAACCACTCTCCGTACCAAACTTTGTGAAACCAATTTCATGATTCAGTTTTCAATCACATGACGACTGACCAGCTGCAGCACAGAAAACTATCATACTGACAACTGACCATCCTAGCTTTACAGTTCACTAAAGCTGTGAGTAGGCTATTTTTAGTGTAGCTACAAGTAGACAGCTGAATGCAGCGCCTTACCTACGTGGTGTTCATAGCCTTGCCCAATGCCGTGGGGGGAAAAGACTGTGCCAGTCACGCCCACTCGCTTGTGTACTCTCGCTTCCAGACCAATGACCGTGGTCTTTGGTCTGGGAACGAGACTTCGTGTGCGCATGCGTACAAAATTAGAAAATGGCGTCCTAAGCAACGGACAGCGCCTCAGAGTGTTGTGAATGGCTTTTGTTGACCAGGGTGAATTTGAAGCTATGAAGACACTGAGTGGTCGTAGAGCTCCGCGCTGTGATAAGCATCAGTTTCGTGCTAAAATGACGGTGAGTACTTAAACCGTTTGCGAGATATCGTTGTTGAACATGGTGGTCTTAACAAGAAGAAAGAAAGAAAGAAAGAAAGAAAGAAAGAAAGAAAGAAAGAAAGAAAGAAAGAAAGAAAGAAAGAAAGAAAGAAAGAAAGAAAGAAAGAAAGAAAGAAAGAATACGAAAATGGCACTTTCGCTACCGCACACTTTTGCGGTTAGCTGTCTTCCGCATAGCTTTTGGCCACTTATACGAGTCTTGCTGATCACAAAGGCACTCAAAGAGGAAGCCGGGCGCTTAAATAAGCTTTTAGCGTGTTTGTGGTGAAGTTATACGGCTTTTGCTTAAGTATTGCATATATTGCGCGTCAGCGCCATCCCTACATAGAGAGTCTACCAACTCTCTGATACGGTATATATTATCTATGATGCAAGTGACTTTACACCGCGCACACTACCGTAGTGGGAAGTGCTCCTGATTTAACCTTGTTCCCAGGCCACAGATGTTTTCTCCACGGCTACAAGATAAAATTTGGGAGTGGCCTGGGAACGAGGCTACTCCTGATTCAAGGCGACGGCATGGCTTAAAATAGCCTCAGAACCGACCTGAGAAGCTCAAACATTCAAAAATTCTCTGGGGGAGCATACACCCCCCCCCCCCCCCTAGTTTCTTCTTTGTTTTTGCGCTGAAATTCTCACAAACGTAGTGTGCTGTGTCCATACTGTGCCCTTGGCATCAGTTATATGTCCTGGCTATGTCACTCTAGGCTTCATACAGGAGAAGTCGACATACCTCATTAGTAACGGAGCAGATTTTACGGAAATTTCCAAATTCCGCCAGCAAACAGTGTGTACCGGGCTCTTTTTCCTCCGCCCACGCACGAGCCGGAGCCGGAGGCTAGGTGCTAGTCTGGCGCGGCCAGACGCTACAGGGTCTGGCCACGCGAGACTAGCTAGGTGCAGAGTATGAATACAGTTTGTCTTGGTAGGACGCACATTACTGACAGTACACAGTGCTGTTTGACTTCAAGGACTCGCTTCCTGGTTGTCAGTGGGGTGATCCAGGAAGTTGTGAGTTGCCTTTGAGAATTCGAACCAGTTGTAGTTGGACTTGTTACGTGGTCCGCCAAGCCTTTTTGATCGAACTTCTAGCTAATAGTAATACTTGTGAGAAATTCTAGCTGGCTGATGGTTTGTTGGCATCGTCATGGGTGCGCATCTATGACATCGGATATTGTCTGTGGCGTCAAATAAGCGCTTCTTGTATGACAAGTGTATAGAGAAGCTGAAACTCACAGCGCAGGCCATTCACATGCAAATAATGAAGATTTATACTGTTTATGTGTTACTAATGACTATAGAGCAAAACAAATATACCTTTCAAGATATGTGAGACAACAGACATGGGACTCCGAGTAGCTAGCAATTAACTTCCAGGTACAATCAGCACACTAAGTCAGTAGAGCCAGCAAGCAACTTTGGCTGCAGTCAGACACACCACAGGGCACAGTGCTCACACAGAGAGCTCACAAGGTGCATGCATGCTGCATAAACTAAATTGTGAATTTGGTTATTGTATAGTGTGGGACTTAAAATAATTCAGTAGGAGTGAGTACTAGAGTAAATTCAGTAGTCTCCTACACAACCACTATATTTGCAAAATAACAACGGAAGTCTACCTGAGGGTCCTGCACATAGCTAGTTTACTTTAAGCAAAAGCCGTATAACTTCACCACAAATACGCCAAAAGCTTACTTAAGCGCCCAGACGCCCTCTTTGAGGGGAAGTGGTAAAACCAGGAACGATGGAAATGGAAATGGAAATGCAAACTCACTCGTCACTCTCACTCGCAGTTGCAGTTCTCGAAGTTGCAGTCCCCTTTGAATTCTGCTACCGTTCTGTACAAATAACAGCACACGAACTTCGGACAGCTGCTCGGACAGCTAGTCTCGCGTAGCCAGACTCTCGCAGGGAGGGAGAGTCTGGTCAACTGCCCATATAAGACTTGTTCCAACACCCACCCCAACTGGGGTGGGCGATAAGTAGCTGCGCACCACAGAGTTTACATTGCTTCGCGATAATTGCAGCTTATCTAGTGTGAGTGAGGCTTCGTTTACTTGACACGTCGCTATTATAGCTGCACAATATACAGCGGTTTGCGTTGACCTTGCAAACGCAAACAGCAGTAATTGATTTTGTGGTTTGGGCTTCGTACGTTCCAATTTGTTCCAATTTTGCAAGGTCAACGCAAACCGCTGTAAACGCTTAGTCTCGCGTCGGGTGTGGCCACGCGAGACTAATAAACGCTGTGGCTGCAAAGGCACTTATCGCCCACCCCAGTTGGGGTGGGTCAGTGTTGGAACAAGTCTTATATGGGCAGTTGACCAGACTCTCCCTCCCTGCGAGAGTCTGGCTACGCGAGACTACGGACAGCTGTCACTGAACTTGAAGGGAGCCCTCCAGATGCCCCTTCATGCAGAATTCAGACCCAAAAGAGCCGCTCATTGATGCCAGGAGCTTATGAGCGGTGAAGCCGCGAAGGAGCGTGTAACTCCGGTTCCATTCAAATCCGGATTACTTACGTATTTCCGTTTTGGTGAGGCGCAATGTGTGTCATGCGGTCTATCACCTACTTGAGGTCATGCGGCTACGTGAGAAAATAAACGATGGCAGAATTATTGCAAGTACAAGAAATAGTGACTCTAGACTCCACAAGACAACGAACAAGAATACTTCTTGAACTTTGAATATCAGGCAGAAACACACTGAAAGACACGGAAGCCGCTGCTGTTATCGGCTTAAAAAAGTCGATCGAGCCATCGGAGATACCTGCTGCAACCGTAGACTCCGCTTCGCAAACGAAGCCGCCTCAGAACGGTGAGGGGTCCCGGCATCTTCGAATCTTACGCGTTTCTGAGGCAGATTGCTTTCGCCGTCACCTGTTCGCTTGCCCATTCCTCCGCGGCTAGGTCAAAGGGCGTTTTGAGTGAGTGTAAAATTTCTCACATCGCTATTACGGAACACGTGGGTTTTTATGTCGTCACTATGACGCTTGATTTGAAGCGTGGTTTCCTTATTTGGAAGTTCGTTCGCCAATAATTTGGATTTGGATGGCACTCGGGTGTATGCGGTAGTTACACGCTCCTTCGCGGCTTCGCCGCTCATAAGCTCCTGTTGATGCTAGTCTCGTTCCCAGACTACACGGAGGAAGGTGGCTTTCCAAGCATCAAACTTACAGTGGCTTGCCGTCTCGTGAGCCAGCCTATGGCTCATGAGACTGCAGGGCTGTCGACCAGGTGAGCTTACAGGTTAGCCTCGTTCCCAGGCCGTTCCCGCCTCCAGTTTGTGATCGCTTGCAGTATAAAAACGGAGGGGAAGCAGGGGGGTAGGACGAGCTCTAAGAAGCACGTGAAAAAATTACATTCCATTCTTAGGTATGCGGAAAGTTCACGGGGATTTACAGAGATTAAACAAAGTAAGCGCTCGTAGCATCCAAGTTTGCCGGGGTTCAATGGGGTTCAATGCTTCGAACACTTGTTCTAAGAGTAGAACATCCCTACATTGTCAGAAAGTCGGAGAAATCCCTGGATATGGGTGAGCTCACCTTCCATGCCGAGAAAACTGCATGCTGCCGATTGCAGAAGGAAACCAAAGTACATGTTTAGCTTTAGCGTGCCAAACTACTCTAAAACTGCACAAAAAGTACTGAATAAAGGCTGCAGCGTATGGAATCAGACGATTTCACTAGGCATTACATCATCAGATATCTGAGTGCACGTGAGCTTGTCCTACCCCCCCTGGAGGGGAAGGCCTGGGAGAAAGAGTCACGTGCGTGACGTCAGGTAGACGTGAGGGGGGCGGTGCCCGATCGTTGTAACTCACAAACTTTGCGTTGATCAGCCTCGAGTCTACCATACAACGAGCTGTATTGACGCTGTCTTTCGAATGTTACAGTCTCAAGTTCTTGGACAAGATATTACAAGTAGGACCTCGAGATTCTTCGTCGGGCACCGCCCCCCTCACGTCTACCCTCATGTCTACCTGACGTCACGCACGTGACTCTTTCTCCCAGGCCTTCCCCTCCGTTTTTATACTGCAAGCGATCAAAACCTGGAGGTGGGAACGGCCTGGGAACGAGGTTACTTACAGGTCATGCGGCTCAGCGTTAGTTTGGTTCCCAGACCCTTCCTGTATGGGCGGGGCGAGAGAGGCGAGAGAGGCGAGGGAAGGATAGTCTCGTCCCCGGACACCAAATTTTTCGCGCGCGCCCTGCGGCCTTGTCGAAAAATAGGGTCTGGACACTGGTAAAACTGGAGTGTAATCATATGAGCGTATCGGCATGTTGTCGCACCAATCAGATTGCTCAGGTAAAGTAAATTGCGTTTGGGTCATCACAAATAGCCAGCTTGCAAATTTTTGGGCGCCAAAGCAAACGCTGCTGGTAGCTGATAATGTAATTAACACTTACTACAATTACCCAATTTACTGACCGCCGTATGTAAACATGCCCCAGTTTTCGTAGTGAAAGTGTCCAGACCCTACTTTTCGATGAGTCCGCAGGGCGTGCACGAAAAATTTGGTCTGGGGACGAGACTTGTCTAGTCTTGTTTCCAGACCACTTTATTTGGGGTCACTCTAAAAGTAGGAACGGGAAATGGGAAATAAGAAATGGGAAACAAGGAAATGGGGAAATGGAACGGCAACGCACAAGTTGTGAGTCAGTGTAAAGGACAGTGTACATGTTGTGCAAAGTAGCCAAAGTCATGATTAGCTAGAAGAGGTAGGCCTATAGTGTCCTTCTAGTGAGAAAAGCAGGAAGAATAAATCAGCACTAACAGTAGCATGGAAACAGAACTGGAGTGTGTGCATATATCTACTTTGTCAGACAGTAAATAGAATTGTCTCACTCAGGTATGAAGTATAAAGTTGTTGTACATTCCCTCCTCCACTCAGTGCATGCAAACTATAATTCACACACAGTAATTATATTCTCTACAGAGCCGGTGTGTGTATCCACTGAAGAATGACTGCAGACAGGCATTTTGTGAACTTCTATTATAGATGCAGTTTGAATAGTACATGCTGTTTTAAATAATAGTGCTGTATGTGAGACAAATATATGTATATGTAAGCAACAGCATGAAGAAGCCTCAAAATGACTCCTTGTATAAAGTTGGAACAAAGTATGACACAGATTCAATAAACCTCAAGAAAGCTAACAAACTGCCAAAAGTGAAGAACATACTACATAGAACTAGCTTGCAGACCCGCCAGACCGTGATGCAATTCCGTTGTGTACCCCTTTGGTGCTAACTTTCAGGCAAGATGATCTCTCAGTGAGTACATGCATGGATGGACATTGACTTTCTCATTACATTTGATGACTGCAGTCACAAAACATCAGCAGCCTTTTGCTGAGTGAAATGCAATGTCCCTTCTTCTCATTTCCCCATTTCCTCATTTCCCATTTCTCATTTCTCATTTCCTCGTTCCTACTTTTAGAGTGACCCCTTTTTTGTGTCCGCTGAAAACGAGTTGAAAAGTAGTCTGGGTACGAGACTAGTCTCGCAAGCCAGACCCACTTCTGCAAAAAAAAAGGGAAGGGTCTGGTGAACTACATACGCAAGCCGTGTCCCACTGGAATGTAATTAGCTGATGACGTAACCAGATTTCAAATAATGCACTCTTGAATTACCTGTTGCGGAGAAAGCATGCTCTCTCAGAAGTATAGTCGAAGTGTTTTTACAACTCCTGCAGTAGTGGAAAAGATGTCCTAGCTCTCTTTCGCTGTTTTCAAGACTGCTATTGCTACTCAAACAGTGATGTAATGCGTCATGTGACAAAATACTGCAACTGATTGGACCGCACTGTACAGTGTGGCGGGACATGGCTTGTGTACGCAGCCTCCAGACCCTTCCCTTTTTTTGCAGAAGTAGGTCTGGCTTGCGAGACTAGTGCAAGACGGGGCCTGGGAACGAGGCTAGATAGCTATACTTCTACTATACCCAGGGCCTGCCAGCCCTTCCTCCAGAAAAACCTTGAGAATGGGTGTATCTGTACCGAACAATGCATCCGTTAGGTGCATGGGTGTGTCCCTATGTGATCATGCATGCCTCACCCTTTGCCGAAATGTGAGTGAATAATCGACAATTCTGAGTCAGAAGCCTGATCTGGTGTAGTCTCGCGTATAGCCAGAATCTCGCCGGAAAACGAGTCAGGCTACACGAGACGGGTATTAGTAAAACCCGGAACGGAACGGAACAAGCAGAACGAACGGAACGGCTGGGGAAAATTTACGCACCGTTGTGTGACTGCTAATGTCTGTGTTCTAACCATGTGTAGCACTCATACTGTGCCCTATAAGTTACAAAAATCGTCGATGGGTAGCCAGGAAAGTTGTTTGTAAACTTAATGACTGCATCCTGGGCAGGAAGTCAAGTGTGAGGCAACGCAGACGCGCGCCGGTAGCTAAACGCGTACGTCGACTAACTTTGCTAAACTGTTCTCTTGCTACTTGCTTTGCTGCTGGAGTCCACAGTAAATTATAACTGCGCGTGCTCGAGGTAAGCTTTAAATATTTTTTTAAATAAGCCTTCATATCCGCTAATGTATTCCTACCGTTTCTGCTCCAAGTCGAGCGTCTGTTAATCTACAGCTCCGTGGTGCAGTGCTCAGCACCGAGCTTACCCTCAATATGATTACTATCGTCTTAGACAGGAGTGCCAGCAACTATGTCCCTTCTAGGGAAACGCCGTTGCGAGAGAAGCCACAAAATGCCGCTACGTCAAAAGCGCGACGCTAAGGCACAAAGAGCTACTGGAGAGGGGCATACGGTAAAATGCGTGCAGCGCTAGAGGCCAGAATCAAACACAACACCTTGGAGAGTGCTTTTGTGATACTAAAAAGCAGAAAGCAGGGTCGTACCTTGCTCTTAGCTACGTTCCGTTCGTTCCGCTCGTTCCGTTCCGTTCCGTTCCGGGTTTTACTAATACACACACGAGACTACCTCTTGTGTCGTTTGCACAGCTTGGGTAAGGGGGAAGGTATAAAACCCGGAACGGAACAGAACGGAACGGAAGTAATTAATGCACAATAGACGTGGCGCTGGACACATGGCCAGAAATTAGCGTTAATTAGAACAGTTCGTCTTTGTGTGCGGACTCCGATCTTGCGTTCTGTAACAGCTACAAAGACGAGACAAGCACCAGCAGAGAGCCACGTAAAGCGTATAAAACTTCTGAGGTAGGATACAGCCAGCTATGGGCTCAGTAATGGGTCATGTTAGCTTACGAGTTGCCCAGTGGAACCTGAAACATAGACATATTATTTCTTGCTGAGGAAACGGGTCTCACATTCTGTACTATTGAAAAAGTCGAAACAAGCTCTAGCACAAAGCTAGGTATGATAATGAAACATCTTAGCTATTAGTAAACTGAGCTATAGATATACCGGTAATACATCTCATGGCTGAGCCAACAACTGTCCTAGCTCGCTGGATTGAGAAGGAACACCTGGTGCAGTTTATCATGGGAGTGACATCAATGTCTACCTACGAAGGGAGTAGGCCTTTTCCTGCAGCATCTATTCGATGATTGGAGTCCCACAAAGATATATAGTTATAGTTAAAGTTACACCCCAGACTCCACAACATTCATCAGGCTTGTGTGTCCATGCACTACAACGGTCTACAGGTGGCTACCCCTTTCATAAGATTTCTGGATTAGCCCCCTACTCTGAACATGTAGCTAAGTGCACATCAGTGTTATTGTAATCGTAATTTGTAATTGTAATCAATTGAATGGGTGCAAAATGTTTCCCGAAATTTGGTCAGAAACTTCTTTCCGTGCTTCATCAGCACCTGTTGAAAGGGTCATCAGCCAAGCAGGAAAGAAACATGTTGCAAGCTGGTAGGTCCACACTATAGACAAAGCTGACAACATTTTTACTGTTGTTATAATGCTCTAAACATTAACTATCGATATACGTCAGAAATTGTAAACAATTGCTAGTAGTGATCATAGTTGTAGTCATGTTTTTGATTACATCACTTCAGTGGTGCACATAAAGGCTCAGGTTGCAAGGTGCAACAGCTGGATCATTAGATCTTTGCCTCCTGCAGTATTGTAAAATACCAGACAAAGTGTGTTTATATAATATATAATGACAGGCTGTAGCTCACTACATAGCTGAAGTGAATAGCAGCATCAAATTAGAGAAAGGCATTCAGCTCACAAGCTGAGTAGCTATCTGGCAATTGCCCACTTGAGAGCTAATGCTAGCCTCGTACCCAGGCCACATAAGCTAACACAATCTAGCTAGCTATTGCTTAGAGAAAGAGGGAACATTCAGGCAGGGGTAATTTTTAAGTATCATGTTGAAACCCTGCATGTGTTTGTCAAAACTTTGCTAACTTTACCACTAAACAATCGGCAGTCCCCAAGTTGCTCCCTGCCCTTTCCAGGGGTTTTGGTGATCATATAATGTTTGAAGATGACAGAATGCAGTTGTATAATGTTTAGAAACATATAGTGCATCTGTTGAAGCCTCATGACCGCACTTTTTATGGTTGCTTACACCAACTACATAACCAAACTCCATCTATTAGAGAAAGGCATTCAGCTCAAGCTGAGTATCTGGAGAGGGACGAGTGCCCACTTGAGAGCTAACGCTAGCCTCATACCCAGGCCACATAATGTTGTTGTGACCAGAGGTTTGTTGTTTTAGTTGCATGAGTGAACGAACAGTTGAAATGTACGGAGATGCTCTTAAGGTGGCAGGTAACCCTGTTACTTTGAAGGTTGACAAACCTGGAATCCAAGCTGATAGATTTCTTTGTCTTGCTAAACTTTTAGCGCGTAATCAGTTTTGGGAGTCTCAAACCGTTCACTGTCCGTAAAATTGGGGATTTTCCCCATTTCCTGTCGGCATTGGCATCCAATAATCAGTTTATAATTAAGTTAGTTAAGATGTGGCCTGGCGGTACCCTTCATGTGGTGGTCGGAACTTTGAAGATAAGCTTAGATCGACTTAAATAAATAAAAAAAAGAAAAAAATTAAAAAAAAGAAAAAAAAGAAGGAGTTTAGTAGAGTACTGTAGTGTCAGTAGCTGTGAGTAGTACGTAGTGCCTGCTTGTGAAAGCAAGCTTGTGTCTAGAAGCAGCAGAAAGGCCACAGTGGCCAAGACTGTACTCATTGGGCAGGCCCAGGTCTTGCGATCGTATGCCTAGCCTAGTTGGTGACCGTGGCCAGGTGCTTCGAGTGCTGGGCTGGGCTTTAAGGTGGCACAGTACCCTGGATTTTTAAGGTCAACAAACCTGGAATCCAAGCTGATAGACTTCTTTGTCTTGTTAAAATTTTAGCGCACAGTCCGTTTTGAGAGTCTCAAACCGTTCACGGTCCGTAAAATTGGGGATTTTCCCCGTTTCCTGTCGGCATTGCCATCCAATAATCAGTTTATAATTAAGTTAGTTAAGATGTGGCCTGGCGGCACCCTTCATGTGGTGGTCGGAACTTTGAAAATAAGCTTAGATCGACTTAAAAAAAAAAAAAAAAAAAAAGGAGTTTAGTAGAGTGCTGTAGTGTCAGTAGCTGTGAGTAGTGCGTAATGTCTGCTTGTGAAAGCAAGCTTGCGTCTAGAAGAAGCAGAAAGGCCACAGTGGCCAAGACTGTGTTTGTTGAGTAGGCCCAGGTCTCGCGGCCGTATGCCTAGCCTAGTTGGTGACCGTGGCCAGGTGCTTCAAGTGCTGGGATGGGCTTTAACTAGAATACGCAATTTATCGTTGGTGCTACAGTCTGACAGCCAAGGGAGCTGAACGGTGGCTGTGTGTGGAACAGAGCCGTGAGTTGTTTAGCGACATAAGGGAGAGAGGTGGGGCTAGTAATGCTTGCTTCCACTCGTGAATGAGCCTCTCCTTTAGACAAGCTGTGAATTTTTTAAAATGTGCATTCATTTTGGTGCAGTCAAAGTTGTCCATTCCAAGAGTAGTGACAAACATGAGTCTAGCCTGACTTTGAGAGTAGCTTTGAACAAAAGCTGGCATAGATTGTTTTGAGATACATTGGTGGTTGGGACGCTACCTACAGTGAGCGTGTAGATGCGTCCATCGAGTGGCAATTTGGGGTTCATGAATATATTAATGAGCTACTAAAACCCTTTTTAAAATTAGGCAAAGCAAGATTGCCCTAAAGCAAACCCTAATCCTGGAACTAGGAGTAACCCTGGTCCTGACTGTAACCCAGGTTTATGTTTTCGTTAACCTCCGCCGAGTGACGACCGTGCCACCTTAACTAGAATACGCAATTTCTCGTTGGTGCTACACTCTGGTACCCAAGGGAGCTGAACGGTGGTTGTGTGTGGAACAGAGCCGTGAGTTGTTTAGCGACATAAAGGGGAGAGGTGGGGCTAGTAATGCTTGCTTCCACTCGTGAATGAGCCCCTCCCGTAGACAAGTTGTGAATTTTTCGAAATGTGCATTCATTTTGGTGCAGTCAAAGTTGTCCATTCCAAGAGTAGTGACAAACATGAGTCTAGCCTGACTTTGAGAGTAGCTTTGAACAAAAGCTGGCATAGATTGATTTGAGATACATTGGTGGTTGGGACGCTACCTACAGTGAGCGTGTAGATGCGTCCATCGAGTAGCAATTTTGGGGTTCATGAATATATTAATGAGCTACTAAAACCCTTTTTAAAATTAGGCAAAGCAAGATTGCCCTAAACCAAACCCTAACCCTGAAACTAGGAGTAACCCTGGTCCTGACTGTAACCCAAGTTTATGTTTTCGTTAACCTCCGCCTAAAGACTTACCCGCCACCTTAAGGAATTTCTTGTATTCCCTAGAGCACTGTATAGCTCCCAGTGACCAGGAAGTTATCGTAAACAACATTTGTAGCTAATTAGCTCACAGTAGCATTTTTGTGTCCAACATTCAACTGAAACAGCATACTTTTGGTCACAACAACATTTCTGTTTTTACTGCATATATATATAGTTATTGCTAGAGAGAGGGGGAACATTCAGGGGTAATTTTAGTTGAAACCCCGTGTTCATCAAAACTTTACTATACCGCTAAACAATCTGCAGTCCCCAATTTGCTCACTGCTTTTGCTTGGTTTTGGTCATCATAAGAACAGAAATACATTTGAAGATGACAGAATGCAGTTGTGTAATGTTTAGAAACATATAGTGCATCCTTTGAAGCCCCCTGACACACCTTACCTTTTATGGTTGCTTACACCAACTACATAACCAAAATCCATCTCAGTAGATATGCAATATTAACTATGCAGTTGCAGCTACTACACTAGTCATGCAGAGGCAACTTCAGACGGCTCTTGTGACGATTACCATCCTAGTACTATGCAATGGCCAGGATGATACCTGCAATAACAATGACATTCGCCTAGTAAGTGCAGTAAGATACAGAAATATAGATATGCCTGTTCTCCTCTAAACCATGTATGCCTTAAACTCTAGTTACATACCTGGTATATGCCATGGCATGTATCATGTATGTATGTGTATTATTTGACTGTATGCACACTGTGTATGATATACACAGACCTCTATACTTGCATGAATGTAGTAGTCTATTGTCATTACAGCAGCTACTGCTTAGCTTTTCGATAGCCATATGAAAGCATCCATAGCTACTACATCCTCAACTACATTGCCCCACTCTAACTGACTTGTATAGGTTTCAAGGTAGCTACAACCCAAAGTTTCAAAGCTTTAGCTAATCACCCTGGCAAAGGATAGAGCGTACAGAGAACAAAAAACATTAAGTCAGCAGAATCTCATATAATATAACACTTTATTCTATAAAATGTAAAAACGGAGTCATAAATGTTCTTCACAGCTTCAATGAGACAGTAAATGGAGAGTGTGGTGATTGATAGGCATGCCCAAAGATATTCTGCATAGGTGGTGTTGGTTTCGATAGTGGATGGGCATTTTCTGTCTGCAAACAAGGGCTTAGCCAGGAAGCTTTTGGATCACTATGGTTCCAGCACAGCCATAGTCAAGGGCCGGCATTGTCCCACACTTGATCCCAGTTGTGGATGCACTTGGTGAGAGTGATGTGTCATCATGGTCAAGGATCTAGACTGTGCCTGCTATGCAACTGTCTTCTCTGTTGTTGCATCACACTCCTCCACTGGCCCTAACTCTTTACTGCGGAGAGAACCTGCATGGGAATGAGGCTAAAGACTCTGTGCCTATGGTTTTGATTTGATAACCATGCACCAAATGTGGGCAAAGTTCAAAGTTCATCTCCTTATCATTTGCAAAACCAAGACAAATGGGAAGGTTGTAAAAATTAGTGAATAGATCTACTTTATAGCTTTCTGTAAGTAGTTGTTGATCACTAAATGTAATTTGTACAACCATGCATTGACACAACACAGAGAAACAAGGTAACATGCAATTGTTCATCTCAAATGCAAGCCATGCTACAGTATATACATTAAATACGTAATGTAGCTTATTACTTTTATAATATTAGAATGGAGGTGGTTTGTTTTACGGTCGTGTGGAGGTGTGTGTCAACGGCACTTGGGGCACCATCTGTGATGACTTTTGGGACAACAAGGATGCCAGTGTGGTGTGCAGAATGCTGGGATACTCCCGATATGGTATGAATGCTGGGTTGCATTTTATAGTCTGTAAAAGACAAAACAGTTTTGTCTTGTTTGCATAGCTGTTCAATTTGTATGTTTTTGGTTAAAAATGAATTTTTATTGGTGGCCTGATCCAGTGGGACTTACAAGACAACATATCAACATATTACATAGCTACCTGTATTGCATCACGCAATAGCCATGAGATTTGTGCACTTTAGTGCTGCAAGTTATATCCCCATCATCTTATTTACAGTAACAAGCTGCATGAGGTGAGTGACTGTACATCCTGACTAGGTGTGATTTCAGTTGCTGCTGTGTGTAGTTGTTCTGACATGTTAACACCTAGCAAAATATTAATTTTTATACATGCAGGATCCATTGCTGCCACTGGAAGCTACACGGAAAGTTCCAAACCTGTTCACATCAATGATCTGAACTGTACTGGCAGTGAGGAGAGTGTGTGGGAGTGTCCTCACAATGGGATTAAGGGATACTCATGCAACCACCAACAAGATGCCTCTGTGATATGCCAAGGTACCAGTGATAACAACTAGGTCACCATTCCCACTTCAGTTTGTAAGAAAGTCTATACTATACTATCCTGCATGCTGCACGTGTAACATCTTCTGTTGCTGCAAACCAGTTTGTAAATGTCTTCCTGCAGCTGTCACAGTTGTACAGAGCAACTGTAGTGATGGAGATGTGAGGCTGGAGGGAGGATCAAATGAGTATGAGGGAAGAGTGGAGATCTGTATTAACCAGGCGTGGGGTACCATTTGCAGTGGCTCAACTTACAGCCGCTGGGGAGTAACAGACGGGAGAGTTGTTTGTAAACAACTAGGACACCAACAATTTGGCAAGTTTATGTGTGCATGGTTATTTTAGCCAAAGTACGTAAACTGTAAGCTAATATCTTGTGATTTCTTGAGAAGAGTAAGCCACTGACTTTTTGACCACTATGAATATATGGACACAAAGGCCATAAAGCTTACACTCTTGACTATTTCATGGATGTGAAGCAGCAGTCCACTGTAGCTATGTGGCCACTGAAGCATTTATTTTGATTTGCACCATACACAATGAAGTGAGTGTCAAAATTTCCAAAATGTATTATTGTTTTCAAATGCTGTTGTCTGCTCCTCTCTAAGGGACACTAAATACCTAGCGCTATACGGTATAAGATGAGGTAGATCACATTAAATAATCATATATGCCATGGGTTCTGAGTTTGATTTAACTGCCAGCTGCATTCTAATTGCTTCATGTTGTTTACCTGTATATGTAGTGTTTATTTGAGGTATGATGTCTGTATTGCATTATTAAAGTCACATACTCAAAGAGTATAATATTTGCATAGTCATTCACATCGCTCACAAATTTCAACTTGATAATCTTTAACTACCTCACCTTGAATGGCTGGATTCTCAAACAAAGTTTTTACACCTAAATGTCATTTACACAGGGTCAACAATCTACAGCAGTTCTGCACAACTGTTTGGTCAGGGCACTGGACCGATACTCTTCACCAATGTTGGATGTTCTGGTACTGAGTCAAGGCTTCTGGAGTGTAGTAGGAGTGTGTTTGGAGTGGCCTCATGTACACACATTGGAGATGTGGGAGTAAAATGCGAAGGTATATACATAAGTGCTTATGCATATATGTTCTGTGATGGTGTGGTTTTGTAATTGTTCCAACCAACCAACAATAAAATATGGCACAGAAAAAAGCTGCTGTTACAGTTACCATTTCCCAGCACCGCCAAACGTCTCAAACATGTTGCTAATGCACATTTGTACATCAATGGTGAAAGCACCATACTTCAGTTCTCATGCAATAATAGAAAATTGGTCTCCATGCAGTGACACCTTCTTGACAATTATTGGTTTGAGATTTTGCATTTTGACGCCAAAGGATGCATATCTAGAGTGCCTACACCTACAATATCAGGTGCCACTTACAATAGCTTACAAAAATGTTTCGTCACAATTTGGATTATTGTTCACAGCTCCTTGTCAGGATAGGTCTTTGAGACTTCAGTCTGGTGGCAACAGGTATGGAAGAGTGGAGGTATGTATCAACGGCACTTGGGGCACCATCTGTGATGACTTCTGGGACAACAGAGATGCCAGTGTGGTGTGCAGACAGCTGGGATACTCCCTGTATGGTATGAGCAGGAAACACAGTAGTAAAATTCGAGTCGTATCTCCATTGCTTCCTCTATCATGTTAACTGATTGTGTGTGCTACCTGCATGATCACATTTTATTTGTATTTAAAGTGATAGCTATATGTGCTGTAGCTAGTGTGAGGTGTATCTATCCTTCTAAATATGCCTAAATAAACTTTTCACTGAGCACACATGCATTGTAATCATGTTGCTTTGCAGGATCTATCGGTGCTCAAGGTAGCTACACTGAGAGTGCATGGCCGATCCACATCAATGACCTGAACTGTACTGGTAGTGAGGAGAGTGTGTGGGAGTGTCCTCACAATGGAATTGAGAAATACTCATGCAACCATCGGCAAGATGCCTCATTGATATGCCAAGGTATAGTGTATCTGTGTACACTGTGTAGTACATATATTTCCATTAGCGATGCTCATAGTGTGGTATAAATTTGACATTTGATTACGTGTGTGCCCATGGAATTATGTTAAATTCTACTTGACATGCAACAAATTAGATAAATAAGACAAACACATACAGTGACAAATTTGCGGATCATGCATCCTGACAAGGAGCTGTGACCTAAAGAACTTATAGATCCACTCAAAAGCTGCTCCTGATGGCATCTCCTCAATGATGTTGGTCAAAGGGATGATACATCTGTTGCCACACTATATCAGTGGATTAAGCATTGTTACTGTGTAACAACTGCCCACATGAGACAAAGGCAATGTCATTTGGATAGGCAGCAAAACTGAAATTAGGCCTTGAGAAACACTGAACGTAACCAGCAGCTATGAGAAGCACGATCCATTGATGACTATACTTATTGGCCTGGAAATAACTAGCCAGTGATATTCTCTCTTAATACTGTGATTGAATCAGCAAAATTTCAGACATTGAGACCCAGTTGTTAGACAGCTATCATAAAAGAAGTACTATAGCTAACAATTCAAGGGATACAATCTAGTATAAGAGCATGGATGTGTCCTTCAAGGATTTTGTAGTTGCTATAACAAAAAAGTATATCACTGAGTCTAAAGCAGACTGTTAATAAGAATGGGGGCAATGTTTTATATTTTTCAGTAGGTGGGAATTTTACCTGATTTTATAATTACACTACCTGACTTTAGGTACATTTTCTGAACCTTGTATCCAGATTCCTCTCCTACTCCCATCATCATATCTTATTCCTCTACAAGACATGCATGGGTGTGTGGTGTGGGACCCACATGTAAAAATACACCAAATTTTGCTGGACCATCCCTCAAAACCATCTAAAGTGTCCCACTTTTATTTTTAAGCTGTAAGTTCTGTAAGATCTCCTTACCTCTTTGGCTTCATCTAGCCACCATTTGCCACTCTGGCCTCCTCCAGATCTGGTCTCCTGTGGACACTTCCTCTAACTTCTCTGGCCTCCTCTCAAACCCCAACTCTACTGACCCTAATCCTAACGATAACTTTTAGTTATTTCTCTTCCCTCATTGAGTTGTGTTAATGTAATTATTGATTTTGTTTGATAGCCTTACTACTAGCTTTCCTAGCTACTGGGTCCTGTGCATTGTACTGTTGCCTTGCATCAGACGTTAAGCATAATCATTTTAAAAAATGGAGGAACAAAGACATTTTCTGGTCAAGGCTGTCATTTTCACACTCGGGATACAAACTACATTGTTGCTGCAAACTGTTTGTAAATGCATGTATAACATCTTCTGTTGCTGCAAACCAGTTTGTATAAATGTCTTCCTGCAGTTGTCACAGTCGTACAGAGCAACTGCAGTGATGGAGATGTGAGGCTGGTGGGAGGATCAAATGAGTATGAAGGAAGAGTGGAGATCTGTATCAACCAGGTGTGGGGGACCATTTGCAGTGGATCAAGTTACAACCGCTGGGGAGTTACAGACGGGAGAGTTGTCTGTAAACAACTAGGACACCAAGAGTTTGGCAAGTCTATGTTGTGTCGAGTATTCTCAGAGCTGACATCAGCTAAGGATAACCTTTTCTTAATGTTAATACAGGGCTAACAGTCTACAGTAGTTCTATACAATTTGGTCAGGGCACTGGACCGATACTCTTCACCAATGTTGGATGTTCTGGTACTGAGTCAAGTCTTCTGGAGTGCTATAAGAGTGTGTTTGGGGTGGCCTCATGTACACACATTGGAGATGTGGGAGTGAAATGTGAAGGTAACTATGTTTTATATCACTGTGTCTACATACGCTTAGGCCTAGTTTCATCTCTATGAAACATGTCCTCAGAACTGAAGGTGTTCAGTGAATTAGTTACCCTAACCTTTAATGACTGATGACTTATAGTGTACTTGTCATCAGCAGGTAGCATGACAAGCAAATACCCTCCCAGTATGTACATTGTTTGTGCTCGCAGGAAGTAATGTTTAAGCATATTTGTATGCCTACCATGTCTACCTGGCTTGTGAACACAATGAGCAATACTAGTGCTGAGAGTCTAGATCACCACATCAACATGGAATATTCAGCTGTTGATAATTGTGAGTGCCAATGTGTATACTTCCCCTCACAGCTCCTTGTCAGGATAGGGCTCTGAGACTTCAGTCTGGTGGCAACAGGTATGGGAGGGTGGAGGTGTGTGTCAATGGCACTTGGGGCACCATCTGTGATGACTTCTGGGACAACAGAGATGCCAGTGTGGTGTGCAGACAGCTGGGATACTTCCCAAATGGTATGAGCAGGAAACACAGTAGCAGTAGCTAATTTTCACAAAATGAAACATCCTTATTTCATCATGTAAAATTATTGTGGGTGCTGCTTGCATGATCTCTGGTGGAGGCTTTAATTGAAGAATAAATATAGGTGATGTATGTTGGTGCAGTTGTGTGGGCTATACCTGTAAAGCGACCATGCATACAAGACCAGCTGCCATTAATCATCTTTACAGGATCTATCAGTGCTCAAGGTAGCTACACTGAGGGTGCATGGCCCATCCACATCAATGATCTGAACTGTACTGGCAGTGAGGAGAGTGTGTGGGAGTGTCCTCACAATGGGATTAAAGGATACTCATGCAACCATTGGCAAGATGCCTCTGTGATCTGCCAAGGTGCCAGAGATATTAGCTGTTGACATTTTCCCCTTCAATTTGATCATATATACATATGTATATGCATATGCCTTACAATAATTACAATCTGTAATGAATTGAAACAAAAATAATTAATTCTGAATTAACCTCCTTTGTTGTTGAAACGGCACCCCACAACATATATACAATCTACACATGCATATGGGATATGCATGATCATTTTCACTTGAAGTCTCATACCCCCCAAAAAGATTTTGCCATCTAGGTACAGTGGGAATTCAGAGACTGTGAGTTGATGAAATAGAACCGTTTCAGCCATTTACAGGAACCAGGTTCATTGATAGCTAAAAGACAAAGATTTACAAGATTGTGACTGTATAGGTGTACCACAAGGTCCAGCCGGCCAACGGTCGCCAGCCCAATAGCTGTGGCTATACGACGTACCAAACCTTCTCTTTTACCTCATCAACCATTGTTATGGCAGTGAGGCCCGCTGGGAGACAAAATTGTCTCAGTCCCTCCTCTGCCATTGTAACATTGTAAAAGTAATCAACATTACAGGAAGCAATGTATAGTCGAAGAATGAAGCAGAGAGCAAACCCACTTTCTGATCACTCTATTTTCATGCTCAGATACAAACTACATTCAGAGCAACTGCAGTGATGGAGATGTGAGACTGGTGGGAGGATCAAATGAGTATGAAGGAAGAGTGGAGATCTGTATCAACCAGGTGTGGGGAACCATTTGCAGTGGGTCAAGTTACAGCCGCTGGGGAGTAACAGATGGGAGAGTTGTTTGCAAACAACTAGGACACCAAGAATTTGGCAAGTCTATACTGTGTGGAGTATTCAGAGCTGACATCAGCTAAGGATAACCTTCTCTTAATGTTAACACAGGGCTAACAGTCTACAGTAGTTCTACACAGTTGTTTGGTCATGGCACTGGTCCGATACTCTTCACCAATGTTAGATGTTGGGGTACCGAGTCAAGTCTTCTGGAGTGCAGTAGGAGTGTGTTTGGAGTAACTTTGTGTACACACCTCCGAGATGTGGGAGTGAAATGTGAAGGTATATAAGTACTAAGCTAGTTTGAAACAACTGGTGTGCTTTTGTGTTTCCAACATCTGCTGTTGTTGAGGAGTCTCACTGCTATATCTTGAGTTTTCATTAGCAGTAAAACCAAATACAATACAGTTGGTATCATATTAATAAGAGTTGTAGAGTTTAAGAGAGACATGAAGCTTGTAGTAACAGTGCAGTCTGGACACAAGACCTCCTGACTGGGCAAGACCCTACTGACCAGGCGAGACCCTAACTGACTGGGCGATTAGAAGGGTTTGGAGTCCAGACTAGGCCAGTGTGGGCCTGGCCTGTCCAATTTGTCAGTAGGCCCACCCAAAGTTCAAGTCAATTGCGCATGGCTTCTGCGTACCATATAGCAGGGCAGCAAAGTGAGCTGGATGTACCAGACCTTTTTTAGTGACTGTGGAAGGCAAAAGGGCAGCATTTCCCCACTAAAAGGTTTGCACTTTGCCCTTGTAGCTGACTTGTAAGTCAAAACTTCCACATGAAGCCCCCTCCATACCCACGGCCAAAATTTCGTGGTGCTTCATGCCAATTTATCTCCTTCACCCACCCAATACTTAGCATTTAGCTACGCCCCTGAGTGGTCATAACAGAAAATGTGGGTAGGTAGTGAAAGGGATGAGTAATATAGGCTAAATGCGAAACCTGCAGAAGAGAAAATCAGCAGTGAACAGAGGTTATCACAGCATAAGATTGCAATTCATTTATGCCATGTTGATCCCTCCTTGTTACCTACCTGCATTCTTCTCATCACTGTAACCACTGAAAAGTTGGGAATTGGTTGAGAGGAGAAAATTGATTTTCTGTCAGTTAGGAGCAAGGAAATCAAAATCATCTTTACAAGATAAGAACCCCCAATAGTCCATTCGCATGCTCAGCTTGACTCACCCATTGATGTTTTAGGTTTCAATTTGCATCAGATAAATAGTTTAATGAGGCTGCTATAGCTACTAGTGATACATGCAAGGCTAAAACTATTACAGTTGAAACCTGTCTGCTGTTAAAAGCATGCAGCCACCTTTTTATTATGGCCACTAGTCCCGGTCCCAGTTGTAGTAATCCTTGACAAAAAGACTTGGATAAAGGCTATCTATAAGGGACAAAAAGATGCTGGGTACAATTATATTCATAGCTTTGTTTGTTTGATAGCCTAGGAAAAACACCATGCACTCTAAAGGCACAGTTATTCAACTTGCACACTTAAACTATGAAGCTTGGAGGTCAATCTGTGTTCTGTGTGTAGCACAGCTAGTCAATCTAAGCCCTTGCATAACTCATGCTCACACTCTGGCTGCTCTTCCTGACTACCTCTCATAGCCATCTTCAATTAAGGCTGAAACGCTCCTTCTGTCTGCATGAACAATCAATGAAGTTCATGCAGAAGTGAGGCGGAGCCACAGGGGCCTGGGAATGGGGTGTCTGTACATGGTGCATGCATGGCATCACATTAAATTTAGATTAAACAAACAGAACAACAACATAACGATAATATACTCAGGGCTTGCTCTGGCTTACATCAATAAATCTTCTTTATCACTTCCATAGCTCCATGTGTTAGTGGGACACTGCGTCTTGTCAGTGATGGTGGCAGTTACTTGAGGTCATATGGAAGACCGGAAGTGTGTGTGAACGGTGGTTGGGGCACCATCTGTGATGACTTCTGGGACAACAGAGATGCCAGTGTGGTGTGCAGACAGCTGGGATACTCACCTTATGGTAGATTGTACTATTGACTCAGGTCACTTAACATAGTTAACAAGATATGTTAGAAGCCCATTTGCTGATGTATTAGTTCATTGTTGTCCATGCCACCTTCCTATGTGCAATTGCAATGATTCACAGACTAAAAAAAAGGAAAAGACTCGTTTTGGAATCATCCTACACTTGATTGCAAACACAATTTACTACAAAACTGCAGGATAGCTACACTTTTAATTAACTTCTACATGTCAATAAACTCTGTTTATGCACAGAAATTGGGAAGCAGTCTTGCTGCATTCATACTGTCTCTGACAACTTGACTGCTTGCACTTATGGTATTACTTACTGCTGCATTTCAGGGTCACAAGCTGTGTTTGGAAAGTACACTGAGGGTGTGTGGCCCATCCACATCAATGATCTGAACTGTACTGGCAGTGAGGAGAGTGTGTGGGAGTGTCCTCACAATGGGATTAAGGGATACTCTTGTTACCACCGGGGAGATGCCTCTGTGATATGCCAAGGTACCAGCAGTAATTAAGGGTATGCACCACAAATTAAGCTTCACTTCATGGTTTGAATGAATCACTTTAGTAGCATAGCAATAAAGGTACCATTGAAAATAGCCCAAAATTCAAGCACATTGAAATCATTATTATTAAAATTTCAAGCGCACTGAAATCATTATTATAGCCCTTGGGCACATGCTGGTGGTATATGTCTGGTGCTTATACATTAGGTAGTTCTTGAGATACTCCTACATCTGCGAAATTGAAGATACATCATTCTGCTTTCTTCCTTAAAAGCCATATTAAAGTAAAGCTATAAGAAGGTACATTTGGATGAAGAATCTCTATGATTACTACCCAGCAAGCTTCTAACAGTATGCTGTTGAAACCTGTGGTATTCTAATGATAGGGGCTTCAATGTGCTTGGTGCCACTTCAGCCTAAGAATAACTAAATCTTGTCATCCACTATTAACTATTGATTGGTGACCAAGGTCATTGTTTAATTAGCTATGTCTCTAAGCATGGCATGCTGTATAGCGCTATAATTTTTGAGGGTCTAAATTTTCGCGAATGGCGGCTTTTGAAATAATTTCGCGAATTTGTTGTCTAAACCATGCGCATGCCGCACACGTAATGTAGAATGGGTGTGGCATACAAGCCAAGTTCTATCTAATACGCACTAACACAGTCGTCCGCGCTTGAGCTCGCAGCTGTCAGCAAAGCAACGCCTACTTCAAAGGTAGCTCTTTGGAGAGCATCCCTTGCGGATTCGGCAGCATAGCCCCAGGATGTTGTCCATCGATGCTCTTGCACGTGAAAACTGTAGTTTAAGTGTCAAAAAATTTGGTTGGGAGAAATAATTTCGCGAATGGTTGAAAATTCGCAAAATTTGCGAAATTAAACACCTGCAAAAATTTAGCGTTATACAGTAGTCCAAGCAGTGATCACCACAAAACATTGCTTGTCAAGTGAACGAGTCTTGGAATTGTATGGTGTTGGTGCAAAAATGTATTCAAGGGTGTATATTCAGAAATGGCACAGACAGTGATGTAGATGCATTTATATATGAGTGTATGATTATATAATCATGATGTCTGAGGATTGATCATTTCTTTTACAGCTGCCAATACTTCAAGTGCCAACTGCGCGACTGGTAGTGTCAGACTTGTGGGAGGGCCCACAGCAAATGCTGGTAGAGTGGAGGTCTGCATCAACAAAGCTTGGGGAACTGTGTGTGACAGTAGATGGAATGCAGCAGATGCAAATGTCGTATGCAGTCAACTGGGATTCCTGCGTTATGGTGAGGTCTTTGTGTACAATATAAATGTAGAATGGGACTCTGTGTTTGATTTGCAAAACACACAGTGCTTAATCTAAGCACATGTTGCAGTGGCTGCTGAAAGCGAGGAGTTTTGAAGGTGAAACTCTTTGGGAGTTGAGGTCTATTTAAAATGTGTTGTGTTTTCGAAGACTATATACATAGTTACTATGTAGTGTAATACGAGCCTTGTATTGTTAAATTGTGTTAGGGTCATTATGTGTTTTTGTGGATGCATTGTTTAGAGTCGAGCAATATGTAGTGATATTGATCAAAATAATGCATGTACACATTTCTCTCAGAAATTTCATGGAAATGCGTAGTTTTGATTTTTGTTTGCTTCTCAAAAATGTTTATTTGAATATTAGGCAATTTACCACACTGGTCATCTTCTTTTGGTGAGGGAACAGGACCAATATTCATTCAACGGACCTACTGTTCTGGATCAGAGTCATCACTATTGAAATGTAGCAGACAGGCAATTCCCATTACTTATTGTAACCACTTTCATGATGCTGGAGTCACATGTGCAGGTACAGTACATTAGTCTATGCACCAGTTTGGGAAGTAATCATACATTAGCTTTGATGTTGTATCTATGATGTTATGTCCATGAAGAACAGATGCACCACAGTGGCAGATCTAGGATTTTGAAAAGGGGGGTTCCATTGTGCAATTGGTCGCTATACTTGGCGAAGCGTAATAAAGCACGCAAAGCACACCCGCTACGGGGGGGGGGTTGGGGGCATGCCCCCGCAGGAAAATTTTTGATTTCAGACCTGAGATCGTTTCTGGTGCCGTTTTGGGGTGAAATAGCAAGAGTTAGACAACCTACTGCCAAATCTAGTCATTGTGTTTGAAGCATTTAAACGCTCACAGAATTTAAAGGCATGGTTCCGCTTCACTCCGCAGAGGCTGCAAAGCAGCTGTGAGGCGCGGAAAATTTTAGCTACCACAAAGTGCTCTCACACTGATAGCACCTCGCCACCCATGCAGAGGGAGCACTGTGTGCAAAAAATTGAAATGTTTACCTACCTACGTACATAGCTACTGACTGGTAGCTAGCTAGTGAGTTGTTTATAGCTGGAAGTCCGAACTGAATATATCTCGAAGCAACTCTAGGCCTAGTCAAACGTCTGGAGATCAGTAAGGAACTGATACATGAGTGTGTAACTGTGCCTGGTTGTTGTTGCTGCATGCCACTGCTGCATAATCATTTGATGGACTCGTGCAGTTATGTACGCAAAAATACACTACTAGCCGCCAAAGGGGGGTGCATTTGCACCCCCCTCATCCCCCCTAAATCCGCCACTGCACCATGTGTAACAGCTAAAAATGCTCTCCCTACAACATTGGAGTGCATACCCCCAGATCTCAACGCAGCTAGATGCGACAGGCATTAGCCTGATTGCTATACTATCCTTAAAAGCTTTTGATTAGTCTAAAGTTCAAGTATTGCTGTATGGTGTAGCATTTCTGTCCTACCAACATTATTTACCATGGGCAGGGAACATGTGACATTGCTGAACACATGCTATTTTTAACAGCTTAGTGTACTGTGAAACAGCTAAAAATGCTCTCCCTACAACACTGGAGTGCATACCCCCAGATCTCAACGCAGCTAGAGGTATTACGCAGTACAGCTGTATAAACATGTGTTGTGTCAACATAGAGTCTGGACAGGTACATACAATGCTAAATGACTAACCGATTCTCTAAACGTTAGTCTATTGAGAGACATCTCAGGTTGGTGGCATAGAAGAAGTCGTTGGTTTGCTGATTTTCTATGTAGTTATCATAGCATGCGTATATGAACATAGTGCGCAAAGTGCCCAAATAAGTATCTGCCCTTGCAACTAAGAGTTCTCTCTCTCACCACAGAGCCCATCATGTTCACACAGAATGTTCAAAGCCATATTGTCATAATGGGGAACTGGGCAAACTTCACCTGTCATGTTAGTGGCACACACGTTACTGTTCACTGGGAGATACAAGAGAGAGGGGATGAATACCATGACTGCACTGACCAAGCTTTCTGTGTCAGAAGCATGTCCGACGCCTGGTCTGTCAATAGTACTTTTGAGATTGATACGACTCAACTAGATGCAACAGGCATTAGTGTGCATTGTGTTGTTGAGCAGAAACTTGGTGATCAGACTGTTATAAGGAGCAGTACAGGACAACTTACTTTGCAAGATGTGCCACCAGATGGTAAGATGTGTTCACATGTACACACATGTATAATGTACATGTGCATATGCACACACTAGCCACAGAGGAAACCCTCTTTTTGCTTTATATGCTGAAGCCAACTGAGAAATGGCATTTATGTTTAGGTTTGTGGGATAATAGCAATCCTGTAACATCCAGTGACTTTTAAATTTATTGACCTAATTACCAGCTTGTGTATCACTTCCTCCATTGCCCTTGGTTGATACGCTTTGCACCAGCAAAATGAACGTTTGATTGTAGGTGGGTGCTATCCAAAGCACATTGCTGCATATAGAAAACTTACCCTTCTGCCCAATTTCCTGCCTGATATTCCTGCAGTGTTGGCCTCATCCTCTGACAATCTAACTGTGGACAGTGACATAGGAAAGCCACTGTTGGTGGCTTCCAGTAGTGGGGGTCAGGTTACACTGTTTGCTGTGGTGACCACAGGCTCATGTCCCACTGTGCAATGGAGGGTGAATGCGAGTAACATTAGCGAAAGTGATGCACATTACACCATTGGTGACCCCTGCCCCTCTGCCAGCTTCCTCAATGTATCCTCCTACAATTTCACTCTTACCATCACTGTTACTGCAATGAGTGCAGGGACATACAGTGCGATACTCAAGAACCCAGCTGGAACAATAGAGGTGCCAGATGTGTTTGTCACACCACCAGGTATTTTGGCTCTTGGAGATCAAAACAACCAGCAACCTTCACAATACTGATGTTTCTTATTCCCTGCAGTTCCTGTGGTTATCATTGAACTGCAGCTTTCTCACAGCTCTTCCTGCCTGCTGGATGGAGCTTCAGTGATCCTCCAATGTGTCAATTCTGGTTTTCCACGACCAGAAATTACTTTCTTCCGGGGAATGGAGCAGATCACCCCTGGTGTTGATTCCTTCATCAACTTCACACAGGTGTCCTTTGACACAGTTAATCTGACTGTGACCCAACAAGAGGATGACAGAGTCTATGTTTGTGTGGCTAGGAAGGGGAGTACTGAGCTTAGCCAAAGTCAGCCCAACAGACTTGTGTTCTGCAGTAAGTGCCTGATTATCATTCTCCCTTGTCAGTTGCTAACAACGGTGGATGTGTAAGCTTTTCGCATATTTTCTAGTTCAGATAATATCACCCAAGCACCTAGAGTTGTGCATTTTGTGTTGTTCATTATCAGATACGAGAATATAATTAGCTGCTAAGAAATGTTTTAAGTTATGAAATTCCAGCTATGACGTATTGGAAACATGTGGTTGATTATGGAATGATCACCTCATCTTACCACCAATATTTTCAATTGGAAGTCATTACTGTCTGCAGGAGGACCAAGGCTGTAAGATGATCTGGGCCAGCTTCTTCTACCATTACCACTGTCTTATGCTGTTGTACCAAAACTAACCACCCTGGGGTTGAAACAACCTATTATTTTGCAGAGACAAAATTTGCAACCAAATGTGTCCATGGTACATACCAACTTGGCAGCCAATATGGTCAGTTTTGGTTGCCAAACTTGGTTTCTAAATACTTGTTGACGTTTGAGTACATTTTTTCACAAGGATCCACGCCAAAAATAGCATTTCCAAAGCATTTTCAATACGGTCCTGGTTCTCTAATCTGCGTAACTGCCAAGAAGACTGAATAAGTAAAAGGAAATATCTTGTAGAACTGATTTAACCTTCTGTATGTAACCATGGAAAATGTGATAACTGCAAGAAATGTTACATTGCCATGAATATGGTGCAGTAGTATGAGTCGCAGTTGTCATTGAAACATGTCATTGTTTCTTACATGCACAGATCAAGATGATGAAGACCATTCACACTCCATGCCTATAGTCCCTGCTATACTTGTGCCTGCCTGTGCAGTCCTCCTGCTGCTCATAGCTAGTGCTGCTATTGCAATTTTATATGTGAGGAGGAGGAGGAGACAAAGTGTGGCTGTCAATTCAATGGACAAAGTTGAAATGAAGTCAACAAACAGAGTGGAAACAGAAAGAGGTTTGGTGAATAAAAGAGCATACGTACTCTGTTTGCATATGTGAAATGATTTGTGGGATTCCTTTCTATATAATTAGAGTGGTGGTTGTTACAAGTGTTGATGCCAAGTTTTTAGCCCTTTATTCATAATTGAAGTGCCAGTAGTTTTGTACATTGTGCAATTTCTATGGAATGCCCGGTTAGGACTGCAAATATCGGGAAACCATATTACTATTTTCTAGCAGTGAGCAATCTGTAATTTCCTTATTATTAGTTGTTTGGATAGCTAAAGATAGCAGGTATGTATTAACCTTTACTCCACATTCTGTGTTTTTGTTTTCCTGCCTCACTTTTGAGGCTGTCATTTTAGAATTTGTTTAGAGATTACATTGTTGACTGTGACATTCTAAAAATCTACAATTCCTCTAGATATCTTACAGTCAGTCAATTTGGTTGAGGTGCTGCCAAGCAAACTGATCATTCCAAATGGCATGCTTCAGCTTCTGGGTAACATAGGGCAAGGTCAGTGTGAAAACATCACACCTGAACAATGCCAATGAATGACAGTGATCTTGACCATGTTACGTTTTTAGGAGAGTTTGGTTTGGTATTCAAGGCTCACCTGAAGTGGAATAAGAGTGCTAAAGCTGAAGTTGTTGCCATCAAAACAATGAAAGGTACTATACATTTTTCAAAGTAGGCTATCACAACTATTATCCATTATATAATATAGCCATGTAAGCTTCAAAATCTATTAGCTTGACAGTAGCAAGAAATCACAGATTTAGAAGATTTTTAGGTCTGTAGACCTTCAGCTCAACCGACACAAGAGGAAAGAACTGGAATTAAATGAAGTAACTAGTAATGTACAATAGAGCTATGTAGCGGGAAAAATAAAAGCGTCAGGTATCTGGATTTAGAAAGGCAACCAAATAGTGTTCAGAGAGAGGCCGCAATTTGTCTGTATGTGTTTGTGCAGGGCTCTCCTCTTCCAGTGGTGGGCAACCAACAATACTCACAGAAGAGTATGCAGAATGTAGTTCATGACTAGTGCCTATGTACAGTATACAAGGAAGGCTTGCACAAACACTGGCATTCCATGAAGACCTTTAACAGATATATAATGTTTAAGGACTGTCAGGTATTACAGTCTGTCACTGACTGTCTGCCCCAATCAATTTACTTCATAACAAAATAGTGGCTCTACTTTGTATGTGGCTTTCGGCATGCATGTACCCTAGTTTTGTTAACTGACACAAAGTTGAATCATTCATTCAGATGTGGTCACTCCAAATGATATTCACATCCTTAAAGAAGAGGTCTTAAAGATGCAGTCTTTTAAGCATCCCAATGTGATGTCTCTTATTGGAGTGTGTGAGAATTTCTGCGGTGGACCAGCTGTAGTGATGCCATTCATGGCCAATGGCAGCACACTTGACTATCTCAGGAGGGAAAGAAAGAGTTTAATGCTGGATGGAGAGGCAGAGGGGAGCATGGTATGTACATTTCATGCACTACTACTTAAGTCATGTACACCGTGTGCTCCATAATAACCACCATCATTTTGTTATATACTATAGATTTCTCATGCTCAATCAGTTCTTCTGGACATGTGCCTGCAAATTGCCAAGGGAATGGAGTACTTAACTGATCAGAAAGTTGTACACAGGGACCTTGCTGCAAGAAACTGCATGTATGTTTGTAGCTGGTTGTACAAATTTGTTACTACAGTGAATATAAACTTTGCTAAAAGCCTACACAAATAGTACTGTTCCTTGCACAATGTCACTAAATTGCTGCGTAAAACATACTGAGTTTACAACCATATTACATCATGCAGGATTGATGCCAATGGAGTGATCAAAGTGGCTGATTTTGGCCTGGCTGAGGATATTTATACCACAAATTACTACCGTTGGAAGAAGGGTGATACAAATGTGAAGCTCCCTGTAAGGTGGATGTCACCAGAGAGCACTCAGGATGGCATTTTCACTGAGAAGAGTGATGTGGTAAGTTCAGAGATACTAACTGAATAAGGTATATCATTATAGTGTGGTGAAGTGTAAAGTGAACTTTACTGCCAAGAGTGCAAGTGTGCATGCAGTGTGCTGATTTGCATACTGCTACCTAGGGGGAAACGTCTTACTGGTATAACATACTATACAATGTCATATCGCACAAAGTAATGCCCCTTTGATACATATGTATTTAAGCAAATGAAGGCCCAATACGAAACTTTCATGAAAGTAGCACAGTAATTTGATTATTCTCCCCTTTAAATGCAGTGGTCATTTGGAGTCACAGGCTGGGAGGTGTTCAGTGGAGGAATGGTACCCTATGGAGGAATTAGTCCAATGGCACTGCTTCAGTTTCTTCGTGATGGAGAGCGACTCAACAAACCTTCAAATTTGGCTTGCACAAATGAAATGTGAGTTTGTATCACTTAGCTGGCCTAGAAATGTTTGGACTGAAACCGATATTAGATGAAAAGACTTACTTATTTATTCTATTCTCTGCTGCAATACCAGGGCTCCAATGACTCAGTGGTAAGAGCATTTAGAAGACCCAGTTTCGAATCCTGGCTGGGGATCTCAATGTTGTATCGTATGCTGTCACAAGCATATATTCCGTAGATCAGGAAAATTTCGCTGTTAAAATAATTTCGCGGTTGGTCTCAACCGCGAAATTATTTTAACAGCGAAATTTAACAAACAAATAAGCGTGCACGCTCACGTCCACACCTCCCGAGGTAAATGTCCGATCGATGACTACTCCTGACAGCCACAGCGTTAAAACCAGTGATAGCTGGCTCTCCCGATACCTGGTAGTAGACTAAACGGTAGGAACACTCCAGGCGCTCGTCCATTATGTAACCGTCAACCGTTAGAAACATTTCGCGGATAGAACGAACCGCGAAAATTTATCAACACGAACATTTTTTACGCGAATTATTTTTAACGTGAAAATTTCCCAGTCTACGGTAGTCAATCATTACAATACATGAAGGCATGCACTCAAGCTACAGCAAGGCACAGGCTTAATTAGGAGATTACTGTGAAAGAGACAGAACATGTGAGATTTATTTATTCATTAGATAAGTTATAAAACAGCAGAGCTTGAATTTTGGTGTGAATTTTGGTGTAAAAGGCTGATTGAATGCTAGGGTAGAGGGTACTTGGTCTGTGCTTGTAGTTGTACCCTTAACTGCATGCATGAGACATCCTGTTCTTGCATACACATACATTTTTTGAATGTGCTTGCCCTGGATGCATGGGTGTCACACTTACAAAGGAATAGCAAGCACATTCAAAATTTGGCATGTACGCATCATAATTATAATGATCTGACCACCAAGAACTACTTTTCATCTAGTTTTGATTTTCTCACATTCCATGTAGCTATTCACTGCTGCTACAATGCTGGGAGGAACAGCCTGAGGAGAGACCTCATTTCAGTGAGCTGGTTGCCACTACTGCCACCATGCTAGAGGCAGTTGGTGGTTACCTGGTTCTCAATGATACAAATAAAGGAAACCTTGCTGCAGATACACACCTTTTGTATTACAACTAACTTGGGTAAAACGGTGTAGACTGGCTGGCTTGCATGAATAAGCAACTGTTGTGCATAATTTTTGTAGCATTTGTATATCCATTATTACAAATGTCTTAGTTGCCACAGTTTTTGTAGCCTACAATTTTGTTTCCCTGTACAGTGTACACTATGTTATCCCAAAAGGATAACTTGTAGGCTGGTTGTGACTATATAGCTACAATGGCAATTTTTAAGGTACAGTACATGAGTGCATATGCTACATCTATAACACAAACGTAAACATATCCATGAGAAAATAGCTAGTTTTGCTGCTGTAAAATCCTGTGTGACCCGTTGGGATCAAATGATTGGCCCCATGGCCAATGCAGTCACCATGGAATAGCTCTCGGCCTTAATTAAGCATTTCAACCATACATACTTCAATGATAGCTGCTTCCAGCTGTGATATACTTTTGTTTTCATTGCTATTGACAAAAGGGTTTGATCTAGCGTCAAACCAAACACTGGCATTACCCTCCACATGTAGCTAGGTACTCATCCAGACTATCTTCACAACAAAAGATAATTGATGTCCTACCACTAGATTGCACTTCAATCCAACTCTCTACATTGTTTTTAATCAAGGATTTAGAGTTATTGGTTCAATCCAACTGTTTTTAATCAAGGATTTGTCGACCTTGTGCATTGTAGTGGAATAAATATTCAAGTTAACACCCTCTTCCCACTTTAGGCTAAGATGTAGTGTACAAAAACAGAGGGCTTATTATCTCAGGTTTAAGGTATATGACAATGATTGTTCATCTTCTACTATGTACATACCTACATCTACACTATGGACAAGCTACTGGGTTGCTTCTCTCAAATTTCATCCAATGGCACTGAAAAAAAAAAGAGGTATAGTTACTGTATATAGCATCCATTATAACATGTATCTGTTTGCATAAACCATGTTATACCTTAATGCCTCTGAGCTATTTTTTCGGCCAAAGCACGGTTATTTCCTCCAGCTGGATCACTCACTGCTTTGACTAGCAGCTTCCAGGAAGGATCCCCAAACCGCTCCACATTGTAGGTCTTCCTCAGCCACTGAGTTAGAACCTCGTACAGACAATCTTTCGCATTTTCTTTTGTGTTGATTATGTTCAGTGAATCAGGAGTAAGCCTCAAGGCAAGCCCAATATTCTTCCACTCATTAGCCACAGGAAGAAGCTCAGAGTAAACATCAAAGAAATCATCTGAACCTATTCAGGATACAAAGTCATTTCATACATAGTTTAATTATGCTCATGCATCTCGGCTAGAGCAGAACATTGTGGATCATTAGTATACTGAATGCATGTATAATTCCTTACTGAGGACAACAGAGCTGGGGTGTGGTGAAAGCTCTCTTTTGTCACTCCCTTGTGCTCCTGAATCTGTAAAAACAAGAGTATCATCAGGAGTGTACATGTGTAGTGCCAAACTGTTATGAAAGAGCATATATGTATACAAGTGCAGTTTCACACAAAATATAACTGGCAATGCTATGCAATGTAGTTGTATAGAAAAGTGATAGTATAACATGCTTTTTTATACGAAGTAGCTAACGAAGGTACAATGCTTATGAATTAGTTAAGATTGGAGGACAAGCAAGTAGGTGAGTGTCTGTTTTGGCAATGTCTTTCAAGAATTCTTTCGGTTGCTGATATTCTGGGTTTTTTTCAGTTCCAACCAAAATTCTTCTCATCAAAATATCACTACAAGGCTGTAGCATGCAAAGTGAGGGAAGTTAGTTGTCGTGATCTGGAAGTCATTCAATTGTTCAATCATCTGATTGGTGACGGTCATAGGCAAATAGATGTGGTAGCTCCACCCCCACACATTCATCACAGAATCCAAACTAGAAAATGTTGCTGGTTTTGCCTATACAGTATCTAAGTCACCAAGGTAAAATAACGCCTGTAAAGGAGTCCAATACATGGCTTTTAGCTTGGTCGTCTCTCATAACTATCTTCACTCATGCTGAAGTAGCTACTTGATTGCTGGATCAGTCAGTCTAGTTGTTAGTCCACATGGCAGTTCAAATTTTTGTGATGCAAAGTTTGTTAAAGTATGTTTACAGTACTAGTAAGACATATGGTACTAACAGATGCTGCTCTTGATCAACATGTTAGTGTGGGTGTTGCTCATGGTTGCCCCAATTACTTAGATTTACATGACAGGCTGGTGCAGCAGGTCAGGCAGCCTGAGCATTGCCCTGACAAGGAAATGTAAGTGCCAGGGAGAGAGAAATATCATCTACTTGCTGTCAGAAAAGTACAGAGAGCAACAATGTCAAGTGCGAAAGTAAACGTTCTCAGTACAGTACATTTATCGTTTTGTACATCATTTGGCTACTACAGTGTGTGGTATGACTATTCTGATTCAAAGAATGCTGCAGTATTCAGTAGGAGGCTGATGAAGATTACTCTTTTCACAAACTGACATGCAGATGTTCACGTTCACTCAATATGTGTGGTTTGCTGGCCATGAGTGGAGCAGCCAGTGGAACACTGCCTTATTATTTCATTGGTACCACAAAGTGCCAAATTAAAATCTGCCAAATTTTATTTTGTCATGCTTTATATCCACCAAATATTATCTTAATCAACTAAAGCTATACACTGTTTTGATCCCTATTTCAAATCGTGTGCACCGCACAATGTACATATATGGCAGAATATCATGACAATAGGTAGAAACATTTGAAATCTATGGTATTCAGTGGAAGGTTTATTCAATGTGTGTTTCAGCATGGTTGACCATGCACACTTCAAGTCCTTTACATAAAATTCTAGTTACAAATATACCACTCAATTACCATTTGACTTTGGTCTCTTGGTGCCTATGCTGCTTTCTCCTTCAGGCTCATGTTTCCTTTTAACAGCACCAGCACTCAAGTCTGAGATGTATAACAAAGAATGAACACAAAGATAATTATATCAGACTGTTAGGCCAGTTTTAATTAACCGTTTAAACCAATAGTGCCCTGAAAATGATCCTACCATTGATCATAAAATGCCACACCTACCGAGGTAAATACCAGATCACTACTTTCATTTTTTTTTTGCCAATCACAGCAGCACAGCCAGAAACACTTATTCCACTTGGCTTTAATTTCCATTGAAATGTACAAAACACTGAAAACTCTAGAGTACATTTTCTGTGCACTTTGCTAGCAGACATTAGATTACTGTCTCCTTACTGTCCAAATCTTAGCTACACTGGTGAATGAACATGACAGCTGGAACCCAAACGCAACACACTCAACATCTTTGACATATTAAAAGTTTGTGGATTAACGTACTCAACTTACCATAGAAACAAGTTAATAGACACACTAATCTATTGTGCATACTTTCTTTCTGTCATTATGTACTTAATTTGCACATCTGGTTGTTGTGTGTGCCAAGAAATTGTCAGTACAGCACCATGCATGCATCACGAAGTTGAAGTTGTCAAAGATGGGAACATGGTAAAACATATGGAAGCATCTTGCACTCTCCAGGCTACCCTCGATGCTAAACATCTTGCATAACAGCTCACAAGTGACCTGGCCTACTACCTCTCCAGTGCAGTAAGTACTTCAAACATCTTGCCTCAGCTGGCAATAAAGAATGGTTTGATGTTGTTAGACAAACTAAAGGAAAGTGAAAAGCCGACTGCCAGTGGAAATCGACCCCAGGACTCCTAGCTGGCTTGAGCTAACAATGGACTGCCATGCACTGAGCTACTGTATAATTTGTGCAAAATAATTTGGTACAAATTAAAGCATTTAAATTACTGAAATTCCAAATAAATAAATAGAAGATTTGCCCTGAAGTAATTAGAGGAAAACAGCAGCCAAGTTTTTGAGTTGGAAGGCTTAAGGAATGGCAATTGACAAAAATTGAACTGGCCTGGCCACCCTCAGTTAGCTGCCATATGTACAACAGCCAGTAGTTAGACCTTAGCCTCTATCTACATGCATATTTGCTTACACCGGATGAGCAAGTTTCTAAGGTGCTAAAACTTTGCATGAAGACATCAGTTATACTTTTGCACTAAGGCTTCTAGCCGACATTAAAGAATGAGTTACATGGCATAATATACAGCAGTTTTTGACTTTAGTCTCATTATGGTAGACAAGACTAGGCATGTGGGGAACATGGACAAAAAACCAGTGTATTTCACCACTGTCCCTAGCTGTACAATCATCACCAAGAGCCAAAATAGTGTGTTTATTTGTACTACTGGACATCAGAAATGCCACCTCACTGTAGTTGGGCCATCTCACTGTACTTGCACCAAAACGCATTTCTGCTGTATGAACTATTCAAATTTTGCTTGTACGAATAATTAAATTGGAATACTTTTTCCGTGGACATACGAATGTTTTCTTGCAAACACATTGTTCCAGACAGTATGCTTGTCACTACATGTGGCCCTACTGGCCATGTCGCACAGAAACTTTGAAAGGCAGACATAACGGCTGTCTCTGTATTTACATTCCCTCACCAGGGTCAATATCTCTTGTAATTGTGATGGAAGATATCCCTTGGATGCCAGTGACTTTGATGTGATGTACAAGTCTCTCATAAGGTTGTTCTGTTCTTTGCAAGTGAAGTTCCAGCTGGCAGGAGGGAGGAATGGAGTTACGATAGTTGTCCACTTCAGATTGTGTGAGCTGTACATGGAAAGACAACAATGGCACATTAAGAGGCATGTGGATTGTGTGGCCTCATTTATGTAATATAATTACTTGCCTGTTGCTTATTTATATAAACAACAGAAGTTGTCAAACAAATGCAAAAACATTTACTACATTTACCAAACACTGCACTATCTAAGGTAACACAGAAGTTAGACTTACACTAGCAGGATGTGCCATGGGGACAATTGACCACCCACTGGATAGTTTAATCCCATCCTTAGGAATGACCAGAGTAACTTTGTCCCTTTTGAAGACAACTGTCTTGCGTAAACTTGGTTCCACGTCTTCTTTTGGATAGTATTTTTCCAATGTCTGCAAGAGGGAAAGATAGCTACCTAATATACAGAACTGCAGGTGAAAGTTAAGAGCCAGATACCTATAGTAGTGTATATTAACAGAGATAGCTACCTGCAGGCAAAGGTCGAGATTTCGAACCATAGTAAAGTCCATTTTCCATGTGTTTCTTGTGGGTCTAGCTTGGATATAGTATGTGAGTGCTACATAGTTTTTCTCGTCACTCTGTGGAACAGTTTCATCATCAACATCTCCTTTCTGCTCCCTACTGTGACTTTGAGTCCCCTTCTTATTCTTTGCAATAGCCATACTAGAAAACCGGTCTAGTTGCACAGTTCCATAGTCACTGCTAGTGGTGAAGACTCCTCCAGAGAGTGGTTTGAACTGGTAGGGAAGTGTTTCCTGGTTGCATTTGGAAGTGACAAATGTGAGGTGTGTCTGTTCAGTTGGTTCTAGGTATGCACAATGCTGCAGCTCTAGTGTGACTGGCTGGTCTAGGAATTTTGCTGGAAAGGAAATCCAGTAGACTCCACTAACTAGCTCCATGTCATCTGGAAGATGGAATTGGCCACTTAGGCTGGCCTGGATTTTCATGGTCATAGGGGAACTCCTTGCGTCCAGGGCATCTGCTGGGATGTGCAGCCGTAGACCATGCCCCTCCCAGTCATAGTCAAGAGGCTCTCCTGGAATCACTTTCAGTGCCACTTCACCTACGTTGTCAGCCCCTCGAATTGATACTGTATGTAGAAAAGAGTATGACAGTATTAACCATGCAAAAGTGGATGTTGTTTTGGAAGGTGGGAGGATTGGGTTACCACAGTCAGTGTCCATTAATGTGCACACAAGACTGTATGGATGACTGCATGTGGATGATTTTTCTACTACTCATTTAAATAAATAGCTCGGAATCAGGGTCTGAATGGGCAGGTGATCAACATGGTCTTTTTAATGGTAGTCTTCGGCATGTATAGTAAGACCTGATGAGAGGGACCATATAGTCCAGAGCCGCATAGAGAAAGGCAGTAGGACTAGCTGACGTAGCTGAGTCAAGATATATCACCAACTCAGAGGCAAAGACACATAAAAATGATGTTGTAATGAACAAGGTGAGCAAGATGTGAGATTTGGTTGAGTTGCTGAATACGAGACAAGAAATGTGAGAACATCTACCCACGTCTTGGATGGATTACGTTCTTAAGGTCATGAATTATACCAAAAAAGAGAGCAGGAGAAGGCTTGTCAAACTTTTTACTAATAAACCTGTTGCCAGACATGTTGATGATGTTTCTCACTTCATGCTTGTAATGTGATCTAGAAGATTGTGTAATCTGATGAAGGACACTTAAAGAAGAGGAACCAGCTAAGAGTTTGCCAGAACACTTTGCCATTTTTTTCAGTTTTGTTTTTCCAAATTCCCCATACCATGTCTACTAATCTGAACGCATTACTAATTACCCAGGCATGAAAGTTAAAAATATCAGTGAGAACATCTATCTTGCGAGCAGATATCTCCCCACTTTCAGTTAGTTTCTCATCATCTCCTCTCTTTCCTTGACTTCATTAATGTGACTGTTGTGAACCTCAGTGCACTATGCACATTCCTGACTTAAAGGTTCTGTGACAACTTTGTGTCACTTTGCCCATCCACAGCTCACTCTTCCTCTGTTCCAGACTGGAGTAACCTCCGAACAAAGGATACATTGCGGACAGGCCATTTGTCCTTGTAGAGAGGTTCAGAGGTTTTCTTTTAAACCTATTGGAAAGTCCTTGAAGACAAAAAACTAACACTTAAGGTGGCACAGTACCCTGGATTTTTAAGGTCAACAAACCTGGAATCCAAGCTGATAGACTTCTTTGTCTTGTAATTTTAGTGCACAGTCCGTTTTGAGAGTCTCAAACCGTTCACGGTCCGTAAAATTGGGGATTTTCCCCATTTCCTGTCGGCATTGCCATCCAATAATCAGTTTATAATTAAGTTAGTTAAGATGTGGCCTGGCGGCACCCTTCATGTGGTGCTCGGAACTTTGAAGATAAGCTTAGATCGACTTAAAAAAAAAAAAAAAAAAAGAGAAGGAGTTTAGTAGAGTGCTGTAGTGTCAGTAGCTGTGAGTAGTGCGTGATGCCTGCTTGTGAAAGCAAGCTTGTGTCTAGAAGCAGCAGAAAGGCCACAGTGGCCAAGACTGTATTTGTTGAGTAGGCCCAGGTCTCACGGCCGTATGCCTAGTCTAGTTGGTGACCGTGGCCAGGTGCTTCGAGTGCTGGGCTGGGCTTTAACTAGAATACGCAATTTATCGTTTGTGCTACAGTCTGACAGACAAGGGAGCTGAACGGTGGCTGTGTGTGGAACAGAGCCGTGAGTTGTTTAGCGACATAAGGGGGAGAGGTGGGGCTAGTAATGCTTGCTTCCACTCGTGAATGAGCCCCTCCCGTAGACAAGCTGTGAATTTTTCGAAATGTGCATTCATTTTGGTGCAGTCAAAGTTGTCCATTCCAAGAGTAGTGACAAACATGAGTCTAGCCTGACTTTGAGAGTAGCTTTGAACAAAAGCTGGCATAGATTGATTTGAGATACATTGGTGGTTGGGACGCTACCTACAGTGAGCGTGTAGATGCGTCCATCGAGTGGCAATTTTGGGTTCATGAATATATTAATGAGCTACTAAAACCCTTTTTAAAATTAGGCAAAGCAAGATTGCCCTAAACCAAACCCTAACCCTGAAACTAGGAGTAACCCTGGTCCTGACTGTAACCCAAGTTTATGTTTTCGTTAACCTCCGCCGAGGGACGACCGTGCCACCTTAAAGTCTTTAAAATGATATATTCTATGCATATATTTTCATTTTGATGGTTTTTTGAATTGCAAGATGGCGAGAGCAATACTACTTGCATAGAAAATGTAGAATGATTGCAATCATGATATACTGGTATTTATACAATAACGCTCGATTGTTATTTTTCTTATTTGTGAGTGCAGTAGAAAGAACGAATTGGTACCTGTTCGCCTACTCCCGTTTCACCTACTCCTGTTCGCCTAGCCTCGTACCCAGGCTCCTCCCCTACACCTAGCCTCATACGAGGCTAGTTTCGCCTACTTTAGACCATAAAGAGGCGTTTCGCCTACTCGTAAAAAAATTATATTGGGCATCAAAGTGATGTCCAAGTGATGTCAAAGCAACATCCTGAAGTAGACTTGTCTTTGAAAATCTATTTGGACCATGTCAAAGTGACATCCTGTGCTATGACTGGCTTTGTCTGTACCAAGAAAAGAATGTGAAATCATAGGTTGTCATGTGGAAGGTATGTGTTTATGCTCTTCTTCCCAACAAATCTCGGGCAACATATGTGAGAGCTTTTGAGTTGGTGAAACAAAAAGCTGATAGCCTTCAGGTCAGCCTTGAGCCCCAGATTATTCTATCTGATATTGAACTTGCCATCAAACAGGCTGTGGAGCTGAGCTTTCCAACCACTGATTAATGTGCATTGTATACTTAAAGTGCATTTATATTCTGTGAGTAGGCGAAACGCCACTTTTTGGTCTAAAGTAGGCGAACACCGCAGCATATCCGAAATACGGAGGTATCCGTTATGGGCATTCGGTTACTTCCGGTAGGCGTGGTAATGTGTGCTCGGACTGATGAGGTCGGGCTGCTGTACCCTGGCGAGAAAGGCTAGCACGATGAGCAACAGTGCTAATATAATGCCCAGTCTTTGAATCCAGCGACGGTGGTGCACAGTCTTACGAAAGTGGTCGACAAGCGTTCGCATGATGTACAAAACTATTGGTGGGTGTTCATCAGTGTCCATTTCTCGGAGGTTCAAAATGTATTAGTTCTGTGGTAAAATCAATTGGGGGCAAGTGATCTGTCCTATGTAGAGACCGCTTTTTCTGAGGGTCCGAGGTTTTACTGTATAGTGCTAATTTGTCCAAGAGAAGGCTAATGTCACTTGGAATGTACAAAGACAGCATCAGCTAGGTGGTGCATCCCTTATGGAATGCAAAGACCCACAATGTATTTGTGGGCCAAAAGTGGTCGAGTCAATGAAGGGACACATCTTTGGTGGGTTATTGAATCGGTTGATGGTTTGCCTTACCTATCTTCGCTAGATTCTTCTTGTGTGTTCTGAAGCAGTCATTCTTTGCTTGCGCATTTGCTCTTCAGCATGATCACGTGGAATATACAATACCTGTGCACACGTGCCGACTGCCTACTCCAATTAAAATGTGATAGATATACATACATACATACATACATACACAGAAACGCAAACTGACTACACTTCACGATTTTATCAGTCTCATGTTTAGGTGCTCAGCAAACAAACACACACAAATAAGATAAGTTCAGAAAGTAAGTGGCTGTCATCAAGTAAATGCCACATTGCATGTTGTATTATTGCTTTCTGTTGCAAGAACTCTGACACATTGTGTGTACAGGGATCCTAGTAGAAACATAGAAGTTTAATATTGTATAGCAAACCTCCTGTGAAACTGATACCAATTTCGTTTATAGGATGTCATCAAACCAAACTGGTAGTCCATCAGTAGAGTTGATAATTTCTTAATAAGTGGTTTGCTTTGAACCTCATACTGACTGCTTTGCGCAGCAATAGTTCACCTACACACTAGGTGTGGCTTACACAATATTATTGGTAGTTCCTTTGTAAGGCACCCAATCCATATTCAATAAGAATTTATTCTATATGCCTTTACATGTTCTTTCCAGAATTGGCTTTTTCTTAACTGCATCGTCTTTTCTGTCTACTCCTGGTGCCAAATCCAGATCTGGTTCTGACGTCACTGCAATGAAGAAAAGTGCACATGTTGTCTTATTTACAATATAGGGACAACACAAGACAAGTATTCTCAGTTGAAGTTTGGTGTCATCCATGCAGATCAAGGCCCAGGCCCCCCACCCACTTTTGGCTATGGTTTAGAGCTTAAGTTTACATCTCTCTTTATCCAGCAAAACATGAATATAGGTTGTGAATCAAATTCATTTTATTATTGCATGTTTGTGGTGGAATTCTCACTACATACATTCAGGTAATATTGTAAACTCAGGCAGTATTCATGTACTATTACATAATCTTTATTGGCACACGACGACCACCCAAGGGATGTGACCCTAAACCCATGGCAAAAGGTGGAAAGTGGCATTGACCAAGGCACTGCAACTGAGTTGACCCATCTTGGTTGAGTGTTCCATGTTTTTCAGTGCATCTATCTGTTGAGTTCAATGCCTCCTCAATGTCTCAATTGGCTATTTTTTCTATTTTCCATCATAACATTTGTTTGTTTTTTCTCACTACATATATTCCTATTAACTCAAGGCAGTATTCATGTTAACTTTATTGGGACATTGACCACCCAAGGGGTGTAACCCTAAACCATGGCAAAAGGCAAGAAGTGGTATGAGCCAAGGTATACTGTAACTGAGTTGACCCATCTTGTGTTTTCCCTGTTTTTCTGTGCAGCTACCAATGTCTCATATTTTCTCCTTTTTTGTACCTCAGCTCTATGTTAACATCGTTGGTCATTTGGTTTTCTATACCCAATATCTCTGCCATGATTTATGGCATCTTTGGTCTACTCAACGTTCCAGCAAAACATGAATATAGATTAAAGTCATTTTATTGCATGTTTGTGGTGGAATTCTCACTACATACATTCTGGTAATATTGTAAACTCAGGCAGTATTCATGTATTATTACATAATCTTTATTGGCACACGACCACCCAAGGGATGTGACCCTAAACCCATGGCAAAAGGTGGGAGGTGGCATGGGCCAAGGCACTGCAACTGTGTTGACCGACCTTGATTGAGTGTTCCGTGTTTTTAAGTGCAGCTATCTGTTGAGTTCAATGTATTTTCTCCTCATATTTCTTCAGCTCTATCTTCACATTGTTAGCATTTCTATGCTTGACACAAAACTAGATGTGGGTGACAAATTCATTTTTACTAAGCCAAAGTCACAAAATATTCTGTATTCGCATTTGCTCTCTACACCACCACAGGATTCAAGATAAATAATTCACATATGTAATTATAATGCAAGCTAATCATCAGGCCAGAGGAATAGGCATGTGTACATCATGCTCAAAAATTGTCTAATTATGCTAATTCTGCAATTCCAAAATTTCTAGCTTATTATGCCTAATAAAGTATGCTTGAAATTATGCTCACAAATAATTGCCTTCAATATACAATCAAATTGTGCAAAATACAAACAACCAAATCTTGTTGGTGACGGCAATGAATAGTCACGCAAACCACATCTCTTGCAGAGGGTGTAGCTTGTGTGACTAAGTGACTAACTGCTGCAAAACTCAGACTCAGATGCCAGCTGTTGATCACTGGACTTGCTGTTTGCTGAGCTGCAACTCTTGTAGTCTAGTCACTGTAGTCAGCAACTAATCACTAACGATTTTACAAGAGCATGTGTAGCCTTTTTGTAAAATCACTCTATTATGCTCCTAATTTTACATATTAGCTATGTTATGAATCATGCTTGCATGCTCAAGGATACTAATTATGCTCAAAATTATCCCTACAGAGGAAGCAATAGACATCCAATCTGAGTGTTCAATTATTATGTGGGTAAAATTCTCATTAACACACAAGACTGGGAAAGTGGTGCTAGCTACACACATTCTCCATGTTTTTCTGTTTGGTCATTAATTCCCACTGGCAGTGGTCAGGAAATGAGACTAGTGTGCTCACAGGTTCTCAGCAGTATAGTGAAGTCTAGCTATTTGTGGAATTCATGTCTTGCTCCTCCCTTGAATGCTAAGGCGGCTGTAAAGCCAGGTAAAGCCTTCAAATATCACCGTGATCGGTCACTATTTCAAACATCTTGGGAAGCATCTAAAATTGTAAGCTAGAAAGGAAAAAGAGAGCTAAACATTTTCATTACCCACTGCACTTTCTTGGTAATGTGAATCATTATCTGCTGGTGTGGAGGAGGAACTGGCCTGGGTGGGGCAGACTTCACCACCTACATTGGGATAGACACAAGAATATGTAGGCAGAAGTTGCAGTGCATAGCTACCTGGCGGCAAAGATTCAAACTGCATGCTTGTAGACATACAGCTATTATGTAAAATTAAGGTGGTTTAGTTGCATACCTGAGCACAGTTGCCAACATTCCATTTATCTGATTTGCAAATGTGTTCTCCAAAGGCATTGTGCACATAATAATATGTACTAGTAGATATTCATGTTTGTTAGTGCATACAGTCAAATTACATGAGGTTCATCAACTTTCATTTTTAATCTTTTACGTACAACCCATTATTTGAATTGGCATGTGTGGTTTTAGGTTTACTAAATTTATTGCTGACTCATCATACATAACCTTGCAGTGTGATAGTACAGTCTACACACAGTCCTCAAATTTATTCAACCCACATAACTGCATGACGCTATCAAATCCAATATGAATAAACTCAAGTAATGGGCAACTTTCAAGATTTGTGTACTCCTAGTAGCAAACCTAATTCTCCATAGCCTGTTGTGAGACCTGTCCTATTGTAAGTTCATAGTTGTGCTATACCTGCTAGGTGCTTCATGTGGTAGTAAAGTCAGTAGACAGACAATTTGTCTGTTTTTGCTATCCAGCGAAGTTAACGATCCTGTTGCTCATGGAAGTACTTGATAATGACTGATACGGCTCATAGAGGCCATTGACTAATCTAACGCAGACATCTCGAGTGTGTCATTAATGCACTTTTACTGTGGCTGCTATTTTTTTGGGGGGCCATCCCTACATATGCATGGCCATGATATAGGTTTGCTCTAAGCACATGTTCTCTTAGTGAAATGGGAGTGAGATTTAAATGTGACACCACTTGCAAGATTTAGGTGCATAGTGTATGTACTTGCCAGACCGGTATACAAGCTACAAAAGCCATGCCTTATTCACCAGGAGAGGGTTAAACTCTGGGCAGTATTCATGCATTGTTACATAAATAATTGTGCCTCATTAGAACTTTAAATCATCTTCAATTCTTTTCAGTGTATAGCTACATAGTGTGCATATGACATGCTTCAATTACCTGGAGACACCATTTCTTGTAGTCTTGTCAACAGTTCTTCAGTGAAAGGTCGTTCTTCTGGGTTGTTATGGAGACACTGTTTGATCAGCTTTACTAGTGAGTGATTGCTTGACAACAGCTGCTCAGCTTTCTCAACAAATCGCTGCCGTCTCTCCACTTCAGAGCAGGCACGAAGTTCTCCTGTTGTTTTATCAGTGTAATTTGGAGGGAGAAGGGGTCGTACTGGTGTCTGGATGGTGGTGAAAAGTGCCAAATGTCCAAACTGGAATACATCTAGGCTAGGGCTACACTCTTCATAACCTTCAAAAGGATTGTATTCCCGAGACTGTTGCAAAGAAGTGAAGGTGCCTAGAATCATTGACTGAGAACTCAAGATTTGGGAGTTTCCAAAGTCTGCTATCTTTGCCCTCAGCTTTGAGTCCAACAGCACATTGTTTGCAGTCAAGTCTCGATGGATAATGGGAGGTTCGTTGTTGTGAAGGTGGGTCAGTCCATTAGCAATGTCACATAAAATGGATAATTTTGTCTCAATTGGACAACTTTTGTGATTTGGATCCTCCAGGTAGGAATTTAGATTGTACTCCATTCGTTCCATTAAAAGCACAGGTAGAGGTTGATCCGAAAGAAAACACACTCCCATAGTTTGCACAATGTTTGGGTGGTTGACTTCTATCATGATATTCAATTCGTCTTTTATTCTCTTCTGCACAGCTGTTGTGTGATTTTCAGACATTGTTCGAAATATCTTCCCAGCTACAGTTTTCCCCTCACATCTCAGCTCAATGACCGATCCATATGCTCCACTTCCTAACACCTTTCCAGTAGGTATGGCTTGCTTAGTTTTAGGTCTCAGCTGCTTCAGCAAAGTACTCCGCAAATTACCTGAAGAAGTGGTTGGTGGAAATGTCATATTATATCACCAACATGGCATAATACAGTATACTACTATACTTACCAGAATTTTCATCCATGTTCCGCAGGTATGAAGCAATCTCATTTTCATTTTTTTCACAAGCAAGTTCTAAAGGAGTTTGTCCATTGCCGTCCCGGACATCCAGTTTACATAGGAAAGTCTCCACTAGTAGCTTTACTACATCCAGTCGTCCATTAACTGCTGTAACATGGAGTGGTGACGCACCACTATTATCACATGGGGAGTCAATCGAAAGATTATTGTCTGCAATTAAGTATTTTACTTCCTCAACTCTTCCATGTTGGCAGGCGTGATGAAGAGCAGTTCCACCAGATTTACCCCTCCACTTTGGGTCACAGCCCTTACGTATAAGGTATTTCATTACGTCAAATCTGCCTCCCTTAATGGCTTCATGGAGTGGAGTTTCATTGTGACGATCTTTACATTTCATCTCACATTTCTGTTCTTCAATCAGGTATCTAACTATACCTAAACTTCCCTGTGAGGCTGCTACATGAAGAGGGGTAAGGTCTGTATCATCTTTGCATAATGGCTCATTATACTCTGACTCTTCCAGAAGAAATTTTACTACATCAATGCTGCTCATCTCGCAAGCATTGTGAAGAGGAGTTCTACCCCATCGACCTGAAACCTTAGGGTCACAGTTTTTCTCTGTAATTAAAAACCTGACAACTTCTAGGTTACCACCCAACGCAGCGTCATGGAGAGGAGTGTTTTTCTGGTTATTTGTGCACCTTACATCGCAGTTGCAGTCATCTACTAAGTATTTCACAGCTTCCAGAGTCGCAAAGCGCGCGGCCCAATGCAGTGGAGTGTTGCGCCACTTAGTATCTGTGCACATTGGATCACACTTACACTTCTCTACTAAATACTTCATAACTTCTAGGTGGCCGTAATGGGAGGCCCAGTGAAGTGGAGTTTTGCCGTACTCAGCATCTTTCCACTCCGGATCCTCTGGGTTAACGTCCTGTTGCTCTACGAGGTTCTTCACTTTTTCGAGGTCGCCCTTACGACAAGCTGCCACGATTTCGTTCGCCATAGATATTTGACAACCAGCTAACAGGTACTCTTTACGGTATAATTTTGATGAGCAGTCGCGATCGAAGGAAATAAGTAGCGCGCGTTAATTGACCACGTGATCCTGAGTCTTGATTACTCAGCGCGCGTGAGGGTATGTGGCTATTGCAGTCTCGAGTTGGAGTTCGGGTTGGCGCATACCTATTGGTTGGTTGGGTCTGACTTGCGAGGCTAGACATCAAAGGGGTGCAGCTAAGTGCAGGTGTGCTCAGAGATCGCTTCTTATTGAGATCCGGCGAAGACTAGCGCCAAAACCTTTACCTGGTAAACGGAAGGTATGGGGCACTATGAAGATTTGCCCATCCACCACTGTCAAAAGTGTCATTTCACAGCTGACATGCATTACTGATACTAGTATTCAAGTCAAACGAAAGTACAAGATGGCAGAGAGTGGCAAAGTAGCAAAATGGTGGCATGTGGTAAGCGGTGATGAGGGTACAATGGCTAAACTGGAGGAAGAATGGGGGAAAGTACAAATACAGACATCCTGGGTAATCAAGCCATGTCTTTCATATGTTGACGAGATCCCAGGAAGCATCTCCATCAACCCTGTTAGTGATGAACTACGTGCTATGCCCATAACCCCCTCCCCTTCCCCTTCCCCTCTCTCGACCCAATCCCAAGTTACTGACGAGGGTAATGCACAGGAAGCTGCTTCATCTACACCCACAACCAGTGTCGCTGAGAACTCTGATACCAACAGTGTCAACAAAGTCCCAAGCGACAATTCTCCTTTTTTAGGAGAACACTAAGGTGCAGGACACATTCCTTGGAAGGCGTAAGCTATGATAATACTATACCTGTAACTAATAGACAAACAATACACTTACAATGTACACCAGAACAATCTGACTCCAATGTTTCTATCCTATATTATAATGCGAGAAGTATTCTGCCAAAATTAGCTTGTTTACGTGCTGAAGCCGTTGCAAACAATCCTTCCATCATCTGCATTGTTGAAACCTGGCTGTCAGAAAATATATCTGATAGTGAGATCTCAATTGAGAACTATCAAATTGTCAGATTGGATCGGAATAGACATGGTGGAGGGGTTTTAGTGTACATTCACAATTCCCTGAGCTGGGAAATTCTACAGAAGGGTCCCAATGATCTAGAACTTGTAGCTCTGTCTGTTAGTTCAAGTACCGTTAACACTGTCAAACACTGTGTTTCAGTTTTGTATCGTCCACCTTCTTCATCTGTTAGTTTTTTTGATAGCCTTTATAATACCATTTTGAATTTGTCACCTCATCAGTTCTCTAGTTTTGTATTGGTAGGAGATTTTAACGTCGATTTTTGTAACACAGACCATCCTTATTTTTATAAACTCAACAGTATTCTCCAGATGTTGTCACTGTCCCAAGTTGTAGGTACCCCCACCCACACATGTCCTAATGGGAATTCTTCGCTGATTGACCTGGCCCTTGTATCCAATACAGCTCTGCTTCACCATTGTTCTACAATGCCTCCTATTGCAAATTCTGATCACAATGGACTTCAACTCTCATTTAAGTGGAGACTAAGCGGCAGACAAGCGCAACAACCCCCTAGGACCATCTGGAGGTATAGAAATGCTGACTTCAGAATGGCATGTCAGATGTTTGATGATACTGATTGGGATAGTTTATTACCTGAGGAAGATATCGATACCGCAGCCACCAATTGGCACAGAAAGTTCATGGATGTCATTTCTATATGCATTCCACAACAAACATTGAAAGGAAGGAGGAATGTACCCTGGCTGACTAAGAATATAATCCGCCATATGAGAAAACGAAATGCGGCGTTCCATGCTACTAAGAGATCGGACAGGCCTGAAGTAGCAACTAAGTACAAGAAATTACGTAACAAAGTTGTAAAGATGCTACGGGAAGCTAAGAACTTATACCTCAACAGGCTTAATGTAGGAAGCAAAAAGCAGTTCTGGAAGGCGGTAAAGGTACTTAACAAGCAACAATCCACGATCCCAACTCTTCATCATCAGGAAACCACCGCAGAAACAAACTACGAGAAAGCTACTATGCTCAATGAGTATTTCTCAACTTGCTTTAATGCATCAGTTCCTCCCCTGTCACAGTTAGATGAAGAGAGTCAGACTCACATGGAGTTTGGATCTACCTGTTCTGAAGACCTCCTATGTACCACGGAGGAAGTCCTGTCATACATCCAAACATTGGATGCCACTAAAGCCAGTGGTCCAGATGGGATATCCATTAGAATGCTCAAACATACTGCAACAAGCATCGCTCCATCCCTTGCTAAGCTTTTTAATATTTCCATCAAACTCGGGCGCTTTCCAACTTGTTGGAAAACTTCTTCTGTTGTACCTGTACCAAAGTCATCTAAACATAATGAGGTTGCCAACTACAGACCAATATCCCTTCTACCGGTAGTGAGCAAACTGCTAGAGCGACACATTCATCAAGCAATCACCACCCACCTCAATGAAATTAGACCACTCTCCAATAAGCAGTGGGGATTCCAACCTGGAAAATCCACAGTTACAGCTCTTCTGGCTGTAACACATGACTGGCTTAAAGCACTTGAATCCAGGCACAATGTATGCTCTGTCTTCCTCGACCTCCGCAAGGCCTTCGATTCAGTTCCTCACAGGCTGCTTTTAGAAAAACTGAACACGTATGCACTGGATTCCCGCATCCTCTCATGGCTGCACAGCTACCTTGCTGAAAGAAAACAACATGTGGTTGTCGGCGGTGATTCATCTCCTGATTCACCTGTGCTTTCAGGAGTTCCGCAGGGCTCCGTTTTGGGTCCACTACTATTCCTCATTTATATTGATGATGTGTCGTCTCTCAAGCTGTCTGAAAACACAGTTCTAAACCTCTATGCAGATGACATGCTCCTATACAAACAAATTAAGTGCAGTGAGGATTACCAGCAGCTACAATTGGACATTGACAAAATCAGTTCATGGGTAGATAACAATCATCTATCACTGAATCCAGCTAAATGTAAGACCATGCTGATCTCACGAAAGCGAAATCTCAGGTATCCTCCACAGTTCCTGCTAAATAAGGTACCACTTGAACAGGTAGAAGCCTTTAAGTACTTGGGAGTTCTTATTTCATCAGACTTGTCTTGGTCCAGGCACATAGATTCCATCTGTGCAAAAGGAAAGAAACTTATTGGTCTACTATATAGAAGATTCTCATCTAACGTATGCAGTGAAAGACTGCTAGAAATGTACAAAACTCTAGTGCGTCCTCACCTTGAATATGCCGCCCCTGTGTGGGATCCCCACCTTTTAAAGGACATAGAATCTGTGGAGAATGTGCAAAAATATGGACTAAAAATGTGTTTGAAAAGGTGGGATCTAGGCTACCAGGAACTACTCCATCTCACTCAAATTCCTACACTTGAAAACAGGAGAATATACTTAAAACTTTGTACTGTATTTAAGATCATCCATGGTCTCTTTTCTTTTACACCTGATGTATTTATGCCTCAACCTAGTAGACATGATTATAATTATAATCTCCCCTTATTGTATCAACCCTATGCACACACTAACGCCTTCCAATCATCATTTGTTCCTAGCACTATTTCCATCTGGAATCACTTACCCCACGATGCACTTTTTGCACCTTCACTTCGCACTTTTAAGTTGAATGTTGCACCTATGTTCTTGTAATTTTATAATCAGGGTACATACTTGTATTAGCCTAGGAAGCTATTATGTATCCTTTGCATTTGCATAAATTATCATAGAAAAAAAAAAAAAAAAAAAAAAAAAAAAAAAAAAGAATGTGCGATATACATGTACGTGCATCCACAAAAGTTTAGATTGTTGGCTTATACGAAAATTACTGTTAGTTACTGTGTTAGTTACTACAACGCCTCGGCATTTTCTGCAATGGCAGCCATGTATCTATCAGCAATCTTTACTGTCCCTATAATACCTATCACCCTAGACTACTCAGTCATGCCAAAGCCCAAGCCCAAAGCCAGTTCTAAAGCCCAACAGAAGGCTTGTGACCTGTGCTGTGACCAACTGGAGGAACAACATGAAGAGTTGGTCTGCAAGGGAGGATGTAACAGCACCGTGCACCATTAATGTGTTTGAGTTACCTGCAAGCACTATGCCAAACTCACCACAGACGAAAACCCTTTACATGCCAGTACTGTCTGTATGCTGAGAGCGTACAAAGCTATGGTTGTACAGTTACAGTCGGACGTCGAGAATCTCAAATCAGAGTTAGCCAGTATGAAAGCCGCCCTACAAGCTAGAACACCAGAAGGACGAGCAGAAGACAAAACTACAGAAGGCGCACCACTTAGTTATGCCAAAGCAATATCAGGAGGAGGAAAGAAGCCACCCCAACCTATTACTACTCCCAGAACACAACCTCAACCAAGGTTTGTTTCTGACAATAAATTTAGCATTCTGTACGGAGTGAATGAGTGTCCCCCAGGCTCCCTCGATTGACCCGCTTAGAATCTGATAAAACTAGCGTGGTGTCTGTGTTTTCTACCCTCGACGGTACCATCCAAGCCCATTCCATCAAGGAATGCTACTGTCTTGGAAAGTTTGACCCTAAACGTAATAACACCAAACCTGGACCAATTCTTGTGCACTTTGTCAGAATGTCCGACGTCTCTAGCGTTCTAGCAAAAAGGGGAAGTCTGAAAAGGCCATACTCTGTTAAACCCATCATGTCTAAGGAACTACGAATAATTGAGTCTATTTTGCTGAAAGAGAGATGGAACTTGATACAAACCGGTATCTCCCGTACCCAAATAAGAATCTGCGATTCAAATATATAATAATTATGTCAATAAAAAACTACATGGCAAGGTAGTTGTTCATGTCCAGCAACACAGCTAATTTCAATTTCAGTCCCATCGTCTCCCCTAGCAACCACGGTCAACTACCCACAATGCCTGCTGCTACCACTGCATTGTCCAGGGCAGACACTGTGGAGCCACCCCCACCTAGCACAACTGAATTAAGACCCATAATGCATTCCTTGTCATTGTCTGACGATACCATGACGGCTGGCACCGATGACCCATCCTTACAATCATCCGGCCGGCACTAATGAACCCAGTCAATGACTATGCAATCGCAAATCATTACTCTTATGGAACACGCGTAGTTTAATGAACAAATTCAATCAATTTCAATCTGTAGTATATACTAAAATTCTGTGTAACCTAAACCTGGCTAAACAACATGATATTCAATAATGAAATTTTGCTGACATCTTATACAATATATCGCAAAGACAGAGTGAATCGAGGAGGCGGTGTCCTAGTTGCTATTCATAACTCAATCCCATCTCAACTTTGCCATACAAGCAATTCAATTGAAATGATCTCAGTGCATCTGAATATTAGACCGAAACTACTGCTGATATGTCTTTACATTCCCCCGAACTGTACTAGTGAATATCAACAAGAAACTTTACATGCTATTTCCAACATACAAGATGATGTCAGCACAATCATACTTGGGGATTTCAATACCCCTGACATTAACTGGTTAACCCTATGCGCAGCCATTCACAACAGTCTGAGGCTGCTGTCCGTTGCTTAGGACGCCATTTTCTAATTTTGTACGCATGCGCACACGAAGTCTCGTTCCCAGACCAAAGACCTCGGTCATTGGTCTGGAAGCGAGACTAGTACACAAGCGAAATGGCCAGCGGGCAGTACGCGTGGCTGGCACGGTCTTTCCCTTCCGCGGCATTGGGCAAGGCTTATGAACACCACGTAGGTAAGGCGCTACCTACTTGTAGCTACACTACAAATAGCCTACTCACAGCTTTAGTGAACTGTAAAGCTAGTAGTCTCGCGTAGCCAGACTCTCGCAGGGAGGGAGAGTCTGGTCAACTGCCCATATAAGAGTTGTTCCAACACCCACCCCAACTGGGGTGGGCGATAAGTAGCTGCGAACCACAGAGTTTAAATTGCTTCGCGATAATTAGTGTGAGTGAGGCTTCGTTTACTTGACACGTCGCTATTATAGCTGCACAATATAAACGCTGCGGCCGTGAAGGCACTTATCACCCACCCCAGTTGGGGTGGGTGTTGGAACAAGTCTTATATGGGCAGTTGACCAGACTCTCCATCCCTGCAGAGAGTCTGGCTACGCGAGACTATAAAGCTAGGTAGTCTCGCAAGCCACACCCTTCGCAGGAGAGAGGAAGGGTCTGGTCACGCTGCAACCATCGAGTTGTCGCCACGACAGAAACTTGTCGTGACCAATCAGGTCCGCGCTCTTCGTAGATCGCATCCGTTGTCATGGAGTACAAATACGTCACAATGTGTTTAGCGGATGTCAGCATCTTATTACCTAACCGCAATGTTCGATAATTGCGTTCCTCGGCGACAACTCGGTAGTTGCAGCGTGATCAGACCCTTCCTCTCTGCGAAGGGTATGGCTTGCGAGACTAAAAGCTAGGATGGTCAGTTGTCAGTATGATAGTTTTCTGTGCTGCAGCTGGTAAGTCGTCATGACAACTGAATCATGAAATTTGTTTCACAAAGTTTGGTAGGGAGAGTGGTTGTCCCTTCATCAGGTTCTAGCTGGCTATATTACACATAATTATTACTACTAAACTGTGAACGGTGCCGTTTCAAAAGTCCTGGTGTTGCAGTTACACTTGAAATATTCTTCTTAGGTCTAACTGTAACTGAGATCAACATCAAAAAAGTACAGAAACAAGACTTAAAAAACATTAAAAATGTAAAAAGATGTAGGGATGACATGCCAAAAAGTAGGCAAACAAGATAGGGATAATGCATGAAAGCAAAGGTCAACATATTGGCAAAGCCCCATCCCTACATCTTTTTCACACTACAGCTGATGCAATGCTGCTAGATCATATTAGCCTCGTTATGAGCCGGCATGTGGGAGAAGAAAAGGGCCTGGGGACAAGGCTAAAACCATGCCATATACTTAAAGACACTATCACAAGTCTGCAGTCTACTCCAACTCCCTGCTTAAGTTGTTGAAGAGGTTCCATATAACAATGCTACCAAGTAGGTCATACTAGCCTCATTCCCAGACCACATGGGAGGAGGAAGTGGCCTGAGAACAAGGCTATGGCCATGAACTGCCAGTGAAGGTTGTGAACTTGTGGTACGTTTTAGGAAGACCCCCATGCACTATCTAACTGTAGTGTGAAAAAGATGTAGGGATGGGGCTTTGCCAATATGTTGACCTTTGCTTTCATGCATTATCCCTATCTTGTTTGCCTACTTTTTGGCATGCCATCCCTACATCTTTTACATCTTTAATGCTTTTTAAGTCTTGTTAGAAAATAGTGTGAGCTAGGTGTGGCTAGCCATTGTTCTCAGATGCAGACACTGCTAGCTAAGGTGGAAAACAGAGCCATCTATGTACAGACCGCATGAGAGGTGTATATACTTGGCAGTAAAGATTGCTGAGGGCCATTGCTGCCATTGTGTACTTGGGTGGAGAGAATGGCAATGAGCAGTAGAAAATGCAGAGGAATGCTCAGTGACAGTAGAGATTGCTGATAGGTGTAGCTGCAATTGTACTCAGCTTTAGGGAACATTTGAATAATATAGGTAACTATAAAGTGATACTATAGAAGTGATAAAGCTGATCAAGTGATACTGAAAGTGAGAAGCAGATAATGAAAGATGCACTTGCACATCCATGCTGGAAACTTTGGAGTTCATCAACGAGAGGCTTGAGTGCCTTTAGAAAATCATCCAAACCGCATTGTCTCTGGTAGTGCCCTTTCCATGCAGCATCAAGGACAGTTCAATTCCCCACAATACCGATAATAGATTTGCAGCAGCGTGCAAAGATGACAGGGGGGCAGATTAGCCTCGTCCCCAGGCCACTCCCAGATTTTATCTTGCAGCCGTGAAGCACGGCTGCAAGATAAAATCTGGGAGTGGCCTGGGGACGAGGCTAGGGCAGATGGCAACTTGCTTGGAGTATCCAGTTGCACTTTCATTAGTAACCTAGCTAATAGCGATACTTCATAATAATCTCTGCATGCTTCTCCCAGGTATACATGATATCACTACATATGTATATCATATATATGTAACTGGCATTCAAGTTTTTGTTTTGAAAATTTAATTATTGATTGCAGTGTTCAAGTTTCAATTTGTTGGCTCAACTGATGATTTGAGGGCTGCACATCCAATTTATGCAGTTTGAAAAATCGTTTGTTGAATGTAACATTGAAGATTTGATTATTGATGGCAACATTCAATTTTCAGTTTGTGTGTATCAAATAATGGCTTGAATTTGGTGCCTTCCAGGCACTTAAATAGGCTTGCACGAGCTTCTCAGGACCTTCCTGGTAGTGAAAATGACCTTGAAGTTTGCAGCATCCAGCTTTTTTCCAGTTCGAAGAATTGATTGTTGAATGCAACATTCAATTTTCAATTTATTGTACTTGAAGATATGATTATTGATGACAACATTCAATATTCAATTTGTTTGTGTAAAATAATGGATTGATAGCTGCAACATTCAATTCTTTACAGTTTTGATGTGTGAGTCGAGTCTGTTACGGTTGAATTTCGTCGCTTCCTGTCGGAGATTCACGTTAATGGGTGAAAATGTAGCAAATGATCACACACAGTGTCTGCCAATAAATTGTGTATGTGCAAATGGGCGGAGTTATACTAAGCAGAATTGTCCCCCAACGTCAGGAGCTGCCTACAGACGTGGAATCTCGTGAGCAGACGCAAATCAAGAATCCATTCTCAAATACATTCGCGAGGGTGATAATCAAACACTTTGCTTCGACTTTGAAAAGACATGTCCTACCGCTAGACTAGCCTCGTTCCCAGGCCCTCGCCCAGCTTCCGGTCCTGGGAATGAGGCTACCGCTAGATTGCACTTCAATCCAACTGCTCACAATGCCTTTACCCAAGGACTTAGGGTTGATCTTAGCAGGACCCACCATAACTCACTTGAGCCTTTTGACCAACACCATCACGGCATGACCATTATGGATGACAACATCACAAAGAATCTTATCGGTACACAAGTGCATAAACAGTTAGAATCTGCTAGACATTACACCTTCCAGTTATATAACAATGTTTATTTATCTTTTACTATGTATTGCATACCTACATCTACAACTATGCTTATGCTTTGACAAAGCTACTAAGTTTTTCTCTCAAACTTGGTCCAATGCACTGGGAAAAAAAAAAAGAGTTATTGTATAATTATGTTATCCATAATAACTGTTTATGTAAACCAAGTTATATATACCTTGGTGTTTCTGAGCTATATTTTCTGCCAAGGCACAGTCATTTCCTCCAGCTGGGTCACTGACTGCTTTGACTAGCAGCTTCCAGGAAGGTTCCCCAAACCGTACCACATTGTAGGTCTTCTTCAGCCACTGAGTTAGAACTTCTAACAGACAATCTGTCACATCTTCTTTTGTGTTGATTGTATCCAGTGAATTAGGAGTAAGCCTCAAGGCAAGCCCAATATTCTTCCACTTACTAGCCACAGGAAGAAGCTCAGAGTAAATGTCGAAGAGATCATCTGAACCTGTACAGGATAAAAGGTCATGTCGTACATAGTTAAGTATGCCATAGTTAGAACAAAACTTTGTTGATCATTCGCATCACATACAACACAGAATGTATCATTCCTTACTGAGGACAATGGGGCTGGGATGTGGTGGAATCTCTCTAATGTCACTCCTTTGTGCTCCTGAATCTGTGGAAGCAAGAGTATCTATAGTGCCAATGCCATGAAAATGCATAATTATGAGTTGGTGTGGTGATTGTGATCAAAGTAGTGATGTTGAGATTCAATTGTTGGGTTGTCTGACTGTTGACCGTCAAGGGTGGGGGGTGGTTGGAATAGTTGCACAGGTTCTTCCCTTCATGTTCATGTGCCTAGTGGTCTGCTTACTTGCCTTCTTGAGGTGCCTAACCAGGGCCTTTTTAGATGAGTAGCTGTAGCTCATTCATAATGGTTTGTTAAGAAAGTAAGGGAGGAGTTGTCTATAGCTGGTATTCATGCATAGTGCCATTCTGGCCACAGCTTTTGTGTGGGTGCAGCAACTACACATCTCTATGTGAAACAGAGGACTCTCCTTTTACAACCTTGGACTGATAGAAGGCTTTGCGTACTTGTCGTATGTTACAGTTCCGTGCATTATCACAGACATCCTGCTAGTGATGCAGCACTTCAGATCAATTCTTTGATCATGAGTCCTCAACCATGTAATGTTGAACTATTAAATAACATCAGCCACACTGCATCCAATATCAAGGTGCATTAGCGGTTTCAGAGCTGCCAGGTTACCCGGGCAGGCGATACGCGCGGCGGAGCCGCTACGAGTTTCCGTAAGCAATATAACCACAATTGATCACAATTTTACCTGGGCAATGCCCGGGCTTGCCCGGGCCTGGAACCGCCAGTGTCAAGGTGATATACATATATCCAACTAGATTGCTTCAATTAGCCCACTCGATCACAAACCAGCTAAAGGATACTAGTATGTTTGTTGAAAGAGTAAATAACGTTCACCTTATAGCTTCACAATTATACATGTGACAGTCATGGGCCATGTACACATATTTTGATTACATCACCATTTTTGAAGCATCGTATCGCTGAATAAACTTCATCAAAGGCTGGCTCATACATGCTTCACAGTTGCATGAATATGTAATATTTCTACAAGGCATTGCCAATGCCATTTCATGGGTGCGGCAAACTGTCAAATTAAACATTGCCAACTTCAATTTCTATACTTTCTATCTGCTAAATATAATCACTGCTACTGTTTTCAGCTATAGCTGCAGTATTCTGGTCATCATAAGTGTTAAGTGCACTCAGTGGCGTAGCCGCCGATGCCAGGGCACAGCATGGGCACACTATGATCGTGAGAATTTCTTTGTAAAACGCAGAAGCAATGGGGGAGGGGAGGGGGGAATCTGTGAGAATGTCCCCCCAGAAAATCTTGGAATTTTTGCGCCCCCAGGCCAGGTCAGTTCTTAGGCTATTATAAGCCAGTACCATTGCATTGAATCTGGACCACTTCAACCATGCCTTTGTACAGATGTGTGCGTGGTGTAAAGTCACTTTACTACTTACGGCAAACTAGCGTACAGTGAGATCAGAGGAGCATACGAGACTTCGTTAATCTGAGGATACAGATAGCTATACTGCGCTGCGAACTTTATGCGCCCGATTTGCGATCGACAACGGTACTTTCGGCGCTGATAATTTGTAGGCACGCCTGCACTGGTGGGGTACAGCCTCAAGTTGCTAGGGCATGTGCCCCAGTGTGCCCCAGCTTGGCTATGCCACTGAGTGCACTGTGTGCTGATCTTAACATGCATCACAATACATGACAGCAAAGACACCACCATGATATCAATACACTTTAAGGTAATGGGTACATGTTCATGAATAAAATTATGTCACAAACTTGCCTGTACAACATTTCCTACAAAAAGCTACTGCAACAACCAGTCACTACAGAGGGCATTTGGCTATAGTTTGGAATTACACTAACTTGGCTCCAGTACACAGTCGAGTGACAGTAGGTGGCTGCTCAGTGGAGTACGAGTAGCTACAAAGCGCTACGTCAGTTTACTATGACAGTAGGAGGAACTAGGTGGTTTAAACAGAGCCAGAGCAACTCACTGCACAAAGTGTTTTTGCTAACATCTCGGACTAGAACAGAGTGACAGTGACTGAAAGGCTACTGGATATTTGCAAAATGGCTACCCAGTAACTTCACAAACAAATTAATGGCAAACTGTTTTAAAAACTCTTCATGTGGCCCTGCAGTGATGTTGGACAATTAGATAAAACGCTGGTTTACGGCATTCTGTGTGCAACAATGCAAGCGAACTGACGTAGTAGTTTGTACTCGTACTCCACTGAGCAGCCACCTACTGTCACTCAACTGTGTACTGCAGCAAATTAGTGTTATGCCAAACTATAGCCGAATTCCCTCTGTAGCGACTGGTTGTTGTAAAAATCTGGTAGCTTTTTGTAGGAAATGTTATACAGGCAAGTTTGTGACATACTAATTTTATTCATGAACATGTACCAGGTAACCTTAATTGCAAAATGTGATGAACTTCAAAGAAATTTTTAGGTTTAATTACGTTACAACTCAATTACCATCTGGTTTCAGTCTCTTTGTGTCTATGCTGCTTTCTTCTTCAAGCTCATGTTTCCTCTTTCCCAAAACATCAGCAATAGCACTCAATTCTGAATGTATAGAGAAGAGAATGAACATGTGTAATTTTACTAAGTTAGAAGCAACAAATAGTTAGACTGGTTTTAACCCTTTAACGTACTCAATATGACCATCACAGGTGCATCACCATGTACTTTACTAATGCAGTTTTGCTATCTATCATGTGATGGAAAAATGTGGATTTGGCACATGAGTAACCACAACACGATAGAATAGTATACTTGTCCATTGCTAGGTGGTTGCTAAGATCATTCATGTGAAATAAATCTACTATACAAACCCACAACTTCTCCAGCCAGTGCCATAACTACATGAGAGTTCAGAGATTATTGAACTCTCGATTGTTTACAGTGTACATTCACAAGTGCATGATAGGCTGTTGTAGTGGCCATTTCAATGCTTTTCATAGATGTTCTTGTGTAAGGACAAAGAGACCAACCGTTTTCACTTTTCCCCCAACACCAACGCACGTGAAAGTAGCTAGCCAGCTAGCTTAGCGTTGTACCTTGTGCACGAAAAAACCAATGGGATAGCACCTAGTTGCATTGGCTAGCTACGTTCAATTTGCCAGGACTAAATGACACACCAGTTGTAAAACTACCTAGGAACACACAATAAATCAGTTGGATCCAGCTTTATAAGCACTTGGCACTCTGGCGCTGCACACCCTTCTGCTTCATGCTTATAAATCAGTTACATATCACACGGGTGTGATATAACTTATTTGTGTATGCAAAAGCAAGCTGATAATCTTGCAGAATCATTTGTCTTACAGCACATGCATGCTTCATAATTATGGCTTTAATCTTACCAGGGTCAATATCTCTTGTAATTGTGATGGAAGATATCCCTTGGATGCCGATGACTTTGATTTGACGTGACAGCCTTTCATAAGGTTGTGCCGTTCTTTGCAAGTGAAGTTCCAGCTGGCAGGAGGGAGGAATGGAGTCACGATAGCTGTCCACTTCAGACTGTGTGAGCTGTGCATGAAAAAGACAACAATGGCACAGGATGATACATGCATTCTGTGGCCTCATTTTCATGGGGGCTCCCACAATCTTATGAAAGTGCAGTGTTATGAAATTGCTATGCTTGTGGTCAATGTTTTGCAATTGTTTAACAGCTTCTGTTGTTTCATTTGTGTATAAGAAACACAGAAGTTAGACTTACACTAGCAGGATGTGCCATGGGGACAATTGACCACCCACTGGATAGTTTAATCCCATCCTCAGGAATGACCAGAGTAACTTTGTCCCTTTTGAAGACAACTGTCTTGCGTAAACTTGATTCCACGTCTTCTTTTGGATAGTATTTTTCCAGCGTCTGTACAGAGAAAAGGTAATAAACTTTTACACATAACTGCAGGTGAAGGGTCAGATACCTATTAAACACACCTTCAGGCGAAGTTCTAGATTGGGTATGATGGTAAAGTGCATTTCCCACGTGGTTCTTGCAGATCTAGCCTGTTTATAGTAGGTGAGTGCTACGTATTTCTTTGCGACACTCTGTTCAGCACTTTTGTCATCAGTATCTCCTTCTTGCTCTCCACTGTGACTTTGAGTCCTTCTCCTCTTCTTCCTTGCAACAGCCACTCCAGAAAAGTGGTACAGTTGCACAGCTCCATAGTCACTGGTAGTGGTGAAGACTCCTCCAGAGAGTGGCTCAAACTGGTAAGGAAGCATTTCTTGGTTGCATTTGGAAGTGACAAACGTAAGGTACGTCTCTTCGTTTTGTTCTGCGCAATGCTGCAGCTCTAGAGTGACTGGCTGCACCAGGGATTTTGCCGGGAAGGAAATCCAGTAGATTCCACTAACTAGCTCCATGTCATCTGGAAGCTTGAATTGGCCACTGAGGCTGGCCTGGACTTTCATGGTCAGAGGGGGTGTGTTCGTATCGAGGGCATCTGCTGGGATATGTAGCCGTAGACCATGTTCCTCCCAGTAGTAGTCGAGAGGTTCTCTTGGAACTACTTCTAGTATCATTTCACCAACATTGTCAGCCCCATGGATTGGTACTGAAGGAGAAGAGAGCGTGACAGTATTAAGTACACAAAAGTGATGTTATTTAGGTTTGTTTGTTTGTTTGTTTCTTGCTTTTTGTTGTTTTTTAAAGCCATAACCGCACCCCAAGTGGAAAGAAAATGGTAAGTGACTTGAATGCAGGTAGACGGCTCAATTTGTCCTGTCCATATCAAATCATCGAGCAACAGCGTGAAAACAGGCCACTTTGTGTAACAGCGAGTTGAACCAGATGCAAAATCTAGCTCATGGCAAACAGGCATCTGGAGTGAGGTGAAGCTATGAAATTTTAACACTTGTGTGGGCATGGTATTCCACACATGTGGCATAGTTATGCATCCAAGTAATCTCTCTCTTACTACACATTCTCTTCACATGGTATAATAATACTGTCTTATGCTATCGGAAGTTGTAGAAGGCCTGTGAGAGGTTTTAAGAGCTACCCTGAAACTAGCTAAACGCCATTGTGTGCCCACATGTGCTGGAAGCAGTCCACACATTTCAAGACAAACAGTTAGGCATGCATGGGTAATTCAGACTTAGAATCTTTGGCACACAAATCGGCGATGACTTGTGACTTCAGAGCAGCTACGTTGATGTGCTCCTCTCGGGCAACTATCATCAAAAAGGCTCAGAGCCAGGGCTAGAACAGCTTAAGCCGTAGCGCTTAAGCCGGTTCCCAAGCTGGTTTCTATTGAACCGGTTTGGAAACTCCCAGGTGTAAACGCGCTAAACCGATTTAGAAACCGGTTAGCAAACCAGTACGCAAACCATTTCTGGGGGGTGGTTTGAAGCCGGCTTCAATGTAGTTTAGGCGCACACGCGGTGCATGCAAATGCTAAGTGGCGGCTGAGCAGGTTCTGTGCCTGTGCGATTGCAGTATAATGATTTGACGCAATGAATCTATGGAACTATTCGGTCGTATGAGGCGGTAAGAGGTTAGAACAGACCTGATTTGCATTACCGTCGTTCCCAGGCCTTCCCATCTTCCAGTTTTTGATCACTTCCAGTACGTTAAAACTGGAAGCGATCAAAAATGGATGGTGGGAAGGTCTGGGAACAAGGTTAATTTGCAGCGAATGCAGTGGAAGTCGGGTTCTTCCTCAATGTTGTCTTGGTTTCTCTCTCCTTGTGTTGAATTCTATAAAGTGCTGGTTACAAACCACTTAGCGTTTACACGATAAATACAATCATTGACAAGCCAGCTTAACGCCTCTCGTGTAAACGTATCGCATGCGCATTCAGAGCCGGCTTAAGCTAAACCGCCTTATGAAAACTGCTTCGTGTAAACGCTTTAGATAACTTGCACATACCTATAACTAGCCTTACCAGCTTTGTTTATTCGTCCTTGATGATAGTAGCTCGAGTGCAGGCACTTGTTTTAACATGGAGCGACGCGTTTGCCTTCAGCCTGCTGCTTTAAATTTCCGATCTCTTTCAGTCAACAACTACGCAAAATGGCTTTCACTTATGTCTACACATTGTTCGTTAGCGACTTAGTATTTGCAAAGTTCAAAGCTGTTGGTAAAGTGTCTAGGCAAACTTTGCTATTCGATCGCTTGCTGTACAAGATAAAATCTGGGAGTGGCCTGGGAATGAGGCTAAGTCTACCAGCTGAGTTGATAAGAGCAAAGTAAGTGGTTTATAACTATAATCCTCTTCTTTCTCCTACTGACTGGCTCTCAGCAATAGTTTACTTGTTTCGTCATAGATTGGGCACACCCCCACCCCCCACCTGTAATGTATACTGAACCATTCCAAACACCCTTACATGTTGTTTCCGGAGTTGGACTAACTGCATCATCTACTTCTGGTGTGAAGTCCATCTCTTGCCTTGACTTTACTGCAGAAAAAGAAAACAAACATATTTCCCATTTATAGCAGTTTACTTTGCCATACAAAAAACACCCTATAATAACTTTATTGCACCAGCCTAGCTCTTCTATACTTGCGCTATGGGTAGATGCTGATAGCCTCATTTCCAGGCATTTGTATATAAGGGAAGGAGTGCCTGGTAGACATTGTTTGTGGTTTGTGCACGCACAAAGTCCCTATGGCAACCTGCTACATACTACTCAGTTACGCCAAAACAACCACCTATTTCAGTTTAATGGGTATGTATTATCGAGAGGCCTGCCTCTTGTGCCTAGAGGGTATTTGAATTCTGAGATAACTACTGGCCGTTATGTTTGTGCAATAAATAATAAATTGCTATATCAGCAATTGTACTTCAACATAGGTGGGCCCTTACTATATACATTTTTTAAAAAACTCTGTGCACAAACTTGAGCAAAAAGAGGTGGTCTCGCTCCATGGTGGGCACTTGCGTATTCTACAGTACAGTGTTTTACAGTGTCCTGCTGGCAGAAGACTCCGAACTGTTTGTTTCCATTCCGCTCAGATGTTAATGTGTTTAAAAATTCTGGCTTCCTTATGCAATTAGTATCTAATCATGAATGCCAAACAAACCACTAGTAACCACTATCTATTTTCAGTTGTCTGCAAATGTGGAGTAAATTATACACTTGGGTGACTATCCTTCCAAGCATGTTTGTAGTGGGGTGGGAGGAAGAAAGGAAGGGGATGGAAGGGGGTTACTGAATTGGTGTAACAGCTCTCAGGGAGGAGGGCCAAAGTACTACCTACTAGGATACATATATCTCCAACAGTGTACATGACTGTGGAGAAATAGTTGGCGGCCATCTACCATGCACAAGGAAGCTACAGATGAATGGATACATGTTACAACTCACACTAAGTAGATACCAACAGCTTAGCAAACTAATTTTGGGGGGGTGCTCATAAACTTGTGGTTTAAATCAACTTTTATCTTGCAAGTGGTGTCACATAAATCTGACTAGAAGCACAAAACTACCATAAATTGTGTGGTTCACCATCAAATTTTGTACCACTGCAAAAACTCCATATAAGGAAAGCAACATCACTTGTAGCTACAATTGAATTGTTAAGAAACCACAAGGTGATTATTGTTACAGCAGGTTAGTAGCCTCAATGTAAGTAGCAAAGCAGTCCTTAACAGAGCCATTGGGCCACACACAAAGCTATGAAACATGACCACGAAGCTAGGATGAGAATCTCTGTTGTCTGTGATCATGCGGCCTAGCTAGATTATTTGTCTCACTCACTGAGGCAGCTTAGACCAGGTTACTCACCATGCATGCTATATACGCACCAACTATTCACTGGCACAATGGTGTGGCTGTGCACAAAACTACAGGCTGTATAGAATCTCATGCTACCTCTGTATCAATACAGCTCATCTCATCACAGTTGGCAGGTTTGGTTTGAGCCAGGTGCAGGCAGTGGAGTCATCTCCCTTTATGGTTACATGCCTCATCAGTATGTATTAGTTAAATCACCCTCACGAGGGATGTTGCTGGTTTATAAGCCCGACACCCAAGGGCGCGTAGCGCCCGAGGGGGAGGGCTTATAAACCGCAACATCCCGAGTGGGAGGGTGATTTAACAGATTTATAGTTCGTTGCTAGGTGGTTGTTTTGGCAACACGGAAATGACGTCATTACTGTCCGTATACTCCATTCGCATTGCCGTATTTTCGAATTTGAACTGGCTGCTTGCTATATACTCGAGTGTAGCTGCTATAGGCCTAGTGAAGTGTGTTATGGCGAAACGGGGAGCAGAATTGATCTCGCCCTCACTTTTGACAAATATTCGTTGCTGACAGTCCTTGGTTGCGTGCTTTCCACCGCAGCGATAGCAGGACACTGTTGTTTGTTGTCTGGTCGGGTTCTTAGGGTGCGAGACGGCGTGAACAGGGTGAGTGATGCAAATGTTTAGAGCTTTTCTCGGCTGTCTCCGACGCTTGGTCCAAGTCATAGGCTTTCTTAAACGCTCTGCCAAGAGGCGTCGTTGTACGCGCACATCCCGGATGCCGCAAACGAGTCGATCACGAAGCATGTGGTCGAGTGTGTCGGCGAAATCGCATTGCTCGGAGAGTTTTTGGACAAATAAACAGAGACCTATGTTTGTTGTGTTGTACATGTAGGCCTACTGTACTTTTTGGGGGATGACTAAACTGCATGTTTGTTGTGTTGTACATGTACCTTTTATTGGCAGACTCTGATATAGTCACAGTTCACACCTGATATAGCTGAATCAGCTCTTCCATGGGCATGTTGACCATTTATAAGTCTTCTATAATCTTAGCAACCACCTAGCAACGGGCTATAAATTATGAATATAGCAGGTTTGTGCCAGTAAAGGGTGCAACTCTGAACTCTGGAAATATTCATATACAGGATTAAAATTCTGGGCAGTATTAACACATTGTTACATAATAATCTGTGCCCTTTCAACACCCACAGGAATGTAACCTTAAAATACTGGAGGTGGCATGATTCTGACTCATGGATTATTTGGGGGAAAATCAACTACAGTATTGTGATTACCTACTAGAAAAGCATGCTAGATAAACAGTTACCTGCAGCTTCCATTTCTTGCAGTGCTGTCAACAGCTTTTCAGCAGAAGGCCGGACAGATGGATCATTACAGAGACACTGTTTGATCAGCTTTACTAGTGAGCGGTTCCTTGACAACAGCTGCTCAGCTTCTGCCACAAACAGCTGTCGTCTTTCCACTTCAGAGCGGGCTCGAAGGACTCCTCTTACTTTATCTGTGTACGTTGGAGGAAGGAGGGGTCGTACCGGTCTCTGGATTGTGGTGAAAAGTGCCAAATGTCCAAACTGGAACACATCTAGGCTAGGGCTACACTCTGACATTTCCTCCAATGCCTCAAAGGGATTGCATTCCAGAGACTGTTGAAAAGAAGTGAAGGTTCCTAGAATCATTACTGGGAGAGAGCTCAAGATTTCGGAGTTTCCAAAGTCTGCTATCTTTGCCCTCGGCCTTAAATCCAACAGCACATTGTTTGCAGTCAAGTCTCGATGGATAATTGGAGGTCTGTGGTTGTGAAGGCAAGTCAGTCCATTTGCGATGTCACATAAAATGGATAGTTTGGTCTGAATCGGGAGACTGAAGTGCTTTGGATCCAGAATGTAGGAATGCAGGTTGTACGCCATTCGTTCCATTAGAAGCACAGGTAGAGGTTCATCGGGAAGGAAACACACTCCCATAGTCTGCACAATGTTTGGATGGTCAACCTTCATCATGACATTCAATTCATCATTTATTCTCTTCTGCACAGTAATTGTATGATCTGTAGACATTGTTCGAAATATCTTCCCAGCGACAATTTTCCCCTCACATCTCAGCTCAATGACTGAGCCATATGCTCCACTTCCTAACACAGTTCCAGTAGGTATGACTTGCTTGGTTTTAGGTCTCAGCTGCTTCAGCAAAGTAGTCCGCAGATTGCCTGAAAAAGTGATCAGGAGACAAGCTCAATACTCATATTATATAGTTTTGTAGCATGGTGTGTGGGCAGATCAAAGGCGCCGCCAGATAGTGGCACAGTGTAGCCTTGTTCTTTACGTGCTAGGAAGAAAGAGCCTGGTAACATTCAGACCATTGACTTGTGGCGGTTCAGATTGGTAATTACAATCAGATTACAGAAAAAATCACATGACACTCTAAAGGCTTGGTAAACACAATTACCTAGCCTAGTTCCCAGGCTCTCCCCGTGCGCATACTGCAAGCGACGGAGAGCTGGGCGGGGCCTGGGAACGAGGCTAACAACTACCAGTGAAAGACAAACAAAGAGTTGTAGGACTGCTACATGTAGAAACTTGCTTTGTTAGCTACGTATGTTCATCTGGGACAGTAGCCTACTGAATGGTGACAATGTCAAGGAAATGAAGAATTCACCCATTCACTGTGTTATAGCATGATTAAGTGTCACGAATTCAGAGATTAGCGAGATTGGAGGTGCAGCCAGCCTTTCCTTATTCCAGCACATCGTCGCTTAAGACATGAAGTGATCAGAGCCATCAAAAGGGCATCGCAGGAGAAAAAAACAACCAAGACAGCTGATAAGGCTCGAAATTTATGAGTACATTGTAAGCTTTACCTGCTTTGTAGAGTTAGTTTAAGTCTGTTTAATGATTTACCTATTGTCTTCCATGACTTTCTGCTGCATTTTCTATGTGTTTCTTCCCAACAGAATGTGCACACTCAACCATGCAAAAATCACACAATAATTTTCCAAAAGTGGGGTGTGCTCATGAATGATGACATAACAAAGGAAAACGGCTTCAACCCCTGAACCTTACCAAGGTCTTTCTTTCACAAGAAAGAGCTTGGGTACAAGGGAAGGCACTGTGCACATCACACCATGCTACTGTATCCAATTAACAGCCAAAAGGTTTCTCAATGAAATGTTTTTTAATGGTGCTGGTTTGTACTGCAGTAGCTTTGTGGTCTCATCTGTACAGTATACTACAGTATAGCTTAGAAAACATGTCCACACTCTCCGCTCACAAAGGATGTCAACAGTGTCAGCTGGCCTCTTTGGTCCTAAAATTGGCATATTCATGCTGTTGTTGTTGTTGAAATACCACCATTCCAAGTTGTTGTTGAAAATACCACTATGTTTAAAGTTGCATAGTGGCTCTATCCAGATGGACCAGGCAGTAACTGACCAACACTGGGCACTACCCTCACGCTCAAGTTGAAACCATAACATGCCACAAGAAAAACACATGACAAGTAGCTTGGCCAGCTAGTCAATTTGCACAGTTACCATGGTGCTACAAATCAGTTATTGTATGGCTGCTTGTGCCACGTGCAAATATTGCCATATGGCACTTGCAACTATACAATAACTACATACAATTTGTACACTACTTGCTTACCAGAATTTTCATCCATGCTCCGCAGGTATGAAACAATTTCTTTTTCATGCTTATCTTGAGCAAGTTCTAAAGGCGTTTGTCCATTGCTGTCCCGGACATCCAGTTTACATAGGAAGGTCTCCACTAGTAGCTTTACTACATCCAGTCGTCCATTGGCTGCTGCAATGTGGAGTGGTGATGCACCACTATTATCACATGGGGAGTCAATTGCAAGATTATCGTCTGCAATTAAGTATTTCACTTCCTCAATTCTTCCATGCTGGCAGGCGTGATGAAGAGCAGTTCCACCCGACTTGCCTCCACGCATTGGGTCACAGCCCTTACTTATTAAGTATCTCATTACATCTAGTCTGCCTCCTTTAATGGCTTCATGGAGTGGAGTCTCACTATGATGGTCTTTACATTCCTTCTCACAATTCTGTTCTTCAATCAGGTATTGAACTATACTTAAACTTCCCTGTGAGGCTGCTATGTGAAGAGGCGTAAGGCGTGCATCGTCTTGACATGAGGGGTTGACACCCCCTGAATTTTCCAGGAGGAATTTCACTACAGCAATGCTGCCCCCCTCACAAGCGTAGTGAAGAGGAGTTCTTCCCCATCGACCTAAAACCCCAGGGTCACAGTTTTTCTTGCTTGTCAGTAAAGCCACAACTTCTAGTTGGCCACCTAGCGCAGCGTCATGGAGAGGGGTGTTTTCGCGGATATTTCTGCACATTACATCACAGTTGCAGTCCTCCACTAAATATTTCACAACTTCCAGGCTCGCATAGCGAGCTGCCCAATGCAGTGGAGTGTTCTTCCACATGACATCTCGACGCATCGGATCACATTTACATTTCTCTACTAAATATTTCATAACTTCCAGGCGGCCGAAGTGCGCGGCCCAGTGAAGTGGAGTTTTTCCGTACCGTTCATCGTCTTCTATCCACTCATTCGGGTCAACGTGCTGTTGGTCCACGAGGTCCTTCACTCTTTCGAGGTCGCCGTTTCGACAAGCTGCTACGATTTCCTTCGCCATTGATAATGAAACGATACTGCCAGTTTAATACCAGTAGGCAATACAGTCGGTAGAAACCAAACCACCGGAAACAATTATTGGAGGCGGGGCGACGCGGCAACATCGGGTCCCACCTTAGTCTCGTGCCCAGACCCTGGTAGTCTCGTGACCAGCCGGAAACAACCTACGGAAAATCCGTCTGGTAACGTTGGGCTCGATTCTGGGGCTTTTCTACTTACGACGGAGTTATTTGAACGTACCAATCAAATTGTAGCATTTCCAATTACTCGGGCGGCCCACTAGCGCCCTGGCGCTTGTGCGGATGCTAATTGGTGATAATTGAAGCCATGTAGTGGTGAGAACGTCCATATATGGTCAGCGCCGGCCGTGTTCAAACCCTGCTGACGTGTGCAAAAGCCCCAGAAAGGCGCGCAATGTTACCAGACGGATTTTCCGTAGGTTGTTTCCGGCTGGTCACGAGACTAAGACCCTGGGTACGAGGCTAGGTCCCACCAACTTGATGTAATGACGTCATAATTTGTAATGTGCGCATTGCGCGCGCAGAACGGCTGGATCCAGACATGCGGTTGGACATGTTGCTAACACTGAGACCCAAGGTGTTTCAGCATGTCTCTACCATGTGAGCTAAACTTTACCTACAGCTATAGCTATAGCTTTATGGATTGTAGACTGTAGTGTTACGGTATTAAATTCTGTAGATGCAGGCATAATTTCTGAAGAGCTGTTCAGCTTGTGAGCTAAAACTACACTGTGGTAGCTCTCAGTCTGAGTTATAAGTCCATCTGCATGTTGCGCTTAAGTCCAGCTTCACCATGCATGCAATCTACTGAGCTAAATGCAGAATTTTCATCTGCGGCCCGTAACGGTGTAGCTAAGTTTTTCTAGCTTGCATATGAGCGTTTTGGGCTACAGTGGCACTTGACCATTAGGCCAGGCAAACTAGATTTATTGTTTCACATCAGCCACGTACTAGCAAATGCTACACACACTCCGCAATCTACTCGAAAAGTTTCCCATTTTTCTCTGCTGCAATTCTTCAAAATCCTTGCTCATTACTGCTCACGTTTAGCTCAGTATATTTACCTCCGTGACCGCGTTTCTATAGGCTGGCGACAAGCTGGCGATACGAAAATAAGCATTTTCCTCATGGCGATAGAATGGCTCCTTTCGTTTTCTTGCGAGTTCCGAGCGCCTTTGGGCTTCAATCGGCTAAGAATGGATGCTACACTGGAACTAGTATCGCCACTTTTCCATTCGTTTTACAAATGCCATGCGCATAATTACGAGAGTGATTGCGCAATTTCTCTAGGCAACGCCCCTGTTCCACCTGATTTCCTGCCTATTTTTCCGGCATTCTGATGCTGCCTTCTTTAGCTTACCTAATTTTCCGAAATTTATGCCGGCAGATTAGGCGCAGGTCTATCTATGTCACTACGGCCATTAAAAGTGGGCGTGTCATTGCTTGGAAGGCGACAGTTGAGGCGGCAGGTCTCAGAGGAAGCGGGCGCTGATGCGAAGCAAGTTTGCCTGGCCTTATTAGCTAAAAGCAAGCTATGACTGGAAACGTGTCCCTCAGCCATTATAGGACCCATGTGGACTACTAGTTATCATATTAAATAAACTAGTCACAAGGTAGGTCTAGTAATCCACACTCCCTTTCCCAACACTTCAACTCTCTGTCTGTTGAAGTTTCCAACCACGATAGTGATCTTATTGCATGCAAGACTAGCCACCACAGAACAAACTCTCTGGCAGGCTGGGAGGCAGAAACCAGGGTCGCTAGGCTTGCAAGACTAAGACGGCTTGCCGAATGTTGCACGCATTTCCTCATTTCCTGGTTCCCGTTCCTGGTTTAGGCCAACCCCGTTTTCGCATGCTGTAAGTGATCAAAACTGGACGGTAGCGAAGGGCTGGGAACGAGGCTAAACGTCTGTGACATTTCGCTCCGCCTACATTGTCTGCTCCTATATACTCATACAGTGCAGCTCGCTCACGCCTACCAAGTTCGTGCTATGTATGACACCGGTAGGTTTTTACCGGAACGCGCCCGTTCGCACTGTAACATACCAGACGATCTTTGCATCGGGTGGATATCGATGGCAGCTGGTTTCAGTGGATTGAGCAGAAGTGTAAGCCATGAATCTTTAATAATTAGCTTAGATGCCAAAATTTATTATAGTGGCCTGGGAATTAACGAGACTAGACTAAAGCTATATATTGGTATCTCCTTAGACGTAGCTACAAGGCTTTTTTTTGTTCACGGTTTTTATAGTGTTTTATGATACTGTACAATTATACAAATGCTATATATATCAATGCTGAGTTGAGTGCACTTGCTTGTATACAGGAATGCAGCTATAGCTACTATATAGACTTGCAATAGCTGTAGGTGTGTGAATGCTAATTGCTAAAATTATACAACATTGATTCAGTGGGTTAGGTTGTATACTATTAATAGGTGCAGAAAACCAACATAGATTTTAACATTTATGGAAAAACAAAACAAATAATTATGTACTAGTTCTCAAGTCCTGGTCTCTTGTGCGGCTATTGCACTACCTATCATAGAACTGTTTGGTTACTACAAAAGCAACCGTAGCTGCATGGAAGTTGCTAGCAGTTTTATCCGTATTTTCCTGGATGATTTTGTACAAGTAATATAGATTATATAGTTGTCATTCTGAGACTGGCACCGTTTGGAACATCCCAGATTACCTACTGAAATTGCAAAACCAAGCACAGCAATGTTTTTCTTGCATGCTCACAGTGCAATGTGGCAAGTGATGGTATACGCAAGTCACAGCCAGAGCATACAAAGTATTAAGCTCATCTGTGGCATTAAACATTGGCTGGTTTAGTTCCTTCAAGTGCAGTAATTAAAGTATGCATGTGACTCAGATAATGCATACCAGTGTGAGCTTACTGGTTGAGAAGTTATACAGTGTGTTTCACTTTACAAGTAAACCTATACAGTTTAAATCCACTGAAAATGGTAGACAGTATTGCTGAGGAAACTAAAATTTACATGCATCAGTTCAAAAATCTGTAGATGAATCTTTGTTAGCCATGTTGCTTTAGCACTTCAGTATTTGAGCTAGACTGTCTGACTGTGCTTTTGATTTCCATAATCTTTGTTCACTTTTCCTCATTATTTTCACTTTGCAGCAATGCTTCAAATTTCTTAGCCACTTGCAGGGAGACAAAATGTTTTACTGATATCACTGTAAAACTGGGTCACTTTTCATGTATCTAGGTCACCTCATGCAGGTGTATTGGTGGGATGCATTCTCCAAGGAATGCTACAAACTACGTTTTCTTGAAAGTCCATTGAGTAGCTCCTTCTTTTGTTAAATCTGTTCCTTCTGTATAATATAGAAACCTATTTGGTTACATTCTGGGCATCTCTACCATAACAATCCAACCAAGAGAATCCCCTCCTGGGCAAGATAAAAGCAAGCAACACCAAACATCTACAGAATGCTGACTTATAGGTCTTCTGGAAGGAGAGACTAATTTAAGAAGCTACACTTTGAATCCAACTATTTAAAAGCATCCTGTGAACTTTATTATGTGTCACACACACACACACTACTGACATGCAGCTGAATTGACCAAAATGGGGTTGAACTAACCCAAACGTTTTCCAGTTTATAGTGAATACATAGACAGGCTCTTGTTATATGGTGTTCCATTCACTCATTGTTTTTGTCATGTAGAGCAAAGCAGAACCTTGATACGATTTATGCAATACATAATACTTCTTGATCTCTTTACTGTGAATACGCAGCTCCAGCTGGCACATGCAGTGCACAAATTTGCTACATCAATGTAGAAAAGTTGAAAAAATAAGAAATAGCAAAGTTTATGACAGTTGATGACAGCAAACTTTAAGTTGGTGAAAGCAGCATTCTTCCTGATTACACAAGTATCTTCACAAACCTTAGTATATTACCTAATGGCAACTAGTTCTTTATGTTTTGTTCTAATAAGTGATTAGTTCATACCAGATTGAGTCACCACACTTAGTCTTCATCTACAAAGCCTTTGCATTTCATTCTCTATTCATTCCTCAACACTGTATGCTGATATTCATCACTGGATCACAACTATTGCTATTACTAGTTGTTTTTAGCTAACTGATATGACTTACTTCTCATGTTGGTATACGTGAATGTTAGCCACAAGCAGATGCAGTTGTGCATGACCACTGAAATGAATGATTTATGGTGGAGCTATAGCCAAGATTCATAATAGAATTGTGAACAAATCCTTTATATTAGCTGATATGTGAAGATACTAACATCCTCATTAATTAATCGTTTCACTAAGAGTGATGTACCTAGCCATTGATATGTGTATTGCAGTAGGTTTTACACCTCCTACTTATCTGTAGGTTTGCACTACTCTATCTATGTGGATGGACACCAGACCCTAGTCTTAGCAATGAAGAACTTGCTGCTGCTGGCTGTGTCTGTTTTTACCCTAACATTGCTGGTGACAGAGACAACAGGTAGGAGAAGGAAGTGGGTGACTTTATTTTGATTCCTCAAGTAATTGAACCCAGTCACTTATGAACAATGAACTTTGAACTTTGAACTTTAGTGGCAGAGAGTGTGAATATATTTTCAAATCTTCGATAAATCACTTAAACATATGCTGTAATGTTATGTACACTATTTCCTGTCATGTGCCTGCACTAAATGGATTATGTAATAGCAAAATATGTCTGCCTTCATTTGTTACACCAGTCTGGCTCTCTTTCACTGCTCTGCCTCTCCCTGTTGCTTTCTGCTTGACATAACCACAGCATTCTAGAGTACTGCCCATGGGCAATAGTGGCTCCTCAATGGGGTGGGTGAGCATATGTCAAATGGTACACCCACCCATGCAGTGCATACACCAATATTCCAGTTTCTATAGATTTACGCATGCAATGACTCAGAGATGCTGTCTGTTGATTCCCCTTGTCGTGTAATTGCATACACTAATGTTTTCTGGCTTCATCGGTTAGTCCCACCTCTTTTGGCTACTTCAATGTTTTCCTGTTGACATAGCAGTATGCACTACAGTAGCATACTTCAAGACCTTTGTAGTAAATGGCATGAGCTTGTTTTTGATGTTGGGATATGTTTGGGAGAATATGAAAAAACTGTGTGGGATGGGCTTGACAATGATAATATGTTATTCCTCACTCACCATGCAATTGCATGAAATTATTTTGTATCTACATCCCTCATCAGCTTGTTTGTACGGTGATGTCCGACTTGTTGGAGGTACCACTCAGTATGAGGGACGAGTGGAGGTGTGCATCAATGCTACATGGGGAACAGTGTGTGATGACTTATGGGACAACAATGATGCTACTGTGGTGTGCAAGCAGTTGGGGTATGCTTACACTGGAAGTAAGTCTAGCTTGCTTCTCTCACAACAATAATATACGAATTCATCGGCTGACTTAGTGAGAATGGATAATAATTATTATTGCACTTCCAAGCAACACTTTAATGTTCTTCCAGCTGGACAGGCACTACTGAATGCCTACTTTGGCCAAGGAACTGGACCAATAGTGCTGGATAATGTGCAGTGTGCTGGCAATGAGAACCAACTACTAGCCTGTAGCAGTGCCCGACTTCTGACTTTCTCCAGTAATTGTTTGCATTCTGAAGATGCTGGAGTGAGATGTGAAGGTATAGCTAGCTATACACACAACAGTGTTGTTTTAGTAAAAGATTTGTGGCTTTTATAGTTAACTAAAACAACACCACTACTTAAAGCACTCAACTGTGTGCACTTTTGAAAAAAATGTGTTGCCTGTAGGGGTAGGCTGATTGTGCTCCGAAAATCTACCTATTATGCTCTACAGACGCCCCTACTATGCTCAAACACCTGCAAACTCCTTAGCTTTCTGCACCGCACTCACCTCTTTTGGGTCAGTCGAACAAGTTGGCCACTTTTTTCTAGCGCTATTGTGTTGCAGTGCATTTACTCTAACCTTCCGCTTCTGCATTAATTCCGACAGTGTGGGGGCTCTAAGTTTGCTTAGGTATTGTGAGCTGCTGCCAGCTGCTCGGTCTCTCGTTAATGGGCCTAGTCATCACCATTACAGCCATGCATGTGGCCAAGCTTCTGCAAAACTTTAATCAAGTGACATAATTTCCTCAGGGAATCTGCCTATTGTGCTCGCATTGTGCTCAATGCTTATGTATACCTATTATGCTTATTTTAATGCCAGCATAATCTGCGCACCCCTAGTTGCCTGTTTATGTGTAGTTGCAGACAAACAAATTATATTGACACTTTTTAATTACTGTATTACATCTATAAGTGAAGCACCTACCTGTCCATTCTATAGCTCCATGTATGACTGGTTTGCGACTGGCAGGAGGTAACATTGCCAATGAGGGCAGAGTGGAGATCTGCATGAACAATGAGTGGGGTACTGTGTGTGATGATTCCTGGGGAAGTAATGATGCCACTGTGGTGTGCCGACAGCTGGGATACTCCTCTCAAGGTTAAACTGTCCCCTAGACATGGTGTATGATTACAACCACAAAAAAGTCCCAAACTATCACCCAAATACTAAATTCTGTGTATTAGCTACAGCCATTATACTCTGAGGTCATGCAGTGCCAATATTTGCCATGTGTAGCATTGCTGCTAGCCAGCCTGTACTTTTCTCTTCTTGGTGTGCCAGCCATTCCAAATTTTACCTCGAAACTCCAGTGGTTTTTTGAAGCAAATCGCTACTACAAAGCTTACAAAATATTTACAGAGACGTGGTGTTACTAGACGATTTTGTACTCAACTGCCTTGACGATTTTGAATCCAAGGGTAAGGAAAATGGTGCTGGAAAGATTCTGGTAGAGTGAATTGTGAATTGATGCAGTTTGGATGCTGAGCCAAATACATACCAGTTAAATACTGTTCGATGTACAGAAAGATTTTTCACATTGTACAGAGTAGTGTGTCATATGTAGTTCAGATGAAAGTGTGTTACCTTATGATGCTACCCATGTACTGGGCTACATAACAATTTGTGCAACTTATTTTAAGAGTATGAAATTGAGTGGCTGTTAATCTTGATGGTTAATCAAGTTTGTTTTGGCGATGGCATGCATTTCAAAGCATCCTTGGAATGCCAGATTAAAGTCAGCTTTTATTACTCAAATTGAAATCCATACCAATGTAATGATGCTAACAGTCTCAATTATGTATGACATGCACACTGCTGTGGGTTCTACTTTGAAATAATTAACTTTCAATTCTGCATGCACATATTCCAATGTACTACATTGCAGCTACTAAATTTAGCAATTTTAGTCAGCATTGTCATAATCACTAAAAATGATACGCATGCACTGATAACAACCACGGTCATAACTAAGATCATTCTACTAGCTTCACGTTTAGACCTACACAGTATTTGTCACTGTGAACTAGGCTACTTTCCACCACCAAAACTTTTGCTTCGCGATGTGCATTGTTTGTATGGTTTTCAGATGGTCAAAATACTTGTGCGCTTACACATGCAGCAGCTGCACTTACACTCAACCATGAATGTTTTAGGCATATAATGCTCTTCCTACCAATCCTTGTGCCATGTGCGAAACATTTCAAGAACTAGAAAAAGTACCGTCAACAATCATTTGTTATAGCCATTTGTAGCGTTAGGAGCTATTGCTAAAGTTAATACTCACTAAATAGAACAAGCTCAAAATTGCAAAAATGTTCAACTCATAATAAAACCTTTCACAATTCAAATGACAGGTAATAAGCACTAACTGTATACACATCCAGTGACAAGCTAAGTAATTAGGACAGATTTGAATAGTGATGCAACAGCACAAATGCAAGAGACTTACTATGTAGAGGTCAGGGATCTATAGGACAGAAGCAAACTATATATGTATGGTTTCACAAGGTCATATATCCTACCAAAATAGCCAGATAAACAGTATAACAAGCAGTATAGACAAAGTTATGTACCACTTTTGCTGCTATAAGCCTTACACCAAGGGATACTCACATATCTATACCAACAGATGCAGTGGCTTTTACTAACGCTCATTTCGGTGCTGGTGCTGGCCCCATTTACCTGGATGGCGTTGACTGTACTGGGAGTGAGGATAACCTCACTGATTGCCCAAGTAGTGCCATTTTCAGCTGTCCTAGTAGGCACCGTGAGGATGCTGGAGTAAGATGCCAAAGTAAGTTGACATGGTGCTCATACGAATATTTAAGTGGTTTTTTTTTCACAACTGTGCATGCTGTAATACTAAATTTGTGTGTAAGGGTGCTGCTTTTGGCATTCCTTTCCTCCGTCTTTGAGTACCAGGCAAAAACCTTCTGAGCTTATCAATGCACATCTCCAGCAGCAAGTTCAAGTGGTTAGCAAAGTTTGTATTGGTAATCTTGGGGGGTTAATAGTTCGCTGGAAGCTTTGCCAATTTACTCAGATAAGAGGTACTTCAGAGTGTATGGGTTGACAACATCCCTGCTTTACCTAATGACTATCATGCCTGTAACCTTATGAGATCACTACTGTAATGTTGGTGATATTTAGTATTGCACAGCCGAGCGCAAAGCAATGCAAATTTCTTACAGCACAGGGTGGAAATCTGGGCCGCATACACATGTAAGTATGTATGCATAAATGCACACTCAATGAATCCGAATAAAGGCAGGCCTAGATGTTACAGTTGTAGAGTCACTCACTGCCAAGGATGCATTTTGGCCAATACGAATCAGACCTTCTCACTGCTGCAAAGTATGCATTTATGTATGCACATATGAATGATGTATGTATGTATGTATGTATGTATGTATGTATGTATGTATGTATGTATGTATGTATGTATGTATGTAGTAATGTATGTATGTATGTATGTATGAATGTATTTATGTAGCTTGACCCCCTTGATCAAATCTCGCCCCCTCCCCCCCCCCTTGCTTCCAAATTAAAAATTCTTTATTCACTACAAAGTCCCTGAGAATGCACCAGAAGCAGTCTTAGACAGTCTAAAATCTAAAATTTTCTGGGGGAGCATGCCCCCAGACCCCCCTAGTGTACATGTGCTTATGCACATGTACACAGGGCTTCGCCCCCCTCTTTTTCATAAATACTCATTTCTTGGACCAATTTCTAAATGAAGGCCTGATATTAAAAGAGCCAGAAACCTATTCTACCATTAAGGAAAAGTATCCCAATCTGCATCTGAGTGGTTCATTTATTCATTGCTTTACACTTGGTATAGTCACTGATACTGCCAACTGTACTTATGGTGATGTTCGTCTGGTGGGAGGCTCCAATCAGTATGAGGGTAGAGTGGAAGTGTGCATCAATGACCAGTGGGGGACAGTGTGTGATGACTCCTGGGACAGCACTGATGCTACTGTGGTCTGCAAGCAGCTGGGATATGCATACACTGGAAGTGAGTTTGTTAACAAGTGTGAGCGTACATACATCTGTCAATCTCATCCCTGTACATCTCACAAATGTGTAGACTGGAAATGCATTAGTGCATAGTTATGGGGCTAGTTACTCTCAGATATGTGTAGACTGGAAACGCATTAGTGCATAGTTATGGGGCTAGTTACTCTCAGATATGTGTAGACTGGAAACGCATTAGTGCATAGTTATGGGGCTAGTTACTACCAAAAGCAGGTATTGCCAATGAGCTTATCTATCTGTACAGGTGGTATAGCATACAGCAATGCCCACTTTGGTGCTGGCAGTGGACCAATATTTCTGGATGATGTCCAGTGTACCTCAAGTTCTAGCCAACTACTGGAGTGTCCCAGCAGACCAATCCTGTCACACAACTGCCTCCACTCTGCTGATGCTGGTGTGGGATGTGAAGGTGTGTAGTGATATTCTGAAATTTGTTACAGGTATCCTGTGTTTTTTAGTAGATTAAGAAGGGAAGCAATGCCATTTCACATGTAGTAGTAATCATTCCGTTAGTGAAAGTACAATTTGATTTTCATTTGAGTATAAGAATTCAAGTAAGGTTGTATTGCTATATAGCAAGTTATATATCAGGTGTTCAAGCAACTACATAATAGGCCAATTCAGTTTGTGGAGTGGAGGCCGGGCAAATAAGTTATAGCATGATATTGATGGAACACCAAATAACTTGGTAATAATAGCAGAGAATCTAAAATAGCTCTTTCCAATTGTTTGATTTATCACGACACAGTCTTATCTGTCCTTTGCTTGAGAATATGCTACTTATCTCATGCACAGCTCCTTGTGTGACTGGTCTTCGACTGATGGGAGGTAACACTCTATATGAAGGTAGAGTAGAGATATGCCAAAACAATGAGTGGGGTACTGTCTGTGATAATTCCTGGGGGAAGGCTGAAGCCACAGTGGTGTGCCGACAACTGGGCTACTCCACTCAAGGTCAGAAGCAATTACCATGTTTTCATGCAATAGTATGACTAAGGTATGTTGGACATCAACAGATGCAGTGGCTTTTTTCAATGCTCACTTTGGTCGTGGTGTCGGTCCAATTTATCTGGATGGTGTTGACTGCAGTGGTAGTGAGAGTAACATCTTAGACTGCTCACATAGCTCCAGTGTCAGTTGCTCAATTGCCCACTATGATGATGCTGGAGTAAGGTGTCAAGGTATGTAATAATGTCCAGTCCTGATTTGTGACTCCCCAGCACAGTATATCCTTTCACTCAAATGTAGTCAATACAAGTGGCATCTGCACCTATGGAGATGTTCGTCTGGTGGGAGGCTCTAATCAGTATGAGGGTAGAGTGGAGGTGTGCATCAATGACCAGTGGGGGACAGTGTGTGATGACTCCTGGGACAACACTGATGCTACTGTGGTCTGCAAGCAACTGGGATATGCTTACACTGGAAGTGAGTTTGTGTGCTAAGTGGATTGAGAAGTCAATTTCACCTTCTACTCCTATGTATAGGTGGTACAGCATATAGCAATGCCCACTTTGGTGTTGGCACTGGACCAATTTTTCTGGATGATGTCCAGTGTACCACAAGTGCCAGCCAGCTTCTCGAGTGTCCTAGTAGGCCAATCCTGTCCCACAATTGTCTCCATTCTGCTGATGCTGGTGTGGGATGTGAAGGTATGTTTGATATGATGGTGCATGACATCAGTTTTATTTAGTAAGTTTCTTATCAGGGATACAATATATTACTAGCTTGATGAAGGTCATGGTATAATTTCCACAGCCCCATGCACTACTGGCCTGCGACTGGCAGGAGGTAACGTTCCAAATGAAGGCAGAGTGGAAATCTGTATGAACAATCAGTGGGGCACTATTTGCGATGAGTCCTGGGGAACTAATGATGCTACTGTTGTGTGTCGGGAACTAGGCTTCTCCTCTGAAGGTTAGCAGTACTGTTTCAATGGCAGAAGTTTACATTCCAGCAAAACTAGCTGTAAAATCTGGTCTGTAACAACCTGTGCACTATGCTTCATCGTACAGTCCAGGTGAAAAAATTGGAGCTATAATTACAACACAATTTTCACAGCATATGCATATAGACAATAGCGGTTGTACACTCAAGCTAGCTCTAGTAAGGGGCTCTAATAAAGGGATGGTAGTAAGGTGGTAGGTAGACAGATACTAGTGAAGATTTCAAGTCAACTTCCATGAGATGTTTGTAATTCCTTTTACCTACCCTGGCTGAGCCTTAGAAGGAAACGGCAGCCCCTTGAGATACAAGTGAAAAATGAGACAAAGATTGCTCCAACAGTCAGTAGTACCCCTCATGCAATCATGTGATGGGTCTGGCTGGAGATACATGACCTAATTCTGTCTGACTATCTATGGTCTGACTCTTTGGAACATTGGTTGGACATCTCTGCCTGTACCCTCTTCTGTCCATGGAGGTTTTTGAGTTTTCCATCATCCTCAGTGGCTACTCTTATTTATGCCTCAACAAATAATGGGACTAGTACTTGCAACTATAACATAGTCAGGCCTGTAGCCAGGATTTTCAGAAGGGGGGTTACATGGGTGTGTGATGTGTATATATGCATGCATAAGCATGCAAGACTATAAGGGGGTCTGGAGGCATGTCCCCCCAGGAAATGTTTAGTAGTTAGATGCTCTGAGATTGCTTCTGAGGCCATTTGGGACGGAAGCAGAGCCATAGTAGCTACATGGGTTGCAGAGTATTGTATCCAATTTTTGGCTGTCCATATAATAGATGCATTTGCTAAGCCAGCTGACATCAAATTTCCATGAAAGAAAGTACTATGGTTGGAAGAACAGCAGGTGGGGTGACGGATGGTGAAATCGTATGCAGAAAACACTGAAAATATGTCGGAAGTGCACCAAGCTTATAGACAGCAAGATATAGACTACCAATATATACCATGCATTTTCAGAAAGATGGTTTGACTCCAGCCTGTCCAGTTGCCGCTTCATTGTTGGCGGTGAATAACTAGAAGAACAAGTGGTAAATTCTCGAGCGCCTGAAATAGCGATTTATTTACGCACGTATTTACGCGCGTCCTTTCATCACAGCATAGATGATGTCCATCCTATATCATATACGATCACAGCTGCATAAACTGCTTATTCGCGCGTTCCTTGCTGGTTCTCCATGAACAAACAGGGTGCATAGCTGCAAACAAACTCGTTTGAACAGTGGTGATTCTCAATGGCAGCGAAACTAGTGGACCAGTAACAAGCGATAGGGCACTAGCTGGGCGGTATATAATCTTTTTACGCCAAAAGGGGGGTTCGAGTGAACCCCCTCGAACCCCCCCCCCCCACCCCCGCCTACGGGCCTGATAGTATCCATGGACGATATTTCCTGTTACCATATGAAACTTGCACACATACTAATGTTCACAGATGCAGTGCCCTTTGGTGGTGGTCACTTTGGTACTGGCACTAGTCAAATACACCTGTACAATGTTGCATGCAGTGGCAGTGAGACCAACCTCACTGACTGTTCATACAACTCCTTTGTCAGTTGCTCTTCTTGGCGTAGGGGTGCTGGAGTGAGATGTCAAGGTATACACATGGCAGTCATTAGATGAGCCGCTTTTCATTTGGGTTTCTACATCATCTGTTACAGTAATTTCCAGTGGTGTCTGTACTTATGGTGATGTTCGTCTGGTGGGAGGCTCCAATCAGTATGAGGGTAGAGTGGAGGTATGCATCAATGACCAGTGGGGGACAGTGTGCGATGACTTTTGGGACAGCACTGATGCTACTGTGGTCTGCAAGCAACTGGCATATGCATACACTGGAAGTGGGTGGATTTTTGGCTGCATAAATTACATGTACCTGCATGACGTCTATATTCCCATACTAGCTGGTACTGCATACAGCAATGCCCACTTTGGTGCTGGCAGTGGACCTATTTTCCTGGATGATGTCCAGTGTATCTCAAGCTCCAACCAATTGCTAGAGTGCCCTAGCAGACCAATCCTATCCCACAACTGTCTCCACTCTGCTGATGCTGGTGTGGGCTGTGAAGGTAGCTATTTTCTAGTTGTATAGTATTGTGCTTCAGTCTAATAGTGATTTTGCACAACTAAACCAACTTTTTACTTGCAAGCTCCATGTACAACTGGTGAGCTGCGCCTGGCAGGAGGTAATATACAAAATGAAGGCAGAGTTGAGATCTGCATCAACAATGAGTGGGGTACTGTGTGTGATGACTCCTGGGGAAGTGCAGATGCTACTGTGGTGTGTCGACAACTGGGATACTCCCCTCAAGGTTTGCCTTGTGATTGTTAAAAAGAGCAAGAAATGTGACTGTAGAAAGAATAACAACTATGTTATATGTCAATAGATGCAGTTGCTTTCAGAAATGCTCATTATGGAGTTGGTGCTGGTCCAATCTACTTGAACAACATTGACTGTAGTGGCAGTGAGAAAAAACTCCTTGACTGCTCACGTAGCATGTTTTCTAGCTGTTCAGGAGGCCACTGGAGAGATGCTGGAGTCAGATGTCAAGGTAGCTAGATTATTGTGTGTAGTGGATGAACACTGTATGTACTTGTATTCTAAATTTATTACAGTAAGCAATTCCAGTGGGGACTGCAACTATGGAGATGTTCGCCTGGTGGGAGGCTCTAATCAGTATGAGGGTAGAGTGGAGGTGTGCATCAATGACCAGTGGGGGACAGTGTGTGATGACTTGTGGGACAACACTGATGCTACTGTGGTCTGCAAGCAGTTAGGATATGCATACACTGGAGGTACGTGTAGTTTGTCTTTATGTTGCCATCTGATGAATGTCTCTCAATATTTAGGTGGCAGGGCATATAGCAATGCCCACTTTGGTGCTGGCAGTGGACAAATTTTTCTGGATGATGTTCAGTGCACCTCAAGTTCCAGCCAGCTACTAGAGTGTCCTAGCAGGCCTATACTGTCACACAACTGTCTCCACTCTGCTGATGCTGGTGTGGGTTGTGAAGGTGTGTTCTTCATGATTTATTTGTATTTTTTAAAAATTTTTTTATAGTGTTGACAGACAAGCTGTACAACAAAGGGGAGTCCCAATAGCACTCAGGCTAATATAAAGGGAACCCTTGCAAAACAAAACAAAAAGCAATGAACAATGAACAACACTGATACACAAATCACATAACTAGATGCTGTTTAAGGCGATACTTAAAAATCTGAATAGATGAAGCATGAACTACATTGTAAGGAAGGGAATTCCAAACTTTTACAAAACTACAAACAAAAGAAATCAAGAAAGAGTTAGTATTGGCTCTAGGACAAAACAACTGTAGGTCATGAGAAACACGCTGACTGCCAGAGGTTCTATACATAAACAGGCTGTTTGGAATATGAGTGAGATGGTTTAATGACTTGTAAAGAAAGCAAAGTTTAAAGTACATTCGGCGAGTTTTCAATGATGGAAGGTGGCATATCAATTGGAGTTTGCTGTCTGAAGCAGACCAGTTCTTTGTGGCCATTCGACATGCAAAGGTCTGGACAGAATCGAGTTGTCGAATTTCTTTCAATAGGTGTGGGTCCCAGACCAGGCTGTTGTAATCAAGAATAGGCAATACCAGTGAAGAATAAAGCTTGAGCAGAGCACTTCTACAGCAAAACCTGCGATAAATGTATGCTAATGTTCTCTTAGCCCTGGTGGACACATAGTTAGCCTGGTCAGACCAGGAAAGGGACTCATTAACGATCACTCCAAGGTATTTATACCTTGAGACCTGCTCTAGTTGCAATCCATTCAGAAACAAAGGTGGGTAGCTCCTCTTTCGTCTCTTCCTGGAAATGATCATATACTTGGTTTTAAGAGCATTTGGTTGAAGGTGATTATTCACTGACCAGTTATTCACCAGTTCAATGTCCATTTGTATCTCTGCAAGGTCATTCATATTTGAAAGTGGTTTGTAGACGCAGTGATCATCAGCATAGAGTCTAGATCTTGTTCCAGCTGAATAAGAAAGTGATGGGAGGTCGTTCACATATATAGAGAACAGCAGAGGACCCAACACTGATCCCTGTGGTACACTAAATTAACACATTGTCCAGAATATTTGTGTTCACTTTTACACAGCTCCATGTGGTAGTGGTCAGCTGCGACTGGCAGGAGGTAACATTGCAAATGAAGGCAGAGTGGAAGTCTGCATAAACAATGAGTGGGGTACTGTGTGTGATGACTCCTGGGGAAGTAATGATGCTGCTGTGGTGTGCCGACAATTGGGATACTCCACTCATGGTCAGCAGGCATAATTTCAATAAAATAATCAGTTTACACTTGTGTGTCCATGTAAACAGATGCAGTGGCTTTCAGCAATGCTCACTTTGGTGCTGGTGTTGGCCCAATCTATCTGGCCGATGTTGGCTGCAGTGGTAGTGAGAGTAATCTAATCAACTGCTCACATAGCTCCTTTGTTAGCTGTGGACACCATGAGGATGCTGGAGTGAGGTGTCAAGGTAGATTAATGTGCATATCTGAATTCTGAATGAATGCTGTTTATACTGTATCCCATTATTTATTGCTCATAGCCAACAATTCCAGTAGAAACTGTGCTTATGGAGATGTTCGTCTGGTGGGAGGCTCCAATCAGTATGAGGGTAGAGTGGAGGTATGCATCAATGACCAGTGGGGGACAGTGTGTGATGACTTCTGGGACAGCACTGATGCTACTGTAGTCTGTAATCAACTGCAGTATGCACATACTGGAGGTTTGTGATGTGTGCTCAATGTTAATTTTGAAGTTTGATTACTACTGAATTTGTATGTAATAGATGGGATAGCATATAGCAATGCCCACTTTGGTGCTGGCAGTGGACCAATCTTTCTCGACGATGTCCGATGTACCTCAAGTTCCAGCCAGCTACTAGAGTGTTACAGTAGACCAATCCTCTCACACAACTGCCTCCACTCTGCTGATGCTGGTGTGGGTTGTGAAGGTACGTTGTACAATGGAGAGATGTGAAGTCAACAAAATTAATATAAAACTTTTGCCTTTGCCTTACATGCAGTTCCATGTACAACTGGTCAGCTGCGACTGGCAGGAGGTAACATTGTAAATGAAGGCAGAGTGGAGATCTGCATGAACAATGAGTGGGGGACTGTGTGTGATGACTCCTGGGGAAGTACTGATGCTGCTGTGGTGTGTCGACAACTGGGATACTTGACTCAAGGTCAACAATACACACTTTAACTAACAACAAAATAATCAGTTTACACTTGTGTGTCCATGTAAACAGATGCAGTGGCTTTCAGCAATGCTCACTTTGGTCGTGGTGTTGGTCCAATCTTCCTGGATGATGTTGGCTGCAGTGGTAGTGAGAGTAACCTCATCAACTGCTCACATAGCTCCTTTGTCAGCTGTGGACACCATAAGGATGCTGGAGTGAGGTGTCAAGGTACATAGATTGATGTGCATATCTGAATGAATATTGTTTATGCTATATTCCATTATTTATTGCTCATAGTCAACAATTCCAGTGGTAACTGTACATATGGAGATGTTCGTCTGGTTGGAGGCTCCAATCAATATGAGGGTAGAGTGGAGGTGTGCATCAATGACCAGTGGGGGACAGTGTGCGATGACTTCTGGGACAGCACGGATGCTACTGTGGTTTGCAATCAGCTGGGATATGCTTTAACTGAAAGTTTGTAATGACCGTTCATTGTTAATAATGAACGAAGTACTATGATTACTATATAAATTTTATTAAAACAACAGGTGTTACAGCTTACAGAAATGCCCACTTTGGTGCTGGCAGTGGACCAATATTCCTGGATGATGTCCAGTGTAGTTTAAGTTCTAACCAGCTACTAGAGTGTTCCAGTAGACCAATCCTGTCACACAACTGCCTCCACTCTGCTGATGCAGGAGTAGGGTGTGAAGGTAAGTGAATAGATGCTGCACATAACTGAACCTATGAATATTCTAGCCTCGTTCCCAGAAAAATTTTCTCCACGGCTGTGAGATAAAATCTGGGAGTGGCCTGGGAATGAGGCTATGAATATTCCACGTTACATTCGTCAAGTCAGCCCAATCCAGTGCTACCACAGAACAAACATGACACCACTAATGATATTCTTGAGGACCAATGAATGGAATGTTACCTAGGGGTGCCACACAGAGCTAGCTAAATTCAACTATTAATATGCATGAGGGGAGAGATCCCCTGCCTTCCAGCTGGCTTTAATGAGATTCATTGACCTCAATTGGGACATTAATGACATTCACATGTATCCAAGGATGGTGAATGAGATTCATAGCCCTGTTCAGTTTGGGGGGGGGTTGAGTCCATTAAAGGCTCAGGGCATACTCATAAATATTCAACATCATTCACCCATTCCTTTCGATCCCAAGCCAAGCTGCCAATGTTTCAAGCAGAGGATCAATAATGAGGTTCATGAGAGTCAGCATACCTTAACCCTCCCATTGGACAACTGACTGAACCCAGGGATGTTCATGGGTAAAGCTGAGGTCTAGTTAAAGCCAACTCATTAATATTCATGAATGGACGGAAACACTTCGGATTTTAGAGCTCTGCTGGGCTTTAATTAGATTCATAGGCTCAATTAGGGTTAGGGAGATTCAGGTTAGTGAGATTAGGGTTAAGAATTTTTGGGTTAAGGCAAACCAGGGCTAGGGTTAGACTTAGGGTCATAAGCATATGAACCTTATATTAACAATGTTTGTACCTTCATGTTGAAAATGTTATGTGAACAGTTTCTTGTACAACTGGCCAACTGCGACTGGCAGGAGGTAGTGTAGCAAATGAAGGCAGAGTGGAGATCTGCATGAACAATGAGTGGGGTACTGTGTGTGATGACTCCTGGGATACTGCTGATGCCACCGTGGTGTGTCAACAGCTGGGATACTCCACTCAAGGTCAGTGAACTCAATTTTACAAAAAATACATCATCATTGATTTTGTAATGAGAATTAACCAGCCAGTGCCTAGGTGCAAGGCTAGCCAACTGCTTGCTTTCTTGCATGCTTTTTGTAATTGGCTATCATTGTCTGATGGGGGATTAAAACCTAGAATATACTCTTGCATAAGCTATTCATCTATACTTTATCACCGACAGACTCAATAGCCTTTGGCAATGCTCACTTTGGTGCCGGAACTGGTGCAATCCACCTTGATGGTGTTGACTGCAGAGGCAGTGAGAGTAGACTCATTGACTGCTCCCATAGTCCCTCTGTTAACTGCACCAATAATCACTCTGAGGATGCTGGAGTCAGATGTCGAGGTTTGTGGTATGCACAATTTGTAATTGAAATGTCAGTGTAGAAAACAGAGCCTAACAAAATGACCATTAGCTGTGACACTAGTGGTTGCAGGGCAATAAATTTAGAGCTGACATCTGCGCTTACTGGCTTGATTACAGTAGACCACATACAAGACACTGAATTCAAAAATAACAAGTGATGAAACCATACAAAATTAGTGCTGCAACTCTTCACAATTGATAGATGTACATAATTTCTTCTATTGCGCTCAGCTGTTTGCACAACTGGTCAGTTGCGACTGGTTGGAGGTAACATTCCAAACGAAGGCAGAGTGGAGGTCTGTATGAACAATCTGTGGGGTACTGTGTGTGATGACTCCTGGGATAGCACTGATGCAACTGTGGTGTGTCGACAACTTGGTTATGCTACAAATGGTCAGAAGAGTGATTGATCTGACAAATACGTATGTCTTTATTCGGGAAATTCTTTATACCAACAGGTGCTGTAGCCTTTGTTCGAACTCACTTTGATGCTGGTGCTGGTCCAATCCACCTGGACAATGTGGACTGCACTGGCAGAGAAAGTAACCTCACTGACTGCCCACACAGCTCCTTTGTCAGCTGTTCAAGTGGCCACTCAGAGAATGCTGGAGTGAGATGTCAAGGTTAGGGGAATGTATTCCATACTAAAATACATCATACCCATAACGCAGAAAGTATACGTAAATGTTAGCAATTTTGCATATTTAAAATACTAATTGAAAGTGACAACTGTACTTATGGACATGTTTGGCTAGTGGGAGGCTTCAATCAGTTTCATGCTATGTGCCTCATATTAAGTTTTTTCTTTAATATGATTTCAAACAATCAAACCTCTGTTTTACAGTCAATGCCAGTGGTGTTTGCACATATGGAGATGTTCGTCTGGTGGGAGGCTCCAATCGGTATGAAGGTAGAGTGGAGGTGTGCATCAATGACCAGTGGGGGACAGTGTGTGATGACTCCTGGGACAGCACTGATGCTACTGTGGTCTGCAAACAATTAGGATATGCATACACTGGAAGTGAGTCTCTGCATGTCTAACCCCAGACCAGCTAGGTATTAAAACTCCCTAAATGTGCAGGTGGCAGGGCATACAGCAATGCCCATTTTGGTGCTGGAAGTGGGCCAATTTTTCTGGATGATGTCCAGTGTACCTCAAGTTCCAGCCAGCTACTAGAGTGTCCCAGCAGACCAATCCTGTCACACAACTGCATCCACTCTGCTGATACCAGTGTGGGGTGTGAAGGTAAATACTGTACCAGTAGTCTACTTAGTAATTAACTGTCTGAGAAATGCACAATGACCGATCATCAGTCAATATATCACATTTCTACATACACAGCTCCATGTGCAGCTGGTCAGCTGCGACTAGCAGGAGGTAACATTCCAAATGAAGGCAGAGTGGAGATCTGCATGAACAATCAGTGGGGTACTGTGTGTGATGGTTCCTGGGGAAGTAGTGATGCCACTGTGGTGTGTCGACAACTGGGGTACTCAACTGAAGGTCAGCAACATATTGCTGCTAAATTTCAACAATTTTTTTTTGACCGTATTACATTGTACCAACAGATGTAATTGGCTTCCAGAATGCTGTCTTTGGTGCTGGTGTTGGCCCAATCCACATTAACAATGTTGACTGTAGAGGTGATGAGGATAATCTCTCAGAGTGTTCACATAGCTCTGCACTCAGCTGTTACAGAGGCCACTCAGAGGATGCTGGTGTGAGGTGCCAAGGTACACTTTGTTTGTAAGTCTAAAAGATCCTATTGTTAAGTATATGTATTCATTGCAGTCAACACCAGTGGCAACTGTACCTATGGAGACGTCCGTCTGGTGGGAGGCTCCAATCAGTATGAGGGTAGAGTGGAGGTGTGCATCAATGGCCAATGGGGGACAGTGTGTGATCACTTGTGGGACAGCACTGATGCTACTGTGGTCTGCAAGCAGTTAGGATATGCATACACTGGAAGTAAGCGTTTGTCTCTACATTTAATTGTTTTTTAGTTCATGTCTACAATGCTTATATGCAGATGGAAGAGCATACATCAATGCACACTTTGGTGTTGGCAGTGGATCAATATTTTTGGATGATGTCCAGTGCGCCTCAAGTTCCAGCCAGCTTCTAGAGTGCCCTAGCAGGCCAATCCTCTCCCACAACTGCCTCCACTCTGATGATGCCGGTGTGGGGTGTGAAGGTATGTTCCATGAAAAGTTTTACGTAGTTGTGCTACATATTTTCTGCCTTCCATTGCTTGTACATCCAGCTCCTTGTACCACTGGTCAGCTGCGACTGGCAGGAGGTAATATACAAAATGAAGGCAGAGTGGAGATCTGCATGAACAATGCATGGGGTACTGTGTGCGATGGCTCCTGGGGAAAAGCTGATGCCACTGTGGTGTGTCGACAGCTGGGCTACTCCACTCAAGGTGCACAATAAAGCACTTTTTAAGAGTGTATAAATGCAGTTTAGTACAGTGTGTTTATGCCAACAGGTGCAGTAGCATTCACTAATGCTCACTTTGGTGCTGGCATTGGTCCAATCTATCTGGATGATGTTGACTGCAATGGTAGAGAGAGTAACCTCACTGACTGCTCCAGTAGCTCTATTGTATATTGTTACAGAGGCCACTCAGAGGATGCTGGAGTGAGATGCCAAGGTACAGGTCTGCTTGTGACTGTGTCTGTTCTACTACAAAGCTTATACTATCAACTTTCTGCAGTCACTACCATTGGCAACTGTACTTATGGAGATGTTCGTCTGGTGGGAGGCTCCAATCAGTATGAGGGTAGAGTGGAGGTGTGCATCAATGACCAGTGGGGGACAGTGTGTGATGACTCCTGGGACAACACTGATGCTACTGTGGTTTGCAAGCAGCTGGGATATGCTTATACTGGAAGTAGGTGGATTTTATGTTAATAGTTGAGCTGAATGGTGTAAAATTAGCTATTCACAATTGAAGGAATAGTAAGCAATAACAATGTAGTGTACAAAAAGTTTAGTTAGTCAAATTGAATAAATCATGCATGGTTTGACTGTGTGACTTGATGAACATAACCGCCTCTTGGGTAGATACCCCCTGGTGCAATGGTTGAGCAAAGAGAGGGTGAGGCTGAAGGTTAGCCAGCGGTGTAGCCAGGGTCTGTTGAGTTGTATTGATAGTTCCACTCCTATAGCTTTGATAGCCATACTGCCTGTTATGTGAATAAGAACTACAACTTGTAAGCACATTTCTAAGCATTATCATGCACCTAAGTTGCTGATTGGAGGGAGTATGTGGAGTGATAAATGTATCCACTTAAAACCATCCTCCTTGAAAGCCCTTGGTGGGGCTAAGTGTACAGTAGTCAATCTTGTTACTATTTCTGTACATACAGGTGGCAGGGCATACAGCAATGCTCACTTTGGCATTGGTAGTGGACCAATTTTGATGGATGATGTCCAGTGTACTTCAACTTCCAGCCAGCTGCTAGAGTGCCCTAGCAGGCCAATCCTGTCCCACAACTGCCTCCACTCTGCTGATGCTGGTGTTGGGTGTGAAGGTATGCATATATTCATCATTGGAATAATTTAAGTCACCAATACGCATTCCTTTTTCATACAGCTCCATGTACGGATGGTCACCTGCGACTGGCAGGAGGTAACGTTCCGAATGAGGGCAGAGTGGAGATCTGCACGAACAATCAGTGGGGCACTGTGTGTGATGACTCCTGGGGAAGCACTGATGCTACTGTGGTGTGTCGACAACTGGAATATTCCAGTCAAGGTCAGGATAGCCATACTGACTGCTTGGAATATTATTACTTTGTAATGTAAATGAATACTTATGTGCCAGCAGATGCAATTGGCTTCAGCAATGCTCACTTTGGAGCTGGTGCTAGTCCAATCTTTCTTGATAATGTTGGATGCAGTGGTAATGAGAGTAAGCTCATTGACTGCCAGAACAGCACCTTTTCCATCTGTTCAAGAGGCCACCAAGAGGATGCTGGAGTAAGATGTCAAGGTAACTAGGGCATTGCATATGTAGTTGAATGAACACAGCACCGTCTCAACGGTACCTTCTTTTAACAATGATGACTAGTAAGGGAGATCCCAGAACATACTACTAGTCTAGCATCATGCATACTTTGACTCACTGCAGTTTCTACCAGTGGCAATTGTACGTATGGAAATCTTCGTCTGGTGGGAGGCTCCAATTCGTATGAGGGTAGGGTGGAGGTGTGCATCAATGACCAGTGGGGGACAGTGTGTGATCACTCATGGGACAACACTGATTCTACTGTGGTCTGCAAACAGTTGGGATATGCATTCACTGGAAGTAAGAATGTTGTTCAATATATGTGTAGATACTTTCATCATGTTAATGAAGTCCAATAAACTGTACCCTTGATTGCCTCTAATTGATTACTACCCCAATTTTCCCCCTCATTACACTCACTGGTTTATTAACTATGTGATCTCATATCTTGCCTCTTTATGTGCAGGTGGAATTGCATACAGGGATGCCTACTTTGGTACTGGCAGTGGGCCGATCTTCCTGGATGATGTCCAGTGTAGCTCAAGTTCCAAGCAGCTACTAGAGTGCTTCAGTAGACCGATACTGTCCCACAACTGCCTCCATTCTGATGATGCCAGTGTGGGTTGTGAAGGTAATAATGTTGTTTCATTGTTTTTGTGATTTTGTAGCTATCTATCTGATATTTATTATCACAGCTCCTTGTAGGACAGGTCAGCTTCGTCTAGCAGGGGGTAATGTTGAGAATGAGGGCAGATTGGAGGTGTGCATTAACAATGAATGGGGCACTGTGTGTGATGATGCCTGGGATAACGCTGATGCTACTGTTGTGTGTCGAGAACTTGGCTACTCAACTCTAGGTAAGAAATTTTGCACATGGCTATGCATGTATGAAGTGAATTCAGAGGGTGTATTAGTTTTACTTGTACTTTGGTGTATGTGAAAACTTGCAGATGCAGTGTCCTTCAGAAGTGCTCACTTTGGTGCTGGTACTGGTCCAATTTACCTGGACAATGTTGACTGCAGGGGTAGTGAGAGTAACTTGTTTAACTGTTCGAATAGCTCGGTTGTTAACTGTGCAAGTGGTCACTCAGAGGATGCTGGAGTAAGGTGTCAAGGTAGATTTATTATATTAGTGCACACATACCAGGGTATGTTATGTAATGTGTGCTGAAAAATCACAAGCCTGTTGGAAATAAGTATGAGCGCCAATTTAGCCAACAGACAAGTGGTATTTACAGTACATAATAGTGTATTTACAAACAAGGGTAGTCAGAGTGCAAATTTATTGTGCATACTATGTGCAGACATAACTTAGGGGCATGCAGTAATGTATTAAGCAGATAGTTCATCATTGTGGGGCAAGTCAATGTGAGCAGCAGATTGCTGTTTTCACATTCTGTCATGGCACACAAAGCATGCATGTAGCACTAGCAGCAGGATTTGTCAGCTGCTTTATGTGCATGTTCTTGCTTGAGCGTCATGTATATCGTGCAGAAAGTGAGATTTCACAACATGTAGACTGTAGTATGTATAGGCAGTCTTCACCAGTGGCCAATGCAACCATTTGTCCAGTCATACCAGGCAGCTATGGCTACACAGATATAAGACTAAGCTTCACACTTGCCATGCATGACTGTCATTCATGCATGGCCCTTCGCTGAAGTCCATGTATGAGTGTCATTTATGCATTGCCCTTCGCTGAAGTCCATGTATGAGTGTCATTCATGCATGGCCCTTCGCTGAAGTCCATGTATGAGTGTCATTCATGCATTGCCCTTCACTGAAGTGGCCTCAAACCTGCTGTGCCTAATTTCTACCATTTTGTGGACATCCTGCCTTGTCTGTGCTTACAGAAACCAGAAGTTCCCAGGATCAGTTGAAATGTACGGCACTGGAAATTTTGTCCACCTGTCCAATCCTAACCTGTGCTGTACAGTGCTGATCTGGTTTTCTGGTAACACAATATTCCAACTGATCAAGTATGCACTCAAGTGCATGATCATCATGCTAGTGGAGGACTCACTCAAGCTTACCCCAAATCACTTTTTTTGCATGCAGTACCCCATGCATATGTTTTCAATGAATGAGCCCATTATGATGTGCTCATTTACTGCAGTTAATGCAAGTGGCGTTTGCACTTACGGAAATGTTCGTCTGGTGGGAGGCTCCAATCAGTACGAGGGTAGAGTGGAGGTGTGCATGAATGACCAGTGGGGAACGGTGTGTGATGACTCCTGGGACAGCACTGATGCTACTGTAGTCTGCAGGCAGCTAGGATATGCATACACTGGAAGTGAGTCCTTTCATTGGTGACTAATAAGTTGTTTAGGTGTAACTAGCAGTTTATAAAATTTACCACAAACTGGCAGTGCATTTTGTGTGGTTTTAGACATGCACTCTTATATACAGAATCATAGTCAAACAATCACATAAACTATAGCTCTTTACTTAAACCATTTTCTTGCCCAGATTTTGCTGCATGCATGACTGTGACAGATCAAGTTGGCCTGCACTACATGCAGCATTTATGCAGCCAGATTGTTCAGTATGTAAATGTACAGGAAAGCAAATGAAACATATCAAATAAAAGACAGCACCTGGCTTGTAATGATAAATGAGTGATGGATAATCGGATAAGTGAATGAATGAGTGAATGAATAGGGTTTTTTTTTGAAATGCTGGTGGGAACTAGATAGAAGTGGTCTCTATCTTCAAGCTTATAGGTAGCTAAGAGGTATTGGTAGTGGGTCAAGAATGAGAAGTAGACACCAATATCATCCAACAGACTGATTGATGAATGGATTTCTACATGTACATACAGGTGGCAGGGCATACAGTAATGCCCACTTTGGTGCTGGCAGTGGACCAATTTTCCTTGATGATGTTCAGTGTTCCTCAAGTTCCAGCCATCTGTTAGAGTGCTCAAGCAGAAAGCTTTTATCTCACAACTGCCTCCACTCTGCTGATGCTGGTGTGGGTTGTGAAGGTGTGTTCTACAATCAATTAATTCAACACTGGGGAAAGATGAAATAGGTGTTGTAAGTTTATAGAACCAGTACATTTGTGCTGAAGGAAACTATAGGTACCATACATTTGTAGGATCTGGTGCAGGGACTATGTGTACTTTTCATGCAGCTTTTCCATCTGTTGCATATAGCTCCATGTGCAAATGGACAGCTGAGATTAGCTGCAGGAAACATTGTAAATGAAGGCAGAGTGGAGATCTGCTTGAACAATCAGTGGGGTACTGTGTGTGATGACTCCTGGGATACTGCTGATGCCACCGTGGTGTGTCGACAGCTGGGCTACTCAGCTCAAGGTCAGTATCTTTAAATTTGGTTACCTCAGCATGGTTTTCAACATGACATCTTAATACTTATTCTGGATCTTTATCAAGTACCTTGAGATGTCTGTGGAGCTAAGACCCGGTATATTGAGGTTCACTCGAGTAGATCAATGAAATTTCTGGCTACACTTAGCAAACCCAAAGAGCTATATAGTGTATTATTGTAGCACACAGTCACATTAGATGAACATACTACAATAGAAATGCAGTGATCTATAATGATGCACTCAATCACAGGAGAACACTTTCACAGTTTGAACGTGGCTGCACTCAAAACACATCTTTACCAGTTGTAATTTTGCCAGCAGATGCAGTTGCCTTCAGCAGTGCTCACTTTGGTACCGGTGCTGGTCCAATCCACCTGGACAATGTTGGCTGTAATGGCAGTGAGAGCAACCTCATTGACTGTCCACATAGCTCATTTGTCAACTGTTATTCTTGGAATAGAAACGCTGGAGTGAGATGTCAAGGTATTGATTTATATCTGGATTGAGTGACCTACATCACCACATAAGTATAAAATTATAGCACTAGAAACTTCAATAATTATTGATGTTCATACGATGTAGCTAATAGGACAATTGTGGATGAGGACTGATACAAGTAGTTCTGACTGGTTCATGCTATTTTCCCTCATATGAACTTTTTTAGTGTATGAATTTATATATGATCATACTTCTCTTACAGTCAATGCCAGTGATGTCTGTATATATGGAGATGTTCGCCTGGTGGGAGGCTCCAATCAGTATGAGGGTAGAGTGGAGGTGTGCATCAATGACCAGTGGGGTACTGTGTGTGATGACTTCTGGGACAGCACTGATGCTACTGTGGTCTGCAAACAACTGGGATATTCATACACTGGAAGTTAGTGTACTTACTGTAATGCTATAAAATTATACAATTTTGCAAAAAGATCAACAAATTTATGCATGTAATATCAGAGTCAGCTTCTACACATCTATTCCCTATAAGACTTCCATAATGCCAGCAATGCACATGCAACTGCTGGTTAGGCACTTCTGAGACTGAGGATACGTTCTATAAATTATGACCTTATGTAAATTCATTCACCAGATGTTACACGTATACACAAAGTTATGCACACAGAAATTTATGTATACTGATAGTGATTCACATAATAAATAAAGTGCACGCATACAGTTGTAGCATTACAGTATATGTTTGAATACTTTCTACATGTTTGCAGGTGGCAAGGCATACAGCAATGCCCACTTTGGTGCTGGCAGTGGACCAATCTTTCTTGATGATGTTCAGTGTACCTCAAGTTCCAGCCAGCTACTAGAGTGCCACAGTAGACCAATACTGACCCATGGGTGCCTTCATTCAGCTGATGCTGGTGTGGGCTGTGAAGGTAGTAAATTATTTTACGAAAGAAAAGGGCATGAGATCCAGCCAAGATTTGAACCTGGGTCTGAATTCCAATCAGATGCTCTTACCAACTGAGCCACTGGAGCTCTGGCGTTGGAGCAGGATAGATGGTATCTATATATTTATAGTTCCATAGACACAGTTCAATTCTCAGGGTGGATCTCTGAGTAGGCATTTACTCTGCTTGGGTAAGTACCAAACGTGAAAGTACTGTCTGCTGCAATCAGTAAACTGGATATTAGCAGAATTCACTTTAATTTGCATGTCATCAGAACCTCTATTAGGGGTTGACCAGAAAGTGTTTTTGCCCACTTAAGGCTCAAGTGTTGATTCAATTTGCTGAGTAGCTGTTGAAAAGAATGAGAGGATTCGAACTGGGTTTTCTGAAATTCCAGTCAGATGCCCTTACCAGTACATGAGCCAATTTATTATTGCTGCCCATTTGGGCAGTGATACCCCCATACTTTAGGCACTGTCTGCTCCAATGCAAGAGCTATGCACATCTTAATTTTCTCAAAAAGGTACTACACAATGGTGAGCAAGTATGGCTCCAGGTATTGTTTTCTTCCCACTTCAATTAACTGGGCACTGATAAATTTCTCATTAGGCACTGGGAGCAGAAGATTAGATAGTAGATTTTGCCAGATATCCATAAATTGAGATGAGAATGGAACTGTGGTTATATAGCTACCATTAATCCTCTGCTCCAATGTCAGAGCTCCAGTGGCTCAGTTGGTGAGTGGATTTCAGAAGATTTGGGTTCAAACTCTGGCTGGATTTCATGTCCTTTTTTGTATAAAGAAATGTTTCTGGCAGACCCGAAGTTGGGGTTCTGACAGCATGTGTCAAACAAAAGTGAGTGCTATTAGTACCCATTTTGCTGGTTGCAGCAAATGATGCTTCAGTACTTACTGTGTAGATTGAACACCTACCAGAGATGCAGCATGAAAATTGAACTGTATGTATGGATCTATGTGAGTAGATAGCTACTATCTATCCTGTGTTCCAATGCCAGAGCTGCATTGGCTCAGTTGGTAAGAGCATCTCACCAGAATTCCGAAGACCCAGGTTCGGATCCTGGCTGGATGTCGTGTTCTTTTTCACTACAACAGCATACAATACTGTTTGTATTGGAGTAAAACCCATTTTATGTCTGTCATTTCTGCTACCCTCTCCAAATGGTAATCCATGTACTATGTAGAGCTTACGTTTTCTTCACTTCAAACACCAGTTTATGTAGTTCATGACAAGTTCAGGGTTCATAAGCCAAATGAACCTGCAGCAGTATGATGTGTTGGAAATGACTTTTGATGTTACTGTCATGTACAAATCAGTTTAAACGTACACCTGATATGACTTTCCAGCTCCATGTACAAATGGCCAGTTGCGACTTGCAGGAGCTAACGTTGCAAATGAAGGCAGAGTGGAGATTTGTGTAAGTAACTTGTGGGGTACTGTGTGTGATGACTCCTGGGGAAGTTCTGATGCTACTGTGGTGTGTCGACAGCTGGGATATTCCAGTCAAGGTACCTATATTTTGGGGGACTGTAGCTGGAGCACATTTTGATCTTCAGATATGATGCATTATCATACTAACAGATGCAGTTGCCTTCACTAATGCTCACTTTGGTACCGGAGCTGGTCCAATCCACCTGGACAATGTTGCTTGCAGTGGCAGTGAGAGCAACCTCACTGAATGTTCCCGTAGCTTTACTGTCAGTTGTTACAGTCATTTTGAAGATGCTGGAGTCAGATGTCAAGGTAAATGTGTAACTGCAGGTACATAGATCAAACTAAAAATGTTTGATTAAGTACGTACAGTCACTCATCATCACAGCTAGATAACTCAAACATTGTTAGTCTTGTGATTAGACAAAGATTTAATTTGCTGCAGTCAATGCCAGTGGCAGCTGCACATATGGAGATGTTCGTCTGGTGGGAGGCTCTAATCAGTATGAGGGTAGAGTGGAGGTGTGCATCAATGACCAGTGGGGGACAGTGTGTGATGACTCCTGGGACAGCACAGATGCTACTGTGGTTTGCAAACAGTTGGGATATGCATACACTGGAAGTATGTTAGCGCTTGCCTGAGACTATTTGCAAAACTAGATATTTCCAAAGATGAAGTCATGTAGACACACATAAGTGAAGTTCTGTACATACAGGTGGCACAGCATACAGCAATGCTCACTTTGGTGCTGGCAGTGGACACATTTTCCTGGATGATGTCCGATGCACCTCAACTTCCAGCCAGCTACTAGAGTGCCCTACCAGTCCAATCCTGTCACACAACTGCCTTCACTCTGCTGATGCTGGTGTGGGTTGTGAAGGTGTGGTCTTCGGTAGAGAGTACCAGCTAGGTTAACCTTCCATATTAGCTGCTTTACTAGTTCATCTTTTCTTGTGCACCTATAGCTCCATGTGCAAATGGACAGCTGAGATTAGCTGCAGGAAACATTGCTAATGAAGGCAGAGTGGAGATCTGCATGAACAATGAATGGGGTACTGTGTGTGATGATTCCTGGGGAAGTGCAGATGCTACTGTGGTGTGTCGACAACTGGGCTATTTAACACAAGGTACAGATGCAGCAAGCCTGTTATGATATGCTATTGAAGGTGTCTTAGAACATGGTTATGTAAAAGGTTACATGAAATATTATTATATCAAGCACAAAAGAAACATTGTTGGTGAAGGCCTGAGCATACAATGTCTGAAGACTCCAATTGAACTGCAGCTAAGGTTCACCAATATTGTTAACAAATAAAGCTTGTAGCAGCAGGATATTATTATTATTATTATAATTGAGAAAACACACCAACATAGGTGTAAGAGACAAGCAACTAAATTAAAATGTAAATTAAGTTAGTGTAAAGAGATAACAGAAATTACATATTCAAAGTCACTGCTAGACACACAACTAATTCTAATATCTTAGCACAAAAAAGGTCTTCAGGATAATAAGTCTTCTTATAGTTATGTCCACGGAGATGGTTGAACCCACACGGAGTATACACAAGGTTGGAAGAAACACGATAGATAAAAGAAACAGGGAACGAAGGACAGGACAGAGCAGAAGATAACAAGGATAAAGAATGAGCAAAGACAACATTGAAGAGACTCAACAGACGGGCAGTACTATGAACTATTCTAGTATGAGAATTAGACGGAAGTTTCCAAATACGCCTCAAAATTTCAATATATGTTCCTGTCTACTGTTTCTGATCAACCATGCACAAGTTTCAATGTGAGATGTCTTTTATTGAACTGTTATCAAAGCATGCTTGCAATTACAAGGTAGTACACAAATAAAGCAATCTGTTCTGCCTGCAACTATCACACAGGCTAAGTCGATCTTCCTTTTCCATTATGTGAACACATAGCAGGTGTAGCCAGAAATTTTGAACAGAGGTTTCCAGGGCTTTCTTCCTGGTGTAGTGTGGGGCAACCTTTTTACTGCATTCAGAAAGCTTTCTTGTTGCTTTTTAGTTTTTTAGGTGTATAAAGCAAGTTCCATTCTAATAAGAGGGTCATTATTAGTTTGATATCATGTTTATTGGTTGTGCATATGCTTGGCCTGCCCCTAGGCTGTTATCATATAATACAGAACAATGTCACATCACAACAACTAGATAGCCACATTGAACAAACTGCTCATGGAGCAGCAAGTTTGCAGCATTCTTTTGGTGTATCCAGTAATTGTGCCTTCTCCAAAGAAGGTTTCTGGAAACTTCTGAAACCTTCCTTGCTACACCCTTGCCATGAGTAGCCTGACATGCATAGTGCTTACTTGAATCAGCTGCTAAACATCTTACACATTGAAACAATTAAGATAGAAGAGTAATCTCTGCTGCCTTATGGTCATGTCTCATTGTCAATGAAACAGTCAATCACTGGCGCTGGCTGCACCAAGAGACTTGCAAATTAACTGGCAAGAATTTTTACACTTAGTGAAGTCAAAGTTCATCAACTTTATCCACTGGGGCATACAGAATACAACAGCAAACAGGGAAAGCAGCATGCATAGCTACTCAGATTCACAACATCATGAGCAGACAAGTTGCCCTGAGTGGCTGTCACATTTGTGGCAATGAAATATGTGTTTGTGCAGCCTAACATTAACCCATGAAAGTACTAACAGTTGTTGTACATACAAATGAACATGTACAAAGAATTGCCATAGACTACACGTAGTGTGGGGTGGGCTCAGGCTTGCTCCAACAAAGTTTGCTTCCTTGGTAACTTGTAGAGAAGATATAGTGCGCTGACAGACATAATCTGACTCCGCCAACAGATGCAGTGGCCTTTCGTAACGCTCACTTTGGTGCTGGTGTTGGTCCAATCTACTTTGGCAATGTTGATTGCACTGGAAGTGAAATGGATCTCATTGACTGCTCCAGTAGTTATGTCACCTGCCGCATAGGCCACCCAATGGATGCTGGAGTGAGATGTCAAAGTAGGTCTATTACCAGGTAGATAAAGCTAGTGCTTTAAAGTATGTTGTATTCACTACAGTCAATTCCAGTGGCAACTGTATGTATGGAGATGTTCGTCTGGTGGGAGGTTCCAATCAGTATGAGGGTAGAGTGGAGGTGTGCATCAATGGCCAGTGGGGGACAGTGTGTGATGACTCCTGGGACAGCACTGATGCTACTGTGGTCTGCAAGCAACTGGGATATGCTTATACTGGAAGTGAGTCTGACGGTGAAGGAAGTGACAACCAACTCCTGCACTCTCTCACACACACACACACACACACACACACACACACACACACACACACACACACACACACACACACACACACACACACACACACACACACACACACACACACACATACAAAAGCAAAATTTAAACACTGGGCAAACCTAAAGAGGCATCGGAAAAAGAAGTTTAAACTCAAACACTATCAGAAAACAGCCAATTCACATCAACAGCACCACCAGCCTTATTCACTGTCTTCACTATGTACAGTGTGATAGTTATATGCCACTAAATATTTCACAGCCCTAGAAATTATATACTGCAGTCAAATAGGGAAATTGTACTAGTTTATATCACAGGACTATATAATAATGCTTTCCCACTCACTTCATGCAGTGGAACAATTAGTATATACAGCATGACATTACACAACTAAAATGCTCAATCCTGAACCAATAGTATAACAACATTATTTTGCCTATGCATAGGTGGAAGAGCATACACCAATGCCCGCTTTGGTGCTGGCAGGGGATCAATCTTCCTGGATGATGTTCAGTGCACCTCAAGTTCCAACCAGCTACTAGAGTGCCCTAGCAGGCCAATCCTGTCACACAACTGCCTTCACTCTGCTGATGCTGGTGTGGGGTGTGAAGGTGTGTCCTTCTGGGTGGTCACTAGTTGAAGTTAGGAGATAATTATATAATTATTGTACAACTTTAAATTAGTATCTGACATACTTGGGTACATCTCTTGTAAACAGCTCCATGTACAACTGGTCAGCTGCGACTGGCAGGAGGTAACATTGCCAATGAGGGCAGAGTGGAGATCTGCTTGGAAAATACATGGGGGACTGTGTGTTATGACTCCTGGGGAAGAGTGGATGCTGAAGTTGTATGTCAGCAATTGGGGTATACTTCTCAAGGTATATTAATGTCAACAATAATCGTGCATTTGTTAAAATAATGTTGATTCTGGTTTTTGTGCTGACAGGTGCAGTTTTCTTCAGCAGTGTTTTTGGTGCTGGCTCTGGTGCAACCTACCTGGATGAGGTTGACTGCAGTGGTAGTGAGAGTCGCCTCATTGACTGTTCACATAGCTTCTTTGTCAGTTGTTCTTCCAGCCGTAGGGGTGCTGGAGTGAGATGTCAAGGTATGCACATGGTTGTCATTAGATGAGCCCCTTTTCATTTGAGTTTCTATGTCACAGTCAATGTCAGTGGCATCTGCACATATGGTGATGTTCGTCTGGTTGGAGGCTCCAATCAGTATGAGGGTAGAGTGGAGGTGTGCATCAATGACCAGTGGGGGACAGTGTGTGATGACTTCTGGGACAACACTGATGCTACTGTAGTCTGTACACAATTGGGACATACACACTCTAGAAGTAAGTATTTACACCCCAAGATGCAAAATAAATGGTTCACGTAAATATTAAATAAAACTTTCATTCACTAACAAGCATTGGAAGTGGTGCTACGTCTACATATAAAACTGTTAGCCCGTGTATTAAGTACGCTGTGGGGTTTCACACTAATGATGCATGTGAGTGTAAGGCTAGTCATCAACTCATTGTCTGGCTCCTCCCTTGAGTGTGAAGCTTGTTTTGAGGAAGCCTTGTGATCAGTTATCTATATAGCAAACACTTTGTTTTGGTAAAGCCTATTGTTAAAGCATTCCAATAAAGCTTTGCAGCAAAGTAGCACTGAACTCTGAAGTGTAAACCTTACTAGACTGCAGCACTAAAATCCAGGTCCTGAGAGCATCTTGAGGTGTGGTTCATAATTGCAATGAGTGTGGATGTGTAATTTTCATCTGCTGGTTGTGTTTGTACAGGTGGTATAGCATATAGCAATGCCCACTTTGGTGCTGGCAGTGGACCAATCTTCCTGGATAATGTCCAGTGTACTTCAAGTACCAGCAAGCTACTAGAGTGCCCTAGCAGACCAATCCTCTCCCACAACTGTCTCCACTCTGCTGATGCTGGTGTGGGGTGTGAAGGTAAGTGAACTGTAAATGTCACAGAACTAAATGATTAATCAACCAGAAATGTGCATTTAGTGCAATAGCAATTTAAGTTTAACTTACCATGCACAGTTACCTGTACAACTGGTCAGATACGACTGGAAGGAGGAAGCATTGCAAATGAAGGCAGAGTGGAGATCTGCATGAACAATGTGTGGGGAACTGTGTGTGATGATTCCTGGGGAAACACTGATGCTGCTGTGGTGTGTCAACAGCTGGGTTACCCCACTGAAGGTCAGAGAATATGTCTCCCATTAGGCCACTCCAAAATAATCTTTAGTGTCTGGTCCTCTGCCCATGTCTAGTTGTCGGACAGTTATTTTATCAATGAGGGCTAGCCTCATACCCACCAACCTCCTAACTACCTTCTATCACCATCCGTGGTTACTGCTGCGATGTCATTGAGCAGCAGGTGAAGATTTTCTGATGAGCAACTGCGGCTATTCCATAATTACAAAGGGCATACACAAAATGTTATCATGGTCCTATAGTCCTTATCACCCGCCCACTCACATCGTGTAGGAAGGAAAGATAGGAACAGAAACTAAAGAGTAATTTGGAGTGGCCTTGAAGAAATTCAATTTCATTTTTTTCAAGGTGGCTGTTTTGTGTGGGGTAATGGGAGGAAATTGCCACTCTTATAACTTTGGTGTCAATCTCCATCCTCATTGAAGTCTCTTGGTGAAGAGTCCTGTTGGCACACAGTCCATTACATGATTACTGAATGTATGGATTGGAGTTACATAACTCACTGTTTTTGGAAATCTAGTCTTAGTTGTAATACTGCTTAATGCTGTGAATAGATTTTCTAAGTACATTTCACATAATTGTTCTAACATGCAGGTACAACAGCCTACAGAAATGCACACTTTGGTGCTGGCACTGGTCCAATCTATCTAGACAATGTTGCTTGCAGTGGCAGTGAGAGTAGACTCATTGACTGTTCGCGTAGCTCCACTGTCACCTGTGCCAATGGACACTCAGAAGATGCTGGAGTGAGATGCCAAGGTAGTCAGTTTATACAACTTTTCCCAACTATAACCTCAGACATGGATTATATAGTCTCGCCTTTGAACCTAATTAGTCTTTTACCTGAATTGGTGACTTACTGGATTTCCATCTGCCCAGAATTGATTTTGCTAATGCTAATGCTAATACAAATAAGCTATGTATATAGCTATAGTTGCACAAAATGTGGGGAAATGAAATTAAAAAAAAAAAAGTTACATTCATATTCTCTCACATGAAATATTAGTACTGTATCTGTTGGACCACTGTATTTTTCTTGTGTGCAGCCTCTTGTACTGCTGGCCAACTAAGGCTGGTGGGTGGTAACGTTGCAAACGAAGGCAGAGTGGAAGTATGTGTGAACAGTCTATGGGGTACTGTGTGTGATGACATATGGGAAAGTGCAGATGCAGCTGTGGTATGTCGACAACTGGGCTACTCCACTGAAGGTCAGCAAGAGACAGCTGCTCATTATTCTTTGTTAATATTTGTGCTTCACTAAAATATCAACAGATGCTGTGGCATTAAACAGTGTTCATTTTGGTGCTGGTCCAACTCACATGGACAATGTTGACTGTACTGGCAGTGAAAGTAAACTCATTGACTGCCCCCATAGCCCCACTGTCCATTGTAACTCCCGTTACAGTAAAGCCAGTGTGAGGTGTCAAGGCAAGTTTGCATAGTGTAATTGAGATCCCATAACTTATAGTAAATTTACTCACTGCAGTCAATGCCAGTGGCAACTGTACTTTTGGAGATGTTCGTCTGGTGGGAGGCTCCAATCAGTATGAGGGTAGAGTGGAGGTGTGCATCAATGACCAGTGGGGGACAGTATGTGATGACTCCTGGGACAGCACTGATGCTACTGTGGTGTGCAAGCAACTGGGATATGGAAGTATGTGTTATATAATGTTTTCACGTTCTGCAAGTAATGTAGATGCATGCTTGATAATCATGAGGTGACCATGAATAAACTACCTGCAGCAAGCATGCTTTTTAGTAGAAGTGTAAGCAATTTGATGTTGCTTTTTACAGGGTACAGTAATTTAAGGTTATAATATCAGGTTATAGTATCTCTTCCAGTTGCAAAGCTCTCTGTGAAAGGCCAATTCCTTTCTCACTATGACCTTTGCTGTTGTTGTGGAGAGAAGCCATACTGAGTGATTTCTCTTAGAACATATCTTGCCTCAGCTGGAATTATGTTTTAAGACAAATAAAGAAAGTAATAAGCTGGTACACAGTCACCAGGAATTTAACCCATGGTCCTGGGCTTGATTTGCTAGCTGCTATATGAATGCTGGGCAACTGCTAGTCCTCACAATCTTCTATATATACTGCACAGTTTACGGTACTAAATGCTCCAGTTACACACCTGGTAGCTATATGTGCCATCAGGACTCCTTTAGCTTCTGTCCTGATGCACAGTTTGACCGCTAATATGGAATTCTGACGGCACAATACTTAGTGGCTGCCAGTGTGGGACTGGAGCATTCAATATCCAGTACATATAGAGGATTGTGATGGCTGGCCTTTGCTCAATGGTCATAGTTCAGTAGTCTAGGGCGTTGGCAGCTCATGACAAGAATGTGGGTTCAATTACCAGCAATCTACCAACTTTGTACTTTCCTTTTATTCGCCATCACATAACATCAAATAAAGTCTTCATAGACTCCAATTATGTGAGACTTGTTTTATCAAATGTTATCTATTGTGTTTTTGTGTGCAGATGGAAGGGCTTACAGCAATGCCCACTTTGGTGCTGGCATCGGACCAATCTTCCTGGATGATGTACAATGTACCTCAAGTGCTAGCCAGCTACTACAGTGCCCTAGCAGTCCAATCCTGTCACACAACTGCCTTCACTCTGCTGATGCTGGTGTGGGGTGTGAAGGTGTGGTCTTCAGTAGAGTCATTAGTGTGTCTCTATACTGCTTTTGAGAATGAATGTTTATAGTTTCAATTTGGAGTTATGTTTTTCAGTGAACAATGTACCTTTCTGTTTCACACAGCTCTATGTGCAAATGGTCAGCTGCGACTGGCAGGAGGTAATATTGTCAATGAAGGCAGAGTGGAGATCTGCATGAACAATGTATGGGGCACTGTGTGTGATAACTCCTGGGGAACTACTGATGCCACTGTGGTGTGTCGACAACTGGGCTACTCTATGCAAGGTCAGAATCAACCATGGACCAGCACATCTAGTTCTAAAGTCATCTTTGTATATTTTGTGATAACAGATGCAGTTGCTTTCAGTAGTGCTCACTTTGGAGCTGGTATTGGTCCAATCCACCTGGACTATGTTGACTGTACTGGCAGTGAAAATAACCTCACCAGCTGCCCACATAGCTCCTCTATCAGGTGTTCAAGTGGTCACTCAGAAGATGCTGGAGTGAGGTGCCAAGGTAAGTTGACATGAAAGTCTAAATGTGTTCTAAAACTTAAAACGCATGGGCATAGGAAGCAAATTTGAAGTGTAGAGGCCATGCTGTGGTGCGCGAAGCGCTACTAAAAAAATGGAATATAATTTTGCCGCAATTTTTTCAAAGTGTGCACCTTTAGACTGCAAAATAAAGCTTTTTTCAACAGTGTATAATATTCTAGTCTCATTCTGAGACCTTACCAACTGTCCAGTACAATATTCAATTTATGTGGAAAACAGTTATGCTGACTTCGTCGTCGTTCCCAGGAGACCGCTCGGCTAGCTTTCGTCGCTTGTAGTAGTCTCTTTGCATTAGCTTCGTACTGAGCCATCTCACCGCCAAGATTTCGATCACCTTATAGTGTACTTTAACTGGAAATGTAATACTATGCATGTAACTGCATATGAGACTGATGCAATGAAGAGGCTGCTTGACCTTAGCTTCGCTCCCAGAGAACGAGGCTAGCTTGAGCTATTAGTAACTTATAGCAGGTTATGAATATTAATTTACGGCCAAAAAAGTGTAGTGGCCAAAGCCACTATGGCCGCTAAGGTTCTTAGGCCACTGAAACGGGTGTTAAAATATTTCTTTGCTGTAGTCAACACCACCGGCAACTGTACCTATGGTGATGTTCGTCTGGTGGGAGGCTCCAATCAGTATGAGGGTAGAGTGGAGGTGTGCATCAATGACCAGTGGGGGACTGTGTGTGATGACTTCTGGGACAGCACTGATGCTACTGTGGTCTGCAAGCAGCTGGGATATGCATACACTGGAAGTAAGTGTGTTGTTGATGTCATCTTTCAATAATTGTAGAGATACTGGTAAGCAGATCACAGGAAGGGCCACTTTGGTGTTTAATAGCGCCTTGAAAGCCATTCTCCGGGGTATACAGCGATCAGTTTGCCTAGGTAAGTGAGTATGTTAGCGTGATTTTCGAATTTACGCTCTGAATACGCTCACCGTAGCTTGCCGTATTGCCAGGTAATGTAGTGTAGTGCCGCCTAGTCCCGTTCTGTCAGCCATAAAGCTTTCGCAATGGTATTCTGTCCATAAAGCGTGGGCGAGTTCATTCGTTAGCCCACTTGTAATTAAGTTCTCTCTACCTATGATGTTTCTCACGTGATAAATTTTACCAGGCTCTCCCCTTTCCTTTCGATTTTTCGTTCGCGCGCGGGGAGAGCCTGGGAACGTACATTACCTCGACCCATTAATTGTTTCTGGAAACAAGAGGGTCGGGCAGGGATTTGTTTCCAGAAACGCCCGCAGAAACATGCGTGGGCGTGTACAGGGCGAGGTACAGTTACTACCTAAGATTAGTTGCTGGAGCGAGGCTACCCGAGTTCCGTAAAAAATGAACTCAAGCTTGCATTTTCCCTCAGTAGTGCAAAGCAGCTACTGTTTGAGATTAACTGCTTAAGTGAAGTAAGCATTTCATGTTTTATTTCCATTCCAGTACTCTTCCTCACCAATTAAGTTATACTTTATAATTAGGCTTTCAACTGGCTATAATCATCTCTATGTGCAGGTGGCAATGCTTATATCAATGGCCATTTCGGTGCTGGTAGTGGACCAATTTTCCTGGATGATGTGCAGTGTACCTCAACTTCTAGGCAACTCCTACAGTGTTTCAGTAGACCAATTCTCTCTCATAACTGTCTTCATTTTGCTGATGCTGGTGTGGGTTGTGAAGGTAGGTTCTCATAGGTAAACACTATGTGTTATTAGTTTCATCCTTGCTTCTACACAGCTCCTTGTGCAACTGGTCAGCTGCGCCTAGCTGGAAGCAACATCGCAAATGAAGGCAGAGTGGAGATATGTGTTGATAACCTGTGGGGTACAGTGTGTGATGACTCCTGGGGACGTACTGATGCTTCTGTGGCATGTCAGCAGCTAGGGTACTCCAGTCAAGGTCAAGTGCATGTTTGGTAGTTTAATTTGCAGACATACGTCACTTTAACCCTCTTATGCCAACAGATGCAGTGGCCTTCAGCAGTACTCAGTTTGGTGTTGGCATTGGCCCACTCCGTCTGAGTGGTGTTCAATGCAGTGGCAGTGAAAGTCATCTTATTGAATGCTCACGGAACTCCTATATCGCATGCAACTCTTGGCGTAGGGGTGCTGGAGTGAGATGTCAAGGTTTGTATGACAATATAGTTATAAATTGAAGTTTCTGTGGTTGGTGATGATGAACTTGGTATTGCAATTAACCGTAGTTGCACAACATGGGGGGGGGACTGATTGACAATTGTGTGGCAGACAGCTGCTGAGCTTTCCATTAATTTCATCACAAACAATGCTTAAAGTCATGCAAAGAGAGCACAAACTTACAAAGCAAATACTGTTGCGCAAGTTTGTAAATTTTCATACGCAGATCTTTAGTTAGCTAGTCAAGTTGAGTTTGCGTCATGCTTGCAATTACTCTTGTTTTTGTCACTATTCTAAAATATGCACAAGTTCATTCCAGTTTGTTTGAAGCACTCTAGTATTTTTTGAAAGCACGCAATCTTGTCTAATTGTTATCTCAACTCCTCTATGTTGTGCATTTTTTGCCATGCATATAACCTAACATATTTTTTTGCAATAGCTTCTTGTAAAACTGGTCAGCTGCGAATTGTGGGAGGCAATATCGCAAATGAAGGCAGAGTGGAGATCTGTATGAACAATGTGTGGGGCACAGTGTGTGATGATTCCTGGGGAAGTGCTGATGCCACTGTGGTGTGTCGACAACTAAATTTCTCTACCCAAGGTCAGCAAGAAGTGGCAAGAAGTGTTGGTTCAGTGTGTTGATAGCCATGCAAGTCTATATACCATATACACAGGTTAATAAGCGCAACTCGCTATGTAGCGCATATTGCTTATTAAGTGCATGTTTCTTTCCTGGTTTTGCACCTGGATAATAAGCAGTAGTGTACCTGTAAATTTTCTACTAGGATTAACACTTAGTTAACTATGTCCTTGATTGGGCAGGCTAGTTTCTATGAACAGGTCGGGCAAAGCAAGTTATTGACTATAAAATAGCAGTTCCAAGACATCAAGTTTTCACCCAGCGGCTTCATCGCTAGCAAATTTCAACAATACAATATCGACGATCTCTACGACTCGACTCTTTATCTACATCAGCTGTTCTCATCAAAAAAGTGCCAAAATGTACTAGACATGCCCAACAAATATTCTGTCCTTCACTAAAGCAACTGCATGCCTGTCTTGTGAATTACCAGGTTCTTTCTCCACAAGCAACTCTTCTCCTGTTCTTGGCGTCCAAACTTCCTTGTAAATGTGATGTCCATGGACCACACTCTCAAATAAACACAGAGTCATTCTCAAGTGATGGCGTTTGTCCAGCTTTCGGGTTCTTTTTACCTGCCAAGTACACTACTCATTTGCTGTCATGTACACATGCTACCAAAGAAGGTGTTGTGATTTTGGGGGTGTGGTCAATTTTTGCCTTCATTATTAAGCGCATATTGGGTATTAAGCGCATATTTCCTTGCAGTTTTGGAAATAAGCGTATGTGCTTATTAACCCGTGTATACGGTATGTGTTGTTTTACCAGCAGCATGTACCAGATCAATCTTTTGATCACTGATTTGACAATAGGTGCTGTCGCCTTTGGAAATGCTCATTTTGGTTCTGGTACTGGCCCTATCCACTTGGACAACCTTGACTGCAATGGCAGTGAGAGTAGCCTCACTGACTGCTCACGGAGCTCCTATATCAGCTGTTACTATGGCCATGCAGAGGATGCAGGAGTGAGATGCCAAGGTGAAATTATTGTCTTTGTATAAGAGATCTATCAAATTAATATGCAACCATTCTATAGTCAATTCCAGTGGCAACTGTACATATGGTGATGTTCGTCTGGTGGGAGGCTCCAATCAGTATGAGGGTAGAGTGGAGGTGTGCATCAATGACCAGTGGGGGACAGTGTGTGATGACTCCTGGGATACAACTGATGCTACAGTGGTCTGCAGGCAACTGGGATATGCATACATTGGAAGTGAGTATGCACTTTTTTGAGCACAAATCCAGAATTGAACCATTCTATGAATCACAGTTGGCAGAGCATACAGCAATGCTCACTTTGGTGCTGGCAGTGGACCAATCTTCCTGGATGATGTCCAGTGTACCTTTAGTTCCAAACAGCTACTAGAGTGTCCCAGTCGACCAATCCTGTCACACAACTGCCTCCACTCTGCTGATGCTGGTGTGGGGTGCAAAGGTAAGCCTATACAAGTACATAATGCACGGAAATTAAGTGCATGATCAGTTGCATCAATTTTCAGTTACAAGTAGAAACTGTACTTATGGTGATGTTCGCCTGGTGGGAGGCTCCAATCAGTATGAGGGTAGAGTGGAGGTGTGCATCAATGACCAGTGGGGGACAGTGTGTGATGACTTTTGGGACAGCACTGATGCTACTGTGGTCTGCAAGCAACTGGGATATGCATACACAGGAAGTGAGTTAGTGCATGTCTGAGGCTAGTTGCTGTAATTTCCAAACAACAGGGCACATGTAAGTGAATTTCTGTACATACATATAGCTGGTACAGCATACCACAATGCCCACTTTGGTGCTGGCAGCGGACCAATTTTCCTGGACGATGTTCAGTGTACCTCAAATTCTAGCCAACTACTTCACTGTACTAGCAGGCCAATCCTGTTCCACAATTGTCTCCACTCTGATGATGCTGGTGTGGGTTGTGAAGGTACGACTCGGACTTAATTACTTGTATTTACTTGAAGGTACTCACCCTAGCACATCTACTTTATTTACAGCTCCTTGCACAACTGGTCAGCTGCGACTGGCAGGAGGTAACAGTGCAAATGAAGGCAGAGTGGAGATTTGCATAAACAATGAGTGGGGTACTGTGTGTGATGACTCCTGGGGAACTAATGATGCTACTGTGGTGTGTCGACAGCTGGGATACTCCACTCAAGGTGAGTGTAAAGGCCCATATTTTAAAAATGTCTGAGTAAGAATAAAACAACCTTGGCCAACAGATGCAGTAGCCTTCAGCAGTTCTCATTTTGGTACTGGTACTGGTCCGATTCACCTGGATGATGTCGACTGCAGTGGTAGTGAGAATAACCTTACTGAATGCTTGCATAACTCCAATGTAACCTGCAGCAATGGCCACTCAGAGGATGCTGGAGTGAGATGTCAAGGTATACTTCTGTATGCAGCTATATGTATGCAATTTGCATTATCCAAATCACTTTGTGTAGGATTCTCATACAAGCTTTATTGACTAGCTATATAGCCTCGTTCTAACCTCACACAAGAGTTTGGGATGAGTCTGTATGTGTTGCCATCATCTACTTGATATGTATTACTACATTCATGTAAAATCCCATCAGGGAAGTGGGATTTTATCCCTAAAGCTCAGATCAGCTAAGAGTAATGGTTAAAGATACTACTGATGATGGTGAAAAATTGATCAAACCACAAATTCCTTAGCGTGTGTGTACACAATCTTTGTAGATTATTGGATCGTATCACTCACAGCACACTCAATAACAAAAGTGATGGCTTCTGACTTAGTTCACAATCGCAATATAGCTAACACCAACTGAAGTTAAACTATGTACCATAATCTTCTGAAATATTGGTGATAAACTTTTAAATTAGTGGCTCCTCAAAGTGGGGTGGCAATTTTCAAGATTTTGATATCTCACTCAAAAATAGCGCATCTGTCCATTGCACTGCAAATATTTGTGCCCCTACATCTGTGGGGCAATAGTGTCCAAAGCTACATGTACTTGTCTTTACTTTGGCTGGTTACTGTATTGTACATTCAGAATGCAAGTTTGTTGCTTTGTCCGGCCTAGCAGTCTTCACCACTATATATTTAATAACTATGTAAATTCTTTATTCTTGCATCCATGTGTCATAATGGCTACTCCACTGCCCATGGACTCTCTCACACTGTAATTTAGCTCCTTGTACAACTGGTCAGCTGCGACTGGCAGGAGGTAACATTGCAAATGAAGGCCGAGTGGAGATTTGCATGAACAATGAGTGGGGTACCGTGTGTGATGACTCCTGGGGAAGTGCTGATGCTACTGTAGTGTGCCGACAGCTGGGATATGCTATTCAAAGTCAGAACTTCTGTAGTTCATGTAAAAAAACTCACAATTTTATGATGTAATACGTTACTTCATTTAGATGTGATAGCCTTTGGTAGTGCTCACTTTGGAGCTGGTGTTGGTCCAATCTACCTGGACGATGTCAACTGTACTAGCAGCGAGAGTAACCTCACTGACTGCCCACAAAGCTCCACTGTTACCTGCACTAACGGCCACTCACAGGATGCTGGAGTGAGATGTCAAGGTAGTATTTATATGAAGCTTTTACCCAACTCTGAACTCTAAGACTAAAAGGAGGAGATCATACTTGTTGTACAGAAAGTGCAGAATGTTTTTGCATGTTATGAGTTTACTGCACATATATATTCTTGGAACAGTAAACGTCAGTGGCAACTGTACCTATGGAGATGTCCGTCTGGTGGGAGGCTCCAATCAGTATGAAGGTAGAGTGGAGGTGTGCATCAATGACCAGTGGGGGACAGTGTGTGATGACTCCTGGGACAACACTGATGCTACTGTGGTCTGCAAGCAACTAGGATATGCTTATACTGGAAGTGAGTTATTGCACAACTACTCCTATACAGAGGTATGTAGGGCTACTGTTACAATGTTTACTGCTAATGAGGGCTGGAACAAGCAGTACGTGAGTGGTCTGTCTCCATATGCTACAAGGCCACCATTGAAAAAGTCCACACACTTTGTATGCACATTTTGTGTGCACATGCATCCACAAGCAGTTAAGCACAGGGTTCTTGGAGCATGCCCCTACCCCAGGAGAATGTTTTGAGGTCAATTCTGTGTCCATTCTGTTACCAAAGTGCTCAAGCAAAAATGCTATTGAATTTTGGAAAGAGCAAGTTCTGTTTGCTCAACATGCAAAGTAGACAAAGGTGAACTGTCAAAAATGCATACCTAGATATCTGTCAGAGTGCTATATGCTTGTGCATTCAACAGAAACCATACCATACTGGTTCTGTTAAAAGTGAACCTAAACAGCTTGCTATTTTATTCATGCCAGACTTAGATACATGTAACATATCACCTGAATCCTGTACAGGTGGTAGGGCATTCAGCAATGCCCACTTTGGTGCTGGCAGTGGACCAATCTTCCTGGATGATGTCCAGTGTACTTCACATTCCAGCAAGCTACTAGAGTGTCCTAGCAGGCCAATCTTATCTCACAACTGTCTCCACTCTGCTGATGCTGGAGTAGGTTGTGAAGGTATGACTCACAGTAAATAATTGTACCTCAAGTTTTTACTGCACCCTTATTTGTTTTTATATACAAGCTCCATGTACAAGTGGTCAACTGCGACTAGTAGGGCGAAGCCTTGCAAATGAAGGCAGAGTGGAAGTGTGCATAGACAATGAGTGGGGTACTGTGTGTGATGACTCCTGGGGAAGTTCTGATGCTACTGTGGTGTGTCGACAACTGGGATACTCAACTCAAGGTTTAGTGGCTTGCATCAATTTACAGGCAACTGAGTTAAGACAATCTTTTGACAAACAGGTGCAATGGCCTTCAGCAGTGCTCATTTTGGTGCTGGCATTGGTTCAATTTACCTGGACAATGTTGCTTGCAGTGGTAGTGAAAGTAGACTCATTGACTGTTCACGTAACTCCACTGTCACCTGTGCCAATGGCCACTCACAGGATGCTGGAGTAAGATGCCAAGGTAAGAACAATAGTATGCAAATGCAACACTCCATAATGCGTTAGCATGTAACTGACCGTTGTTATATTACCTAATACACCAGGTCATTATTGATTTCACAATGAATGTGGTCTACTGTCAAGTACAACTCTGAATGTTGCTATCCCTCATGCAGCATTTTGTACAACTGGTCAGCTGCGACTGGCAGGAAGTAACGTAGCAAATGAAGGCAGAGTGGAGGTCTGCATGAACAATGAGTGGGGTACTGTGTGTGATGACTCTTGGGGAAGTACTGATGCTACTGTGGTGTGTCGACAGCTTGGATATCCTACTCAAAGTCAGAAACCATTTAAAAGTTTTCTACATGCAAGTGACAATATTAGTGAGTGTATGTTGTTTCCCTTTAGGTGCAGTAGCATTCAGCAGTGCTCACTTTGGTGCTGGTACTGGTCCAATTCACCTGGATGATGTTGATTGCAGTGGTACTGAAAGTAACATCACTGACTGCCCATATAGCTCCACCATCACCTGCACTAATGGCCACTCACAAGATGCTGGAGTGAGATGCCAAGGTTAGGGGAGTAGGTCATAGCTACACAGAAATACATTGCTTTATGCAGTTGTATGTTCTTGGGACAGTAAGTTCCCGTGGCAACTGCACATACGGTGATGTTCGTCTGGTGGGAGGCTCCAATCAGTACGAGGGTAGAGTGGAAGTGTGCATCAATGACCAGTGGGGGACAGTGTGTGATGATTTATGGGACAGCACTGATGCTACTGTGGTGTGCGAACAGCTGGGATATGCTTTCACAGGAAGTAAGTACATTATTTCTTGACACTGTAGGTTCATTGCTTATTGCTTATCTTCTGTCTCTCTTTGTATACATAGGTGGTAGGGCATTTAGCAATGCCCACTTTGGTATAGGCAGTGGACCAATCTTCCTGGATGATGTCCAGTGCACCTCAAGTTCCAGCCAACTACTAGAGTGCCCTAGCAGGCCAATCTTATCCCACAATTGTCTCCACTCTGATGATGCTGGTGTGGGGTGTGAAGGTAATCCAGTTTGAGAGAAGAATGAATTGCCGATCAAATTATCATTCTTTAATTTTCATTTCTGCAAATTAACACCATACCCTCACTTGTAATTAGCTTCTTACCAATCACCTTCATCAGCATTATTTCCCCCCTAACCACACATGCAGCTCCTTGTACAACTGGTCAGCTGCGACTGGCAGGAGGTAACATTGCAAATGAAGGAAGAGTGGAGATCTGCATGAACAATGTGTGGGGTACTGTGTGTGATGACTCCTGGGGAGCTAATGATGCTACTGTGGTGTGTCGACAACTGGGATATTTAGCTCAAGGTCAGTTGTATTGATTGCAATCAGAGACCTGTGAGTAACAATACATATGACCAACAGATGCAGTTGCCTTCAGAAATGCTCGTTTTGGTGCTGGCACCGGCTCAATCCACTTGGACAATGTTGCTTGCAGTGGTAGTGAAAGTGAACTTACTGATTGCCCAAGCAGCTCCACTGTTATCTGCACTGGTGGCCATTCAGAGGATGCTGGAGTGAGATGTCAAGGTTAGGGAAGTATATTGTACAGACAGTACATAGTGAGTTGACTTAAACATTTCTCCTTATGCACTTACATATCCTTGAAACAGTAAATTCCAGTGGCAACTGTACCTATGGAGATGTTCGTTTGGTGGGAGGCTCCAATCAGTATGAGGGTAGAGTGGAAGTGTGCATCAATGACCAGTGGGGGACAGTGTGTGATGATTTATGGGACAGCACTGATGCTACTGTGGTGTGTGAACAGCTGGGATATGCTTTCACAGGAAGTAAGTACATTATTTCTTGACACTGTAGGTTCATTGCTTATTGCTTATCTTCTGTCTCTCTTTGTATACATAGGTGGTAGGGCATTTAGCAATGCCCACTTTGGTATAGGCAGTGGACCAATCTTCCTGGATGATGTCCAGTGCACCTCAAGTTCCAGCCAACTACTAGAGTGCCCTAGCAGGCCAATCTTATCCCACAATTGTCTCCACTCTGATGATGCTGGTGTGGGGTGTGAAGGTAATCCAGTTTGAGAGAAGAATGAATTGCTGATCAAATTATCATTTTTTAATTTTCATTTCTGCAAATTTACACCATATCCTCACTTGTATTTAGCTTCTTACCAATCACCTTCATCAGCATTATTTCCCCCCTAACCACACATGCAGCTCCTTGTACAACTGGTCAGCTGCGACTGGCAGGAGGTAACATTGCAAATGAAGGAAGAGTGGAGATCTGCATGAACAATGTGTGGGGTACTGTGTGTGATGACTCCTGGGGAGCTAATGATGCTACTGTGGTGTGTCGACAACTGGGATATTTAGCTCAAGGTCAGTTGTATTGATTGCAATCAGAGACCTGTGAGTAACAATACATATGACCGACAGATGCAGTTGCCTTCAGAAATGCTCATTTTGGTGCTGGCACCGGCTCAATCCACTTGGACAATGTTGCTTGCAGTGGTAGTGAACGTGAACTTACTGATTGCCCAAGCAGCTCCACTGTTATCTGCACTGGTGGCCATTCAGAGGATGCTGGAGTGAGATGTCAAGGTTAGGGAAGTATATTGTACAGACAGTACATAGTCAGTTGACTTAAACATTTCTCCTTATGCACTTACACATCCTTGAAACAGTAAATTCCAGTGGCAACTGTACCTATGGAGATGTTCGTTTGGTGGGAGGCTCCAATCAGTATGAAGGTAGAGTGGAGGTGTGCATCAATGACCAGTGGGGGACAGTGTGTGATGATTTATGGGACAACACTGATGCTACTGTGGTCTGCAAGCAGTTGGGATATGCTTTCACAGGAAGTAAGTGCATTATTTGCTGTAATTGTAGGTTCATTGTGAATTCTTTATCCTCTGTTGCGGTATGTGCAGGTAGTACTGCATACAGCAATGCATACTTTGGTACTGGCAGTGGACCAATCTTTCTGGATGATGTCCAGTGCACCTCAAGTTCCAGCCAACTACTAGAGTGCCCTAGCAGGCCAATCTTATCCCACAATTGTCTCCACTCTGCTGATGCTGGTGTGGGATGTGAAGGTAATCCAGTTTGAGAGAAGAATGAATTGCTGATCAAATTATCATTTTAATTTCTGCAAATTTACACCATATCCTCACTTCTATTTAGCTTCTTACCAATCACCTTCATCAGCATTATTTCTAAACACACAGCTCCTTGTAAAACTGGTCAGCTACGACTAGCGGGAGGTAACATTCCAAATGAAGGCAGAGTGGAGATCTGCATAAGCAATGAGTGGGGTACTGTGTGTGATGACTCCTGGGGAAGTTCTGATGCTACTGTGGTGTGTCGACAACTGGAATATTTAGCTCAAGGTCAGTTGTATTGATTACAATCAGAGACCTCTGATTAACAATATGTTTGACCAACAGATGCAGTTGCCTTCAGAAATGCTCGTTTTGGTGCTGGCACCGGCTCAATCCACTTGGACAATGTTGCTTGCAGTGGTAGTGAAAGTGAACTTACTGATTGCCCAAGCAGCTCCACTGTTATCTGCACTGGTGGCCATTCAGATGATGCTGGAGTGAGATGTCAAGGTTAGGGAAGTATATTGTACAGACAATACATAGTCAGTTGACTTAAACATTTTCCCTTATGCACTTACATATCCTTGAAACAGTAAATTCCAGTGGCAACTGTACCTATGGAGATGTTCGTTTGGTGGGAGGCTCCAATCAGTATGAGGGTAGAGTGGAGGTGTGCATCAATGATCAGTGGGGAACTGTGTGTGATGACTTTTGGGACAGCACTGATGCTACTGTAGTCTGCAAGCAGCTGGGATATGCTTACACCAGAAGTAAGTGCTCTATTTGCTGTCATTGTAGGTTCATTATGAATTCTTTATCCTCTGTCGCTGTACGTGCAGGTGGTACTGCATACAGCAATGCCTACTTTGGTGCTGGCAGTGGACCAATCTTCCTGGATGATGTCCAGTGTACCTCAACTACCAGCCAGCTACTAGAGTGTCCTAGCAGACCAATCCTGTCACACAATTGTCTCCACTCTGCTGATGCTGGTGTGGGGTGTGAAGGTATGAATCATACCGAATAAAACACATGCAAATTAAATAATTTGAGTGGGCGTGCATTAAGTTAGATCCAACCATAAATTCCAGGAATTGAATTTCTTGCGTTAGATTAGATCATGCATTACAATGGATTCAAGCACAAAAAATTTTTTGGGTCAAACAGAAATGCGGAGAGTTCCTGGCCTTCAGTTCTCCAGAAGTGATGTTCTTGGTAGACAGTAGCAGCTGCAGCAACAAAATGTCTTACAAACGCCAAAGTAGTTCTTTTTGTTCTTGACTGCCTTTTATTTTCGCAAAGTAAACTACTGGGACAACTGAGAGGCTTCAATTCCTGGTATTGCACTAAATTGGATCAACCCCAACTTAATTAGTGGTGGTTTGCGCTAAGTTGGATCATGCATTTTATTTGAATAAATATGGTATTCCATTGTTGAATGATTCTGCATTTATTGCATGAATAATCTGATTTCATAACACAGCTCCTTGCACAACTAATCAGCTGCAACTGGTGGGAGGTAACATTCCAAATGAGGGCAGAGTAGAGATCTGCATGAACAATGAGTGGGGTACTGTGTGTGATGACTCCTGGGGAAGAGCTGATGCTACTGTGGTCTGTCGACAGCTGGGATACTCCATTCAAGGTCAGTAGCTATAGCGTGAATCAATTTTAAAAGCAACTGAATGAAGACAACCTTGACCAACAGGTGCAGTTCCATTTAGCAGTGCTCATTTTGGTGCTGGTGTTGGTCCAATCCACCTGGACAGTGTTGCTTGCAGTGGCAGTGAGAGTAGACTCACTGACTGTTCATACCGCTCCACTGTCACCTGCACTAATGGCCACTCACAGGATGCTGGAGTGAGATGTCAAGGTTAGTTTGTGCTACATGTATATTTACATCATTGTGTTTGTAGGTTCTCTTTAAGGCATCATGGAATAGGTTACAGGATAAATCCCTTGCTTTCATGAGTGAGGGTTTGACCAGTTAAAACAAATCTGAAGGGGTTAATTACTTTTGAACATGTAAATACTATGTTGCTTCCATTAAGAAACCATCGAGCTGAAGCTAACATACTACACTTAATTCTAGACTTGAAAGTTACATACCACCAGCTAATTTAGTTGTGAATCAAGTAATAGGTAGCAGATGGATTGTTTTTCAAGAATTTGCATGAATATTAGATGATGTTTAGAATTTACTTTATTACTGTGAATCTAGAGTAATTAAACTTGTTTTTAACTATATCCATAAGGTCAGAGTAGCTTTAATGTGTATCAAGTGGGCTGTCAGATGCCATCGGCATCTACTGAAACAAGAGCTGAATGGCACGCCTAAAGGAGCATGTAGGTTCTACTGAATTCACTGACAACCTGTAGATGAGATCAGACAATCTTCCGAATAAAAAACAGTTCTGAAGTGTGACATTTACTGTGTCATAAATCTTGAGCATGAAATGTTCATGTACATACAAACTAATACCTAACCACATGTTTAGCAGCTACTAATTTCTGTACTCCTTAAACAGTAATTTCCAGTGGCATTTGCACTTATGGTGATGTTCGTCTGGTGGGAGGCTCCAATGAGTATGAAGGTAGAGTGGAGGTGTGCATCAATGACCAATGGGGAACAGTGTGTGATGACTCTTGGGACAAAACTGATGCTACTGTAGTTTGCAAGCAGTTGGGATATGCATACACTGGAAGTAAGTTACATAGATATATGCAGGTCATTTCCAGTGAACACACCAGGTAACGTGTTACATAAATTTCTTTACAGGTGGTACAGCATACAGCAATGCCTACTTTGGTACCGGCAGTGGACCTATTTTCCTAGATGATGTTCAGTGTACCTCAAGTGCCAGCCAACTACTAGAGTGCCCTAGTAGACCAGTTCTAACACACAACTGCCTCCACTCTGCTGATGCTGGTGTAGGATGTGAAGGTAGTGAAGAGAATGAAACATGACTGAATTGCTTATCACACATGAATAGTTTCAAGTATTTTTACCACATCCTTGTTTCGCGTCTTCATTACTATTGCTTTCCCTAAACTCTCAGCTCCTTGCACAAATGGTCAAATACGACTGGCAGGAAGCAACATAGCAAATGAAGGCAGAGTGGAGATCTGCATGAACAATGAGTGGGGTACTGTGTGTGATGACTCCTGGGGAAGCGCTGATGCTACCGTGGTGTGTAGACAACTGGGATACTCCACTCAAAGTTAGGGAGTGATTATATTTCTGTTGGATGCTATACTTAATTGGCCAGTAAATCTAGCAGTATCTTTGTATCTGAAAACAGCTCCAACTCCCCTTGCAAACATTAAATTTACACTAGGTCACTATTCTGATTTTCTGTCAAGTTGTTACTTTACACCCTCACCTTTCTTGATGCAATGTAATAGTGCACATTTATACATCATTGTGATACCATCAGTTTGGTCATTACCAATAGTTTGCAGGCCAGCAGCAGCTAAACATGAAATAGCATAACTTCTAAATAGCCATGGCACACTAGCCAAGTTTAAGCTACTTGTCCTACAGGTGCAACAGCTTACAGCAATGCTCGTTTTGGTGCTGGTACTGGTCCAATCTACCTGAACAATGTTGCTTGCAGTGGTAGTGAGAGAAACCTCACTGACTGCTCACATAGCTCCACTGTCACCTGCACTAATGGCCACTCAGAGGATGCTGGAGTGAGATGCCAAGGTATGTATAGTGCTGTACAGAATCACAGTTTTGACAACAAATGGCACAGCAACTGGCATTCCGTATTTAGCAATGTTTAGTTGTACATTTACTTAATGGTGGAGGATTTTGTGTGTGTATCCATTCCAATATGAACCTTGCCAATATCATATTGTGCCCTTTGATTCTCTAGCTCTTTTACTCAATTCTGACTTCAGCTTACACTTAACTCATACTGGCACCAACTATTCATGTAAATGAGATGAGCTATACAAACACACAAAAGTAAAGACATAGAGTGTGGAGTGGAATGGAATGTGAAATGGGATATGGAATGAAATGTATCCACTGCATGCAGAAAGGAGCTACTAATCTACTTGTAACTCCCAAGCCCTAAAAACACACACTGAACTGAATGGAATAAATACAGCTAGTTATACCACTCATGGTATAGTGCTACAGCAAAATTTCGGGGTAAGATATAAAATGCAGAGTGTGCGATGAAGTACACATTGAAATGGTTACCATGTGCAGCTATAGTCTCTTACTTCTTGTGAGACACATGCACTGGTCCGTGCAATCTTGAGTTAACTGCTTAACAAGCTCCACTACCTTACCTGTTCAGTTGAAAAATGGCAAACACCAGGGAAATCAAAAGCCCTTAGTCTAGGAGGAATGTCTAATTATATAACCACACACTACAGAACTTAGCCCACACCCACCAGTATTTGTTATCATTGGCACTCTGCCCAATGCCCTAGTATCTATGGAGCAATTCTTCCATGATCAGGGCCCATTGAGTGTGTTAATGAGTTCCTAGATGAATCTTACGCAACAAATATTGGTGTCTATATAGCAGCTAATTTTCTCCCAAATGACTAGTATTTCACATCAGTCCAGCATTTCTATTTTTCTCAGAAAGTACAGATTTGTACTTGCTTTTACCACTTCATTTGATAACATTTCAGCATTTGATGGGTGTCCCTATGGTCGTGACCCTCAATGGAACATTACCTGGGCTAGCACTGCACGAAATACAATTGACACACAGCGATGTCCAGGAGGAATAAAAACCAGAGGTATACCTGAGATGCTTACAAAAAAGCTTTACAATATTTAATCAGTTTGTTGTTATACTCATAACTACAGGCAATGCAATTCGACTCTGCATGAGTGATGGAAACTGGGCAGATCCCAATGTCTTAGAATGTGAATCCGAGCAGTTTCGACAGATTGTTGTGCAGGTAACTCTAAACATTCATATTAGATGTAAGAGTACAGTTGTTTCACTTTCTCTCTCAATAAAGTTGTTATGAATGATCAGTATCAACTACATATGGTATATAACAAACACAATTTTGAGATTGGTACAGTTATTCTGCAGTCTTAAGTGTAACATCTGTAAACCCAGTAGGTCTACATGCTTAATCTTTGTGGCACTAAAATCACACGGTGACTCAATTCTGCAGGCAGAAGATGTGTTTTCCACAAACAGAACCACTGCTGAGATCTTAGAAGGGAGTGCTTCACTCACTACCCAGCTGATGGTTGCTACGGAAACTAATGGTACTTCCCTCCTACCAACTGAGTTAAATACTACCAACAACATTCTGTCAAGAGTGATAGATGTACTGGAGAATAGTGTGTCAATGGGTATTACACCTCCCAACGAGGTATGTGCTAATCTGTAGACACATATACTGTTGCAATGATTTTTTGTGTTTTTCACTGTGGGCAAACCTGGTTGATGCAGGCCATTGCTGATGTACTCAGCAATACACTGGAAGAAACTAATCTAAATGGATGGAGGGATCTGCAAATGGTAAGCCAAAAGGAAATCAATTCACAGTTACATACAATAGAGTGATATTGATTACTTCCAGCAATAGGTTTTCAAGCAAAGATGAGGTAGAATACCATTTAGAAGTTTAGGTGTAAATTTAAGGCTTGTTCAACTCAGTGTGGATTTGCTTGATCAAGGAGCATCAACACTCTTGTAGTCTAGGTTAGCAGTGATCTAAATGTCCCAACAGCTAGCTTAGATTTAAGAGATCTCTGTGTTAAGACTTAGAACACTGTAAAATCCTACATGACTACATGGTTTCTGCTGTAAGCAATCAAAAAGTGGATGCTGGGAAGGCGTGGTGGGAAGGCCTGGGATTGAGACTACATAAGAACTCCAGTATCATTGGTAGTACTGCTTCTCATTTCCTGGTCAGTAGTCCTGGTGGAGATAGGAAATGAATGATTGTGTAGTAACAATCTGATAAGTATACTTGATACAACTACTTCAGGTCATCCTGCGTACCAGTAGTTGAGTTATAGTCAACTTCTAAAAGACTGAGGGCATTGTCCTGTATGTGCTTACAGCAGCTACATGTTTTTGATTCCACATTATATATATAACGTGTGTGTGTGTATATCAATTCCCTTTTCCTTTATGCACCACAACTATGCATACAGGTATCCCCAGGTAGCCAGGTACTGTTGGACAATGCAGAGCGCTATGGACTCTATCTTGCTAGGTCACGGAATGAGACCAATCCTGCTCAAGTGCTGTCAAGAAGAAACATTGGTATACAAAATTTCTCTTTGTATGGTTAGGTTGCAAATGCTATCTGCTCGACTTTTTGGCTTCTTTTTTTATCTCCATGTTACTATAATATAATAGTGATTAGTACGAAACAGTTTGATTCGGCCAACATGGATGTCTCATCATTGGACAATGAAGTGTTCCCAAAGGAGGAAGATTTAGTGAACTTCACTCAGCAAGTCAGCCCTGCACAAATCAGCATCCCATCACAGGTGCTCCTAGAGGAAACATCAAGGAGTGGTACAGATGGTAAGCTGTGAGTGCACATGTATGATCAATTTCTGAGGATATCTTTCAATAGTACAGAAAGAACTGTTCTGTGCCTATTCATTTTTCATCTGCAGGAAGTATACCAATTGCACACGTCCTTTTCCATAACTTGGATGAATTCTTACCTAGCGCTGCAGATGGACTAAAGTAAGTCTAACTGAAGTCAGGCTTTCATTAACCTTACAAACAGTTCAACATCAAACTTTCACTGTTCTTCTCCAGCAATAGCCAGGTTGTGTCTGCTGTGCTATCATCTCAAGTGGGCAATCGTCAAGCAACTGGTGTCTCTGCTGACACTCTTGAGCTAAATCCCATCTCTCTGACATTCCGTTTTATCTCTGTATGCTAATATTAGTGCTGCAGTATATATAATATTCCTTACTGGTTACAGTTGAACATTGGTTACATTATTACACCAGGTGAATGAATCAAGCAAGTACAGGTGTACGTACTGGAATTTCTCTGAACCGTGAGTTCTCAGTGAATACGCACAAAATATGCTTTTCACAGTTAAGCTAAGCCAGAACTATGTATGTCTTGTTCCCTGCACAGCGTTGGTTCTGGCAGCTGGGTCGCAGATGGAATTAGTACCACTGATAACATGACAGTTGGGAATGTTACATCAGTGCATTGCCAGAGCACCCATCTTACCAGCTTTGCAGTGTTAGTGGATGTGGCAGGAGGACTGCAGGTCTGTTGTGGGTGTCACAATGAAATTGTTACTGTGGCTATGGCAGACTAAACATCATCACTGTCTGATTGTGTGACAAACCTTTTTTTTTCTTGGTAGGAAATATCAAAAGCAGAGCACAAGGCCTTGCAAATTGTCTCATACATTGGCTGTGCCATCTCTACACTCTGCCTTATTATTGCTGTGGTGTTCTTCATAATGCAAGGGTATGGTAAAAGAAAAGTGCACCAGCTCTGTAAACTAATCTCAGCCTGCATCACTATGTAGAGCTTGCTCATTCTGCATCCTGCATATTAAAAAGTAATTTCTTACGCTTTGGAACTTGTAAACTCTATGTCTGCCCATTTGCAGGAAGAAGTTATTCAGTGCTGTTCACATGTTCCTCCACTTGAATTTATCTATCTCTTTGCTGCTGGGATACCTCACATTTATGATTGGCATTGAGACAGCCACAAGTAGCACTGTAAGTATTAACTGCAAAATTAATATATAAATTATTATCTTGGCAGATACTTATCTATGTTCCTAACTTTTTTATCAATCCTTTTTCTGGACATATTAACTAACCAAAAACCTCACACGTAATCTATTCAACTACCACTATGCAGATTGGCTGTGCATTTGTAGCAGCCCTGCTGCACTACTTTTTTCTGGCTTCTTTCTGCTGGATGCTGTGTGAAGGTGTCATGCTCTACCTCATGTTGGTGGTGGTTTTTAGCAAGCTCTCCAAGAAGTGGTGGTTCTATCTTTTACTGGGATGGGGTGAGTGCTCTTAGGTATAATAATGAAATGGTTGGAAGCATGGGGGCTTCCTGCAATGCTAAAATTGCTGTACTTTTGTTCTCTCTCAATGTCATTTTCTCTCTAGTCACTCCTCTCCTGTTTGTGGGGATTGCGGTAGGCTCAAGGCACCAGTACTATGGAGTCCGAGACAAGGATGACAATCTCCTCTAGTAAGAATTTGGCTACTAACTTGCAAAGTGTATATAGAGCAATCTCTACAGTGTAATTAACATCATGGTGGGTGTACCCAAGGTGTTGGTACTATAAATTAATGCTACAATACTGTGAGAGCCTATACAAATCTACTTTACCCCTCTCAATTTTTACAAAGCAGTTAGCAACAATATTCATTTATACAAAACTACTGCCATCTTTATTTTATGATGCCATAAGCATCACAAAAGTAACTACATACAAATTATTGCAGTATATATGCACATTGCAGCAAAGTTGGATGGGTTGTGCATAAAGTAACCTTACTTTTGTCTTCTGCAGCTGTTGGATGTCATTTGAGGAGGGAACAATCTTTGCTTTTGTGGCACCTGCATTGGGAATAATACTGGTAACATCAATTAGACTTCAATGGACAAGCTTCCAGCATATGGAACCAAGTTACTAGCACTGGGTTACAACATGCATGTAGTGATTTTATGAAAGACGAACTTCAGCATGTGGTTTCAATTGGCTACCAAGCTTTTAGTTCATACCTTCTAGCAATTATCATAATTGTGCGAGTAGCTACCCAGTAAGGTATCAAAAACTGCTTAGCAATTGTGACAGTAAAGAAATGTCTATCCGTAATCTACATGTACACATTTCTGCACATCATTCTCATAGACACTGGATTACTAGGACAAACAAATGCTTTTATGTCCTCAGATCAATGCAGTTTTCCTGAGTTTCATTTTGAGAAGCCTTTGTAGGAGCAAGCAGAAGCAGAAGCTGAAGAAATCAGACATAACTTTGGTCAGGTGAGGGGATGAATCTAGCCAGCTACATCTATATAAACAATATACTACTTACTCTTCTGTACAAATCAATCGTTCTTTTTATAAGGAGATATGTCTATTGTTGTTTACTATCTTGATCGCGTCACAATGAAAATTACTTGTCATAGTTCCTTAAATGAACTATAAACTATTATGCTTGGTGAGAAACAATTATAGTTACATGTCATCACCAAATGTCATAGTTGACAATATCGTTTTAGCACTTCATCATTATATTGCTGACAGTGATGGTTAGATAATAGTTACCTCTATTGTTCCTTTACATGGTATCTGCATGTCTACATCCAGCCACACAGGCATTTACAAAGCAATTATGATCAAATAGTTCATATGTTTCTGTCAATAGGACTACCTTCAAGGCAACTGTCATTCTCCTTCCTTTGCTGGGGCTCACCTGGGTGTTTGGGGTCCTGACCATTGATCGCAACACCACTGTGTTTGCATGGCTGTTCACCATCTTCAACTCCATACAGGTTTGTGTGCAGTGTTGTAATCATGCATCTGGGTGAGTGTCAAAAACATCATTTAAAGTAAAATGGTTGCACATTTACGGCATAACATTTTAGCAAATATTACAATGGGTGCAGCTGTGTTGCTACATAGCCTTGAATAGTACTACTTGATTAGTGTAGCAGTCATGATCACAAGCATGTATTACAAACATTATTTTGTGATTTAGTGAAGCCACAGCCTAAGATGCTTACACAACCTACAGTGAGCTGTAGCCATAGAGTTAGCTAGCTGATGTGAGACTTGTTTTTGCTCTCCTCCAAAGTAGAAACATGTAGTAGGAGTACATTTCTGACCTTTCTGACAAGAGTTATGCATTTGTAAATTCAACGACTTTGTAGCAAGGAGCTATCATTGCTTCATCAAAGTAATCACTTTCTCACTGATTTATACTCCAGGGTGTTGCTATCTTGTTCTTCCATGTGATAAGAAATGAAAGGGTATGGAGTAAAATTCCACGAATTGCAACTCTTCGTCAAAAAACACTCAGCTCTGCTACTAGCTCCCAGAAGCATAAAATGGTATGTTACTTGAATCTGTGCTTGCATCTACTACCTTGCAATAATCAATTTTGCAGATAGACCATGTCTAGCAGGAATCAATATTATCAACATAGCATTGGTTTTTTGGATTGTTTTTTTTTTAACAGCCATCCTCTTCAGGATCCTCCAATGCTGGCACACTTAAAGCAGTGAATAATGGTATGTATGTACAAGTATTGAAAATTTGTGTAAACACAACTTCCAAGAAATGGTCTGGGACATCATCTAGTAACTACATAGAAGAGGACATTTTTGCTATGCTGTTATGTCAGCCAGTATGTCATTGAGTTTCATGACCAGAGAAATGGCATTAAAGCACTACTGGAAATGATTGCTAGGTATAGAATAGGTAGAATAACAGCCATGCCCACTTTAATTGGCAGTAACTATTCCTGCACATTGTATCAATTAGTGTGATGAGTGAACTTATTTTCTACACTAGACTATGAGCTGAACACACTTCCAAAACCTACCAATGCAAGTGAAAGTACTTCAGTGGAATGCCCTGATGCAGAACGTGTAACCTCAATGTTAAAAGTTTCATTGGATGAAGGGGAGGTCATTGCCAATCCTTGTGCTGATGATAATGGCCCAGACGGTGTTACAATGAAAAGTGAAACTCTCAAAGAACCTCATTACCCATAAAATAGCTGGACATCAGTAATTCGTAACTGCTTAATTATGCACATTTGCAATTGACAAACGTATGTATGCTAAGTTTGTTGTAGTGTCCCAGTAGCTAGCATAGACTTCACAGAATGCTATGTAGGCAAGCATGTATTATGTTACTGTTGCTGTCTATATTGTACACTTTACACAAGTGAATGTATACAAGGAGTTAATACATCCAAGTATGCAGAACTGTATACACATCTGAATGAGAAGACATGCAACCATAAAATTTTTTGTGTATTTAGTGGCTGGTACAAGGTGAAAGGTGTGCTTGTATATGATCTGGTGACTTTAGGTACAACATTAGGTGGAAAATAAGACAAGTTGTGCACAATTTTGTACAAAGAACACAGTTTAAAAAAGCTCAGAGATCAAGCTCTCAAGCTCAGAGATCAAGTTGGTTATGTTCTGCATCTGTGTACTAGCTAGCTACGTACTTGTAAATTTCAAGTGTTGGTGCATAAGTTAATTTGCCTGCACGAAGTTAGCTCATTGGGCACATGGGTTTTCTGAACTCCATAAGGATCGAGGCATCCACAACTGCTTTTCCTAAAAATTAATAATGTCAACATTAACTTATGACCCCCTTCCTAATAATGCTTTCTCATACATGAACAATCAATGAACCACACTGTAACATCTTCCCCTGTTTCAGAGAACAGAGAAATATTAATGCATGGTACAAACTAGCTCCAAACTATGTACATGTGCAAAAATTGTTTCGAAGCTAAGTTAGCTAACAGCTTGTAGAGGCGTTAATTGATACTCGGACACTTAATTAAGTTAAGAAACTTTTCGTTGTTGTTGCGCGCACAGAGATCCAGCAGACATAAAAGCTGTAGGATAGGTGTGCTAATGTTTGATAATCAACATACCTGAAATTCAACTCCAAACAGTCTTCTACCTGGGATTCAGCAAACGAAACATTACTTCCGTTCAACCACCTATTCTCGGAAAAAAATTCTAGTAGCGGACAAGTCTGATAGCCATGTATTATACCAAATTTCGTAACTGCTGCAGCATGGTATGGACTCGTATGCAAACCCAATGGAAGGCATGCGCAAGAACTATTGTCTTTCCTTTCCTATCTGAAGAATATGAGCATTGCTCAAATCTGCCACCTGCAGTGGCTCTAATAGCAACCAGTTACATTAGGCAGACACCACGAATGAAGCTTGGAGCAAAGGAGAAGTGGCCTAATGGAGATACCCTAGTATCACCTGGCAGAGTAGTGCAGCAAGCATGGCGGTGAAGAAAGCTGTGTGTTTAAAGCAACTAAAAGTAGGTGGATACTAAATGTATACTACAATCATGAAAAGATGGGCAACAAAAAAATTAATTGTTTATTGCATAATAGCTTTTCATCATCCACCTGCACCATTTTTCCCGGGACCTGATTCTGTTATGTTAACTGTTCTTACAATGGTGTAGGAAGATGTTTTGATAAAGGGGGGCTCTATAAGTGGGGGGTCCCATTTTGATGACAAATGTAGCTAGTAGCTACTGATTTTGCAGCAAGCTGAATGGAAAATAATTTATCACCTATCGGCTAACAGTGATTTTGATGACTGAAGTTTAGCTAATGTAAATCATGCACACTTAGTATCAATCAAGCTCAGAGCTTAGAAAGTTAAAATCAAGCTCAGCTCACCCACATGAATCCAGTAAGACTGTTTTCTATTAAATGCACACTATACAATGTGTTAGTGGTGTCTTTTTAGCTAATGCTTGCTGTGACAAAAGACTGCATAGAAACGAAGTTTTTCATAAACTTCCATAAAGTGGGCACCAGGCCCGGAGCCCCTGTGGTTCCTATGCCACTGTCTTATATGCTGTACACCCCTGTATGGGTGATGCACAAATAAGCCAAATGTTAATGCTATCTTATTACATATAAATAAGAAACAGAGGATAAACTCGGGTTTACCTTTGAATATGTTAGTCGCATGTAAATGCCTATATATGCCAGGAGTTTACAATACTACTATAATACCACCTCATGTCCACTGTTAGATTTAGGCCAATCCTATTTGTGCCTTCTTCTAGTTACATTGTCAACAAACATAGCTAGTTAACACTTATGATGTACAGGGATGCGTCCTTTTAAATCATTAATTATCTTTCTCCAGTTTCAGTTGCAGGACCAGCTGCCGGCTGAGACGGATTTTGTTAAGGTGGCACGGTCGTCACTCGGCGGAGGTTAACGAAAACATAAACCTGGGTTACAGTCAGGACCAGGGTTACTCCTAGTTCCAGGATTAGGGTTTGCTTTAGGGCAATCTTGCTTTGCCTAATTTTAAAAAGGGTTTTAGTAGCTCATTAATATATTCATGAACCCCAAATTGCCACTCGATGGATGCATCTACACGCTCACTGTAGGTAGCGTCCCAACCACCAATGTATCTCAAAACAATCTATGCCAGCTTTTGTTCAAAGCTACTCTCAAAGTCAGGCTAGACTCATGTTTGTCACTACTCTTGGAATGGACAACTTTGACTGCACCAAAATGAATGCACATTTTAAAAAATTCACAGCTTGTCTACAGGAGGGGCTCATTCACGAGTGGAAGCAAGCATTACTAGCCCCACCTCTCTCCCTTATGTCGCTAAACAACTCACGGCTCTGTTCCACACACAGCCACCGTTCAGCTCCCTTGGCTGTCAGACTGTAGCACCAACGATAAATTGCGTATTCTAGTTAAAGCCCATCCCAGCACTTGAAGCACCTGGCCACGGTCACCAACTAGGCTAGGCATACGGCCGCGAGACCTGGGCCTACTCAACAAACACAGTCTTGGCCACTGTGGCCTTTCTGCTTCTTCTAGACGCAAGCTTGCTTTCACAAGCAGACATTACGCACTACTCACAGCTACTGACACTACAGCACTCTACTAAACTCCTTCTTTTTTAAAATTTTTTTTAAAATTTTTTTATTTAAGTTGATCTAAGCTTATTTTCAAAGTTCCGACCACCACATGAAGGGTGCCGCCAGGCCACATCTTAACTAACTTAATTATAAACTGATTATTGGATGGCAATGCCGACAGGAAACGGGGAAAATCCCCAATTTTACGGGCCATGAACGGTTTGAGACTCTCAAAACGGACTGTGCGCTAAAATTTTAACAAGACAAAGAAGTCTATCAGCTTGGATTCCAGGTTTGTTGACCTTAAAAATCCAGGGTACTGTGCCACCTTAAGTTGGTTGTGCTGATCCTTGAGTTGCTTGCCTCCTTCACATTTGCGCTGATTAGCATCAGCAAAAGTACCCAACTCCATGAAGATAATGTGTTTAGTGGAAGTGGATTGGCTGAACTGAATGGAAACTGTTGAGCTCAGGCAAACCAATCTGATCAACTCGAGCCAAGTTGGAAGAGGAGAGGGTGTAGCAGCAATGGTGATATTCAGCTTCGCAGGAGTAACTTACATTGTAACAGCTTGTCTGTGTGTCATCATTCCAACTCTCCTACTAAATAAATTAAGTATAGTAGCCATCTTCACAGCCATTGGAGGATTGTTCTACCTTATCGGTGACAACCTGCCTCCTCTGATTAGAGAGTATGGGGAACAGCTTAGCTGTGATCAGATTTGTATTGATCATAGTGAGAGTGCTGTGCTTATAATGCTTGGTTTAGCAGCGATTTTGTATTTACCAATAGTAATCAGTGGAAACAAAGGGTGTGATGATACTTCACTTAAGACACCTGGTAGTGTTGCTGCGATCTTACTGTTGGCAAAGTTGACAGACTTGGATCTCATGTACACACTCATTGAGAGGATCACATCAGGTGTTTGCCCTCGTGAGAGCACTGTGACTGCTGCTTGGGTTTACTATGGGATATTTGTGTTAGCCTTTTTAGGCTTCTTTCTTATGGCAATCAACTTCTATATGTTTAAACGTGATGATTCGGGTGAGGACGAGAAACCCCAAGATGTTGTTCTTGCAAACATCAACTCTGTGCTGGTTTGTATTTGTCTGGCAGGCTATCTTCTGGCTGACAACATGCTGCCGCTGGCCTGCACTGGCCTTCTGAGGAATGACCCGTACTATCGCCATGTAGTCAAACTCAGTTTATGGGCTCCAACCATTTTTATTGCTTTCATTGGGTTGTTGTTTTCTTGCATATGTAAAACTTGGTACAGCATAAATGACTCCTATCCAGTCTGAGTATGGTTATGACTAATTTTGTACAACATTTGTTGGTTTGAAAAACTTTATCATTTAAATGGTTGGCTTGAAAAATTTCTGTCATTTGTTGTTCTGATAAAAAAAAATTTTTTTTCCAATTTTTATCATTCATTGCTTTGTAAAGCAAAGTTTGTTGAATACTTAATGTTCAACAGATTTTGAATTAAAATCTGGATATAAATATTGAATTAAAATCTGGGTATAAAATATGACGTTCATTACATACCTTATGTCCAATTGAGCTAGCTACATAGTAATCACTCGAAGCTCCACACATATTCCCACATGCTTGGACTTCTCTGATGATAACATGGAGATTTAGTAAATCACTTTAGCTTGCACAAAACATGGTTTGTGTTTTACATGACAGTGAGAATGCATGTAAGTCTAAGTGCTACACTGACACTCATGGCTGATGGAGAAATCAATGGTAAGTTGAAGGCACTATATAGTAGAGCTGCAGTTTATGTAGGTGTAGGATGATGCAAAGAACCCACTCTATATGTAAAGTATTTCTCCATGCTTGCCACAGCTCAGTGTTAAGTTTCATGGTAGGTAATTTATCAGCAACATGTGAGAAGTAGATGATACTTTTTTGCAATTCCACACTTTGTGTTCAAAACAAATTTCTAACACAAAGTGTGGCATTCCCAAGTGTCATCTACTTCTGTTGCTCGTACATTTTGATGATACTCTCATGAGAAGTGCATGTGCACTTTTAATTCAGTGTGAGTGTCATCAAAATTCAGAAGTAGATGACACTTTTTGCATCCTTGGGAATACCACATTTTGTGTCAGAAATTTATTTTGAACACAAAGTGTGGAATTGCAAATTGCTCAAATTTTGTTGGGAGTTTTGACATGGGTTTTCTTGCAGAGCAAAGTTGCATGCACAAACTGCGCAAGCATAGATTAGAGCTGGAGCAAATTGAGCAATGGAACATCTCTGGCATTTTGCCAGAGATGATAACATTAGGCTTAACAATTTGTGTCAGTAATGCATACTATAGGAGAAAAGGGTACCAAAAATCTGGTCAGATACAACCAACATAAGTGTAAGGTGACTAAAAGGTCCATGTAACAACTTTGATAAGTGGTGGGGCATTGTACATGGTTGACAGAACTAATTATGATTGTGTTTCACATCAAAATGATTGCACCACTAGCAGAAGGATTGATGGCAAGCTACAAAACATGCCATTGCAATACTAGTGCAGTAGTGACAGCTGAATGTGTAAACTGAGATGAGACTGTAAACAGTTGTAAGCATACACTCAATCAGAGAACCATCACTGTAGATAATTACATAGTTTTGTTTTGCTTATTTTTCTGTTTTGTTTAAATATTATGATCTGTTCCATACATTGCACGATCATTACAATAGCTATATATGGGCCACTATATGCACACTATGCGGAAAAAGTAAAGATGGCTACACACTTTGATATACTCAGAATACAGCTATGGGCGTGTCTTGTACTAGTTTTTCTATGCGCCATAGCCATTGAAATAAGTTCATCATGAGTGCACAGTACTAGTGCAGTAAATGATAAACTTTCAGTGGCTTCTCAGTTGGCTCCTGCATAAATGAAGAGGAAGGTTATCTGTTACGAACTTGAGTTCTGAAAATAACTTGCTGACAATTTGACTGAATGCTCCAGTCATCACCAGGGCAAAAGTTAACAAACATAGCCATGCAGTACAAGGATACATGTCATTGGAGGTTGAAGGTCAAGAGAATTGCTTCCCCTCCCTGCCTCCTCATCACATATCACAGTGGTTTAGCAACCAGGGACTTCCAGTCTGCCATCTCAGTTGAAGCGCTCCGCTGAGGATATCATCTGGATGTGCAGGGCCTCCTTCCCACGCATGCTCCGCTATACAGCTGACTTCTCCATCATCCCAATGGAGAAGTCGGCTGTAGCGGAGCATGTGTGGGAGAACCACCACCTGAGCCACTGGGAGGAGACCACAGTGCTGGACCATGACAGAGGACAAGAGCTGATGGCTGAAAGTGAAGTAGAGTACTGATTTTCTTTAGTAATTGTAGTTTAACTGTCATGTTGTGTATTTACAAACTCAATTTATCCGCAAACTCACATTTTAAACTACAAACAACTCTGTCAGATGAAATTGTAAAAAAATTGTGCGCATTAGACTTACAGTTACTGTGGGTAGCTGCTGTGGTGGCTGCTTCTGTGGTGGCTGCTTGCCTTGAATGTTCATACCATCATAAAATTTAAGAATTCTTATTGCACTACTTATGCCTGAAAGTGAGGTAGAGTTCCTTAGTATTGTCATGTTGTATGTTTAAAAACACAACGTACCCACACACTCATAGTTATCACTATACAAGAGACCCTGTCAGATGAATACTGTTATGATGACTTCATTGGCACTATAATTAGCCGATGTACATTATTCTCCATATTGATCATCATGGAATAAATTATATTTTGTTTATACAAACACAGCGCAACTAAGATCTAATACACTAGTAAGTGTTTGGCATAATAAAGAGAAGCTAATACAAACTAAGTGCAGCATGTAAGCTTTCTATTATGTGTTTGAGAATGTTGTTTCTTGGTGATCTTGTTGATCTGATGTCTGCTGCTGCACTAGCGCCAGTGGATGCTTTTGTTGTAGCTGTACCATCTCCTGTGGTGGCTGCTCTAGTGGTGGCTGCTCCTGTGGTGGCTGCTGCTGTGGTAGCTGCTCCTGTGGTGGTTGCTCCTGTGGTGGCTGCTCCTGTGGTGGCTGCTCCTGTGGTGGCTGCTCCTGTGGTGGCTGCTCCTGTGGAGGCTGCTGCTGTGGTGGCTGTTCCTGTGGTGGCTGCTCCTGTGGTGGCTGCTGCTGTGGTAGCTGCTCCAGTGGTGGCTGTTCCTGTGGTGGCTGCTCCTGTGGTGGCTGCATGGCTTCAATGATCATACTATCATATAATGAAAGGAACAGGAAAGTAAATTTCTTTTCTTCATCAAGTGTGTCCCAGGTCTTTTTATTGTAAACATTGCAATGTTTGTCCTTCTTCAATTTGTCGCTTTGCAATAGAAAGTTGCGCATTGCACTACTCATTGCTGAAAGTGAGGGTGTATCTCGTAATCCGAAGGCAATTTTGTATGCAAGCAATGAAACAAGAAGTGCACTGGCAACTTGTAGGATTAAGAATAAACGTGATGGTACATTCTCAACAGAGTTGTTGATGGGGATGAAGATGTAAAACATTGTTATCAGTATCTGGTAACAAACCGTGACAAAGAAAACTAAAAACACTGGAATCATTGCCTTGTAGTTGAAGAGGGCAACATATTCATGCAGAGCATGTTTGTGGTCTGGTTGGACAGAACTTTGTTGGATATTTTGTTCGTCTGGACCACATTGGTCAACTCGTTGAACTGAAGTATGTTGGTCATTTGGTAAACAATGGTCAACTCCTTCGTAAGTTTGCGTCAAAAATGAGAGATGCAAATAGTAAAAAATTCCATAGTAGATTGCGATGCCAGTGGCATAGAAAGGGTCTGTTATTGCAGCGATAAATATGTAGTGGGCATGTGAAGCAATGCAAAGTAGTGGAACCACTCCAGCCGAAAACAAGAGCAGAAACACAAATTCCATTTTGTCCTTCAGACAAGTAAGTTCAAGCTTTTGGCAACAACACACTGCGATCATCACCACAGCTATTGTTGTTAAAGCAATTCCATCCCAAAGCAGTAGTAGTCCTGGGAAGTGAAATAGAGGTCCATTGAAACTTGCAGTGTAGTAATCTGGTGCTGCGTTTCGAAAGACCAGAGCAACTATATCCAGAATGACAACATACACTGTGAAAACTAAACTTATGACTGCATGAGCAGTAACAGTTGCCCAGCTGCTGGAACATTTGGTATGTTTCTCAGCATAAGTTTTTGCAGAATAATATGAGCTGCAGATATACACCACAATAAGGACAATGGTGAGGAAAGGGAATAACATCTGGAAACAGTACAGTAAAACTGGATGTCTTGTGTTGAAAAATGTTATGTCTGTATACAATTCATGGTCGAGAGTGTCCATGTCGAAAGCGTCGGCTTGGTAAGTGCTGTCTATGTCAGGATTAGTTTCAAGCTTAGCAGCATAGAGTTTCAGCTGAAAAATTGAAGAAAATTACGTGATCATATTAGAGATGCTGATATAGACATGTCTAGTGATTGAGTACACATCCTTCCATCCAATATTTTTTTCTGTAAGAGTAGCTTATTAGGGGTTGCTCTTGTTAGAAATCGTATTAATTTTGTTTTCATGACTTATGGACTGGAAGTTGTAGTTAATAAGTTAGTGTGGCTTGTATTTAGTCTTGCAAGCTACACTACAGGGGTCTGGTTTGCGAGACTAGCATCTGCTTTAGTGCATGGGTGATTAGGGTGTGCTTATCACTAACTTAAAGACTTACAGTGATCTTAATACACAAAGATATGTAGTTATAGCCAAGGCTGCGAATTTAAATGTAACTCTCAGCTCCAAATACCTAGTTACAAGTACCATGAAACACTGAAAGTAGGAATGGCAAGCGCTTGTACTTTGAACTCACTTAGAATTACAGCAAAGGCTAAGGTTCTCCATTATCTATATCATCTAGCTAAAGGTGCATTCCAAGGCAGTCCAACAATGTTAATTATTTGCGAACATGAAATGATAACAATAACAGTGGGAGAAGCACTCTACTAGTATCCAAGCAGTATGTTTTTGAAAATTTAGAGCTACACAATTACAAATTATGAACTTGACATGCAGCTTTGTGGTGATTGGAGCAGTAACACTAACAAGTTATCATGATATTATTAGTGTTCAATCTATCACATGGAAGTGGTATATAATAGATTGAATGTAAAACTGAAGAGTTAAAAAAGAAGAGGTCTAAAAATAAGGCTACTCTAGAGTAGTCTCGTTCCGAGACCCCACCCTCTCATGAGGAAAAGGGTCTGGTGACCATTGAGCGATTTCTTGGTTGTGCCGAGTCAGCAAAATCCATTAGTCATGTGACTTGAGTAGCGCAACAGCGGCAAGGGTGGGGTCTGGGCACGAGACTACGAAAAGTCGGTCAGTCAATCGAGCACATGGTTGCATGACGTAGCACTATTTCATTGGGTTGTTCAGTATCAAGACTACTGACTCGGCACAACCAAGAAATCGCTCAATGGTCACCAGACCCTTTTCCTCGTGAGAGGGTGGGGTCTGGGGACGAGACTAACTCTAGAGCTGCATGCCAAACTACTCCTTGCAGTGAAGCAGAACAGGAGAAATTACAGCACTGATGGAAACTTATATTGCCATGACCACATATAGCTGCCATGACCGCATAGCATTGTCATGCAGACTGGTTAATGTTAAGTATAGTCAAGCACGTATTTCACAAGCAAGCAACTACCTAAGGAACACTTGCATAGTGAAAAATATGAGTATTTGAAAAGCACCCATTGCATCTGTTTACATACCTTTTCTTGCACTGGATATATAGAGTATCAAGAATTGTCTACCATGACATTTAGGAGAGTCAAGTTATTTATACTCCTTGGAATATAAGGCATACAGTGGGTCTTCCTATAGGGTTCAATGCTGCAGGTAAGAGGTCCACAGCCAAGCAAGTGAGTCCAGTATGTAATTCCCCTTCTTCAATACTGAATCCTCTATAGTAACTCAGACACTGTAGTGTATTCATAGCCTTACCATTTGAGTTAGTTCTGTCATGAATTCATTGGAGGCATTTTCGCACTCTGATGGCAGAGTAATGTTTATTTTGCTGCTTCGCCAACTTGGATTTCCAAAGAACAGGGAAGTGAACTGGAACACTTCTATTGGCTGTAAGAAGTAGAATATTCCCGTACTCCAGAACCAGAGCTTGGTTGTATTGGTATCAATGTAATGATATGTCACCGTCACAAACACAGGAGCTACTACCTCAAGAGGGTAAAATACCCTACGCAGTTGGTATTTGTTGTCACTTGTGTTCAAAAGGTAGGATTCGAGTGTTTGGTAGCACTGATGACAGCTTTCACCTTCACGGCCTTCAATCTTGCAATCTGCTGCCACTCTGTACTGGAGGCATGCCAGCACAACCATGACCATACACCAGGATTGTGATGTGATCATATTGCTACAGAAGAGAGGACCAGACAATTAATAATATGTGATTCACAATCAACATATTCTATAGTAAAATTTCCATTTGAGGTACAAAAGTGCATAAGCACACCTTCTTATGAACTCTCAGAGTTAAAAGCTAAAAGTGCATCGATACTTAACATTAAGTGGAGTACATATATACTTTGTAAAAACAGATTGGTTGTTTTAACCACAGGATGGTTACCCTGATTTCATGCTTATTTTGCTATCAGAGGCTAATTGTAAAGAGCAACCAGAGTAGTTTCCTCATTTTTTCCTTCTCTTTTCCTTATTCCAGACCTAGGAAAAGGAAACAACAAGGAAACTGGTTGTCTTATACAATTAGTCTCTAGTACCAAAGTGAACCATGCAACCAAGGTAACCACTCTGTGGTTAATATATGGAGGAAAAATCATGGGTTGGCTACAACATTGTAGTCTCAACATCTACTTTTTTAAACTTCATTTTGCATGTTATTCAAAGGTATAACCCCTTGTGTTTTACCTACCAACGATGAGAAGTGAGCTCTGCACAATTTTTTGTTGGCGAAAGAATATTACAAAAGTATTGTTTGCATGCATGGTTGGAGTTTGCATGGCACATGGTTTTGTAGCAAAAAAAGATTGAGGATTTGATTCTTGTATGGAGCTCTATACTTGAAGGTCACAGGACCATAATGGGCAAATAGCTATTGTGGGATTTGAAATAAGTATGCATACCATATCAGCTAAATGTACAGGGAATTTTCTCTCAGCTTAACATGTAAAATATCCGCCCGAGCAAGTAGGAGTCAATTTCAGCATTCACTACACTGCCCGTAGAATTTCTGCATAGTAAACAATTTGTTTCTTACTATGGAATTAAGCATACCATAGTATGACCAATTTATTAAGCATACCATAGTATGACCAATTTATTAAGCATACCATAGTATGACCACGCACACAGGTTCAAGTTACAAGTGTACTGACATGAACCTTTAGGATGCTACATATCTAACCATAGTTGAAGCCTTAGCCCGCACATGTTCAAATATCTATACTATGCCATAAGCACAGCATAGCTATATTCATTGATTGAGTAGATTGAGCATGCCCATCTTTCGTTTGTGCAGAATTGACCACACTGAAGTTCAGACCTTTCACATGGTATATATATACATACCTCCCTAGAAATCAACAGGCTATTTAGTGATGCTTAATTTACTCAGACATGTACGTTTAGGCAGATTTTTGTGCATGAATGCCTGCTTGGTATTTGCAAAATACTCCTACACATTTGTACCAAACAAATCAGTTTAGTGGCTTGTGAGGTTGACAAATCGCAGAGCCTACAATACCATGTATGAACATTGATTGTACTACATCACATGCCAAGGGAGAAATCAGAGGGAATAATAATATAGTACTATTAATATATTCTGTTAGAAAGGGTTCATACTATAATATACTGCGCATGTGTATCCGTTGCTGTAGCATGCATGTTCTGTTGGAAGTAAATAGTTTTTATCTTTAGTTCTGCCACCACGTATCATCAATCATCTAGTCTAAGCTATAATTACAAGTGTACATCGAGGAATGGCTTAGCTATAGTTCACTGTAAGTTGCATAGATTTCGTATGTCTCAAGTTGTAGTGCCACCTAGCCTCAAACCATGCAAGTACTGACCGTGGATTTCCAGACGTGTAGATAACAGCAGGTGCGTGGCTTCACTTAGAGAACTTCTAGTACTTCGAATCGGCAATGCTGACTGGAGGCAAAACAAATACGGTTACGGGATATTTTACAATTAATTTTTAAGTTTGCAGTAATACGTCACTAGCCGTCACGATACGGAGTTGAGAAGCATGGAAATGGGAACAGAAACCAGAACGGAACGAAAGTCCAAAACGGAAAATTTGTGCTTTCATGGTTAGAATACGCGGACAGGACTAAAAAACGGAACGGATTAGGAAACGGATCGAAAAACGGATCGAAAAAAGGATCGTGATAAACTGCAAATTCAGGGATTGGAACGGAATCTAGACCAACTTTCCACGTGGCAAGCAAGATTATTTTTGCTGCGGGTGGTGAACCTAGTAGCGAACGTTATTTCATGGGCAAACTGCTGGTGACAGAGGCCTGCAGTGATGCGAGTGATGCTGAGAATGGAGACCCATTGGACCTGCCTCATGTTTTCTGATTCATGAGTGTCTATCACTGAACTGGCATGCTTTCAGGGTTTTTTTTTTTTTGCCTGTAGGCTATTGTGAAATTATGTTTTTATGCATGTACGTGTATAGGCTATCGTGAAGTTATGCACGGTGCAGTACTTAGTATCACTGGACTAACTGTCTTGACTAGGGGCGTTTCCAGACTACCACGGTAAATCTGGGCAGAGGCCTGGGAACGAGAACAACTTGTCGCGCGTATCCTATTTTGTTTACCCGTAGTGCTCAGCAAGCCGCGTACGGAAGCGAGGGAGGAGAAGCTTGCATGGAGGTTTCTGGTGACCAGTGCTGATGTTAAATCATGACCGTGAAAGCTTTTCCCACGACCTGAAAGGCTACAAATATTAAGTTTAATCGATCCGTTTTTCGATCCGTTTCCTGATCCGTTCCGTGTTTTAGTCCCGTTCAGAATACGCAACAGTTAGTTGTGCACATTGAAAATAGCTTAGCCTAGTTTCTATGAATTGCACACCTTTCGTCTCCGGGACGTGCAGTGCCAAATTCTCTACCATGCAAGTACGGATATACTGACCTTTCCTGATGTTTGTATAACAGCAGGTGTGTGACTTCAGTTCAACAGAACTTGAAGTAATTCTCAGAATAATGCGCGGCAAAATATCGATTTGCGGTGCGTAGTAACACAGTGAAACGGAGCAGAAACGGAAATGTACATAAGTCCAAAATGGCAATGTAGCGATCGTGAATTTCGTTAGCTGTGATGACACAAAGCTATTCTGTTGTCATGCATGCCCGCGGGTCGCGTGATGAAAACGCAGGACGATCTTCACTGACTACGTAACACGAGTCAAAACCTATAACCAGCCAGGATAAATGCTTCATAGATACTCTTTGTCGAGATTTAGCGCCGTCGCTTCGCCTCAAAGTCGCAGGAAGGCATACAACACGGCAGAATCCAGGTGTTGCCCTCAAATAGCTATTGTCGGCAGTGTACGTTTAAATATACGGCAATTTACACATAAACGTCACGATACACGGAGGTAACACGGTGTTGTTCGGAATTCCCGGAATGTCGGGAATTAAGCGCATTCGCAAGCAGTAGATACCAGGATCTTTTTTCGAACGGGCCTAGGAAGAACGACGCTACTGTGGCGGCTGCTGCAGTAGTGCATGGTTGCTCCTGTGGTGATTGTTCCTGTGGTCGTTGTTGATATATAGCTGTTCGGCTTGAGGCTGTCATACAATTCCAGCAACAGGCATCAAGTGTATCCCAGTTTTTTTATTTTATAGTTTGCAATACCTATTCTTTATCATTTTTCAATACTCATGGCTGAAAGTGAAGTACAGTACTGAGTTTCTTTAGTTTAACTGTCATTTTGTGTATTTACAAACCCAAATTATCTGTAAACTCAGGCAAACAAATGTCAAATGAGTACTGTAAATGAAATTAGCCGATGTACATTAGACTAACAGTTACCTACGCTGATCACTGTGGATCAGACACCATGTTCTTTGTATACCAACACAGCGCAACTAAGATCTAATACACTAGTAAATGTTTGGCATAATCTATAATGCAAACTATATGCAGCATGTAAGGCTATAGCTAGCTTCTTCTGATTAGTACACACTTGGTATTATGTGTTTCAGCACTGTGTGTCGTGCTGGTCTTGGTGATCTGATGTCTGCTGCTGCACTAGCTCCAGTGGACGCTTTTGTAGCTGTACCATCTCCTGTGATAGCTGCTCCTGTGGTAGCTGCAGCAGGTTCACTAACTTGGCTCGAATGATCATACTATCATATAATTCATGCAGAAGGCGAGTGAGTTTTTTTTTCTCATCAAGGGTGTCCCAGTTTCGTTTATCATGAAGATTACAGTTTTCATCCTTCTTCTTCAGTAAAAAGTCTCGTATTGCACTACTCATGACTGAAAGTGAGGGTGTATCTTGTATACCGAAGACAATTTTGTATGCAAGCAATGAAACAAGAAGTGCACTGGCAAGTTGTAGGATTAAGAATAAACGTGATGGTACATTCTCAACAGAGTGGTTAATTGGAAGAAAGGTAAAAAAATGTTGTTATCAGTATCTGGTAACAAATCGTGACAAAGAAAACCAAAGAAACTATCATCAATGCTTTGTAGTTGAAAATTGCAACCTCTTCATTGTCAGTTGGTTGAATTTGAATATGTTTGTCGTCTAGTTCAACAGTAGGAGGTTGATTGTTTTTAGTGGTTTGGTCGTCTCCGTGAACTGGAGTATGCTGGTCAACTCCTTCATATGCTTTCTTTAGCACAGACAGATGTACAAAGTAGAAGACTCCATAGTAGATTCCAATGCCAGTGGCATATAAGGGGTCCGTTATTGCTGCAATAAATAAGTAATGGCATGTGAAGCAAGGCAAATCAGGGGAATAACCCCAGCCAACATCAGGAGTTGAAACACAACTTTCATTTTTTCATACTTCATGTTTAGGCAAGAATATTCCTGTTTTTGAACACAACACGCCATGATCATTACCATTACCATGACTATTGTTATTGTTGTTAAAGCAATTCCATCCCAGAATAATGTTAGTCCTGGGTAGTGAAATAGAAGTGCATTGAAACTTGCAGTGTAGTAATCTCGTGTTGCGTTTCGAAAGACCAGAGCAGCTATATCCAGTATCATGACAAACACTGTGAAAGCTAAACTTATGACGGCATGAGCGGTAACAGTTGCCCAGCTGTGGGAGCATTTAGTATGTTTCTGAACGTATCTCTTTGTTGAATAGTAGGAACCACAGCCATGCACCACAAGAAGAATAATGGTGAGGAAAGGGAACAACATCTGGAAACAGTACAGTAAATCTGGATGTCTTGTGTTGAAGAACGTCAAGTATACATTCAAGAAAAATCCAACCATGTCGAAAACAGACAGTGTCCAGCAGTAAATCACCATATACATTCATGCAGTATGTATTTGCAAATTTATAGTTAGCTACATGCATGTAATTTCATTTACAAACAAACTGAAAGTATAAAACTCGACATGCAGCTTTGGTGGTAACTGAAACTTGAAATAGTGGCATTTAAGTTATTATCTGGAGCTATATAGTGGGGAGGGGGAATTTATACTCAATTATGCTCTATATAATACCATGTGCCCCCAACTTAAGTATCTGGAGCCATAGGCGGCCGAACCGGGGGGGGGGGGGGGGGGGGGGGGGGCAAATCTTGACCTGGAACCTCGAGGGGTAGGCCTGAGTAACTATCATCAATAAAGCTCACCTTGGATCTTGAACTCGCAGTGCGTTCGATACTATTACGTATCTATGCTATTACGTATGCGTACTGCAAGTGCAAGTCTCCGCCCTTCAGTCTGAACTAGTTTCAGAGTGAAGTACGAAGTAGAAACTGTTCTTGTCCAGGTCGTCAATTCGTCTAAGATGCCCACGTCATCAGGCCCGACACGTACAAGGTCGACTATAGTGACTGAAACGCCTCGTGACGACTGACATGTATCATGGCGAACGGCGGTATTACTCCAGCCATGCACTCTAGTCGGACTAGTGACATTTAGGTACAAATATGACCTCAGAAGCGATCTCAGGGCACCTAATTTTAAAAATTTTCATGGGGGAGCATGCCCCCAGACCCCCCCTAGCGTGTGCGTGCTTACGCACGCACCATCATCGATGCCCCCCCAATCTCAAGTACCTTCCGCCGCCACTGTCTGGAGCTATTATATTCATAAAAGCATAACAACTTGACAAGACAATATTTGCCCCCCCCCCCAACCTTTTGCACGCTTTGAGTCTACCGTCACTGAGTCTCGTGAAAGAGTGCCCATCGGCGGAGCACCTTGCAAGTTTGTCAAAGAGGGCTTTGGGGTGAGCGCAGATTCGAATGTTTCCGCATTTAACTACGAAAGAGCGCCCATGTCATGTTTACAGCGACTCGATGCCCTCGAAGGAAATAATTGGACGTAACGTACAACGGAGCCACCAGCGCCTTCAAAGTCAAGGCCTGACGGCTCTGAACAGCACCTAGTTACCGTGATTCTATGCGGTGCGCGCCGCATTTAATAGGTACGTACGTAATAACCAATGTAAGTGCTGAAAATGGCGACGTGACTCTTGCTGTCTTCTCTGAGGTGCAGAACCTAACTACCTCACCTCACGATTTGATTTTGCTGCTGTCTGTGTGTCCGTGTGTATGTCCAGTGTCTGTGGCTCTTCTTCAAACGACGGTAGACTCTCAGTCCTGCCCGATTCACGTTGATAACATTTCAACTCAAGCCCGCTTTGGCACAAGCCTTCAGAGACTGTCGACGCGGCGTGGTCGTTGCCATCCGTTAACATGTTGTGCTGGTTGTCTGTCAATGGTGTAGATGTGTGCTGGTTGCCTGGATGCAATGGCCTCAATGAAAGCTGTCTGTCCTGACGTCAGTCAGAATCTTGCCTCCCTGGACACTTGTCATGTCATGTTTCTAGATGTAGCTACCACTATGCTAACCCAGTTTATGTTTTTTTCGGTCTGTTTTTGTTTTCTCCCACTCTCTTTTGTGTACATGTGCTCTTGCACTCCCTGTATAGTGGCCGATCAATCTCAATCAATAAATACGTCCGTCAATGCAAAGCTGCCTTAATTGCAGTAACCTTCAGTGAAGTATAGCACGAAGTTCCTTTCCTCAGATATGCATAGCGCTTATGGCTGTGCTTCTCAAACTCCACAAATACGCCCCACTAGTGACGCGAAGCTGGCTCCAGGGTGGGCACTCATTCGAGCGATTAAGCGTTGACCCTATACAGGAATTTGGGCCAAAAGAAGGGGGTGGGCACTCTTTCGAACATGGGCACTCTTTCACGAGACTACGGTATTTACTACAATATCTTCTCGACCATATGCATCAAGCATCAAATGAACTTCTCATGCATAACTACTGACCATATCAGTTAATTGTATCTGTAAACAAGGTAACTGTGCACTAGCAAACAACCTGTTTTTGCAGTACATAATTATCCTCCTCCATTTCTTGTGTTGTTGCATTACACAGAAGCTACCGAATTGAATGCAAAACAACGAACAAAATTCGGGGGAAGTCTAAGAATGAGGTTAATTTAGATCTGCAGGCTTGACATTGCAGTAATCAGAGAGAAACACAGCAGTGATGAAGACTTATAATATACATAGCTAACATTTCTGCCACAACTACATAGCTTATAGCTACTGCAAATAGACGAAAACTTTTGAGTATTGATGACAAGAAAATACTACCTATAAGGAACTCTTGAATGGTAAGAAACAAGAAGGGTAGTTTTGACCCATTGCATGCAGTTATGTCATACTTCTCCTGCATTGGAAAATATTTATTGCAGAGTATACTACCTTCTTGATGTTCTGAAAACCCTATAGTCAAATGATTTAGACTGTCTGAAATGTCAAGCATACAGCAGGACTTCCTCGATTCAGTTAAAAGGCATGTAACTTTTCAAAAATCCTACAGATGATTCTAAGGGCAGAGTTAACTTTCAAGTGAATCCCATACTGTATAATCATTCACATTTCTCACCATTTGAGTTAGTTCTGTCATGAAATCATTGGAGGCATTTTCGCACTCTGATGGCAGAGTAATATTTAATTGGCTGCTTCGCCAACTTGGATTTCCAAAGAACAGGGAAGTGAACTGGAACACTTCAATTGGCTGTAAGAAGTAGAATATTCCCATACTCCAGAACCAGAGCTTGGTTGTATTGGTATCAATATACTGATATGTCACCGTCACAAACACAGGATCTGCTACCTCAAGAGGGTAAAATACCCTACGCAGTTGGTGTTTGTTGTCACTTGTGTTCAAAAGGTAGGATTCAAGTGTTTGGTAGCACTGATGACAGCTTTCACCTTCACTGCCTTCAATCTTGCAACCTGCTGCCACTCTGTACTGGAGGCATGCCAGCACAACCATCACCATACACCAAGATCGTGATGCCATCGTATTGCTACAGAAGAGAGGATCAGACAATAATGTTATGTGTTTCACAATCAACATATTTACTTGTATTAGAATGTTTCCATCGAAGTTACAAGAGTGCATAAGAACATGTTCTTATGCACTCTTGGAGTTCAAAGCTTCAGACCTGGGAACGAGGCTAAGGTTGCATGGCTACAACATCACTATTCTCAACGTTAATCGATGGCTACATAAATATTGAGTATACTATATAGCTAGCCCAACAGAGCTTGATTTAAAGCCTGAAATGTGAGAATAGTTATAAGTAATTAACATCAAAGTTGTTCATTATCAATCTGAAGGTCAAACAAGCCTTACTAGCTAGCCCTGGGCAGAGAGCAAAGTGGAAAGAAAATGCTGTGCAAACAGCAAAATGCATCACGGAGGGTGAGGTATGCATGGGCACAAGACTACGTACAAAATGCAGACTCTTTTGCATTTAAACAACCAAAATATAGAAGCTTCAATGGTGAAGCCAAGACTGAGTGCAGGTTGTGTAAACACTGTGCTTGCATGCTGAATACTGATTACATCTGATTACATCCGATTACATAAGTCAGGTAACTCAGAGAAAATTGACCCACACACGGACCAGAAGCAGGAGATTAACTTTTAGTGGCCTAACATAAACGTTTCCCATATGTAGGAAAGGACAACCTTATATGGGAAAATCATTACGTCCTTTGGATATCCCTGAAATCATCAATGAATTGACTATGAATTTCATTTACACTCCATCCCCCAGGAGTCACCTTGTTGTTATTACTTCACATCTGTATGTACACAGGATGTTACTGAAGACCAGCTTATATATAGCTGATGTAACATTCCTATCTAAAGCACATTTCTGAATCTGAATCTGAAAGAGTCTTACAGTTTACATGACAAGGAAAAGGAACAATCTCTTTTGCTTTGTATTGTACTTAACTTTGGTGTAAGTAAACTTCCCAGCTTTTGTACAGTAAATTCATTTGTTGTACTCCAAACGTGCTCTTTGCATTTGTCCATAGTTGGCTGTCATGGATGCCTTTGCCATTTAGTAGCTACTGCAACAATTGAAGTTGTTATAAGGACTGGAATGTTTACAATACTGTAGGCCACAGATATGATTCTTACATGCAGTTCACATCCCCCCAAAAAATAAAAAACAATGCCTTTTTGTTTTCATCTGAGACTGGGTATTTTTACTGAGTTAGTTTTGTAGTGCATGGCCTCTCACAAGCCTAAGATATCTGTGTGACTCTGGTGTGTAACAACTCCCAGAAGTGAACCTGCTGGAAAGTCTTTTTTTTTTAGTTATGGCTAATGCATAGGCCTTGGTACCCTTTCTTATTTCTATTCTAACTCCAAGCTAATTTCAGAAAAGTTGTCAACCATACCTAACCTCCATGGGATTTGAAAGTGGAGTCATCATGTCATCCAAATTCATCTGCTCAAGTTTTGAAATGCTTCAAGAGGTTTTGCCAGCTCCCTTCTATCTGCCCTTACTTTACCTTTCTTGAAATTCTTCCAGTATGCGTGCTAGCTTCATGGATACAACTCTTGGAATTAATACCAGCAAGACATGAATTAGAGTGAAAATGAGAATCAGTTTGTACTAATTGCATAAACGTTTGCGTTGGGCAAAAAAAAAAAGGGGGTGGTGGAACTCTGGCTATATTTGTGTATCAACTCAACAAATATTCATGTCTCTGGGCATTATTTAAGTACTTTTAATTAGATATTCATGTATTCATGCCTTATTGAACTTTTGAGTACACAAAAGTGGAGATGGTATGGGCCAAACTCCTGCAACTGAGGTGACACCCCTTAGGTTAATGTGGCTGTTGCGACAAGCAGCTAAGTAGTGCTTACCACACGAGGCTTAGCGAGCGGTAGATCTCTTGACTGTTGAGTAGTAATATATATTCTAGGCCACACCTTTTCACATACATCACCATTCAGGAGAGATAAGAAGAGGGCAGACCATACTAAATAATTGCGGGTTTTCTTACTAACCCGACATGCGTATCGCATGGTGAGAGAGAGCAAGAAAAAGAGTCTTTTCAGCTAACAAGAGCTCCCACATATACGTATATAGTGTTGTTGTAAGCATGCATTTCCTCTTGGAAGAAAAAGAATCTTTCCAGCTTTAGGAGACATTTCTGTCACAATGTTTCATTATATAATACAGTCACACCTACACACAGTCTGTGTGTAATACATTTTGCACAGCACTTGGGAAAATAGTCATGGTTGCATGTGGATAGTACTGAGACCAGGGTCTTGCATTATTCTTTTCTTCCAGACAGACATTGCTATAGCTGTTTTAATCTCAATCAAGTTCTATACTAGATAGTTTCTGCATTTATGATTAGAATACGCAACAGTTAGATGTGCACATTGAGAAATGCAAAATAGCTTAGCCTAGTTCCCATAAATTGCACACCTTTTGTCTCCAGAACCTGCAATGGCATTTAAGCTAAATTCTCTACCATGCAAGTATCAATACTGACCTTTCCAGATGTGTGTTGTATGGCTTCAGTATAACAACTCCAAGTAAGGCTATAACATAATGCGCGGCAAACAAATATGACGATAGGAGTACATGCAGAAACGGATCAGTAACGGAAATGTACGCAAGTCCATGGCCAAACGCGATATCGCGATCGTGAATTTAGTTAGCTGTGATGACGCATAACTTTTTGAGTAATCCGATTTATTTTTGTCACTTCGTGCCGCTCTGGTCGTGTTATGGAAAGGCAAACTACATCAGCATTCAACTATTAATTTTCACGATTTACTTCCCAGTATTCACGATATAGCTAGTAGGCTTGAATGCAGTCTCCCTTATAAAACAGGCCTAGATGTTATGCAAAGTCACCCACTGCGCAGGACGCGTTTCGGCCAATACCAGGCCTCATCAGCTGCGCTGGGGTGACCGGGAGATGGGGACTGCTATATCATGCACAGAATGCAGTCAGGTGGCTGGCCTTATTCAAAAGTCGGTAGAGACTCCGATCTTCGAAAGCACCGTCTCTTCGTGCAGCTGTTCTTCGTGCAGCTGTCTTTCGTTCGAAGATCTTGAGTAGCGATCGTAATCATTGAGGGGCCCGTTCGTCCAGCGGCCTTGCCCACAAACAGATCATCCCCCAACTGACCTTGTGATCGCAGAATCACACATCCACTCTTAGAAAAATCTTTATTTATATATAAGTATATATATATATATATATATATATATATATATATTGTTTTGCTGTTGTTTTGTTTCTATGCTTGTTCTGGCTGAACCATTTAAAAAAAATAATAATGAAAAAAATCATTGATCGTCACGTGTTATCGGTGCGTAAACGTGGGCGTGCGCGCGCGCGCGCATAAAGAGGCGCTGGATACCTTCAGCTTTCCAATAGTCAATTTTCCACACATGGATAGCAACATACCCTCAAAACCTGCATACGGAGTAGTAATTTCACAGTTAGTTCGATATTTGAGGATATGTTGTAATTACCAAGATTTTGCTTACGGATCTAAACTACTCACAACCAGATTACTTAGGGATAAGTATGCCAAAAACTCTGTAGCACCTACAAGACCTTTGTGCATCGCTACCCCAGGACTTTACAGAAGTACGGGAGGTACCTGAAAAACATTATTACTGAATGCATTGCCTTACCTACTGTTTAACACAGCCTGAACAGGCAGTTAGCACATTTATACACACACAGCCTGTTTGCCTCACACTGTTTGCATTAGCCTGGTACCCGGCGCAGAGGAAGAGCGCCTGTTTGCATGTGCCTTACTAGCCATTAATACTTCCGGTACCTCCCTCTTATCATACAAGTCTGTGCAAAACTTACCGTTCAGGACCTTAATGTTAAGATCCAGGTAGGAACAGCTGTCATGGCTCTCTGTAGTTTTCTTAAGCTCTAATTCTGGGGCCAATTTTGGCCTATCGCGGCATGCTTGAAAATCAGGGTTGTTAAGTGTAAGCAAGTCATCAATATATCTGCAAGTATTACTAAATTTGGCTGCTACAGAGAGGTCAGTCTGGATTAGGGATTTCATAAACTCAAATTCATAGGAGAAAAGAAATAGATCCGCGACTAATGGAGCACAATCAGTACCCATAGCTATTTTCCCCTAGCTACACAGTGTCTAGAATTGTACAACCGTTTCTTATTCCATACTCACTACTTAAAATACCATACCGATATCATGCTTGCTTGTTGCATGGATAATATAGTACACCTCTATATTATCCATGCTTGTTGTTCTCTTAGTACTTCGACAGGTGTTGCGAACACGGTTAATTAATTACATCTAAATTGGGGTGAACCCTGCTCACATACACTGTCACGCGATTTAGTTGGGCATGACATCATTCACTTGCACTTTGGCCTCCGAAATCATCGTGCTCATTGAATGCTAGAACTTCTACGGACTGCATCGCAGAGTGAGTCTAAAAATACCTTTGGCTAGCTAGCTAGACATAGACTACTATAAGATATCTAGTTTAGACTCTTTCCGTAGGCGTATGCCTGTATGGCTTCGCGAACTATAAAGGGACATCGGTAGTCACTGCCTGTCCCAGGAGGTATTTACACATTAGGATATCTCCACACTCTCTTGTAAGTTTCAGTAAATATTCAGTAATTCTCCGTAAGCTACTATCTGTCCTAGGAGTTGACAAGCCAAAATTTTTGTCCCACGGTAGGCAAATTGCGCTGTCATTCATACGGGGTTTACCTTCATTTCAAAGCGGGAAGGGAGGCAAATAATCATGCAGTGTGGGGTTCGAATCTCAGTGTTGTTTGTAACACTCAGGAATGCACTCTACAGCGGCGCACGTGCATGATCAGGTGGTAGAAATGGAGTCGAATGCAGGGTACGAGTGCAGCGACACTGTTGCTCAAAGGATGATTCCCGGAGGCAGCAATGACGAGAAGCTGACCAATGTAGGCACAGCCTCATTCATGCCTACATCTGTCAGCCTCTCATCGTTTTCGCCTCAGACAGTGGCGCTGCACTCGTATGATGGTTAATCTACAAGTGCAGCGGCACCGTTGAGCAGAGGATGATTCCTGGAGGCAGCAACGATGAGAGGCTGACCGACGTACAGACACACGTAACTGTTACATATGCAAAGTAGCTCAATGCCTTGCTTCCCATGAAGCTCTCCTGCATGCATTCATGTATGCCCTAGTTAAATGGAATAGCCCGTTTATGCAGCCATGAGCCTGTTGAGGTTTGCAACTAGCTACACATACTACTCTATAAGAGTGAACAAGAGCCCATAAGAACGGGCGGCTAGAGTAAGAGCGTGTAACTCTGCAAGATTTGAAACCAGTTGGAATTAACCGCAGGTACTGGGCATGCTGCATAGACTACGGGCTTCTACTGGACATTCCAGCACTTATGGGCAGGTTAGCCCCCATAACTGGCCCTTCAATAACAGCATTTTTGCTACATGGCACTGATCCCAGGCTGGGATTTGAGTGAGAGTACATACTGTGGCAAGTTGTTTACTCCAAGAGCGTATAAGAACGGGTGACTTGAGTAAGAGCGTGTAACTCCAATGCATGACCCATTGTATTTCAGGTTTGTAAAGTTCCTTTTCAGATCCTTCTATATGGCAGTTGCTGTTTCAAATGTTTGTTTACTGTAACTGATGTGGTAAGAGAGAGGGAGAGATTCATCTGAATCCTGAGAAGAAAATTGTGCAGGCTACATAGTATGGTTTGCAAGACAGACAGTAAACTCCAACAATTTTTAAAACTACACCTACTCATAGAGTTTTCATTATTGTGCACACCTAGCTGGTTCCTGCTGAGCAGATATTCAATACATCTTGGTTGTGTTTTGCAAATGTAATACAGTCACTATTGCTCCAAATAGCCAGTTTGCTCATATAAGCACCTAACAAAAACACTTCCACCGCACACTAATTTCTCATTCAGTTTAGAGAAATGAGCTAAAATTAGTTTGCTCTCAGAGGAAGTACAACATGGTGACGTCATCACAGAGGTTAAACGTGTGTGGAATGTAATTACTGCGGACAAGTATAGCTTTTTGTAGTCTTAGAGGCATTTTACTTCCACTCTTCTTTGTGGCCTGCACAGGCACCGGTCCCTGGGGTGCTCTCGAAGTACAAAGTTCAAACTCAAATACAAAAGTAAGCAGAGGACAAGTACACTCACTAAGTGAGGGGCCGACCAGGGGCCTTGGTGTTCACTTGACTTGTCAGTCGATGCAATTTCATTCCTCAAAATATCAAAACGATAGCCCACTTTAACCGTGCTCAAACAGATTTTACTATTGCAGTTTGTATTGAAGGGGGAGGGCCGCTCTAGTATCACGTGATGCTGTCGTACCTCCTCTGATGTGCGGTGGAGGTGTTTTTGTAACACTAATTGCTTGACAAGATGATGGCTACTGCAGGAATGCTCTACAAAGCTTATAGCATGCTGTTTTGAGTAATGCAGTTGTAGTTTTGTACATTGTTCATATAAGAGAATACTATAAGCGTACTCAAGAGGTAAGAAAGCAGCAAAAATGTTGCTACCTACTCACTGGTAGATTATTGGTGTGTGTGCAGTACCTTATGCAAGTATGTATAGTGTTACCTAATGGAATCGTAATTGCTTGGCAACAAGAAGGCTACCACAGGAATGCTCTACAAAGCTTATAGCATGCTGTACTGAGTAATGCAGTTGTAGTTATGTAAATTGTTCATATAATAGAAGGCAGCCGCATCAACTGTGCTTACTTATCTCTATGGCATGTGAAGACAGTATCAACCGGCATGCAAGTGATACTTTGATACAAGATTTAAATGATAAACAGCCGTATGTTCTTTGTACATACGTAGTGTATTCCCTCACAAGACTGCTTAGAAAGTCAAGTTATAGAATTTTGGATCAAGAAGTGTATTTGGGGCACAATAATAGATTCTCGCTCCTCACCACACTTAAAAATGCTCCCTGCAGCCTTTTCTTCAGGAAATGTTTTTATGAACAGAAGTTCAGGTGCGGTGAGCAACCTTATTGCTTGCTTCCATCGACCAAGCTGCATAGTATCTAGGGATTGTGAGGACAGTGATGGGGGGTTCCAAGGTTGATGCTAGATAGGCTTGCCACCAGCTGTTGTGAATGGCACAGTTGTACTTCCAGTTGCTGCTATTTCAGTGCTGCATGTCACACAACTGAATGTACAACTTGTGGACAATGAGGTAATTGTTGTGCTCTCTCAACATCCATCTGGTTCTGTTTGAGAACAAATGTATGGTGCCCCAAATTGGAATGATTTTGTGCAGACATGGTTACATAGTTCTAAGAAGGTTCAAACAGAATGTGGTTTTTTATACAGTTATATTGTCTGTTTCTTCCATAGAGGTAGCAGACATTGAAAAGCCATGGGGGTCAAGGGCCTACTCGTTTACATCACTAACAAGAATGATGTTCTTCAAAAGGTTGATCTGTCACAGCTAGCCAAAAAGATACGGCATGAGACAGAAAAGACACCTAAGCTACTGTGTGATTTTGTGAACTTAGTTCCCTATTTTATCAATCCACCAGTTATGAAGCTAACCAGTTGTGGTGATTACCCATGGTATGCTCAAGTGACAGGGCCAGACTTTCATCTGATAGCTGAGAGAGCTTGTAACTTTGTTGCTGCATTAAAACATTTGGGTGTTGAGCCTGTGTTCTTTATTGATGGTGCCAGGGGTACTGACCAAAGCTTTGAAGGTAAAATCCATGTGCTGAAGGATCGTGATGAGGAAAAGCTGCAGAAGTGTTTTAGGCTACAACAGGTCTGTGAGCATGCTGTTGACAAAAGGATTTCTATGTATCTCCCATGTAATGCAATTCAACAAATTGAGAAGTCTGTTAAGGAAGCTGGAGCTGAGATAGTTTATTGCACTGGAGAGGCTGGCCCAGAAATTATTCACTATGCTCAGAGCCATGATGAAGTATGTGGAATACTATCAAATGATTCCGACTTTGCCATCACTAATGGATGTGTGATGTTTCCTATTGAAAAATTTGATCAACCTGGTCTTTTGCAATTTACTCAAGGAAATGGTAAACCTGGTAAAATAAAGTGTCAGGTAACCTATCCAACTATTTTAGCCAACAGTTTAGGTATCAGGGAAAACCAACTGCCCGACCTTGCAGTTCTCTGTGGAACTGATTATACCAACCACCTTAACCAGCGGTTGTCTGTGCTCTCTAAACTGGGAGTAAAGGGAGATGATGTAAAAAGCATAGCTAAATGGCTAAAGGACAAGGAAATGCCTCTGCTCCAGTACCAGGCCATGAGGGAGCTGTGTATTGATCATCCTGAGTTGTTAGTAGCAGTAGACCAGTCCTACAACAACTATACTCTTGAGGTTTCTCTGAACATTGATAGTCCTCCAGCAGCTGCAAACTTTGCCTCTCCACTGTATCATATCATTGAAAAAGATGCCCGTTCTGGTGAAAATATCATGCTTCTACCTGTAGCCAAGAAAGGTGTTCTGTGGCGCACTATGATCGTGGAGAATCTGACTCTTGGTCAGCCATGTCTATCCAGTTTACTCCTTCCTCTGCGCAAGGTTATGTATATTCTCTTGGGAGTACAGAAAGTTCGAGAGTATGGACGTTCACAGATGGAAGCTTATGATGAAGTGGTTGTGCCTGTTTGTATCAACCCTGAGGATATAGAACTTGGTATACAGTGCTTCCACTCTCTTAGAAGGCTGGAAGAAAGTGGAAGGTTGGTAGGAATGTTTAGACTTATGAACAAGTCATTGCATGTGGAGAGCCTTAGGGACATAAAAAAAGTAGTAAATGGTGTGGTGCGTGGCTCACAGAAACTTCCTAATCTACCAGGATGTAGGCTTGTTCAGTCAGCTATGCTATGTTGCTGTCTGAAATTCATTGCTTGCCTTAATGAAGTTTCACAGCCTCCACTGGGCCTCACAGACAGTGAACTTGATGCTATTCTTATAACTTGCCTAACTTGTGCCACAGATGGACAAATCATGCCACACATTGTCAATGTGATGCCTTCCATGAGAACGATCACTGTCAGTGAGTGGTTTGCACTTATTTTGATGCATTGCTACAGAGTGGCTTCTTTAGTAGGTGTAGCATCATGTCCTGAGCCTAAGCAAATGTTTTATCAGATGGCCTTTGTGCCGTATCACTTGGCTCTGGAGTCACATGTTAACCTTACTACTGAGCAACAATTAGAAATCAACTATGTTCAAAATGCCATCAAGACTGTTTTATCTTTGCCAATGGTTGAAACATTTCGTGCAACTATCTTCAATCCTGATGAGCTCCAGCCCCTGTCATTGTTAGTAACCCTCTTCTGTACTGCACTAGAAAAAGTAATGGAGAAATCAGAAAAACTGCTACCCCAAAAATTGAAAGCGAAACGAAGGTCACTGTCAAGCATGAGCTTATCAGCAAGGCAGAGGGCTCTAAAAGAGTGCATCTGGGGCAAAAAAGAACTCCCAGTCATGGAGCACAGACAAATGATACTGAACCTGATATCTAACCATCAAGTGGTGTGTATTGAGGGAGAGACAGGGTGTGGGAAGTCTTCCAAAATTCCTCAGTTTATTCTTGATGCCTCTTTTGGCAATTGTAAGATTCTTGCTAGCCAGCCAAACCTTTTGACAGCAAGAAAACTTGCTGAACATGTTTCAAAGGAGAGAGGTGAACCACTGGGCAAGACAGTTGGGTACTGTGATGAGCTGGAGAACCCACAACAGCAAACAGTATTGACATTTGGAACCACAGGATACATACTCAAGGTAGGAATCAGTATACATATTTTCACAGGATAATAGTCATTGTACATAATTTTACAACCATACTTGGATATTCACCAAGCATTTGAGAATTACTATCAGCCAATACACTAGAAATTAAGTCCAACCTGCACCCCAAAATCTCCTATTAACTTGACAGTTCAGTGTTACAGTAGCTGAATGGCTCACTGCTTTAGATTCAAGAGAAGCCAGACATGAGTCTACAATTAAGTAGTACAGGCTGAAAGCACTGTCACGAATCTACTGTTGTCAGTCAGCAAGGCAAGTGACTCTATAAACAGTGGTACAGACCCTGAAAAGCCAAGCTGTTTCCATACACTGAAGCCTTACCACTATGCACTGTTTACTTAGCCTTTCATTTACTCATGACGTATGACACTTAGTTGTTAGGTTATTGACAAGAGGAACAAAAGTTTCACAACACATTAATGTTTTTTTCTGCCTAGCAACACTTTTTGTGCTAGTTGGTAAATGAGATTTTCATTACTCGGGTATGTGAACCATGGCAGTAATCAGTGTGCACTCCTATTAGATGTCCAGTGCTTCCTCTGGCCTGGCGATTTATTAATTCATTATATGAACCTTTAATTTGCTTCTTAGGATGTAACTACATAATATGTAGTCAATACCTGCACAAAGGTATAACACTATTTTTGCACATACATATATAGACATACAGCTAGCTCATAAATGTACAACTACATTGTGTGAACTGTGTTGCATTAAGGAGAAACTTTATGTTCGGCCAATAAAAGAGTAGGTTAAAGTTTTAGTTAGAGAGAACAAGTATGAAGGATTGTCACACTGTAATTATCAGCTACTGATATACATCAGCTCATGGAAGCCAGTGTTAGCTCTACAAACTTTTCTGGTGTGCCTTTTGAATGTTCCACATGTGTATACATCTGTGTGGAGTAGGCTAAAACAGCTAATAGATATCAGACTTTGTTTATACCGTCATTAATAGTTAATACCACTTTTTCACACACAGGCCCTATTGAAAAGCCAAACCGAGTGCAGCTATACTCACATCATACTGGATGAGATCCATGTGAGATCCACTGAAATTGACTATGCCCTCTTCATAACTCGCAAACTAGCTGCCACCTTCCCAGACCTGAAAATCATTCTAGTATCAGCCACTCTACACAAAAGTCTCTTTACTGAATATTTCAGGAAAGAGTTGGCCCAAAACAAAGTAGCTGATCCCTATTTCGTTGGCATTAAACGATTCCCTGTGAAAGTTGTTTTTATTGACCAGTTGGATAAGCTTGCATCAGCAAAAGAAGATGAGGAGCAGTGTGCTGCTATGACCCAGCTACAGATACTGGCTAGAAAACTGGAAAAGAATGCAGCCCAGCTACTGCCATATGCCCCTGAGGTAACACCCTTCACAGAAGAAGTTTGTATAAACCTTATCATTTCCCAGCCCAGTCCAGGTGATGCTGTCCTTATTTTTCACAGTGGGCTTGGTGATATGAATGAGTTCTGTAACAGTCTGCATAAAAAGCTACTGAAGTTAGGAGTTCGAGATAGGTATCGCTTGTTCATATTCCATCCTCGAGTACAGAATAAGGACCAGGATGAAGCATTTCAGGAATCTTTGAAAAGGACTATTATTGTTACTAACCGTGGAGTAGAAAGTTCTCTGACTATTCCAAACCTGCGACTAGTAATCAACTTTGGGATAAACAAAGAGATGATGTACAACTCAGCTAAGCGTATCTCAGAGCTGAGCCGGCAGTGGTGTTCTCATGCCTCTTGTATCCAGCGTGAAGGACGTGTTGGACGAGTGTCTGAGGGTACTGCTGTCCATCTGTTTACCAAGGAATTCTATGAAACTCTCCCTGACTTTGGCCCTCCTGAAATCATTAGGGTTCCCCTAGCTAAAACATTTTTAAGAGCAAAAGGGAATGGCCCACAACTGGGAATACCCCTTCCCTCTCGTCTACTTTCAATGGTCATTGAGCCTCCTTCCTTTGTCCAGTTTTCCACTGCCCTCCATGATCTTGCAGAGTATGGTGCCATAGCTCATAGCCCTCATCACAAGATATCTGAAGAAGCTGATGTTACCCTGTTGGGAAAGTTTAGCCTATCTCTCCCATTGGACCTCAACCTTTGTCGGCTTGTTCTTCTTGGTATTTTATTTGGCTGTCCCCTAGATGGGATTGTAATAGCAGCTGCCACTGCCATGTATCAAGATGTGTTTTCTATGCCCATGAAGGTTGTCATGAATGACCTTCACCGGTTTTGTCACTCTCTAACCACTAGCACATTCTTCAGGATGAGGTATGATGATGGTTACTATAGTAACCCCATAATGATACTGAATATGTTCATCGATTGGCTGAAGTATAAGAGCAGTTATCCACATACTAGTCGCAGAGAACTAGCCATCAGATTTCAGAAAGCCATCAAGCCTGGACGTCTGCTTCATTTGGAAGATTTTGTCGGAGACATTGCTCGATGTGTAGCCAATTGTATCTGTCAAGACACTGTACTCTACTCAGAATTGCAAACCCTATCCCGCATCAGCATGGAGAACAAGGGGGAGCCAGTATTTGGTGAGTTTCCATCACAGCCTGTAAGAAAATCTTGGGAAGGGAATACAGGTTTGCTACATTTTTGCAATAACTGTGTAATTTTGAAAGCTCTGATAGCAGCTGCTGCTCCAGATGAGATACTATGTGGTGAAAGAGCATGTGAGTCTTCTCATCCCTACTCCAGAACATTTGCCCAGAAATGCATAAATGTGATTGAAAACAAATGCTTTTCACTAAGTCACACTCTGTGCATGGACTTGTCAAAGCTAGATAAAAAGCAAATGCAGGAAATAGATGAAGCAGTTTTTGAAAAGCTCTTCAAAAACTTTCCTAGTGAATTTCAGTTGAGTGTTGAGTCCAAGGTAGTGAAAGATATAGCTGTACTCCACTTTCAGTCTGACCCTTCATTAACACTAACCAAGACTGCTCAGTCATGCACTCCCAGACAAAGGAAATCCTCTACAGCAGACATTTCTGAAATACCTCCTGAGGTGAATTTTTTCTGGCGATTTGGTGAACAAATGACCTTGTGGGAAATTGATGAGGTTGATGCTCTTTTCCCAGCACCCTCTCACCCATGTGCTCTAATGTGGTACAGGTTTGATGAATCAAAGAGTCAAGTTGACACAGTGAACATTAACTTCCGTAATCCAACAGGCTTTGTTTGTAAGTATGATAAACCATCTCAACCATACTTTGCTGTAGCTACTGGGGCATTTCTTTCAGGAGGGAACATTCTTGCTCCAAGGCTAACAGTTCTTCCTTGTATGCCCACAAGCTTGATGATGGTGTTAGCCTTCCAACACTCAACATCAACTATTGAATTTTTAGTCAACAAGACAACAATAAATGGAATAAAACTCAACTCAGTTGAAATACCATGTACAGATATCGAGAATTATATATCAAAAGATGAGATTGGTGTAATAAACCAATTACGAAGGGCTATTTCAAATGCAATGGCTTTAACCCTGAACGATGGCTGCATTCCCCTCTATGACCCATCAATCACCAGTATACCAAGACTTCTTCATGATTTGTTGAGTTCTTGTAAGCCAAATATATCAAAGTCTACAACATCCAATTTACAGACACTGTCCATGGATGACAGGCGACAAGGGCTTGTTTGGGAATTGATTACCCCTGGAAAAAGCCTTAAAGATCAAAGCACTTCAAAGTTTTCCTACTATGCTGAGTTTAAATGCTCACTGTTAGGAAGCAAGCCTTATGCTGTGAAGGAAGTATATCATGACCGGAAACCACCCCTATCTCCTTTCCCCATTGAGTACACACAGAGTGTTTCTGCTGAACTGCTTGCTGAATCAAAGGAAATCCATAAGAAAGGAAGGTTGGGTGCACTTAATGACTTTTCTACATTTTCTGAATCATTAAAGGTGTACAAAAAGGTGAAGAGAGTGGAAGCAGCAGATTTGAGAAAGAAAGACAAACAAAGAGCAAAGAAACAAAAAGGTGAGAGAAAAGATTTGTCTACAGTTTCTGAATCATTAAAGGTGTACAAAAAGATGAAGAGAGTGGAAGCAGCAGATTTGAGAGTGAAAGACAGACAGACAGCAAAGAAAATGAAAAAATGTGAGAGAAAAGATTTGTCTACATTTTCTGAATCATTAAAGGTGTACAAAAAGGTGAAGAGAGTGGAAGCAGCAGATTTGAGAGTGAAAGACAAACAAAGAGCGAAGAAAAAGAAAGAAAGTGAGAAAAAAGAGAGAAAGAGGGCAAAAAAGGAGGCTCTCTCTCTCTTCTATTTCTCTTCCCCTCTCTTCCTTACTCTGAGAAAGGAGAAAGTAAATAGAGGGGAAGAAGCAGAAGACAAAAAAAGAGAAAGAAGAATGAGAAAAGGAGAAAAGAAAGAGAGAAAAAGAACAAGAAAGGAAACTACCCCTCTCTCTCCTCCCTCCTCACCTCTCTTCTTGTACCCTTCTTCTCCCTCTCTCCTGGAAGCTGATATAGATGAGATGGTTGAAAGCATGGAAGAGACATACTTAAGAGAGGAAGATAAGATTAAAAAAAAGATAATTAGAAAAAGAGAGAAAAAAGAGAAAAGGAAAGCAGAGAAGAAAGCTGTCCAAATAGAGAAAGCTCTCCTTCCCCTTCCCCCCAAGCTACCCATCTGGCCAGTGAGTGAACAGGTCTTTCTCCATGACCAGGATAGGATGATGCTGAGTGAAAACTGCCCTAAGATCAGGAAGAAGCAGGACCTGGATGCCCAGATAGTTACTACCTCTAAACAAAAACTTCCAACTGAATCTGATGATGCAGGGCTTGAAAATTCTGAAGGAGGCCTATTAAAACCCAAGTCAATTATTCCTAACAATGGCAATTGTAAACAGACTGTCTCTAGACCTCTAACCACTACAACGCTCTTTGGAGAGAAGAGAAAGCTATGTCTCGCAACTGCTAAGGGCAATCCTAACGTTCGCAATGAAAGTAAGAAACCTGATTCTATGACAAGGACAAAAACTGCCAATAGATGTCAATCTCAGGTAGAACATTTTAAAGTCCAGAAACCATTAAAGGAATTAGCTGTTTCTGGTGGCTCTTTCACCAAGCAGAAAGCAGCCAATAAGGTAGCCCTAATAAAACATTCAGCTCAGCCCAGTAAAGGTGAACATATGGCCCAGCTTCATGATGGCTTCAACCGTGAGTGTGGAGGACAAAGCAGACTGAAGAAAGAATCTTCCCTAAATGAGATAGACAAAGTGCAGGAAGAGGAAGAAACAACCTTGAGAGTAGTAAGAGAGAAAGAAACTGTCCTAATGCTGAAGGAGAGAGAGAAGAGTGAATCCTTTCTTAGTGAAGAGAGGATTGGGAGAGAGAAGATACAGAATCAGAGAGAAGCAACCTTGAGCAACTTGAGGGTAGAGCAAGCTGCCATAAAGGAAGAAGAGAGGAGAGGAGTAGCTATTCGTGAGGAGGGGGTGGGAAGTGAGAAAGAAGATGCCCTAAAGGGGAAAGAGGAGGAGAGAAAGGCAGCCATGAGTGAGAAGAGGGTAAAGAGAAGGAAGGAACAAGACAAGGATGAAGATCAGAAGGAAGGAGAAGTATCCATGTGGGAAGCGGAGAAAGTAAAGAGGGACCAAGCTACTGTGAAGGGGAATGGAAAAGTAAAGAGTGAGAAAGCAGACTTGATGCCGGATAACATGAAAAGACAAATGCAAAACAGAAGAAATAGTGACGAAGAGAAAGAGAGAGATAAGGAGGGAGTTAGCCTTGGTACCACTAACTCAGAACAAGAACTCCCAGCCCAATCTGGCATAGCAGGACCTACAACATCTGATGGAAATCAAATATGGTCAGTAATTTCAGTGTCTCAATTTCTCCCTGACAATGGTAAGCATCAAGCTGCTATAAAGGGTATAAATCCCCTTGAAGATGAAGAAAAGAAGTCTCTCACAACTTCCACAGGCAATCCTAATGTTTCTGATGAAAGCAAAGTAACTGGTACTGAGACACGGACAAAAAATGAGAACAGTTGCACTGAATTGATGACTACAACTGCCAACAGATGTCAATCTCAGGTGGAAGTTTTAAGAGTGAGTCACACAAAAGAGCCGTTAAAGGAAACAGCTGTTTCTGATATCTCTTCTACCAAGCACAAAGCAGCAAGTAAGATAGCCCCAAATAAAATTACTGCTGAGCACAGTACATGTGAACATATGGCTGAGTTTCTTGTCAGCTTTATCAATGAGTGTGGGGGACAAACCAAACCAGGAACCCTGATGCCGGAGAAGAAAGAAACAGCTTTCACTGAGAAGGAGAGGGGAGAGATAGAGAAAAAAGAAGCTACCCTGAAGGAGAATGGAAAGGTAAAGACAGAGGAAGAAGACTTGATGGAGGAGGAAATGAGAAGAGAAAAGCAAAAGAAAAGAAACAACAAGAAAGTGAAAGAGAGAGAAAGGAAAGAAGTTGCTCTGGTTGCAACTAACTCAGAACAGGAACCCCATGCTCATTCTGGCATAGCAGAACGTGAAGGAAGATTGGTAGCTTCAGTGTCTCAAATAGTCCCTACCAATGGTAATAGTAAGCAGACTGTCTCTGACTCTCTGACTGCTCCAAAGGGTACACATCTTTGTAAGCATCAAGAAAAGAGGACACCTACAGCTGCCACAGGCAATCTTAGCATCCCTGATAAAAATAAGAAAACTGGTCCTGAGACTCTAATAACTGGCACGGACAATACTAGTGTTCCTAACGAAAGAAAGAACACTATTCCTAAGACACAGATGTCAGAAAACAGTATCACTGAATCCATGACTGTGACTGCCAACAGATGTCAATCTGAGGTAGATGTTTTAAAAGTGAGTGACACAAAAGAGCCATTAAAGGAAACAGCTGTTTCTAAAATCACTTCTACCAAACACAAAGCAGCAAGTGGGATAGCTGCTCAGCACAGTGCAGGTGAACACATGGCTGAGTTTCTTGTCGGCTTCATCAATGAGTGTGGGGGACAAACCAAACCAGGAACCCTGATGCAGGAGGAGAAAGAAACAGCTTTGACTGAGAAGGAGAGGGTAGAGGTAGAGAAAAAAGAAGCTACCCTGAAGGGGAATGGAAAGGTAAAGACAGAGGAAGAATACTTGATGGAGGAGGACAGGAAAAGGGAGAAGCAAAAGAGAAGAAAAAAGAAAAAAGTGAAAGAGAGAGAAAATAAAGAAGTTGCTCTGGTTGCCACTAACTCAGAACAAGAAACCCCAGCTCATTCTGGCATGGCAGAACCCGAAGGAAGATTGGTAGTTTCAGTGTCTCAAATTGTCCCTACCAATGGCAATAGTAAGCAGACTGTCTCTGACCCTCTAACTGCTCCAAAGGGTACAAATCTTTGTAAACATCAAGAAAAGAGATCTTGGGCAGCTGCCACAGGCAATCCTAGCATTCCTGATGAAGGTAAGAAAACTGGTCCAGAGACAAAGATGAAAACTAAAATGTCAGAAAAGGGCAGCACTGAAGCAGTGACTGAGAGTGCCAACAGATGTCAATCTGAGGTAGAAGTTTTGAAAATGAGTCATACAATGACATTAAAGGAAATGGCTGTTTCTGATATCTCATCAACTAAGCAGAAAGCAACCAGTAAGGTAGCCCAAAATATACTTTCTGCTCAACACAGCACATGTGAGCACATGGCCCAGTTTCCTGTAGATTCCATCAGTGAGTGTGGAGGACAAACAATACTAGCAACCCTGAGGGAAGGAGCACCACTCAGGGAGAAATGTAGAGGGCACAAGGATGGAGGAGCAGCTTTGAATGAGAAGGAGAAGGTAGAGGCAAAGAAAGAAGCTTCTCTGAAGGTGAAAGGGAAGGAGAGGGTGGAGAGAAGGAAAGACGAAAAAGACAAAGTGCAGAAGGAAAGACAAGAAGTAGTCTTGTGTGAAAAAAAGAGGGTAGAGGGAGAGAAAGCAACCACCCTAAAGGACAATCAAAAGGTGAAAAGAGAACAAGAAGCAGGGGTAAGGGAGGACGATCAGCAAAGGGAGAAGAGAAAGGCAAAAAGAAACAAGAAGGAAAAGAATGAGAGAGAAAATAAGGAAGCTACCCTGGCTGCTACTATCTCAGAACAGAAACCCTCAACTCAAACTGGCACAGCAGGACCTGAGACATCTGAAGGAAGATCAGTAGTTTCAGTGTCTCAGATTGTCCCTACTAATGGTAATGGTAAACAGGCTGTCTGTAAGCCTATTGCTGCTTCAATGGGTACACAACTTAGTGAATGTCAAGAAAAGAGGTCTCTAATAACTGGCACGGACAATACTAGTGTTCCTAACAAAAGAAAGAACACTATTCCTAAGACAGAAATTTTAGAAAATGTGAGTGCCAACAGATGTCAATCTGAGGTAGATGTTTTAAAAGTGAGTGACACAAAAGAGCCATTAAAGGAAACAGCTGTTTCTGATATCTCTTCTACCAAGCACAAAGCAGCAAGTAATAAGATAGTCCCAAATAAAATGACTGCTCAGCACAGTACAGGTGAACACATGCCTGAGTTTCTTGTCAGCTTCATCAGTGAGTGTGGGAGACAAACCAGACCAGCAACCCTGATGAATGAAGCACCCCTCAAGGATAAAGATAAGATGCAGGAGGAGAAAGAAACAGCTTTGACTGAGGAGAGGGTAGAGATAGAGAAAAAAGAAGCTACCCTGAAGGGGAATGGAAAGGTAAAGGAAGACTTGATGGAGGAGGAAAGGAAAAGGGAGAAGCAAAAGAGAAGAAACAAGAAGAAAGTGAAAGAGAGAGAAAGGAAAGAAGTTGTCTTAGCTGCCACTAACTCAGAACAGGAACCCCATGCTCATTTTGGCATAGCAGAGCCTGAAGGAAGATTGGTAGTTTCAGTGTCTCAAATTATCCCTACCAGTGGCAATAGTAAGCAGACTGTCTCTGACCCTCTAACTGCTCCAAAGGGTACAAATCTTTGTAAACATCAAGAAAAGAGATCTTGGGCAGCTGCCACAGGCAATCCTAGCATTCCTGATGAAGGTAAGAAAACTGGTCCAGAGACAAAGATGAAAACTAAAATGTCAGAAAAGGGCAGTATTGAAGTAGTGACTGAGAGTGCCAACAGATGTCAATCTGAGGTAGAAGTTTTGAAAATTAGTCATACAATGAATCCATTAAAAGAAATGGCTGTTTCTGACATCTCTCCTACTAAGCAGAAAGCAACCAGTAAGGTAGCCCCAAATGAACTTGCTGCTCAACACAGTACATGTGAACACATAGTCCAGTTTCCTGTAGATTCCATCAGTGAGTGTGGAGGACAAACCAAACTAGCAACCCTAGGCCTGATGGAAGGAGCACCACTCAGGGAGAAAGGTAGAGTACACAAGGATGGAGGAACAGCTTTGGATGCAAAGGAAAGGGTAGAGGCAAAGAAAGAAGCTTCTCTAAAGGTGAAAGGGAAGGAGAGGGTGGAAAGAAGGAAAGAAGAAGTGCCGAAGGAAAGAGAAGTGATCTTGTGCAAAAAAATGAATGTAGAGAGAGAGAAAGCAACCACCCTAAAGGACAATAAAAAGGTGAAAAGAGAACAAGAAGCAGGGGTAACGGAGGAAGATCAGCAAAGGGAGAAGAGAAAGGCAAAAAGAAACAAGAAGGAAAAGAATGGGAGAGAAAGGAAGGAGGCTACCCTGGCTGCTACTATCTCAGAACAGGAACCCTCAACTCAAACTGGCACAGCAGGACCTGAGACATCTGAAGGAAGATCAGTGCTTTCAGTGTCTCAAATTGTCCCTACCAATGGTAATGGTGAACAGGCTGTCTGTAAGCCTATAGCTGCTTCAATGGGTACACAACTTAGTGAATGTCAAGAAAAGAGGTCTCTAATAACTGGCACAGACAATACTAGTGTTCCTAATGAAAGAAAGAACACTATTCCTAAGACACAGATTTCAGCAAATGGTATCATGACTCTGAGTACCAACAGATGTCAATCTGAGGTGGAGGTTTTAAAAGTGACTCACACAATGAAGCCATTAAAGGAAACAGTTGTTTCTGATAGTTCTTCTACCGAGCAGAAAGCAGCCAGTAAAGTAGCCCCACACAGAATTACAGCTCAGCCTGGTACAGGTAAACACATGGCCCAGTTTCTTGTAGACTTCATCAATGAGTGTGGAGGACAAACCAGACTAGCAACTCTGAGGAGAGAAGCCTTATCACAGTACCAAGAGAAGTACCATTGGCATTACACCCACCTGAGCAGGGGGTTCCTCAGGAAGTGTGACTGTTTTGAGATTTCTGAGGACAGTTCAGGTGTTTGTCATGTGAGGGTAGTTGGTGCACAGAGACAATCACTGGGAAACACTGAACCAGAAAAGATGGAGCACAAAACAAAGAAGAGCTTGTTCTATAAATCATTTTGTGATATTAAAATGAGATACAGTTCCGAAGACACGTGTGTCTTGGAGGGTGACTTTGCTTCTTTCCCAGGATCACCTGAACATATTGTGGAGTACCTCCATAATTATCTATCTTCCCACTTCTTTCCCTATGGATGTCCTGTGTCGAGCTTGGATGCACTCTACCAGAAAGAGTACAGACCAAGATGTAGTCATCCTGTTGTCCCAATGATCAATGCAAAGTTTCTGAAAGAATTTTCCTCTTACTTTGTCCTAGAAGTTGGGCGCACATTTGTGAAGCTGAAAGAGGGTGTGGACCACAGTGATACTTCTCAGCTCAAAGGAAGCCCATACACTCCTCAACATGTGAATGACTACTTCAGGAGGTACTTAGCTCAAGAGGGAGTAGTCTGCACCCAACAGCTACGAGTTCTATTCAGTGAGTGTTACATGAAGGAGTTCAAGATGCCCCAGGATCCAATAATACATTTCATCCGAGAAGATTTCTTCAAGCGATCCTGTCATCTCTTTGTAACTTTTACAGACATTGTTGTATTTAGGAAGTAGCCAGATGTAGTGTGTACTTCAGTGCTTTGCCTCCAAATGCATTATTTTAGCCATGCTATAGTGTGTGTGTATCACTTGTTTCATTAATAAACCCACCCTTAGTTTCTTATACACTTATCATTGTAATGGTATAACAGGATTGCAACTCATACCTGACGTTTTGCTAATTTTAGACTTTATATTAGCTATTACTCATCAACACTCACTCAACCAAGAACAAAACCTAGACTGCTAATGGATTGTGTTTATTAGTTCAGCCATATTTACTGCTTAAATTATGGCTTGCTATGAGTACAATAAGGCAGGCTGTCCAGTCACCATTAATTTTATCCCTACTTGAAGTATAGAGTTAGCTACCACTCGGAACAGGAAGAGAGCCAGTAGAGTAGCAGGACCTGGTCCTGAGACACAGACAAAAAGTTTATGTCAGACAAGACGGTAGGACTGAATCAAAGGCCTAATTAGACTGCCAAGAGATGTCAAGGTATAACTACAACACAAAAGAGCTATCAAACTGATTGGATGAATTGTACTATTGGTTTCAGGGGCATCTTGAACTCCTTCATGTAGCACTCAAACAGCAGTGGAAAACCGGTCAATGTAAGCATAGGCGACAAAAGGATCAATACTTGAGATTGGGGTTGTTTACCCTGTGTTACTACCTATATCTAACTTGTATATATGCACTGCATTGCGCTGCCTTCACCCTTAATTAGTCAGGTTTCAAAGAAGGTTGTCGTGAATGCCCAGAAGAAGCAAAAACTATATGTTAAGCATAATTATACCATCATCATATCTTTTTTGTATGTGTAATATACCATATTAATAAGTATAGGACATAAACTATGGCAACACACACGTGGAGACATACGGTCTATTATGGTATAGTCTGCATGTAAACATCTTGTTGTATCAGCTTGATGCTCTTCCTTCTGTTTGCATACTGTTTCACCATTTGTCACCCCATACCAAGGTGGGCCTGAATGAGACAAAGTGCATGCACACTTCCACCATGCCTCGACACCATGTGCACAGATCACTGGAAAGAGTTCTGCAAAGAATTGAAACTTAGCTGCATCTTTTAGCTCTATAGAATTACTATGGTTCAATGAACCATCGCTGTATAAACTACTGTGATAATATAGACATAGCTAATTTTGTGTTAATAAAATTTCTTACTACACCCTTGTTTCTTTGGTAACAGGTGGGTATTATTTCCCATATAGAGACAGGAAATTATAGATTCTGTTTCATATACCACAGAAAGTTGTAAAATGATATTTCCGATAAGCTACCTTGTTTACAGTGTAAACTACTTTGTATATTTACTATACCAATCAATCAATCAATCAATTTTATTATTCAAGTGACACACATGAAAATGCCCAGCCATGTTTTATGACTTATGAGTCACTGTGATTGTGAATGTGTAAGTGAATGGTGTAAAAGGTGAGGTTAAGTGTGATATAAAAAACTACAACGTAATTTATACATTAATTTTTATAAATAAACTTAGCAATTGTACAAGTATTAATTTCAGAGTTAAGAATATATAAAAACTTGTCAGTTATATTGAGGTGCATAAAAGTATGGTCTCTTTCAGTTATAATAAAGAACAGCTCATTTCGCAAGTTTTGTAGTTTACTACATTCCATCACAAATGAAATTCAGTCTCAACTTTATCATTATTACATAACTTACATTATGTTACATACCCTTTCCCCCAGTGGCAACTTAGGAGTCTGATATCTACCAGTCTCCACTGCCATGCAGCGGAAGGCACCCAGCACGCAGCGAAGCCATCGCCCATCTCTGGCCACGGCCAAGTGGGGCCAACACAAAACTGGCAGTATCAGCACAGCTTTTAATTAGTTTGTAGTTACACAGTTTACCTCCACTTTCTGAGTTTCTAACTGGTCTATGCATATCGTCTAACCAAACTCTTTCTGCTAGATCAATGAGTTTATTTTTTATGAAAGATAGAGTTGTGGTTACAGAAAACCCATTTGGTATGTCTACTGAGAAAAGTGTAGGAACTTCAATAGTATTAACTAGTAGTTGTTTAACTTGCCAGCACCAATTCTTTTTATACATCCTGATTCAGCCATAGTCATGGACCATTGAAAAACTGCATTTGCAATTCTATTAGAATATAAGATCTTAGTCTAAACCACCACTTTATCACAGTTAAAGCATGTGTTATCCAAACAGGAATCCATCCCATGTCCCCATAAAGGGCAGCAATGGGGAAGTTCTTCCCAACTCCTAGGAAATATCGCATAGCACTTCCTTGTATGGATTCTAAGGGAATGTGTTTCTCATAACCCCATACACAGCAGCTGTAGTCTATTACAGGCGTGACTAGTGTTGAGTAAAGGTATGAGTATGTTTGCACTGAGAATCCACCATTTTCCTTTGACTTGGCTATAAGACTTCCTAATCACCTCCTAGCTGCTAATGCAACCCCATCTACTACTGTTTTAACTACCCATGTATGTTTACAAACAACAAGAAGGACCACAGACAAACCACAATGTCATGCAGTAAACAGGCCATAAACAACCCTCACCCTCCGGCTCTGGTGGTTTATGGACCATAAATCCCTAGCCTTGTATACTGTGATTTATCTATTACATAGCCAGAGTTCCACCCCTTGTGTGGCACAAACGTGCAAACACGATATGAATACTGCATACATCTAAATTCATATCACCGTGACGTGATAATTACAATTGCATAACTGGATTCAGGGTTGAGCACCCAAAGCCTGAGAGCAACAAGTCTGTAGAAATGCAAAAGAAACAATACGGCCTAGGTTTAAAGCGTTCTGCAATGAGCGGAACTCGGGCTGCCGCAGCATCACCTATTCAAACTGTGGGGGCCTGAGTCCACACGTGCTTAACGATATTTAGACGGGGGTTCCCATGCCCATTATCACGGCACTTACGTCATCACTATGCGGTTTGTTTATCAACAGCCAAGGCCCACACGCAATTAAACTGAACGGCTGACTCTGCCTGCTTGTGGATGATACATGTACTGCTAGGATATCAGGAGTACCTAAAGACACTAAAGTATGTAAGTGTCTAAACAGATTAAAGTAGACGTACTAAACCGGCCGACTGCATGATGATTATATAGGTCGATGGCCAGGTAGATGGTAGCCTCGCAAAGCCAGACTCTCACACGAAAAGCGGGAGGTTAAAGTAGCTACATCTGTGCAAGCCAATTCTTTCCCGCTTTTCGTGTGAGAATCTGGCTTCGTGAGACTAAGAAGAGCGTTAAAGTGTCTTATTTGGATGCATGGCGCCACGATATTGGTTGTGTTAGAGACTGATCGATAAAAAGCCGAACAGAACGAATTGTAAAAGGTATAGACCTTTTTCTGGGTGTGTGGCTTCAAGGTTGGCAACTGCTATTTATGTTGCCATGGTAACACCAATTTTATATGACTATTCTTATAGTCCAAATGACTCAAATCTCAAATATGAAAGTTATCGGCCTTATGGTTGATTTTTTAAAAATCATCAGACTTTGGCATTTAAGTATTGAGTTCTATGGTGGGTGGCAAAAAGTTGCCACTCACCATAGAACTCAATACCTAACAGTCAAAGTTTGACGATTTTTAAAAAATCAACCATAAGGCCGATAACTTTCATATTTGAGATTTGAGTCATTTGGACTATAAGAATTGTCATATAAAATTGGTGTTACCATGGCAACATAAATAGCAGTTGCCAACCTTGAAACCACACCCCCAGAAAAAGGTTAGGACTTCGGGACGCCTTTTGAGCTATTGCTTACCAGAAATGACACATTGCTATAAGTAGCACAATAGACCAGTACGTACAGGCCCATAAGATGGGGGGGGGATACGAGCGCGAAGCGCGAGGCTAACCAACTGAGCTACCGAGTCACTCGGCAACTCAGTGGCTGTCTGGCAGAGTTCAGAGTAGTTAAAAAGGCTGAGCTGCGGCGCCAGGAATCCAGCCGAAGTGGATACCAAGCTGGCATGTTCGATGGGGACGGTGCGGCGATCGCGAAGCGCGAGGCGCATGAAGGCTCAGATTTTAAACATGCTAGTCTAGTGTCAAGTTGTTAACTCCAGCAGCGATGGTGAACAATCTTGCAGCAAAGGTCGACGGGTGACCACCAAATCGGGATCGTACGCCGGACACCCCCCAGGACACCCCCCAAAAGCGGACACCCACGATATAACGAACAATTCCGAAAGTGCTGACTGTCCTTCCATTCACTTCAATACTTATGTAAGCAACCCCGGCGGACATCCCGTTACTCCGTATAAAGGACAGTTTTCGGCGTCTCAATTGTACGCAAACAGTACTTAAGGTTAAGGTTACGGGGATAGGGAATGGGGCGTGGTCAGAGATCCAAAACGGAACAACTCGCAGTGGCTGCGTGTGTTAAGCTACAGCTGCAAAACACGGAAGATGAGTCGAAAGGCACTACACAAACTTGCAAAGCGAGAAGCAATGAGAGATCTCTAAGGAGCGGTCGTGCATGCGTGGTCAAAGTTCGCGAATTTTCCAGTCAAATTCCGCTTCCGCGAGCAACCGGGAGGAAGGAACGGCAACGCAAATAGACAATAATATTTGTAACATTTTCAAGGTCCGAACGAAGGCGTTTTTGAAAAGTACCTCTTGCTTTTTGACAAGTAGTATGTTTTCCGCTAACTTGATCGATTATTAACTTCTGTAGCTATACGACAGCGAATGCTATCCAAAAAAGCTCTCCGTCCAGACCTGCGTTGTCCATTTTATAGCACTTTGGTCATTAAACTGCTTCGTATACATAGCTGCTGAACTCTATTTTTGGCTGGAAAAATACACATCTAATCGCGGCTGTTTCCAGTGAAAATTGTAACGCGCGTACGTAAATTTAGAATATACGGTAAGTACGCGCGCGCGAGCGATATCCCGGCCGTAACCTTAACGACCCCGATTTAGTGGACACTCGCTCTTTTCTGCAAGATTGTTCACCATCGCTGCTAGAGTTACCAATTGGACACTAGAGCACTTTTACTTGTAATACTAGCCTCTGCATGGCCTTCCCTGCCAGCGTACAGCAAGGAAATGCTCTGAAAACATAGCCACGTTGTACTCAAACAGCCTGAATCAGTGATATCGTGATGCCAGATCCATTGTTCTAATTGTTCATGCAACCAATAATTTTTTGTTCATAAAACGTTTATGGAATGAAATTACTGTACAAAAGTACAGTACAAAGACATAGGCGTAGGAACCGGGGGTGTGTGTGTGTGGGGGGGGCATGTGTCCCCCCCCCAAGTTTTCAGTCTGTACCACGCCCACTCTATATGTCCTGTACTACGAATTAATTTTATTGAAAACTGTGCCCCCCCAATCAAAAAGTCTTTCCCACGCCTCTGAAAGAGACCAAAATTCAGTATATTTTAGGTGTCAGTGTCAGTGTCAATAGCATTTAAAATATTATCGTAGTTGAACTTCATTGTTTAGTTAAAACATTTGGTGGTTCATTAAAAAAGTTCAAGCAGAGGTAGAATGTTCATAAATCTGTGAACTTTGTTCGTGATCTGGCAACACTGAGCCCGATTACGCATACCACGCCTACCAGAAATATACCACAAGCCCCTGAGTTAGGGGCACCTCGCTGTAAGGAAAAATGCTGGTTCCCAATGCACAATGGTGTCTGTTTTAGAGGAGTTCCACTGTAGCTGCCTATGGCACATTTTTGTTGGTGTTTTGCTTTGTTTGCTTGCTTTTGTGCTCCAAAGGCTCTTCATGGACAGGTATGGTTCAGTTCCATAAATATGATTATAGACTATCTCTAATCATTCATATTTGGGTAACTTTTTTATAATATGCAACAATCATTTAGATATTAGATGCTCTGAGATTGCTTCTGAGGCTATTTTGGGGCAGAAGCAGAGCCGTAGTACCTACATGGCCTCCATAGCATAGCCTCCAGTTTTTGCCTGCCAATATATGGACATTTACTAAGCCAGCTGATACCGAAATTCCATAAGAGAAGGTACTACGGTTGGCAGAACAGCAGGCGGGGTGACAAATCAGGAAACATACTGGAATAATGTGTCAGAAGGAAGAGCATCAAGCTGATACAACAAGATGTCTACATGCAGACTATACCATAATAGACTGTATGTCTCCACGTGTTTTCAGAAAGATGGCTGCAGGCTATTCAGTTGCTGGTTATCTGCCGGCAGTGACTCACTAGAACGACAACTGGTAAACTCTCGAGCGCATGAAATGGAGATTTTTTTATGCACATATTTAGGCCATGGTAAGTAAATTCATTGTTTCTCTGGCAAAACTTTCCCTACTTTAGACGCGGGCGGGCGGCTCTTTTTTTTAATTCAGTGGGGAAATCCCCAGGAAACCACAAACAGGAATGCACAAGTACAAGCAAACTGCAGGTCATGCACGAGAGAAGCCGCATCTGCTGATTTGTAGCCTTGTTCCCAGGCCCTCGCCCAGCTTCCTGTCGCTTGCAGTACCTGCTTAACCAGTACTGCAAGCTGGGCGAGGGCCTGAGAACAGGGCTAGCCGATTTGTGCATGCGTAATTGGTGACCTTGAACTAATTTTTAAAAATCGAGGTTTCTGCTAAATCTGATGGAGCCGGGCCTGAGAAACAACAAATTTACTTACCACGGCCTTACGCGCGTCCTTTCTTCGCATCGGCGTAATGCTTACACACGCGTTACGCATTCATCCGCATTGCCTACATCTAGCTTGTTTGGTGTATCCAATTTTGCAGTCCTAGAAACAGTTTTACATGAATGTAAAGTTATTCGGCTTCATGTACGAACAATCAACGAACTACAGCTCCCTAAAAAAAATAGGCCTAGATGTTATGTAAAGTCGCACACTGCGCAGGACACGTTTCGGCCAATACCAGGCCTCATTAGCTGTCACAGATCTTGTGGTGGTCATGCAACTTCGTACATCCTCTTTCCCCACACTTGTGGAAGATTAGGGAAGAACTAGCTAAAGTGGATTTGGTTGGCATTTTGGAGGGAATCTGGTTCAGAGAATAGTATGTAGCTATGTTAGAGAGACTTAATCATCATCCCCACCTGACCACATCCAACTCGTGTTTCAAGCAGCAATTTCGATCCAATCCAGCTCTGTGCTTGACATGCAAACATTCATGTGTATGCGTGTGTGTCATGTCAGGCGATCAAATACTGTGCTAATTAGTGTCAGCCTTATTACCCTTCAACAAACCAATGAAAACTGTTCAACTAGTGAAGTCAGGGTGAAAAAGATACCTGGACATAGATTGACCTGAAATTAAGTTAACACTTTAGAATCTGCTTTAGATGACTTCTGCTTAACCAACTACTTTTAAGCAATTTGAACCAATTCAGTGAAGAAAGCACTCCATTCATTATATGCCTTTAGCACATGTGGTAAGTCTCCCATTACAATCAGTATACACTGCAAAAACAAAATTGTGGTTTTAGGACATTATTTGGTTACTACAATTGCATGGCTGTCTTCCCTGTAATGTTTGTAAAATATTTGTGGGAGGCTAGTAAAGTTTATTCAAGTATCAGTTCTCACTGCATGAATTCTTTTCCAGCACTGCATTCATAAAATTTGCATAGTAAGGATAGTCATGCAACTGTAGTAACTAATACTTTGCTAACACAACAACTTTGTTCTTGCAGTGATATATATAGCTATGTGTTTGCTGTGGCAATCTGGTCGTCACAAATTTAAACCAGCTAGTGAACACTCACATCATTGCATTGTATGTGACATTAACATCATTGTGGGATTGAGTTGGTTGACTACCTTAAATTGCTTCAATTAACATATGTGCTTTAAAGTAAACCATGCATGGGGGTACACATGATTGTATGCATTTTTATCAGGGTAATTGTAACAGTATAGAATCCTTCAATTTTCCCACTCTTTCCCCAGCCTGATATGTTTATGGACTCACAACAATTCTCATGTTAGTACCCCACATTATTGTATGCAGTAATGCGTAGCATTAACAAAGTGCCATTAGAATGCCATAGCCAATATTGCACTTTCAGGAAAAGCCTACAAGCTTTTGCTAATTGCTTTAAACCTCTGTTCTCTTCTATAGAGGTAGCAGACATTGAGCAGTCATGGGAGTCAAGGGGTTACTCTCCTACATCACTAATGATGATGTTTTACAGAAGACTGAACTGTCACTGCTGGCAAAAAGAATACGCCACAAGACAGGAAAAACACCTAAGTTACTATGTGATTTTATGAATTTGGTTCCCTCTTTTATTAATCCACCAGTTATGAAGCTAATTAGTTGTGGTGATTACCCATGGTATGCTCAAGTGACTGGGGCAGACTTTCATCTGATAGCTGAGAGAGCTTGTAACTTTGTTGCTGCATTAAAACATTTAGGCATTGAGCCTGTGTTCTTTGTTGATGGTGCCAGGGGTACTGATGAAAGCTTTGAAGGTAAAATCCATGTGCTGAAGGATCGCGAGGCACAAAAGCTCCAGGAGATTTTTAGACTGCAACAAGTTTGTGAGCATACTGTTGACAAAGCAATTTCTATGTATCTCCCATGTAATGCAATTCAACAAATCAGAAAGTGTCTCAAGAAAGCTGGAGCTGAGATAGTCTATTGCAATGGAGAGGCTGACCCAGAAATTATTCACTATGCTCGGAGGCATGATGAAGTATGTGGAATACTGTCAAATGATTCAGACTTTGCCATCACTAATGGATGTGTGATGTTTCCCATTGACACATTTGATATCAATAATAACCTTGGACTTTTGAAGAATGTTCTAGTAGATGATAAGCCTGGTGAAATAGTGTGTCAGGTCATTTATCCAAGCAGCCTAGCCAACAGTTTAGGTATCAGGGAAAACCAACTCCCTGATCTCGCAGTTCTCTGTGGAACTGACTTTACCCATCATCTCAACAAGCGGTTGTCTGTACTGACTAGGTTGGGGGTAAAGGGAAACCATGTAGTAAGCATAGCTGAATGGCTAAAGGACAAAGATATGCCTCTGATCCAGTACCAGCCCATGAGGGAACTGTGTACTGACCACCCTGAATTGAGAGTAGCTGTAGAACAGTCCTACAGTCACTATAGCATTAAGGTCTCTCAGATTCCTCCAGAAGCTGTGAGCATTGCCTCTCCACTGTACATGTATCACATCATAGAGAAAGAAGCTTGTTCTGGTGAAAATAACATGCTTCTACCTGTAGCCAAGAAAGGTATACTGTGGCGCACTATGATCAAAGAGAATTTAACTCTTGGTCAGCCATGTCTCTCCAGTTTACTCCTTCCCCTGCGCAGGGTAATGTATGCTCTCTTGGGAGTACGGAAAGTTCGAGAGTATGGACGCTCACAAATGGAGGCTTATGATGAAGTGGTTGTGCCTGTTTGCACCAACCCTGAGGATATAGAACTTGGCATTCAGTGCTTCCACTCTCTCAGAGAGTTGGAAGAAAGTGGAAAGTTGGTAGGGATGTATAGGTTAATGAACACATCATTGCATATGGAGAGCATTAGTGATGTGAAGAAAGAAATAAATGGAGTGGTGCGTGGCTCCCAGAAACTTCCTAATCTTCCTAGGCTTGTTCAGTCAGCTATGCTGTGTTGCTGTCTGAAGTTCATTGCTTGTCTCAATAAGGTTTCACAACCTCCACTGAGCCTCACAGACAGTGAACTTGATGTTATCCTAGTCACTTGCCTAACTTGTGCTACAGATGGTCAAATCAAGCCACACATTGTCAATGTGATGCCTTCCATGAGAACTTTCTCTGTAGGTGAGTGGTTTGCCCTTATTTTGAGGCATTGCTACAAAATAGCTTCCTTGGTGGGTGTAGTGTCAAGTCCTGAGCCCAGACAAATGTTTTATCAGATGGCATTTGTACCTTATCACTTGGCTCTGGAGTCACATGTTAATATTGCTACTGAGCAACAATTAGAAATCAACTACATTCAAAATGCCATCAAGACTGTTCTATCTTTGCCAATGGTTGAAACATTTCGTGCAAATATCTTCGACCCTGATGAGCTCCAGCCCCTGTCATTATTAGTAACCCTCTTCAATACTGCACTGGATGAAGTAATAGCAAATGCAGAAAAACTGCTACCCCAAAAAGTGAAAGCAAAACAAAGGTCACTGTCAAGCATTAGCTTATTAGCAAGGCAGAGGGCTCTAAAAGACTGCAACTGGGGTAAAAAAAAAAGGCTCCCAGTAACAGAACACAGACAAATGATATTGAACCTGATATCTAACCATCAAGTGGTGTGTATTGAGGGAGAGACAGGGTGTGGAAAGTCTTCCCAAATCCCTCAGTTCATTCTTGAGGCTTCTTTTGGTAATTGTAAGATCCTTGCTAGCCAGCCAAACCTTTTGACAGCAAGAAAACTTGCTGAACGTGTTTCAAAGGAGAGAGGTGAACCACTGGGCAAGACAGTTGGGTACTGTGATGAGCTGGAGAACCTACAACAGCAAACAGTGCTAACTTTTGGGACCACAGGATACATGCTCAAGGTAGGAATCAGTATATATAGTTTCACAGAATAACAGTCTGCATTAGATTGCACATAATTTTACAACTATATTCATCAAGCATTTGAGCATTACTATCAAGCAAATGCATTAAAAATTAAGTACGAGCTGCACCTTATCTGTATGGACCTATTTCAAACAGCTCAGGATCTGTACATTGTTTATAGACCCATTTTCCTTGCTAACAGCAGTGCTTTAATTTTTCTTCTCACCCTGTACTAATGCTTACATAGACTCATGTCTGGCTTCTCTCTTGAAGGCAAAGCAGTGAGCCATTCAGCTACTGTAACACTAAACTCTCAGGTTAATGGGAGCATACAATTATTAGTACAGGTTGAAGATAAAAATTATAGCACTGCCACAAATCTACTGTTGTCAGCAAGGAAAATGGCTCTATAAACAGTGGTACAGACCCTGAAAAACCAAGCTGTTTGAACTAGAAGAAACGTTACACAACACATTAATGTTTTGTCTGTCTGAACTTTTATGCTAAATGAGATTTTCATTGGTCGGGGAGGTGCATCATGGCAGTAATCAATGCGCACTCTGATCAGATGTCCAGTGTTTTCTCTGGCCTGGCAATTTTCATTGCATGAACCTTCTTAGGGTATAACTACATAATATGTAGTCTATACCTTGCAAATGTATAACACTATTTTTGCAGGTGCATATAGATGTACAGCTATAGCTCATACTTAAAGTAAATGTAGAACTACATTGTGTGAACTGTGTTATAATAGGAGCCATTAATTATGTTTGGCCAATAAAGAGTAGGTAGAGTGTCAATGACAACAAAAAAGTATGAAGGATCGTTACATTGTAATTATTAGCTACTGATGTGCTGTTCTTATTACACCAGCTCATGGAAGCCAGTGTTAGCTATGCAAACGTTTTTGTGTGCCTTTTGATTGTTTGACATGTGTATACGTTTTTGTAGAGGTAGGCTAAAACAGCTGATAGATATCGGCCTTTGTACCATCATTAATAGTTGATACTACTTTTTCACACACAGGCCCTACTGAAAAGCCAAACTGAGTGCAGTTACACTCACATCATACTGGATGAGATCCATGAGAGATCCACTGAAATTGACTTTGCCCTGTTTATAACTCGCAAACTAGCTGTCACTTTCCCAGATCTGAAAATCATTCTAGTATCAGCCACTCTACACGAAAGTCTCTTTACTCCATATTTCAGGAACAAGTTGGGCCATGACAAAGTAGCTGATCCCTATTTTATGGGCATTAAACCATTCCCTGTGAAAGTGCTTTTTATTGACCATTTGGATCAGCTTGTATCAACAAAGAAAGATAAGGAACAGCATGCTGCTATGAGCCAACTACAGGTACTAGCTAGAAAAGTGGAGAATAATGCAGCCCAGCTACTGCCATATGCACCTAAGGTCACACCCTTCACAGAAGAAGTTTGTATGAACCTAATCATCTCACAGCTCAGTCCTGGTGATGCTGTCCTAATTTTTCTCAGTGAGCTTGGCGATATAAATGAGTTCTGTAACAACCTCCATAAGAAGTTGGAGAGGTTTGGAGTCCGACATAGGTATCGCCTGTTCATCTTCCACTCTCAGTTGCAGAGTGAGGATCAAGATGAAGCTTTTCAAAAGCCATTGAAAGGGACAGCAAATATTATTGTCACTAACCGTGGGTCAGAAAGTTCTCTGACTATTCCAAACCTGCGACTAGTAATCAACTTTGGAATAAACAAAGAGATGATATACAATTCAGCTAAGCGTGTCTCAGAGGTGAGCCCGCAGTGGTGTTCTCGTGCCTCTTGTATCCAGCGTGAAGGACGTGTTGGACGAGTGTCTGAGGGTACTGCTGTCCATCTGTTTACCAAGGAATTCTATGAAACTCTCCCTGACTTTGGCCCTCCTGAAATCATTAGGGTTCCCCTTGCGAAGACATTCTTAAGAGCAAAAGAAATTGGCCCACAACTGGGCATACCCCTTCCCTCTCATCTACTTTCAATGGTCATTGAGCCTCCTTCTTTTGTCCAGTTTTCCACTGCCCTCCACGACCTTGCAGAGTATGGTGCCATAGCTCATAACCCTCAGCACAAGATATCTGAAGAAGCTGATGTTACCCTGTTGGGTAAGTTTAGTCTATCTCTCCCATTAGACCTCAACCTTTGTCGGCTTGTTCTTCTTGGTATTCTATTTGGCTGTCCCCTAGATGGGATTGTCATAGCAGCTGCCACTGCCATGTATCAAGATGTGTTTTCTATGCCTATGAAGGTTATCATGAATGACCTTCACCGGTTTTGCCACTCTCTCATCACCAGCACACTCTCAAGAATGAGGTATGATGATGGTTGCTATAGTAACCCCATAATGATACTGAATATGTTCATTGATTGGCTAAAGTATAGGAATGAAAATCCACATGCTAGTCGCAGAGATCTAGCTACTAATTTCCAGAAAGCTGTCAGACCTGCACGTCTGCTTCATTTGGAAGATTTTGTCAGAGACATTGCTCGATGTGTAGCCAACTGTATCTGTCAAGACACTGTACTGTACTCAGAATTGCAAACCCTATCCCAGATCAGTATGAAGAACAAGGGGGAACCAGTATTTGGTGAGTTTCCATCACAGCCTGGAAGAAAATCGAATGCGGGGTTGCTACATTTTTGCAACAACTGTGTAATTTTGAAAGCTCTGATAACAGCAGCTGCACCAGATGAGATACTATGTGGTGAAAGAGCATGTGAGTCTTCTAGTCCTTATTCTAGAACATTTGCTCAAAAGTGCATGAAAGTGATTGAAAATGAATGCTTTTCACTAAGTCACACTCTGTGCATGGACTTATCAAAGCTAGATGAAGAGCAAATGCAGGAAACAGATGAAACAGTTTTTGAAAAGCTCTTCAAAAACTTTCCTAATGAATTTCAATTGAGTGTTGAGTCCAAGGTAGTGAAAGACATAGCTGTACTCCACTTTCAGTCTGACCCTTCATTAGTACTAACCAAGACTGCTCAGTCATGCACTCCCAGACAAAGGAAATCCTCCACAGCAGACATTTCTGAAATACCTCCTGAGGTGAATTTTTTCTGGCGATTTGGTGAACAAATGACCTTGTGGGAAATTGATGAGGTTGATGCTCTTTTCCCAGCACCCTCTCACCCATGTGCTCTAATGTGGTACAGGTTTGATGAATCAAAGAGCAAAGTTAACACAGTGAGCTTGAACTTTCGTAATCCAACAGGCTTTGTTTGTCAGTATGACAGGCCATCTCAACCATACTTTGCTGTAGCTACTGGGGCATTTCTTTCAGGAGGGAACATTCTTGCTCCAAGGCTAACAGTTCTTCCTTGTATGCCCACAAGCTTGATGATGGTATTAGCCTTCCAGCACTCAACATCAACTATTGAGTTTTTGGTCAACAAGACAACAATAAAGGGAATAAAACTCAACTCAGTTGAAATACCATGTACAGATATCGAGAGGTATATATCAAAAGATGAGATTGGTGTAATAAACCAATTACGAAGGGCTATTTCAAATGCAATGGCTTTACCCCTGAACAATGGCTGCATTCCCCTCTATGACCCAGCAATCACCAGTATACCCAGACTTCTTCAAGATTTGTTGAGTTCTTGTAAGCCAAATATATCAAAGTCTACAACATCCAATTTACAGACACTGTCCATGGATGACAGGCAACCAGGGGTTGTTTGGGAAATGATTACCCCTGGAAAAAGCCTTAAAGATCAAAGCACTTTAAAGTTTTCCTACTATGCTGAGTTTAAATGCTCGCTGTTAGATAGTAAGCCTTATACTGTGAAGGAAGTATCTCCTGACCGGAAATTACCACTATCCATCTTCTTCGCTGAGTACACACAGAGTGTTTCAGCTAAAGTGCTTGCTGAATCAAAGGAAATCTATAAGCAAGGAAGGGTAGGCGCACTGGATGACTTTTCTACATTTTCTGAATCAACAAAGGTGTACAAAAAGATGAGGATAGTGGAAAAAGATTTGAGAGAGAAAGACAAACAAAGAGCAAAGAGAAAAAGTGAGAGAAAAGGGAGAAAGAGAGCAAATAAGGAAGTTACCTCTCTCTTCTTTTTCTCCATCTCCCCTCTCTGCCTTACCGGGATAAGAGAGAAGGTAATTAGAGAAGCAGAAGACAAAGAAAGAGAAAGAAGAATGAGAAAAAGAAAAAAGAAAGGGAGAAAGAGAGCAAATAAGGAAGATACCTCTCTTTATCCTCCCCGCTTTTTGCCTGTCTTCTTCTACTCTTCTCCTCCCTCTCTCCTGGAAGCTGATTTAGATGAGACATACTTAAGAGAGGAAGATAAGATAAGAGAGAAGATAATTAGAAATAAAAAAAAGAAAGAGAAAAGAAAAGCAGAGAGAAAAGTTTTCTTAATAGAGAAAGAGAAAGTGAAGGGAACAGAAGAAGCAGACATGAGAATAAAAAAAAACAAGAAAAGAGAGAAGCAATATACAAAAAAGAGAAGAAAGAGAGGAGGAAAACAACTAAGAAAGCCGCTTTGCCCCTCCCCACTTTTCCCCATCTCTCCTTCTCCCTCTCCCCCTCTCTCCCTCCCCATGTTTTGTTCCTCTCCTCCACCTCTTCCTCTCACCCCCCCTCCAGTGTCTCTCTGTTCCTTTCCCCCATCTCTCCCTCCCCTTTCCCTCAAGCTACCCTTTGGGCCAGTGGTGTTTCTCCATGACCAGAATTGTATGGTGCTGAGTAAGAACTACCCTAAGATCAGGCAGAATCAGGACCTGGATGCCACTACCTCTAAGCAAAAACTCTCAACTCAATCTCAAGATGCAGGCTTTGGAAAATCTGAAGGAGGCCTAACAAAATCAGTGTCTCAAATTATTCCTAACAATGGCATCGGTAAACAGACTATCTCTAAACCTCTAACCACTACAACACTCCTTGGAGAGAAGAGAAGGCCAGGTCTCACAACTGCTAAGAAAACTGATTGTATAACAAGGACAAAAATTGAGATATCAGAAAATGGTAGCACTGGATCAATGACTGAAACTGCAAACAGATGTCAATCTCAGGTAGAATATTTCAAAGTCAGTCACACACAGAAACCGTTAAAGGAATTAGCCATTTCTGATGGCTCTTTCACCAAGCAGAAAGCAGCCAGTAAGGTAGCCCAAAATAAACTTTCAGCTCAGCACAGTACAGGTGAATACATGGTCCAGCGGTTAGATGTTGGCTTCAACAGTGAGTGTGGAGGACAAAGCAGACTGGATAAAGAAGCTTCTCTTAAAGAGACAGGGAAAGTGCAGGAAGAGAGAGAAACAACCTTGAGAGTAGTAAGAGAGAAAGAAACTGTCCTAACGCTAAAGGAGAGAGAGAAGAGTGAATCCTTTATTAGTGAAGAAAGGATAGGGAGAGAGAAGATACAGAATCAGAGAAAAGCAACCTTGAGCAAGATGAGGGTACAGCAAGCTGCCTTAAGGGAGGAAAAGAAGAAGAGAGAAGCAGCTATTAGTGAGGAGGAGGCAGGAAGTGAGAAAGAAAGTTCCGTAAAGGGGAAAGAGGAGGAGAGCAAGGCAGCCATGAGTGAGAAGAAGAGGGTAAAGAGAAAGAAGGAACAAGACAAGTATGAAGTGCAGATGGAAGGAGGAGTAGCCGTGTGTGAAAAGGAGCAAGTAGAGAAAGAGAAACAAACTACCCTGAATTCGAAGGGGAATGGAAAAGTAAAGAGTGAAAAAGCAGACTTGATGCAGGATAACACGAAAAGAGAAATGCAAAACAGAAAAAGTAGTGACAAAGAGAAAGAGAGAGATAAGAAGGGAGTTGGCCTGGGTGCCACTAATTCAGAACAGGAACTTCCAGCTCAATCTGGCATAACAGGACCTGAAACATCTAAAGGAAATCAAATAAGGTCAGTACTTTCAGTGTCTCAATTTCTCCCTGCCAATGGTAAGCATCAAGCTGCTATAAAACCCCTTGAAGATGAAGGAAAGAAATCTCTCACAACTTCCACAGGCAATCCTAATGTTTCTGATGAAAGTAAAGTAACTGGTACTGAGACACAGGCAAAAAATAAGAATGGTAGCTCCAAATCGATGACTACAACTGTCAACAGATGTCAATCTGAGGTGGAAGTTTTAGAAGTGAGTCACACAAAAGAGCTGTTAAAGGAAACAGCTGTTTCTGATATCTCTTCTACCAAGCACAAAGCAGCAAGTGGGATAGCTCCAAATAAAATTACTGCTCAGCGCAGTACAGGTGAACACATGCCTGAGTTTCTTGTCAGCTTCATCAGTGAGTGTGGGAGACAAACCAGACCAGTAACCCTGATGAATGAAGCACCCCTCAAGAAAAAAGATAAGATGCAGGAGGAGAAAGAAACAGCTTTGACTGAGGAGACGGTAGAGATAGAGAAAAAAGAAGCTACCCTGAAGGGGAATGCAAAGGTAAAGACAGAGGAAGATTTGATAAAGGAGGACATGAAAAGAGAAAAGCGAAAGAGAAGAAAAAAGAAGAAAGCAAAAGAGAGAGAAAAGAAAGAAGTTGCCCTAGCTGCCACTAACTCAGAACAGGAACCCCCAGATCATTCGGGCATAGCAGAATGTGAAGGAAGATTGGTAGCTTCAGTGTCTCAAATTGTCCCTACCAACAGTGAGCAGACTGTCTCTGACCCTCTAACTGTTCCAAAGGGTACACATCTTTGTAAACATCAAGAAAAGAGGTCTCATGCAGCTGCCACAGGCAATCCTAGCATTCCTGATGAAAGTAAGAAAACCGGTCCTGAGACAAAGATGATAATTGAAATGTCAAAACAGGACAGTACTAAAGCAATGACTGAGAGTGCCAACAGATGTCAATCTGGGGTAGAAGTTTCGAATCCATTAAAGGAAATGACTGTTCGTGATAGTTCTTCTACCAAGCAGAAAGTAGCCAGTAAAGTATTCAGAATTACAGCTCAGCCTGGTACAGGTGAACACATGGCCCAGTTCCTACTAGACTTCATCAATGAGCGTGGAGGACAAACCAGATTAGCAACTCTGAGGAGAGTAGCCTTACCACAGTACCAAGAGAAGTACCATTGGCATTACACCCACCTGAGCAGGGGGTCCCTCAGGAAGTATGACTGTTTCGAGATTTCTGAAGACAGTTCAGGTGTTTGTCATGTGAGGGTAGTTGGTGCACAGAGACAATTGCTGGGAAACACTGAACCAGAAAAGATGGAGTGCAAGACAAAGAAGAGCTTGTTCTATAAACCAGTTTGTGATATCAAGATGAGGAACACTTCAGAACATACACGGGCCTTGGAGGGTGACTTTCATTCTGTCCCAGGGTCATCTGAGCATATTGTACAGTACCTCTATAGTTACCTTTCTACCCACTTCTTCCCATATGGATGTCCTGTGTCCAGCTTGGATGCACTGTACCAGAATGAGTACAAATCAAAGTTCAGTCACTCACAAGTTGAAATGATCAATGCAGACTTTCTTAAAGAATTCTCCAATCACTTTGTCCTAGAAGTTGGGCGCACATTTGTGAAGCTGAAAGAGGGTGTGGACCACAGTGATACTTCTCAGCTCAAAGGATGCCCATACACTCCTCAACATGTGAATGACTACTTCAGGAGGTACTTAGCTCAAGAGGGAGTAGTCTGCACCCAACAGCTACGAGTTCTATTCAGTGAGTGTTACATGAAGGAGTTCAAGATGCCACAGAAACCAATAATACATTTCATCCGAGAAGATTTCTTCAAGCGGTCCAGTCACCTCTTTGTGACTTTTGCAGACATTGTTGTATTTAGGAAGTAGTCTAGATGTAGTGTGTACTCCAGTGCTTTGCCTCCAAATGCATTATTTTAGCCATGCTATAGTGTGTGTGTTTCACTTGTTTCATTGCCATAAACCCACCCTTAGTTACTTATATACTTACCATTGTGATAATTTTAGACTCTTTATTAGCTAATACTCATGTGCACACAAGTGTGATAACAGTCACTCAAACAAGAACAAAACGCAGCTGCTTAATATTTTTTTGTTACGTATGAGGCAGGCAGTCCATTCACCATTAATTTTCTCCCAATGTGATGTGCAGGTAGTTACTACTTGAAACAGAAATCGAGCCAGTAGAGTATCAGGACCTGCATGGCCCTGAGACACAGACAAACGCTTATGTCAGACAATGGTAGGACTGAATCAAAGACCTAATTAAACTCTCAACAGATGGCAAGATGAAGCTACAAATTCCAGTATGTATAGTGAGAGACACAAAAGAGCTGTCAACTGATTAGATGAGTGGTTTCTGGAGCATCGATATATCTTGAACTCCTTCATGTAGCACTCAAACAGTGGAGGAAAAGCAGTCATTATAAGGTGAGTACATGGCCCAAGTTCGTGTTGACTTCAACAAAACCAAAAAATTATACAGGCCTATAAGTCGGGTCATGATGCTTTGGAACACAAGATGAGGCACAACTCGACGTGACGAGATTTACAGAATTAGTAGTAAGTTATCTCCATTGTATATATTCTTCAGTTTAAAAGTTATTAATCATATCTAACGTGTATGCGCTGCATTGCCCTGCCTTCACCCTTAGTCAGTTGTAGGTTTGGAAGAAGGTTCTCTATTATACAGACTTATAAACTGATTCGTTTAGTTAGCGTGTGTTGTGGATCGTGGGTATAGGTCATTAATATGGTATTACACAAACAATGATGAGCGGCATGCAGATGATGGTAGAATTATGCTAAACAAACATTTTGCTTATGGTTTTTTTTTCCTTCTGGTGTCAACATTTAGTCCAATGAGAATGTGATGATCACCTCATAAGCATTGATGCTATCAAAAGGAAAGAAACAGCAATAAGTTGCATGCACTACAAAACCACTGTTCTTCACTATTAATTTTGGTGTAGACTTAAAGATTGATGCACCTAAGGTGATACCATTCTTCACAAGAGTCACAGCATACCAGGTCGTCTTTCCTAGTCAAGAGAAAAGGATGCAGGTTTAGTTATCAGTTAATCAACGCTAGCCGAATGCCGCAAGCAAGGGCGTAGGAATAGGGGGGCTAGGGGGGCTGTAGCCCCCCCTTCACCTTCACAACTATATACTGGGGAGGCTTAGCCCCCCCTCCTTCACTGTATTTATATAGGTACTCAGATGAGTACTTACTTAGTTGTGCATGTCCACAACTGAATTAATACAGGAGCATCTGTAGCTTGTACAGCAACAGGTTGCAATTTTAAATGAAGCGATTATCGTCTTTTGAATCATGTCTGTATCCGATTCCACGTTGGAAAGAAAACATACCTCCAATGTAATGGAGATGCATCTTAGAAAACTTGGACCTTTTTCCGAAGAGCGCATTTTTACAGCCTACGTATAACTGATTGACAGCGGGGTCCCTAAATCTACCCGGGGTCCCCACACTCACGTAGATTTAGTGACGGTCCCATATCCACGTGGTCCCCAAATCTGTTTACGTCATCATTACTATTCTGGCCGGGGTTTGTTTATAAATAGCCAAGGCCCAAACTGAAGCTAACTCTCTCTGCCTGCTTTCAGATGATACATTCGTGTACTGCTAGGATATCAAGTGTGTAAGTGTCTCAACAGAGTATAAAGCAGACTTGCTATTAAAACTGGGCGACTGATGATAGGTGTCGCTTGGCCAAGTAGCTAGATCGTAGTCTAGCGATCGCAAAACCAGACTCTCACCGTGACGAAATGACGAAAAGCGGGAGGTTAAACTAGCTGACTTCCATTCCCATTAACGACAGTACGTTAGCATCCGTATGCTATACAGTGTGATTTATACGGGTTAGGGTTGGGTTAGGGCTGGTATAAAGCATTCGTATGCTAACGTACTGTCGGCTTGTGCTGCTTCGGTGCAAGCCAATTCTTTCCCGCTTTTCGTGTGGGAATCTGGCTTCGCGAGACTAAGTAGAGCGTTATCTGGAGATAATAAAGTGTCTTCTCAGATCACTTCGGATGGTGCCATGATATTGGTAATGTTATGAATGAACGTTAGGGAGTAAAAACCAAATTGGTAAATGTATATATAAGGTTGGGGGACCCCAATTTGGTACACCTTATGAGCTTTTGCTTATCGTTCCCAGGCCTCTCTTTTTTTTCTTTCTATAGCCTCGTTCCCAGGCCTCCCCTGTTTTTTTCCCCCCCTTTGGTTTACATTCAGTAGAATAATGACCGCCCATTCAGTATAGAATATGCACAGAAGCAGAAGAGTGGCGAAAAATGGGAAGACCTGGAAACATATGATGTGGACGCAAGGTGGATGTAGGGGGACAGTGCCCAACTTCAAATTTTGCACACAATAAACCTGGGAGTAAGTTTCTTACCGGTCAAGTCCGAGTACTCTCTATCTCATGAATGACTGGGGTTCTACGTAGGGGTGGTAATGAAGTCCAGTATGTTATTTGAATGTGGCCCCCTCCCCTCTAACTCCACCTCACATCCACCTGACGTCATTCACATGATAAGTATTCTCAAGCCTTTCCCATTTTTCGTCACTCTTCCATTTCTGGGTATTATACTGATCGCAATACCTTAGACATCATACTTTTCAACTTTGTTCACGTGATTCAAATAGCAAGGTTTATATCACAGTCTATAGTTAAGCTCCATTAACAACAGTACAATAAATGCCTAATAGTGCTAAGATGTGTTTGTTGTGCATGTACAGTGTGAACAAGTGTAATAATAGCTTAGTGACTGGCTGAGCAAGTGCGCATTAATAGCTCGCTGATGGTCAGTGCTTGCTAACATGTACCATCTATTATAGTTTAGCCAACAACAGGTGGGGGGGTAGCTTCCCTAATGCAAGGGAAAATGTGGCCTCATAATTTCCTATTTTAGTTTACAACACACTACATATTAGTTATGTTCCCCAGACGTAGCAGCATAAGCCCAGAGGGTGAATGCTGTTCCGTCTGGGGAATGTAACTTATTTGTTGGATGTTACCCCTAGCAACTCACTGCCACACCCATTATCACCTCTATCCTTTCCAGTTTGTTTTATTCAAGTTCAAAAATAGTTGGTTGCTAAGCAACACTAACAAATAGCCATATTCTAGTACAACTATTGTAATAGCTAATGAAAATGGTTAAACAAACACATCTTTGTCGAAAGCTAAACCACTTTTCAATAATGTGTTGGGACAAGATATGGGTCACAATTTAGCAGTTGAAATAGAGGATGGTAAAGGAACTGGGAATGTTCATCATAGCTGTTACATATAAAGTGAGGTTAGGCTAAAAAGATTTGCTTGTGTCTGTAACATTATGTATTTATGTATACATGAAATCCCTATCTTACTAAAAGCATGCACACACAGAAACAGATGACAAATCCAACTATCAAAGGCTCGTAATTTGTCTGACTATAGCACTTGGTCCTACTCTCATGGAGTCACAAGGCTACCAGTCAGAGATCTGGCATTATGATGTAATCACTGATTACCTTGTTCTAGTTTCACCTTGTAGACATTTAGTGCCAGTGTTCATTAACTAACTCAGTACTCAGGTGCATTAAGGCGTGACTAAATGGTTTTACGTAATGCGGAGAAGATTACGGAAGTGTATTATTGATCCGCGGAAACTAGCGATCGATGTAGCTAAGTTCAGTGCCTGTTTCTGTCATCAAAGTATCGACCATCCAGTGTGTAAGTCGCTAGTTGGCACCTACGATGGAGGGTATTTCAGTGTAGAAAAGAACAGTCTTCGCCTACAATTGAGTCGCGGAGCCAGCACTATAAAGTGTTAACCGGTGCTGCCCTTCGTGAAAGTGACGCTTACCCGGAGCAGTTCCACAACGGTTTACTGCATTGGTTGGTTTCACTGTCGTATGTTCTTACAGAATCTCCCTGGGGAACACGAAGGATGAAGATTTGTCATCGAAAAATGCAAATTTATTGAATCAGTGAGACACAAACTCTTGTATTTTCCCTACAGGTAGAAATTTCGGAATCCCCAGTGGGATCTAGTTACTACTGTTGTTGCTCTTGGCTGTAGCAAAAGTAGAGGCCCCGGCACGGAACTGCTCCGGGTTTTTGCAATCTTTCCGACGACATATTTTCTCTTCACTTAGGAGAAGGATGTGGGCGTGGTCAAAATGACGTCATAATTAGATAGAGTTTGATGGCAAACTATTCAACCAGCTTTGCTTTTGCATTACTTTTATTCTTTCAGTTGAGTTCTGCTTATTAAACTACCTTCAGGCCTGTGCTTAGGCATTCGCGAATTATGCTGGCATACAAGCATATAGGTGCCTTCTAGCATAAGAGCATATGCTGGCATAATATGCCAATTAATAATTAAATTTCTTCTCAGCCCTCATAGGTTCAGGATTCTCAACTCAGTTTCCTTTTCGTACTAAGTCTGATTTTGTCAGAGTGTTTGGTTTTACCAGCAATGCTGGCATAGCATAATAGGGAAAAAGCTGAGCATAATTCGCCAATGCCTACTTGTACTCAGAAAGCACTCCTTTCATCACACCTTTGGCACTTTTAGTAGATCTCCCATCACCCAGATTAGAATCAATAAATGTTTGCTGTTGTTATCTGAGCTGTTCACTACAAACCCAAACCAGCTAGCAAACACCCACATCACTATTTCCCATTGCATTGTATGTGACTTTAACATCATTATGGGGTTGAATTTGTCAACTACTGTATCTATCTCAACTTAAGATGCTTCCCTTTACCATGTGCGTACACATGACTTTATCAGGGTGACTTGTAACATTATAAAATCCTTCAATTTCAATTTTCGTACTCTTTCCCCAGCCTGACATGTTTATGAACTCACTCATGTGAGTACCCACATTACTGTATGCAGTATTGTGCAGTTTATGTTGTTAGCACAGTGCTATTAGAGTGCCATAGCCAATATTGCAGGAAATAAGGGGAGAGAGCCTCAAAATGAGGCTGTCTCTCAGAAATGCCTCTGGGGACACTATTTGGATAGTTGAAGCCATGTTGAGGATAAACAAAGCCAGCCAACTTCCATATACGGTTATAGCACGGTTAGCTTATTATACCTCCAGTCAGTCTTTCCTGCAACTTCCAGTGAGTGCATCTGTTGCTCATGTGATTCACGAGAGTTCAATATATACGCCGGCAAAAACATGATTCACTACAGTCATATTTGTGCCATTGAACCATTGCATGGCAACTGAGCAGGAAATAGTATGTGTATCAAAACGATTAACAGAGCTTCAATCATCATCCCCACCTGGCCGCTTATAAGTCGTTCACCCTGGGTCAAGCAGCAACTTCAATCCGATCTAGCTCTCTGCTTGACATGCAAACATTTGTATGTAGTGTGCGTTATGTCAGGAGATGAAATGCGGTGCTAAGTATGCTACCAAGTAGATCGCAACCCTTCAAGGAGGTATGTAAAACCTAAAACTATTCAACCAGCTAAAGCCAGGGTGAAGAAAATAAATATAGGATTGGCCTGGAATTAGTACTTCAGAACTTGCTTTTGCATTAATTTTATTTTATTTCAGTTGAGTTCTGCTTAACCAACTACTATAAAGCAGTTTGGACCTAGCTTGAGGCCCTTAACTTAAATTAAACCATGTGGATACACATGATTTTTAGCAGGGTAACTTGTAACTTTATAAAATCTTTCAATTTTCCCACTCTTTCCCCAGCCTGATATGTTTATGAACTCACAACCATTCTCATGTTCGTAGCCCACATTATTGTATGCAGTAATGTGTAGCTTATGTCATTAACAAAGTGCCATTACAGGGTTTCATACAGGATTTTGAGTTGGGGGGGGGGAAACAGGATGGTAGCAGGATGATAGTAGCGTGCGAAATGCGTGCGTGCCTACTAGGGGGGTCTGGGGGCATGCCCCCCCCCCAGAGAAAGTTTGAATTTACATCATCTCAGATTGCTTCTGACGCAATCTGGGACAAAATTTCCAAGCAACATTTTGATGACACATACTTAGTTCAGTAACATGTAAATAGCTAATATAATAACCATACTCAATTTCAAGATTTCTGGGGGGGGGGGGGGGGGGGAAATTCCAGCTAGGCCTTGGTAGATTATGCTCCAACTTCTACCCATTATTCTATTCTTTTATTCCCATAATTTTTACCTATTATTCTTTTCAATGCACCTATTATTCTCAATTATGCTAACAGAATTTCACACATACTTATGTAAAAAATGACAGTAATTCAAAAGTGGTTACAACTTTCTTGACGGTTGTTGTATTGTAACATTACAGGAAGTTGAATGTAGTCCTCTAAGGAGGTTTGCTGCTGTGACGAAAATTATACATGAGGCCAAGGTGGGCTATAAATGGAAGTTAAGCATGACGCATGCGCACTAGACAGTGCACTTGATCGAACAAGATGGTACAGCAATGTTCTTGGCCATCTGATCAGGAAAGTGTACCTATTATGCCAGCATAATTCTTGATGCTCAGGAGCACCTATTATTCCCCAAATTATGCTAGCATAATCTACCAAGGCCTAATTCCAGCCCCCCTCTGTATAAAACCCTGCATTAGAGTGCCATAGCCAATACTGCACTTTCCTCATGAAATACAGGGAGAGAGCCTCAAAATGAAGCAATCATGTAAGCCTACAAGCTTTTGCTAATTGTTTTAAATATCTGTTTCTTCTATAGAGGTAGCAGACATTGAGCAGTCATGGGAGTCAAGGGGTTACTCTCCTACATCACTAATGATGATGTTTTACAGAAGACTGAACTGTCACTGCTGGCAAAAAGGATACACCACAAGACAGGAAAAACACCTAAGTTACTATGTGATTTTATGAATTTGGTTTCCTATTTTATAGTTCCACCAGTTATGAAGCTAATTACTTGTGGTCATTACCCATGGTATGCTAAAGTGACAGGGCCAGACTTTCATCTGATAGCTGAGAGAGCTTGTAACTTTGTTGCTGCATTAAAACATTTGGGTGTTGAGCCTGTGTTCTTTATTGATGGTGCCAGGGGTACTGATGAAAGCTTTGAAGGTAAAATCCATGTGCTGAAGGATCGCGAGGCACAAAAGCTCCAGGAGTTTTTTAGACTGCAACAAGTTTGTGAGCATACTGTTGACAAAGCAATTTCTATGTATCTCCCATGTAATGCAATTCGACAAATCGAAAAGTCTCTCAAGAAAGCTGGAGCTGAGATGGTCTATTGCAATGGAGAGGCTGACCCAGCAATTATTCACTATGCTCAGAGCCATGATGAAGTATGTGGAATACTATCAAATGATTCAGACTTTGCCATCACTAATGGCTGTGTAATGTTCCTCATTGACACATTTGATGTCAACAATAGCCTAGGGCTTTTGATGGATGTTCAAGTAGATGATAAGCCTGGTGAAGTAGTGTGTCAGGTGATTTATCCAAGCATGCTAGCTGACAGTTTAGGTATCAGGGAAAACCAGCTCCCTGACCTTGCAGTTCTCTGTGGAACTGACTATACCCGCCACCTCAACAGACAGTTGTCTGTACTGACTAGGTTGGGGGTAAAAGGAGAACGTGTAGAAAGCATAGCTGAATGGCTAAAGACCAAGGAAATGCCTCTGCTCCAGTACCAGTCCATGAGGGAATTGTGTATTGAGCACCCTGAAATGAGAGTAGCAGTAGAGCAGTCATATAGCAACTATACCCTTGAGGTTCCCCAGAGGATTGATGATCCTTCAGCTGCTTTGACCTTTGCCTCTCCACTGTATCACATCATAGAGGAAGAAGCTTGTTCTGGAGAAAATAACATGCTTCTACCTGTAGCCAAGAAAGGTATTTTGTGGCGGACCATGATCAAAGAGAATCTAACTCTTGGGCAGCCATGTCTATCCAGTTTACTCCTTCCCCTGCGCAAGGTTATGTATGCTCTCTTGGGAGTGCAGGAAGTTCGAGAGTATGGACGCTCACAGTTGGAAGCTTATGATGAAGTGATTGTCCCTGTTTGTACCAAGGCTGAGGACATAGAACTTGGCATTCAGTGCTTTCACTCTCTCAGAGAGTTGGGACAAAGTGGAAGGCTGATAGGGATGTATAGGCTAATGAACAAGTCACTGCAGGGGAAAAGTGTTAGTGATGTGAAGAAAGTAGTAAATGGAGTGGTGCGTGGGTCACAGAAACTTCCTAATCTTCCTAGGCTTGCTCAGTCAGCTATGTTATGTTGCTGTCTGAAGTTCATTGCTTGTCTTAATAAGGTTTCACGGCCTCCACTGGGCCTCACAGACAGTGAACTTGATGCTATTCTTATGACTTGCCTAACTTGTGCTACAGATGGTCAATACATGCCACACATTGTCAACGTGATGCCTTCCATGAGAACATTCACTGTCAGTGAGTGGTTTGCACTTATTTTGATGCACTGCTGCAGAGTGGCTTCTTTAGTAGGTGTTGTATCATGTCCTGAGCCCAAGCAGATGTTTTATCAAATGGCCTTTGTGCCATATCAATTGGCTTTGGAGTCACATGATGACCTTCCTGCTAAGCAAAAATCAGAAATCAACTACATTCAATATGCCATGAAGACTGTCCTGACTTTGCCAAAAGTCGAAACATTCCGGGCAAGTATATTTAATCCTGGTGAACTCCAGCCCTTGTCATTATTAGTGACTTTATTTAGTGCTGCATTGGATGAAGTAAAGGAGAATGCAGGGAATCTGATTCCTTGTGTAATGGCAATGGATGACAAGGATCTAGTCAAAGAAGTGACAATGTGTTCCAAAAGTGATCCTGAAACAGGTTCCGAGAGTAGTGCTTCACAGCCAGAATATGATTTTATTCAAGAATATCATCCTACCCAATCAATAGGTACCTATCAGCCACCCATTGATTCCAAACTAAGTCGTCAAGATGCACAGCTAAAGTCACTGGAAAGAACCACGATGACAGCCCATTTACACCATACACCTTTCTCTTCTCCAAATGGAAAAGTAAAGTCATTGTCAAGCATGAGCCTCTCAACAAGGCAGAGTGTGCTAAAAAACTGCATTAGGAACAGGAGGGAGCTACCCATCATGGAACACAGAGAAACAATACTGAAACTGATATCTAACCATCAAGTCGTGTGTATTGAGGGTGAGACGGGGTGTGGGAAATCCTCCCAAATCCCTCAGTTCATCCTTGAGGCCTCTTCGGACAATTGTAAGATTCTTGCTAGCCAGCCAAACCTCTTGACAGCAAGGAAACTTGCTGAACGAGTTTCAAAGGAGAGAGGTGAACCACTGGGCAAGACAGTTGGGTACTGTGATGAGCTGGATGGCGTAGAACAGAAGTTGACATTTGGAACTACAGGATACATGCTCAAGGTGGGTGGAGTCAGTGAGCATTGTACTTGTGTGTCCACATTTGCAAGATGAGCCTCAAATGACTAAAATTGGGTTTATGCTGTGAATATCACCTGTTTGCTACTTTATGGCACAACGGAAGTTACATGCACTACTATAGCTACAGGTGTATCGTAGGAAGTGGCATTTCCGGCTGATTTCCTTATACGAGTACTGATACCTTCACAGTGTAGTTCACATGTGTATTTACTTAGTACAGCAGTTGATATCACATTGCAGGAGTTTACTGGAGCCCTTATCAACTTTAGGAACAGTTTATTGCACTTTGTTAATTGTGGTAGCATGACAATGTGGCAGTATGAGTATAGACTGTTGATATGATAATCCTTTTCCTTACAGGCCCTACTAAACAGCCAAACAATGTGCAGCTATACTCACATCATACTGGATGAGATCCATGAGCGATCCACTGAGATTGATTATGCCCTTTATATAACACGCAAACTAGCTGATACCATTTCAGATCTGAAAATAATTTTAGTTTCTGCAACACTACAAGGAATTCTTTTTATTGAATACTTCAGGAACAAGTTGGGCCGTTACAAAGTAGCTAGTCCCCATTTTGTGGGAATTAAACGATTCCCTGTAGAAGTGTTTTTTATTGACCAGTTGAATGAGCTTGTATCGACAAGGGAAGATCAAAAACAGCATGATGCTATGAACCGTCTACAACTACAGGCTAGAGAATTGGAGGAGAATGCAGCTGAGCTACTGCCATGTGCACCGGAGGTCACAACCTTCACAGAAGAAGTTTGTACCAATCTAATCATCTCCCAACTCAGTTCTGGTGAGGCCGTCCTTATTTTCCTCAGTGGGCTCGGTGATATAAAAGAATTTTGTAACAACATCCATAATAAGTTGCGGAGGTTTGGAGTGCGACATAGGTATCGCTTGTTCATCTTCCACTCTCAGGTGCAGAGTGAGGACCAAGATGAAGCTTTTCAGGAACCTTTGGAAGGGAAAGCAAATATTATTGTTGCTAGCCGTGGGTCAGAAAGTTCTCTGACTATTCCATACCTGCGTTTAGTTATCAACTTTGGGATAAACAAAGAGATGATGTACAATTCAGCTAAGCATATCTCAGAGCTGAGCCGGCAGTGGTGTTCTCGTGCTTCTTGTATCCAGCGTGAAGGACGTGTTGGTCGAGTATCAGAGGGTGTTGCTGTCCATCTATTTGCTAAGGAATTCTATGAAACTCTCCCTGACTTTGGACCTCCTGAAATCATTAGGATTCCTCTCTCTAAGACATTCTTAAGAGCAAAAGAAATTGGCCCACAATTGGGCGTACCCCTTCCCTCTCGTCTACTTTCAATGGTCATTGAGCCTCCTTCTTTTGTCCAGTTTTCCACTGCCCTCCACGACCTTGCAGAGTATGGCGCCATAGCTCATAACCCTCATCACAAGATATCTGAAGAAGCTGATGTTACCCTGTTGGGTAAGTTTAGCCTATCTCTCCCATTGGACCTCAACCTTTCTCGGCTTGTTCTTCTTGGTATTCTATTTGGCTGTCCCCTAGATGGGATTGTAATAGCAGCTGCAATTGCCATGTATCAAGATGTGTTTTCAATGCCAACGAAGATTATCATGAACGACCTTCACCGGTTTTGTCACTCTCTAACTGCCAGCACTTTCTCCAGGATGAAGTATGATGCTGGTTGCTATAGTAACCCCATTATGATGCTAAACATGTTCATTGATTGGCTGCAATACAAGACCAGCTATCCACATACTAGCCGCAGAGATCTAGCTTTCAAGTTTGGATCACAGAATGCTGTCAGGACTGCACGTCTGCTTCATTTTGAGGAGTTTGTTGGAGATATTGCTCGATGTGTAGCCAACTGTATCCCTCGTGACACTGCCCTTTACTCTGAACTACAAACACTATCTCACATCAGTACAGAGATGAAGGGGTTTCCAGTACTCTGTGAGTCAGGCTCTTTTTTGTACAAAGCATCACCACCTCCAGGGTTGCTACACTTCTGCAACAACTATGTAATTTTGAAAGCTCTAATAACAGCTGCTGCACCTGATGAGATTCTATGTGGTGAAAGAGCATGTGAGTCTTCTAGTCCTTATTCTAGAGCATTTGCTCACAAGTGTATAAATGTGATTGAAAAAGGCCGCTTTTCACAGAGTCACACTTTGTGCATGGATTTGTCAAGACTAGATGAAGAGGAAATGCAGGAAATAGATGAAACTGCTTTTGAAGCACTTTTTGAAAATTTTCCTAGTGACTTTGACTTGAGTGTTGAGATCGAGGTTGTAAGAGATATAGCTGTGCTCCACTTTCAGCCTGACCATCCATCAGCACTAACCAAGACTGCAAAGTTATCCCCCACCTCAAAAAGAAAATACTCCACAGCAGAAATTTCTGAAATACCTCCTGAAGTGAATTTTTTCTGGCGATTTGGAGAACAAAATTTTCTGTGGGAAATTGATGAGGTTGATGCTGTTTTCCCAGCACCCTCTCACCCATGTGCTTTAATGTGGTACAGGTTTGATGAATCAAAGAGCAGAGTCAACACAGTGAAATTTAACTTCCGTAATCCAACAGGTTTTATTTGTCAGTATGATAAACCATCTCAACCATACTTTGCTGTAGCTACTGGGGCATTTGTTTCAGCAAGAGGCAGCATTCTTGCTCCAAGACTCACAGTTCTTCCCAATATGCCCACAAGCTTGATGATGGTGTTAGCCTTTCAACTTCCAACATCAGCTATTGAGTTTTTGATCAACAAAGAAAATAAAACAATAAAGGCTATAAAAATCAATTTGGTTAAAATACCATGTACAGATATTGAGAAGTATATATCAAGTGATGAAATTAGAGCAATTAACCAAGTGCGAAAAGCTATTTCCAATGTAATGGCCTTACCACTGCACAGTGGCTGCATTCCCTTTTATAACCCATCAATCACCAGGATACCCAAACTTCTTCATGATTTGTTGAGTTCTTGCAAACCAAATGTATCACGGCCTTTAGCATCCAATTTACAGGTACTCCCCATGGACAACAGACTAGAAGGGCTTGTTTGGGAGAAGGTTACCCCAGGAATAAACATAGAAGATCACAGTACCTCCTACTATGGTGAATTTAGATGCTCACTGGTAGGAACCAAGCCTTATGCTGTGAAGGAAGTAAGTCATGATCAGAAACCACCCCAATCTACTTTCCCCATTGAGTACACACAGAGTGTTTCTGCTACACTCCTTGCTGAATCAAAGAGAATTCTTGAACAAAGAAGGGAAGATGCACTGAATGACTTGTTGGCTGAAAACACCAGATGGAGAAGTCCAGTCAGTGGTAAAGTGAGTAAGAAGAAGGTAGAGAGAGAAATGAAAAGTGAGAGGAAAGATAGAAAGAGAGCAGGAAAGAAAGCTTCTCATCTCTTTTGTCCCCTCTCACCCTATCTCTTGGAAGATGCCCTAGAAGAGATGGTGCGGAGCATGTACTTAATAGAGGAAGACAAGATAAGAGGGAAATTAGAGAGAAAAAGAAAGAAGAAAGAGAAAAGGAAAGCAGAGAAGAAAGTTCTCCTAATACAGAAAGAAAAGGTGATGGGAGTGGAAGAAGCAAACTGGAGAAAGCAAGGGAAGAAAAAGACAGAAAAGAGAAAAAGGAGAAAAAGAAAGCAAGGGAATAAGTTGCCACGCTCCTTCTCCCCACTTTTTTCCCCCTCTCCTTCTCCCCTCTTATCTTCTCCCCTCTCTTCCCCTCTCTTCCTCTCCCCCCTCTCTTCCTTTCCTCCTGTTCTCCCTCCCCCAGTCTCACTTTGTTCATCTCTCCCTCACCCACTCTCTCCCGCCTCCATAGTACCCTTCTCGCCAGTGGGTGACCAGAGGTTTCTCCATGACAAGCAGCGGATCGTACTTAGTGAGTACTGCTCTGAATTCAGGCAGAAGCAGGACCTGGATGCCCAGACAGCAAGTACATCAAAACAGAAACTCCCAACTCAATCTGACACTGAAGGACTTGAAAATTCTGAAGATCAAACAAAATCATTGCTTTCAGTGTCTCAAACTGTCACTACCATCGGCGATGGTAAACAGAATGTCTCCAAACCTCTAACAACTTCAACACTCCATGAAGAGGCAGAAAAGACATGTCTCACTACTGCTGAGAGCAATCCTAGTGCTTGTGGTGAAAGGGAAAAAACTAGTCTTGTGGCACAGACAAAGAGTGAGATGTCACAGAGTAGTAACACTGAAACAATGACCGAAACTGCCAATAGATGTCAGCTGGAGGTAGAAGTTTCTAAAGTAAGTCACACAAAAGGGCTATTGAAGGAAACAGCTGACAGTTCTAGCAAGCAGAAAGTAGCCAGTAAAGTAGCTCTGAATAAAATTTCTGATCAGCACAGCACAGGTGAACACATGGCCCAGTTAGATGTTGACTTCAAGAGTGAGTGTGGGGGACAAACCAGATTGAAGAAAGAAGCTTCCCTTAAAGAGACAGGGAAAGTGCAGAATGTGACAGAAGCACCCTGTAGTGAAAAGAGGGTTGAGGGAGAGAAGACACAGAAGGAGGAGGTAGTCTTGAGCAAGGAGAAGTTAGAGAGAGAGAAAGAAGCTGCCCAAAAGGGGAGAGAAAATAAGATAGAAGCAGCTATTAGTGAGGAGAAGGTAATGAGTGAGAATGAACATGCCGTAAAGGAGAACAAGGAGGAGAGAAAATCAGTCATCAGTGAGTTGGAGAGAGTAGAGAGAAAGAAGGAACAAGAAAAGATTGAAGTGCAGAAAGAAAGAGAAGTATCCTTGTGTGAAAAGGAGAAAGTAGAGAAAGAGAAACAAACTACCCTGAGGGGGAATGAAAAGCTAAGCAGAGAGGAAGAAGCCTTGAGGGAGGAAAACATAATAAGAGAAAAGCAAAAGAAAAGAAGAAGGAGGAGAAAGAAGAAGACAGAAATTGCCCTGGCTACCTCTAGCTCAGAACAGAACCCCCCTAAGTCTGGCATAGCAGGACCTGATACATGTGAAGAAAGTCAAATGAGATCAGTACTTTCAGTGTCTCAATTTGTCCCTGCCAATGGTCAGCCTCAGACTGCTACAAAAGGTACATTTCTTGAAGATAAAGGAAAAGGGTCTCTTACAGCTGCCACGAGCAATGCTACTCTTCCTGATGAAAGGAAGAAAACCAGTCCTGAGACACAGACAAAATCTGAAATGTCAGAGAATGGTAGCATTGAATCAATGACTGAGATGGCAAAGAGATGTCAAACTGAGATAGAAGTATTGAAAGGGACTCACACAAAGACGGCATTGAATGAAACATCTGTTTCTGATATCACTCCTACTGAACAGAAAGCAGCAAGTAAGGTAGCCCCAAATAGAAATTCTGCTCAGTGCAATATGGATGAACGCATGGCCCAGTTTTCGGTTAGCTTCATTAATGAGTGTGGAGGACAAACCAGATTAGCAACCCTGAGAGAAGAAGCACCCCTCACGGAAAAAGATCTAGTGCAAAAGGAAAGAGAAACAGCTATGAATGAAAAGAGGATAGAGACAGAGGAAAAAATTACCCTAGAGGAGAAAGAAGTGGGAGAAGCAACCTTGAGTGAGAAAGAGAGGGAAAAAGAAATTGCCACAAAGGAAAAAGAGGAGAGAGCAGCCTTGAGTCGGAAAGAGAAGGAAAAGAGAAAGAAGGAAGAAGAAAGTGATGAAATCCAGAAGAAAAGAGAAGTAGCCTTGTGTAAAAAAGAGAGGGTAGAGAGGGAGAAAGAAGCTACTCTAAAGGAGAGAGAAAAGAAAATAGAAGCAGCTATTAGTGAGGAGAAGGTAATGAGTGAGTATGAACATGCTGTAAAGGAGAACGAGGAGGAGAGAAAATCAGCCATGAGTGAGTTGGAGAGAGTAGAGAGAAAGAAGGAACAAGAAAAGATTGAAGTGCAGAAAGAAAGAGAAGTGGTTTTGTGTAAAAAGGAGAAAGTAGAGAAAGAGAAACAAACTACCCTGAGGGGGAATGAAAAGCTAAGCAGAGAGGAAAAAGCCTTGAGTAAGGAAGAAGCCTCGAGGGAGGAAGAAGCCTTGACGGAGGAACAAGCCTTGAGTGAGGAAGAAGCCGCGAGGGAGGAAGAAGCCGTGAGGGAGGAAAACGTAATAAGAGAAAAGCGAAAGAAAAGAAGAAGGAAGAGAAAGAAGAAGACAGAAGTTGCCCTGGCTACCTCTAGCTCAGAACAGAACCCCCCTAAGTCTGGCATAGCAGGACCTGATACATGTGAAGAAAGTCAAATGAGATCAGTGCTTTCAGTATCTCAATATGTCCCTGCCAATGGCCAGCCTCAGACTGCTACAAAAGATACAACATTTCTTGAAGATAAAAGAAAAGGGTCTCTTACAGCTGCTATGAGCAATGCTACTGTTCCTGATGAAAGGAAGAAAACCAGTCCTAAGACACAAACAAAATCTGAAATGTCAGAGAATCGTAGCATTGAATCAATGACTGAGATGGCAAACAGATGTCAAATTGAGATAGGGGTTTTGAAAGGAACTCACACAAAGAAGCCATTGAATGAAACATCTGTTTCTGATAACACTCCTACTGAACAAAAAACAGCAAGTAAGGTAGCCCCAAATAGAGCTTCTGTTCAGTGCAATATTGATGAACGCATGGCCCATTTTTCTGTCGGCTTCATTAATGAGTGTGGAGGACAGATCAGATTAGCAACCCTGAGAGAAGAAGCACCCCACAGGGAAAAAGATATAGTGCAAAAGGAAAGGGAAACTCTAAAGGAGAATAAAACTTTGAAGACAGAAGAAGCAGAGGTGAAGGAGGAAGATGAGAAAAGAGAGAAGAGAAAGGCAAAAAGAAAAAAGGAAGAGAATGAGAGAGAAAAGAAGGAAGCTCCCCTGGCTGCCACTAACTCAGAGCAGGAACCCCTAGCTCATTCTGGCATAGCACAACCAAAAGGAAGATTGGTAGCTTCAGTGTCTCAAACTGTCCCTACTGTTGGCAGTGGTAAAAAGAGTGTCTCTAAGTCTGTAACTGCTCCAATAGGTACAAATGTTTGTTCAGATGAAGGAAAGAGGCCTCTCACAATCCTCACAGGCCATCATGAAAGGAAGAAAACTGGTCCTGAGCCAATGTCACAAAATGGTAGCACCAAATCAACAACTAGGACTTCTCAATCCAAGATAGAAGTTATGAAAGTGATTCAAGCAAAGAAGCCATTAAAGGAAACAGCTGTTTCTGGTAGCTCTCCCATCATGCAAAAAGCTGCTAGTAGGGTAGCGTCAAAAAGAAACAAACCTCAGCCTGGTACAAGTGAACAGTTTTCTGTTAGCTTCATCAACAAGTGTGGAGGACAAACCAGATTAGCAGTTCTGAGAGAAGAAGCACCCCACAGGGAAAAGGACATAGTGCAACAGGAAAGAGAAACAGCTATGAATGAGAAGAGGCTAGAGCCAGAGAAAAAAATTACCCTAAAGAAGAAAGAAGTGAGAGAAGCAGCCTTGAGTGAGAAAGAGACAGAAAAAGAAATTGCCACAAAGGAAAAAGTGAAGGAGAGAGCAGCCTTGAGTGACAGAGAGAGGGAAAAGAGAAAGAAGGAAGAAGAAAGTGATGAAATCCAGAAAGAAAGAGAAGCAGCCTTGTGTAAAAAAAAGAGGGTAGAGAGAGAGAAACAAGCTACTCTAAAGGAGAATAAAACTTTGAAGACAGAAGAAGCAGAGGTGAAGGAGGAAGATGAGAAAAGAGAGAAGAGAAAGGCAAAAAGAAAGAAGGAAGAGAATGAGAGAGAAAAGAAGGAAGCTCCCCTGGCTGCCACTAACTCAGAGCAGGAACCCCTAGCTCATTCTGCCATAGCACAACCAAAAGGAAGATCGGTAGCTTCAGTGTCTCAAACTGTCCCTACTGTTGGCAGTGGTAAAAAGAGTGTCTCTAAGTCTGTAACTGCTCCAATAGGTACAAATGTTTGTACAGATGAAGGAAAGAGGCCTCTCACAATCCCCACAGACCATCACGAAAGGAAGAAAACTGGTCCTGAGCCAATGTCACAAAATGGTAGCACCAAATCAACAACTAGGACTTCTCAATCCAAGATAGAAGTTATGAAAGTGACTCAAGCAAAGAAGCCATTAAAGGAAACATCTGTTTCTGATGGCTCTCCCATCATGCAAAAAGCTGCTAGTAGGGTAGATTCAAAAAGAAACAAAGCTCAGCCTGGTACAAGTGAACACATGGCCCAGTTTCTTGCAGACTTCATCAATGAGTGTGGAGGTCAAACCAGACTAGCAACTCTGAGGAGAGTAGCCTTTCCGCAGTACCAAGAGAAGTACTATGGGCAATATACCTTCCTGAGCAAAGGCTTCCTCAGGAAGTATGAATGCTTTCAGATTTCTGAGGACAGTTCAGGTGTTTGTCATGTGAGGGTAGTTGGTGCTAAGAGACAATCTTTGGTGAACACTGAACCAGAAAAGATGGAGCACATGACAAAGAAGTGTTTGTCCTATAAACCAGTTTGTGATATCAAGATGAGGAACATTTCAGAAGATACACGGGCCTTGGATGGTAATTTTCATTCTGTCCCAGGGTCATCTGAGGATATTGTACAGTACCTCTATAGTTACCTTTCTACCCACTTCTTCCCATATGGATGTCCTGTGTCCAGCTTGGATGCACTGTACCAGAATGAGTATAAACCAAAGTTCAGTCATTCACAAGTTGAAATGATCAATGCAGACTTTCTTAAAGAATTCTCTAGTCGCTTTGTCCTAGAAGTTGGGCGCACATTTGTGAAACTGAAAGAGGGTGTGGACCACAATGATACTTCCCCACTCAAAGGATGCCCATATACTCTTCAACATGTGAATGACTACTTCAGGAGGTACTTAGCTCAAGAGGGAGTAGTCTGCACCCAGCAGCTACGAGTTCTATTCAGTGAGTGTTACATGAAGGAGTTCAAGATGCCCCAGAAACCGATAATACAATTCGTCCAAGAAGATTTCTTTAAGCGATCCAGTCACCTCTTTGTAACTTTTGCAGACCTTGTTGTATTTAGGAAGTAGTCCAGATGCAGTGTGTACTTCAGTGCTTTGCCTCCAAATGCATTATTTTAGCCATGCTATAGTGTGTGTGTGTGTTACTTGTTTCATAGCCATAAACCCAACCTGACTTATTATTGGAACAGTACGACATTTTATACCAAAGATTTAAATTTTTCAAACAGCCAAGCTTCCTACTTACAGAACAGAATTGTCATCAACACTCACTCAACCAAGAACAAAACCTAGACTAGCTGCTATTGGATTGAATTCAGACATTTAGCATTCTGCATGCATTTAATAGAGTATTGAACTGAGTTCCTGTTCAGTGTATACTATGAAAAGTCATCACCTAACATTAGTACATACATTTTGTCAACTATAGTTTATCTCTGTAACTTGGGCTATTAGCCTTTGCTATTTCATGTATCCATTGCACAAGTTGCATGCATAAAGTTTTTATAATAAAATAAACGTCATGCAAGCCGTAACACATAACACACCACAATCACATGCACGATCTCCACACAAACATTATAAGTCCAGGGCATCTCATTGATATTATTTCATCCAATTTCTTTGTGTTACAACAGATAGCCACTCCTTTATGTGGGAAATTTTGTATACATTTATACCACATTTTTGCACGTCACCTTTTTTAGTCTTAGAAGCTTTGATGACATCACAGTGACTCCCTTTTCCTGATGTTTGTCTACGTGGAGGGCTGGACTAAGACTCTGGAGAGTAGCCTGCAACACATATGGCATGATATTTTCTGATGGGTGTCTGTGTGAAGTGTATACTGTACTAACCCTGACCACTTATTAGGCAGAAGTAGCAATACTTTCCTGTATAACCTAAAACTGACTTACTGACATCTATATAACGTACCAAGGAGAAGGCAAGGCAATGCCATGCATATACACAGTATAGATAGAGCTAACCGATAACCCTAGTTAATTTTTAACATGCCTATAGAGCTAATAATGACCTAATACCTACCAATGAAGAATGCTCTGGGGATACTAACTTTACTAGTCTTCTTAAGTCAGTAAATCTCATGAGCTGTGCCACATCTTGTGCTCCAAAGTATCATGATCTGGCTTTGGGGCTATACCGTTTATTGGTCACCTTTTGTCACTGCATGCTTTGGTAGAAGAGCGCTCATTGGCTCTTTTAGATGAGTCACTGCTGGAAATTCATGTTTCATTTAATATCTGTTGGCAGTCTCAGCCCTTGATTCAGTCCTACCATTGTCTGATGTTAAGTTTTTGTCTGTGTCTCAGGACCAGGTCCTGCTACCCTACTGACTCTCTTTCTGTTTCTAGTGGTAGCTAACTCTTCCTCAAGTGGGGAGAAAAATGGTGACTCAAATGCAGGTGGACAGCCTGCCTTATCCTACATGTAACAATTAACCAGTAAAGATTGCTGCTTGGCTGACTGATCTTTGTTGACTGCATTAAGCTACAATATGTGTTACATAGTTCAGAGAAGCACTATGCTATACAGACATTGTATGTGTTGTACGTATGTATTACATAATGACCAAGACTACCCGGCATACACCAAATCTGAAGTACAACTTCACTGCACGGTAAGGCCGTGCTGCAAAATTATCTGGGGCGAGTATATTTGTAGGGATACCGTGATGTTTATAGGGAATGTTGCTCAGCGTGCCTACAAACGGGGAGGTCAAATTTCCATGCAATGACACCATACCCGCACCCCGCAGAAATTACGTCATCACGTAACGGTTTGAAAGAAGGGGCGACTGCGAACTTGACTGCCTGCTTGTGTTTCCGTACTGCTGGGGTACTAGGAGTACCTAGTATAAGTGTGTAAGTGTCTCAACAGATTAAAGTAGACGTGCCAACTCGTGATTAGGTCGCTTGGGTAAGCGTGGAGAAGTCACTGATATTGGGGTGTTCCATTTAATAAGGCCATACCAAATTGATTTCATGGTTCACGGATCCGGCGGGTCTACTTTTTCACGGATGCAGCAAAAAATAAAAGTAAATTAACCAATTTGGTGGTGCATGAATACCTAATCAGTCTACGTAGCGCATATGTTCTGTGCTACAGCGCTTTGAACGCGGTAACGCGGTGAAAACACGCAAATTATGGACGTCGATTTCTACCCAGGACTGCCACGTATGCAATAATGCTCATTAAGATTAATAATATTGTCTTTTTTTTGGCCTGCCACCCTGGTCAAAATTTGAGACTGATCTATCCGTGAACCATGAAATCTTGGTGTGGTCTAACCCCCCATGGATGACAACCTTGCACTAGTAATTACACTTAACACGCGGCCTTCTGTTCCCTAGAACAGACAAACTTTGCCTGCCAACTCCCTGGGACAGACATTTGTGACTGCAAGGTAGCAACTACTACCTCATGCAGTTCGTTCATTGGCTTCGTTTGTGAATGAACTATTGAATCTAGCATGCATCTGTGGGTAACAGTACAACTGACATGTTAATGATTTAATTGGAATAGTTGAACCCATAAGGGCCATCACAGTACATGTACATGGCAGATTTTAAGTGACATACTTATACAACTGTGTGATATGATAAATAAATAAATACAGCTACCATGACATGTAGTTTATTAGTGTATGTTAATTATTACTAAATGCATCCAGAACTAGAGTTGGTTGCAACTTTTGGATCAGTAAGAAAAAAGATGTTACTCTCTCACAGAGCAATTGGTTGTCATGTCAAAAGAGTAACTATAAGTTAATGCAATATTATTGTAGCTAAAATTGATGCTCAATACAGGCAACAACTCCATGTGATGAAGGTATGACAATGATGTGCAGTATAAGAAATAGCTAAAATGATTATTAGCCCACCTCTCTTCTTGTATAAGTAATCTAGTTAGCCCTTGGAAATTGTTAACAGATTTTGTCTCCCACCTAGTATAGGTTTGCCTGTAACACAGGTGGGGGTTTATTCTGCCCACATAAAGCAGCCCTTACCGAACAGATCTGTGTGTGACCTTGTGGTCAATCAATCAATTTCCTGTTTTATGACCTCATTGCCGCCTGTACTTCTGAGAGAAACAGCTTATCTGCCACCCTGTACCCTCCCTGAGGGCTACAAGGGAAATTATGGCTCATAATTCCCTCTCCTTGTATTTGTAGATTACAGTACACTACATTATCATACTATAGTATACAGTTTTTAATGTTGAAGTTACTGTAAACACTTACACATGTACGGTTGTGTTTACTGTAAACACTTGCATATGTACTGCTGTGTTTACAACAAGGGACCAATCAGGTGGGATATATCGGGTGGGCCATTGGGATATATAACAGTTATGGCACAGGTGGCCAGGGATTTATAAACAAACCTTGTCCTCGGCTACGCCATCAGACTCGGATTAGATCTTAAACACGTGACCTTTTGAATGCATAGATAAAGCGTTTAAAGTGGAACCCCTCTATATTGGACACCATTGGAAACCACTTATGGAGAGGTGTCCCTAACTCAGGCTCAGGGGCTTCCGGTAGGTGTGGTAGGCGTAATTGCGCTGTTGATCACAATATGGCTGCATTTTCAGAGTACGCTGGGAGGGAAGGCTAAGCAGAAGCTAGTACTATTAGTAACAACGCTACTCTAATGTCAAGTTGTTAACTACAGCAGCGATGGTGGACGATTTTGCTGAAAAGTTCGATGAGTGTCTGCTAAATCGGGGTTGTTGAGTATTGTTTGCGTGTGATTGGGACCATGAAAACTGTCAGTTATGTGGAGCAGCGGGATGTCCGCTATTCAGGGGTATTGAAGTGAATGGAAGAACAGTCTGGACTTTCAGAATTGTCCGTTATGTCGTGGGTGTCCACTGTTGAGGGGTGTCTGTTAAGCGGGGTTCCACTGTATATGGCACACTCAAGATTAGCAGTCAATCTGAAATTAGCCAGCGACATTATTTGGTTATCATATGAAGCTTTCTCATAGTTTTATGAAAAAATGGTCGTTTCCAGTATTCTATTGTAAGGGTGTACCACAAGGATCAGGTGTTGCAACAAATATACACCAGTTAGGATATGTGCCAATCTCCACATGTAACTATGAATACTGAAGTTGCATGGCTTCTCAAAAAGAGAGATAGGCATATTGTCAAGAGATTTGATAGTAAATGTAATACACCCACCTCTTACACAAATATAGACTGTCCACATACAGTGACTCCAATAGATAGCTTATCATACTCTTCATCAGGTATCTCACCTTCACGCAGCAGAGTTAATGCAGACCTTGTTGTAGATATGTGCTATTAATAATACACTATATACGTATATAATAGTAAAAAACAACGTTGTGGTTTTATCTGGTTACTACACTTGTGTAATTGTCCATATAGTGCTTGCAAAACAGGCTCGTAAAGTTTACCCAAGTATCACTATTCCCACTGCATGAATTTATTTCTAGCACTGCATTCATAGAGAAAGTTTGCATAGTAAGGATATTCACGCAATTGTAGTAACCGAATACATAACAACCTTGTTTTTACAGTGATATATATATATATAGCCTCATTCCCAGGCCCCACCCAGCTTTCCGTTGCTTGCAGTACCAGTTCGTGCGTAGGGAGAGCATGTGAACAAGGCTAATATATATACCATATAGTGCTAAATTTTTGAGGGCGGTTTTTGAAGATCTCGTTGAAATAATTTCATGAATTTACTGTCTAAACCATGTGCACACCGCACACGTAATGTAGTATGACTAAATATTCTTCTTGACTAGGTGAAGTTGAAGAGTCGGGTCGAGCCAGGGTAGAGTGCGGTAGAGTGAGGTAGAATCGGGTCGAGCCAGAGTGCGGTAGAGTGAGGTAGAGTCGGGTCGAGCCAGGGTAGATTGTGGTAGAGTGAGGTAGAGTCGGGTCGAGGGAACAAACTGACATAACCTATCTCCCTAAAACAGACAAATCATTATACTTCAATCTCTCAGGACAGACAAACTTAAGGCGTCTATATCCCTATAGCAAACAAATCATTGCATTTCTACCCCCCAGGACAGACAAACTTAAGGGGTCTATACCCCTATGACAGACAAATCATCAGTAGCATATAGTGAGGGTTGGTGGTTGTCCGGCTGTTGTGGCTCAGTGGCAGAGCACTGGCGGCTCAAGCCAGAGGTGTCCTGTGTTCGACTCCCGGTGAGTGCCAGCCTTTCTCTTTCCTCTATTTTCGCCCCATAACATTATTTTCCAGCATGAGGCAAGATGCTCTGAGCATTTAGAGTGAGAAAAACCACTCACCATGGGTTCTCTCCTGATGGAGAGAAATTTCCAGTCAACCCCTAACTGAGTTAGTACCACCTGTGCAGTGCCTATAGAGGATTGGTGCTTTTCCAGCTGTTGTGGTTCAGTGGCAGAGCACTGGCGCTGAAGCAAGAGATGTCATGGGTTCGACTCCCGCAGGACAGACAAACTTAGGGTGTCTCGCAAGGTGGAGAAATGCTCCCGACACTTGCGGTAGGCTGGTGAGCTTCAGCAGTGAGAGGCGAGGAAGCGGGGTGCTCCCGCAAAGTAGCTGGGCATGTCCATCATCACTGCGGGCTGTCCACATTCCATGGTAGAAGCTTTTAACTGTAGACAGCTAGTGGCTTAAATGAACTTTAATCTCTTACTAAATGGAATAGCCCATTAATTTATACAGTGCTATATAACATTAAATATCATAGTAATGAATTAAAGATAGATATAATTACATACAAATACAGCTTGCTGATATCAGCATTTTTCCTGCTTTGTTTTAGTATGCTATAAGCATGAGTTCACAGCCACAGATGTGATAATACATTCCACTGTTAAAGTATATGCAGGAGATGCTAGTGATGCTGCACTGTAATGGTCACTACAAACTTGCCCACACAGATGTTATTGTTGAGTGCCTTACCATGAGACTGTAGGCTTGCTACATAATAGGATTGTCCTGACATAGAAATTGCCAGCATAATAGAGGCTGTGCATGCATTTGACATCATCGGTATGCTATTTTTGCATATTTCCCTATACTTCCACGTATGTGCCACCATTTTGAGAGACAAGTGAATAGATGAGTATTTCATAATATTACTTATAACCCCATCTTCACCTCTCACAACGCAGTCCAGTAATTTTACCAACTCCAGCTTCTCATGTTAGTGACCCACACTACTGCATGCGGTAGCCTTGAAATACAACAGTTCTGTAAGCCCACAAGCTTTTGCTAATTGTCTTAAATATCTATTCCATCTATAGAGGCAGCAGACATTCAACAGTCATGGGGGTCAAGGGCCTGCTTTCCTACATCACCGATGATGATAATAATGTTCTTCAAACAGTTGAACTGTCACAGCTAGCCACAAAGATATACTATGAGACAAAAAAGACAGCTAAGCTGCTGTGTGATTTTATGAACTTGGTTGCCAATTTTCTGTATCCACCAGTTACAAAACTAACTAGTTGTGGTGATTACCCATGGTATGCTCAAGTGACGGGGGCAGACTTTCATCTGATAGCTGAGAGAGCTTGTAACTTTGTTGCTGCATTAAAACATTTAGGTGTTGAGCCTGTGTTCTTTATTGATGGTGCCAGGGGTACTGACCAAAGCTTTGAAGGTAAAATTCATGTGCTGAAGGATCGCGAGGCACGAAAGCTCCAGGATATTTTCAGACTGCAACAAGTTTGTGAGCATACTGTTGACAAAGGGAATTCTATGTATATCCCATGTAATGCAATTCGACAAATCGAAAAGTCTCTCAAGAAAGCTGGAGCTGAGATAGTCTATTGCAATGGAGAAGCTGACCCAGAAATTATTCACTATGCTCAGAGCCATGATGAAGTATGTGGAATACTATCAAATGATTCAGACTTCGCCATCACTAATGGATGTGTGATGTTCCCCATTGACACATTTGATGTCAATAATAGCCTTGGCCTTTTGAAGGATGTTCTAGTAGATGATAAGCCTGGTGAAATAGTGTGTCAGGTGATTTATCCGACTATTTTAGCTGACAGTTTAAGTATCAGGAAAAACCAGCTTCCTGATCTTGCAGTTCTCTGTGGAACTGACTATACCCGCCACCTCATCCCGCAGTTGTCTGTACTGACTAGGTTGGGGGTAAAGGGAGGAGGGGTAGAAAGCATAGCTGAATGGCTAAAGGACAAAGAAATGCCTCTGCTCCAGTACCAGCCCATGAGAGAACTGTGTAATGACCATCCTGAGTTGAGAGTAGCAGTAGAACAGTCCTATAACAACTATACCCTAGAGCCTCCTCAGGGCATTGATAATCCTCAACCTGCTCTGAGCTTTGCTTCTCAACGGTATCACATCATAGAGAAAGAAGCTCGTTCTGGAGAAAACAACATGCTTCTACCTGTAGCCAAGAAAGGTGTTCTATGGCGCATCATGATCGTAGAGAATCTAACTCTTGGTCAGCCATGTCTCTCCAGTTTACTCCTTCCCCTGTGCAAGGTTATGTATGCTCTCTTGGGAGTACAGAAAGTTCGAGAGTATGGACGCTCACAGATGGAAGCTTATGATGAAGTGGTTGTACCTGTTTGTGCAAAGCCTGAGGACATAGATCTTGGCATTCAGTGCTTCCACTCCCTCAGAAAACTGGAAGAAAGTGGAAAGTTGGTAGGGATGTATAGGCTAATGAACACATCATTGCACATGGAGAGCATTAGTGACATTAAAAAAGTAGTAAATGGAGTGGTGCGTGGGTCGCAGAAACTTCCTAATCTTCCTAGGCTTGTTCAGTCAGCTATGCTGTGTTGTTGCTTGAAGTTCATTGCTTGCCTCAATAAGGTTTCACAGCCTCCACTGGGCCTCACAGACAATGAACTTGATGCTATTCTAGTAACTTGCCTAACCTGTGCTACAGATGGTCAAATCATGCCACACATTGTCAATGTGATGCCTTCCATGAGAACGTTCACTGTCAGTGAGTGGTTTGCACTTATTTTGATGCATTGCTACAGAGTGGCTTCCTTAGTAGGTGTTGTATCATGTCCTGAGCCCAAACAGATGTTTTATCAAATGGCCTTTGTGCCATATCACTTGGCTTTGGAGTGGCATGCTAACCTTACTACTGAGAAATCTTCGGAAATTGAATATGTTCGAAATGCCATGAATACGGCCCTAACTTTGCCAAGCGTTGAAACACTTCGTGTGTATATTTTCAACCCCGATGAGCTTCAGCCTCTATCATTGTTAGTGACACTCTTCAGGAATGCATTGGATGAAGTTATGGAGAATGCACAGAAACTGTTCCCCTGTGTGATGACAATGAACAATGATCATCTAATCAAAGAAGAGTCCTGCAGTGAACCTGGGACAGGTTCTGTGAGTAGTGCTTTACAGTCAGAATGTGAACCAAATAAATCTGTTCAGCAATATCATCCTACCCAGTCAATAGGTGGTACTGAACATACACACTCCATTCAGCCTCCTGCTGATTCCAAACCAAGTCATCAAGATGCACAGTTTCAGTCACTTAAAGAAGCCATTGATAGAGCTATGGCATCTCGCTCACACCAATCTTCGTCCTCTCCTCTGAAAGCAAAACTAAAGTCCCTATCAAGAATGAGCCTCTCAGCAAGGCAGAGGGCTCTAAAAGAGTGCATCTGGGGCAAAAAAGAACTCCCAGTCATGGAGCACAGACAAATGATACTGAACCTGATATCTAACCATCAAGTAGTGTGTATTGAGGGAGAGACAGGGTGTGGAAAGTCTTCCCAAGTCCCTCAGTTCATCCTTGAGGCCTCTGAACAATGTAAGATTCTTGCTAGCCAGCCAAATCTTCTGGCAGCAAAAAAAACTTGCCCAACGTGTTTCAAAGGAGAGAGGAGAACAACTGGGCAAGACAGTTGGGTACTGTGATGAGCTGGATGGCATAGAACAGAAGTTGACATTTGGGACCACAGGATACATGCTCAAGGTGGGAGGAGTCAGTGAGTATTGTACTTGTGTGTCAATAAAGTCTAGGACTTATGCCGATCACCCAATACTGGGGAAATTCTGTAAGCTTCAAAAATTATTATACTGTTACTTTTAACAAAAAAGGAGTTGCATGTATCATGGAACCTACATCTGTATTTTACTTGTTAATACATCGTTATGTACTTTTGATATTGGCTTTTAGAGATATTTTTGTCAAATTTTATGTTGTATAGTATGCTTGCTGTATTATAGTATGTATGTGTTAATAATATTCCTTTTCCTCATGCACAGGCCCTATTGAAAAGCCAAACAGAGTGCAGCTACACTCACATCATCTTGGACGAGATCCATGAGAGATCCACTGAAATTGACTATGCCCTCTTCATAACTCGCAATCTAGCTGTCGCTTTCCCAGACCTGAAAATAATTCTAGTATCAGCCACCTTACAAGGAAATCTCTTTATTGAATACTTCAGGAAAGAGTTGGGTCATGACAAAGTAGCTGACCCCTATTTCGTTGGCATTAAACGATTCCCTGTGAAAGTGATTTTTATTGACCAGTTGGATCAGCTTGTGTCAACAAGAGAAAACGAGGAACAGCGTGCTGCTATGACCCAGCTACAGTTACTGGCCAGAAAACTGGAAAACAATGCAGCCCAACTACTGCCATATGCTCCTGAGGTCACACCCTTCACAGAAGAAGTTTGTATGAACCTAATCATTTCCCAGCCCAGTCCTGGTGACACCATTCTTATTTTTCACAGTGGATTTGGTGATATAAATGAATTTTGTAACAATCTCCATAATATGTTGCGGAGGTTGGGAGTGCGACGTAGGTATCGTTTGTTCATCTTTCACTCTCAGGTGCAGAGTGAGGACCAAGATGAAGCTTTTCAGGAACCTTTGGAAGGGACAGCAAATATTATTGTTGCTAACCGTGGGTCGGAAAGTTCTCTGACTATTCCAAACCTGCGACTAGTGATCAACTTTGGGATAAACAAGGAGATGATGTACAACTCAGCTAAGCGTATCTCAGAGCTGAGCCGGCAGTGGTGTTCTCGTGCTTCTTGTGTCCAGCGTGAAGGACGTGTTGGTCGAGTGTGTGAGGGGACTGCTGTCCATCTGTTTACCAAGGAATTCTATGAAACTCTCCCTGACTTTGGCCCTCCTGAAATCATTAGAATTCCTCTTTCTAAAACATTCTTAAGAGCAAAGGAGATTGGCCCACAACTGGGCATACCCCTTCCCTCTTGTCTACTTTCAATGGTCATTGAGCCACCTTCCTTTGTCCAGTTTTCCACTGCCCTCCACGACCTTGCAGAGTATGGTGCCATATCTCATACCCCTCAGCAAAAGATATCCGAAAAAGCTGATGTTACCCTGTTGGGTAAGTTTAGTCTATCTCTCCCATTGGACCTCAACCTTTGTCGGCTTGTTCTTCTTGGTATCTTGTTTGGCTGTCCCCTAGATGGGATTGTAATAGCAGCTGCCACTGCCATGTACCAAGATGTGTTTTCAATGCCCATGAAGGTTATCATGAATGACCTTCACCAGTTTTGTCACTCTCTCACCACAAGCACATTCTCAAGAATGAGGTATGACGATGGTTGCTATAGTAACCCCATAATGATACGGAATATGTTCATTGATTGGCTGAAGTATATGAATGAAAATCCACATGCTAGTCGCAGAGATCAAGCTAGGAAGTTTAGTTCAAAGAATGCTGTAAAGTCTGCACGTCTACTCCATTTTGAGGAGTTTGTTGGAGATATTGCTCGATGTGTAGCCAACTGTATCCCTTGTGACACTGCACTTTACTCTGAACTACAAACACTATCTCACACCAGTACAGAGAGGAAGGGGTTCCCAGTATTTTGTGACATCTTTATGTATGGTAAACCATCACCACCATCACAACCTGCAAAGTATATTTCACCTCATCTAAGGAATCTCAAGTCTCAGACACAGAATACAAAGTTGCTACACTTTTGCAACAACATTGTCATTTTGAAAGCTCTAATAGCAGCTGCTGCACCTGATGACATACTATGCGGTGAAAGAGCATGTGAGTCCTCCCATCCTAATTACAGAACATTCGCCCAGAAGTGTGTTAAAGTGATTGAAAGTGAAGGCTTTTCATTGAGTCGCACTCTGTGCATGGACTTGTCAAGAGTGGAGGAACTGAATATACTGGCAGAGCATATTCAGGAGACAGATGTGGCTGCATTTGAGAAGCTCTTCAGAAACCTTCCTAGAGGGTTTCGGTTGAGTGTTGAGAGTAAGGTGGTCAAAGATGTAGCTGTGCTTCACTTTCAACCTAACACCAATGACCCATTCTTTGCACTAACTAAGATTGCAAAGTCATTTTCTACAAAAAAATGGAATTCCTCCACTGCAGAAATTTCTCAAGTAACTCCTGAAGTGGATTTTTTCTGGCGATTTGGTGAACAAAATATTTTGTGGGAAATTGACCAAGTTGATGCTGTTTTCCCAGCCCCCTCTCACCCATGTGCTCTAATGTGGTACAGGTTTGATGAATCAAAGAGTCAAGTTGACACAGTGGTACTGAACTTCCGTAATCCAACAGGTTTTGTTTGTCAGTATGATAAACCAGCTCAGCCATACTTTGCTGTAGCTACTGGGGCCTTTATTTCATCAGGAGGTAGCATTCTTGCTCCACGACTCACAGTTCTACCTCGTATGCCCACAAGTTTGATGATGATGTTAGCCTTCCAACTTCCAACATCAACTATTGAATTTTTAATCAACATGAAGAACAGAACAATAAAAGCAATAAAATTCAACTCGGTTGATTTACCATGTACAGATATTGAAAATTATATCTCAAGTGATAAAATTAATGCAATCAACCAAATACGAACTACTGTTTCCAAAGCAATGGCCTTACCACTGAACAATGGATGCATTCCCCTCTACAACCCAGCAATCACCAAGATACCTGAACTTCTTCGAGGTTTGTTGAGTCCTCACTACCCAAATTTATCACAGCCCAAGGCAGCCAGCTCACAGACACTGTCAATGGAAGGCACACCAGAAAAGCTTGTTTGGGAAAGAGTTACACCAGGAAAAAGCACAGAAGGTCAGAGTAACCCAGTATTTTCCTATTATCCAGAATTTAAATGCTCACTGGTAGATACCAAGCCTTATGCTGTGAAGGTGAAGGAAGTCCATTATTACCAGGAACCATCTCTATCTAGTTTGTCCATTGAGTACACACAAAGTGTTTCTGCTAAGCTACTTGCTGAATCAAGGAGGATCCAAAAGCAAGGAACAGAAGACGCACTGGATGACTTGCCTTCTGTTCCTGAATTTTTAGAAGAAACGTTGGTTGCTTCCAGCAATGGAAAAGAGAGAGAGAACAGTTTGGCTGAAAACACTAAGAGGAGATGTGCAGCCAGTGTTGGTATTAGTGAGGACAAACAGTGGACAGCAGGCACTGCTGAAGCAACCATGGAACACAAAACTTCACAGCACAGCAAGAAACAAAAAGAGGATAAGTTGGAGGAAGTGACACCAAGATTTAAGGCTGAGAAAATGACATCACAGCACACTATGCTAGGTTTTGAGCAGTACTCAATGTCTACCATTACTGAGCAATATTTCTTGAAGCTAGTGCAAGAGGTGATTAGGCATTTGCAGAGAAATAACAAAATGGAATTTCTGAGTGAACTGAAGGTGCAAAGAAGGATTAAACACCTCTGCACTTCTACTGGTATTAAGTTGGATGTGACATTCTTCTGTAAATGGCCAGAGTTATTCAAAGTTCAGGAGGTGGAGGAGGGCGAGGAAGGCAGTGATGCAGCAGTGACTGGGAAAGAGTATTTGATAATTCTTGACCCAAGCAAGTGGGAGGATGTTGTGGAGGATGAAGGCCCTGTGCTGCCCACTTCTGTGCAGCTACTTCAGGCGGCAAGTAATCTGGCTGCAAGAGAAAAGGAGAAAACACAGATAGGGAAAGCAGAAGAAGAGACAGAAGCTACCCAAAGGGAGGAAGGAAAGTTGCACAAAGAGAAAGAAGCAAACGTGATTGGGAAAGAGAAAGTGCAGGAGAGAGAAGCAACCTTGGGTGACAAAGAGTGGGTAGAGGGAACGAAAGGTACAATCCAAAAGGAGAAAAAGAAAGTGGAAAAAGGAGACTCGAGGGAGGAAGATGAAAGAAGGGAAAAGAAAAAGAGAAAAAGAGAGAGGCAGAAAGAGAAAAAGAGGGTGGAGAAGGAATATAAGAGACACCCTGAAGAAGGCAATCCTTCTATTCCAGATGAATGGGAGAGAACAGGTCCTGATGAACAGACAAAAACTGAAATGTCAGAAAAAGGTAGCACTGAATCAATAACTGCGAGTGGCAACAGATGTCAACCTGAGATGCAGCATTTCAAAGTGAGTCATACAAAAGCTGTAACAGTTGTTTCTGATAGCTCTTCCTCCAAGCAGAATACAGCTAGTAAGGCAACCTTAAAGAAAATCCCAGCTCAACCTGGTACAGGTGAACCCATTTTTGACGACAGTTCAGGTGTTGGTCGTGTGAGGGTTGTTGGTGGAAAGAGACCATCATTGGCAAGGACTGAAACAGAGAAGATGGAGCTGAAGGCCGAGCAACAAACCAAGAGCTTGTCCTCCAAGATAGGTCATGATATCAAGGAACATAAGCTAAAATAGTTTTGTTTAGGAATGACACACTTCTAGATTTAGATACTTTACTCAGTGCATTCTTGTTTCGTAGTATTTTTAGGCGTAAGTACTATAAGTTTAGTAATATTTGTTATTAGCCATGTAGTGGCATATTAGGCAGCCTTGTCACCAAGTTATATAGTGTGCATGTATTGTACATAATACATTTTTCCTTGTATGCATGCATACCGTTATGTTCTAGCTAGCTTATAGGTTTGCTTTAGTTTCTCTTTGCTGTGATATGTCAAAAGGTGCTGTATGGCAAGTTGGCAACAAAACACCCCCTGTAACCAATGACTTTGGAAGACTGTTACACAGTAGTGACTCTCTCTAAAGCATGCAGGAAAGGGTGGGGTGCGAAACTTGATTTCATTCATCCTCGGCTATGACGAGGAATTGTTAGATTAGATGTCAGAATGAAGCAAGCTTTTTATATGTAAATGCTACTTATTTCTAAAGCGATGAATATGAAAACAAACAAGTTGTTGCACAAGTGCACCACTGCAAATAACCTGGGTACGAGGCTACACTGCAAACTAGTACACAGATTGTACCTATGCAGGATCACGACTCACGATGATGCATAGTTTTGTCTAGACCGTTTCCTGCTGAATATTGTTATAGCTTAGGTGCGTAGTGAATTTCTCTCAGTAAATAAACTTTACTGGTCCCTCCCTTCAGACTGAAGTGCAAAGGTTACTTATGTTGTGATTCTAAACGCGCTGGCTGAAAGTACGAAGTGAGTTAAAAGAACAGTCAAACATTTTGTATCTCAACAAACATTAAAAAAAAAAACATGGCCATAGAGCTACAACAAGAAGTAAACATACATGTATTACCATTCATGTTGTTATTGTTCTGGGTGTTTTGCATAATATGTGTAGAGCTATAGGTGGTTCAGTTCATCATTGTACATTTACATACAGCCTTGTTCCTAGGCCAACTATCAAGCAAGACTGAATGCAGTGTGTTGTGTAGGCTGACCTATAATGTGTTGTCACAATAGTTTTATCTCCAAGTTTATTGTTAATGTAGATGTGTATGTCTTAATGATACATGTGAATACGTTAGCAGACTAAATGCTGTTGCTGTGTCCACAGTCTCTGTCCACTGAGTATCCTTGTGCTAGATGGCTATAAGTTATACAACAAACTACACACTTTGTGTCATGCACGCACAGGACCATAATCCTTCAGGCCTTTCCCCACTTTTGTATGACATGTGAAATATAAGCTGTAATGTTAATGATGTTTATGTGCATTATGTGGTAATTATTAATTAGTTAATGATATCACAATCACACTAATTTAGTGGAACGGTATATATATATCAAAGGATGGTAGCCATCACTCTAATCCACCAAGTACAAGCTGCCTCTGTAATCAATCAGTCTACTTTACGAATAATGAATGTAACATCCTGCATTGCCTTTGACTTATTATTTTGGGGTCCCAGTTACTTCAGCTAGCAGGTTATGAGGTTTTAACCTGTACCTGACTGCCTGTATCATTGGCTCAGCTTTGTACTCCTTTACTACTGTAGCTTGCTTGAAACTTATTTCATACTATTGATGGGCATTCAGAGTGAAACAATATTAGCTACACTAATGCAGGCATGTGTAAGGGGCAACACTCTAAATGAATGAGATATGTATTTAAACTTGTAAATTCTGGGACAAGAGCATATTTAACGCAAACTATAACTGAAGTTGAGTCAACCTGTATACTCAATAGGGGATACCATTTGTAACATCAGAGTTTCTTTTGTGTGTTTTGCAGAAGACTGAAGACAAGAAGAAAAATGCAAAGCAAGGCATTGAAACTACTGGTTGCCACTGCAATTTTATTCAACACTTACTGCAATGGAACAACAATTTCCCTTGAAGCTGAAGCAGGCAACTACACAGGTGACACAGTCACACGTAGTGCTGCATCAAATCAGCACACAGTTCGGTTGAGGCAGGGCCAGTTTATAGTTAATACTTTTACTACCTCAGGTAATTGTTCCATAAGATTTACTGACATTGTTTACACAAATGATGGGGGGTCTGACATTGTTGCTGTCAGTTTGGATGGTAGACTTGTTGGAAGGTTTAGAACTCTTTCCAGAACAGGAGGTGGTAATCTTTGGAATGTTCCACAAAGTTCAGGAAGAATTGGTGATGCAATTGAGCTTGGACCTGGTCTGCACCAAACACGTATCGAAGCTATTACAACAGACAGATATGAAGTTGAGATTGATAGAGTCATTCTTATTGCAGATTGCATTGTCAGTTCATCGATGTGTTACAGTCTGAACAGTCTTCCTCGTGTTACAGAGTCTTGCAGTGACAACAACACGACAGGAAACGCACAGCAAAAGAGCACACAAACTGCATGTGCTGAAGAAGATAATATACACATACCTCTGTACTACAGTGACATTCATGAGTACACAATAGTAGCAACTCTGCCCCAGTATGCTGCCAGTACAGTTACTAACAATCGTGACCCTGACTTTACAAATTGTGAACAAAGCTCTCGATCGATTTGGGCAATAGGCACTCCAGACCAAAGTAGCAATGAGTTCAGCAGTTCATGCATCTCTCAGCAAAACTTTACCGTTGGAGATCCACCTCTGACTCTATGTGGACAGATTAACAAGCATGATATCCAGCAACAAACCATAGTGTTTTCTGCAAGAGGACGCTCTAGTGGTTTGGTTGATGCATCAATTGGTTCACTTTTTACTGTCACCTTTACAACAAGTACAGGTACTCTGGTAGTAGAAGCAAGATGTTATGGAAGAGAACAGCGATGGATTTCCCTAGGAATTGCAACTTTCTCTTCTGGGCAACTCACTCACACATGGCACATTCCTGATCTAACGTGGGCTGAAGGATTAAACAACAACTTCATACAACTGGTCACTACAGCTGGGAGCACTGTAAATGCTAGAGCATATTACGACTATCTCAAGCTTGAAAGACGGCAGGAAAGAGGGGAAACAGTGACCAGAATCTTCAGTGGTTTGTACACAGTGATCGAAGTTGTTGAAATTGACTTTTGGTGGCTCTACCCAGATGCCATGACAGTCTATCAAGCAGACACTGGGCAACAGTGGTCCAATGTCAGCTACTTTCGTATATCTCAGAAAATTCCTGGAACATCTTACTACCCCCAAGTGTTTGTCCTGTACCAAGATGGTAATAGTCGAATTCTTACCTTCCCCCCTCCAAGCTTAGAGTCTAGTTGGATTCCCTTTGGGTCTTCAGTAATTATTGGTCCAAGTGACCCAAACGCAGTTCGTCCTTATGCTGCCATTTCTAGGGTTGATATAAATGTAGCTGAACTCAAGATGACTGTACACTATCAAAATGGCGGTCAAGCAGTTATAATGTTGATGGCAAATCGATCTTCTACAGTTCTCAAAGTTACCAACATAACCTATGCTGGTAATGCTTCTCTCCCTTTTGCAACACTGCGCTCCATGTGGGTGACAGACGGGAACTCTGACGCTGATCGTATTGCTACTGAAAGTGGTGTATGGAACATTCAACATGGGTGGAACAAAATATCAGGGACAAATATTTTGTTCTTCCGAGAATGTGTATCACAGCACAACACTCTCAGTCCTGATATTCGAGTTGTGATAAACTGCACCATTGTTGAATCTTCTGCTGTTCCAAATTCTACTCCAACTCCCACCCACATAACTGCTACTGCTGCTCCCCACTCTACTCCAACTCACACTTCTACAAATATTTCGGCTGTTTCAAATGTCCCTCCAACTCACGCCCCTATAAATATTTCTGCTTTTTCAAGCTCTTCTCCCATCTCTATGTCTACTTTTCCTTCCACCACAATGGTGGAATCAAAGGCTTCAACGTCACTAATTTCACTGCAATGGCTAGTTGTTTCAGCCTTGCTGATTCTCTATGCAATCTGACTACAAATATTACGGAATTATAAAGTATGCTAGAAGTTAGCCTATTGTTCCTTACTCACATGTATCAATAGTTCGATTTTTTGTATGGTAAATGGTGTTCGAAGAGCTTCTACTACTGGACCATAGGTTACATCAACAATGTAACCGTAATGTTTCTGTTATGTAGTTTCACTGTCTGGATATAAAGCTCAAATAATTCATAGTATCCCATCCTGGGTTACTGTGCACTTCAGTAGTTTGTAAAGGTACTGTAAACAATTACATGATGTAGCACAGAGAGAGAGCAAACTGATAAGGGCTTAATCGGGAGCTATTGCATTCTGCAGAGCATTAACCATTGCGTAGATCAAGCAAATGACACTTGATTTGTGGCTACAGGACCCGATACATGTGAAGAAAGTCAAATGAGATCAGCACTTTCAGTGTCTCAATTTGTCCCTGCCAATGGTCAGCCTCAGACTGCTACAAAAGGTACAACATTTCTTGAAGATAAAGGAAATGGGTCTCTGACAGCTGCCATGAGAAATGCTACTGTTCCTGATGAAAGGAAGAAAACTGAGACACAGATAAAATCTGAAATGTCAGAGAATGGTAGCATTGAATCAATGACTGAGATGGTAAAGAGATGTCAAGAAGTTTTGAAAGGAACTCACACAAAGAAGCCATTGAATGAAACATCTGTTTCTGATATCACTCCTACTGAACAGAAAGCAGCAAGTAAGGTAGCCCCAAATAGAACTTCTGTTCAGTGCAATATGGATGAACACATGGCCCAATTTTCTGTTGGCTGCATGAATGAGTGTAGAGGACAGATCAGATTAGCAACCCTGTGAGAAGAAGCACCCCTCAGGGAAAAAGATATAGTGCAAAAGGAAAGAGAAACTCTGAAACTACTGATCTTCCTTTTGGTTGTGCTATGTCAGAATGAGCTGGCGGTTCCTGCTCTGAGTTAGAGGCAGCCAGGGGAGCTTCCTTCTTTCCTTTTGCCTTTCTCCTCTCTCTTCTCTCAGCTTCCTCCTTCACCTCTGCTCCTTCTGTCTTCAAAGTTTTATTCTTCTTTAGTGTCTCAAACTGTCCCTACCATTGGCAATGGTAAAAAGACTGTCTCTATAAGTCTCTAACTGCTTCAATAGGTACAAATCTTTGTACAGATGAAGAAAAGAGGTCCCTCACAGTCCCCACAGGCCATCACGAAAGGAAGAAAACTGGTGCTGAGACAATGTCAGAAAATGGTAGCACCAAATCAACAACTAGGACTTCTCAATCCAAGATAGAAGTTATGAAAGTGACTCAAGCAAAGAAGCCATTAAAGGAAACAACTGTTTCTGATGGCTCTCCCATCATGCAAAAAGCTGCTAGTAGGGTAGCCTCAAAAAGAAACAAACCTCAGGCTGGTACAAGTGAACACATGGCCCAGTTTCTTGTAGACTTCATCAATGAGTGTGGAGGACAAACCAGACTAGCAACTCTGAGGAGAGTAGCCTTACCACGGTACCAAGAGAAGTACCATTGGCATTACACCCACCTGAGCAGGGGGACTGTTTTGAGATTGCTCAGGACAGTTCAGGGGTTTCTCATGTGAGGGTAGTTGGCGCTAAGAGACAGTCATTGCCAAGCACTGGACGAAAAGATGGAGCACATGACAAAGAACATGACAAAGAAGTATTTGTCCTATAAACCAGTTTGTTATATCAAGATGAGGAACATTTCAGAAGATACAAGAGCCTTGGAGGGTAATTTTCATTCTGTCCCAGGGTCATCTGAGCATATTGTACAGTACCTCTATAGTTACCTTTCTACCCACTTCTTCCCATATGGATGTCCTGTGTCCAGCTTGGATGCACTGTACCAGAATGAGTACAAACCAAAGTTCAGTCGCTCACAAGTTGAAATGATCAATGTACGCTTTCTTAAAGAATTCTCCAATCACTTTGTCCTACACGTTGGATGCACATTTGTGAAGCTGAAAGAAGGTGTGGACCACAGTGATACATCTCAGCTCAAAGGAAGCCCATATACTCTTCAACATGTGAATGACTACTTCAGAAGGTACTTGGCTCAAGAGGGAGTAGTCTGCACCCAACAGCTACGAGTTCTATTCAGTGAGTGTTACACAAAGGAGTTCAAGATGCCCCAGAAACCAATAATACATTTCATCCAAGAAGATTTCTTTAAGGGAAGTCACTCGGCGGAGGTTAATGAAAACATAAACCTGGGTTACAGTCAGGACCAGTGTACTGCTAGTTTCAGGGTTAGGGTTTGGTTTAGGGCAATCTTGCTTTGCCTAATTTTAAAAAAGGGTTTTTGTAGCTTATTAATATATTCATGACCCAAAATTGCCACTCGATGGACGCATCTACATGCTCACTGTAGGTAGCGTCCTAACCACCAATGTATCTCAAATCAGTCCGTGCCAGCTTTTGTTCAGAGCTACTCTCAAAGTCAGGCTAGACTCAGGTTTGTCACTACTCTTGGAATGGACAACTTTGACTGCACCAAAATGAATGCACATTTCAAAAAAATTCACAGCTTGTCTACGGGAGGGGCTCATTCACGAGTTCAAGCAAGCATTACTAGCCGCTATGTCGCTAAACAACTCACGGTTCTGTTCCCCACACAACTCTTCTGCAGCTTTCTTGTCTACTGCAGCGTAGTACCAACGATATATTGCGCATTCTAGTTAAAGCCCAGCCCAGCACTCAAAGCCCCTACTAGGCGTGGCATACGATTGCAAGACCTGGGCCTGCCCAATGTCAAAGTACAGTCTTGGCCACTGTGGCTTATTGGATGGCAATGCCGACAGGAACTTTGTGGGGAAAATCCACAATTTTACGGACAGCCCCACGGTGAACGGTTGAAGACTCCCAAAACTGACTGTGCACTAAAAGTTTACAAAGACAAAGAATTCTATCAGCTTGGATTCCAGGTTTGTCGACTTTGAAAGTAACAGGGTTCTCTGCCACCTTAAGCGATCCAGTCACCTCTTTGTGACTTTTGCAGACATTGTATTTAGGAAGTAGTCCAGATGTAGTGTGTACTCCAGTGCTTTGCCATTATTTTAGCCATGCTATAGTGTGTGTATCACTTGTTTCATAGCCATAAACCCAACCTGACATTATTGCAACAGTATGACAGTTTAGGCCATTATAAATTACATAGTTGTTTCCCGTCCTGTCCGCGGCTTCAAAAGCATGCGGGCAGGCGGCTCATTTTCATTAATCCATTAAGGATGTGACGTCATCAAACGAGACCACAATGCGAGTCGTTCATCTTCCAGGCAGTGCACAGTCCATGGAAGTAGCGTCTTCGAGCAGGTTGTGTCAAAAATAGACGTGTTAAAGAGGACAGCCATTCGAACAATAGGGATTCAGGGCGACTTTAGCACTAAACAAGCTTGAGTCCACCTTGACACAAAAGATGGCCAGCTGGCAGCGTGGTACTGAATCACAGTACGCATGCGCATTAGGTATGACGTAATAGAAATATTGTGTTTAATGGAATAATGGGGCGGTGGACGGGAAACAGCAATGCAATTTACAGTGGCCTTATACCAAGCATTTAAATTTTTCAAACAGCCAAACTTCATACTTACAGAACAGAATTGTCACCAACACTCACTCAACCAAGAACAAAACCTAGACTAGCTGCTATTGGATTGTGTCCAGACATTTAGCATTGTACATGCATTTAGTAGAGTATTGAATTGAGTTCCTGTTTAGTCATCACCTAATACATTTAAGAAACATTTTGTTAACTATAATTTATCTCTATAACTTGGGTACATTATACTATTTGCCTTTGCTTTTTGATGTATATCCATTGCACAAGATACTTTTATACCATATTTCTGCACATCTCACTTTTTTAGTCTTAGAATGTTTGATGACATCACAGTGACTTCCTTTATTACTTTTCTTTCACTACTTTTCTTTACCATTATACCAACACTGTGTACAGAAGAGTCTAACAACATCATAATTATGTTGATGATTTTTACACACAGATCAGATCACAGTGTTAATACATGCATACTCTTGATCCCTCAAAGTCCCTACTTCCAGTCTTCCAGAGTATTAAAATCAACAAAACAAAGAAAGTGCAAGAGGTAGCCATCACCAACTAGCAGGGCATCAAGTATAATAAAGTTAACAACAGCTATACTATGATACTAAACACGTACCACCAAGTTCCATGGCATCATCCAGCTGTGATGCAATCACAGCCAGCAAAATGGTGATATCAGTGTAGCAGTGAACCTGAGCAAGTGCATACCTTGCAAAGCTTGACAACATAGATCATTGTCATGCCACAGCTTACTGCCTGGCCCTGAGCATGCCTTCTTCAGATCGGGCAATGAAATTCACATCATGCTTTACTGTTCTTCAATATAAATGGCCTCAGGCTGCCATCACTATACTGGTGCGAGAATTGAGAAAACAGGATGTCAGTGTAGCAGCGAACCTGAGCAAGTGCATACTGTTGACTACTCACACTGCAAGCTTGAAACATGATGTACTCAAGCATAGCCATAGATAGGATATGGATTCATTGTGTAACTCAGGTGATCAATCTCCCATTAACGTCCTTACTGAACGCGGGATACTCTTTGATCTTATCCGTGTTACGCATTGAAAATCACAAGCCTTATGAATGTGCTACCTTTGTGGGACTGTATAGCCATTATACCAAGCAACCTCAGAGCTAGCTAGTGGAATCATGCAACTTGTCATGCATTGTTAGATTGTACGAAGCTAAAAACAAGTCACCATAAGCTGTGTAAGACTGGAGAAATCCAGCCTTTTACGTGTAAAACGGCAAAACAGACCTTTGTGGGACTACAAGTCACTAACAAGCTTCTCAAAGTTCCATTTCAGAGATGTAATTTGTACTGGAGCTGTCAGTGTATTGCAACATGGCAAAACAATGGATAGGAAGACGGGAGAAATCCAGCTTTGTAGACGGTACACGGTACAAGTGTTTGTGGGACTACAAGTCAGTAACGGTAGCTTCCCAAGGTTTAATATCAGAGAGTCGGTAGACTCTCTATGTAGGGATGGCGCCGACGCGCAATATATGCAATACTTAAGCAAAAGCCGTATAACTTCACCACAAATACGCTAAAAGCTTATTTAAGCACCCAGACGTCCTCTTTGAGTGCCTTTATGATCAGCAAGACTCATATAAGTGGCCAAAAGCCACGCGGAAGACAGCTAAATGCAAAAGTATGCGGTAGGCCAAAGTGGCATTTTTCGTAAGTTTCTTTCTTTCGTCAACCAAAATATCTCGAGAATGGCATAAGTACTCACCATGGTTGTAGCACGAAAAAGATTCATACCTCAGTGCGAAGTTCCCCTGATCCATAGTGTCTTCATAGCTGTTCACCAAAGCTATGCTAAACTCTAGACACACTGCAGCTGCTGTCCGATGCGTAGGGCGCCATTTTGTGATTTTGTACGCATGCGTACACATAGTCTCGTTCCGAGACCACGGATTACTGCATTTGGTCTGGGAGCGAGACTAGCGCAGCGATTTGCTAGCCCCCAAGACAGAGAGGATGATGCACAATGCTATCGATACTGAGTAGGTAAGGCGCAGCTGACTGCTATATCATAGAGCGTTCCCAGGCCCCTGCTCAGCTTTCCGTCACTTGCAGTATAGCCTTGCTTCTCCGGGTGGGAGGGGCCTGCCTGGGGATGCGATGCTAGTCAGTAACGGTATTTGTTTCACTGTAAAGCCTAGGCCTTAACAGTTTATAAGAATAGTGTACTCTAAGCTTTTAAAAGCTAGAATGAAGCTCTGGAGCATTTAATGCAAGGTGGATTAAAGCCTGTACTGTAGGGTGTGGAGTCCAAACTACCTGTACGTGCCATGCTTACGTGCCTGGACTTACATGAACAATTACTGTAACTGTGAGTACTATTTCAAGTTATGGGGGTGTGGTTGCACTTGATATAGTGTTCACATCTGAGAATATTAAACAGATTAAAGAACATCACCAAAAAAGTACACAAACAAGAAAAGAAAAATCATTAAAATGAAAAGAGATGTAGGGATGGCATGACAAAAAATAACACAAACAAGGGAGGATATAAAAGTGAAGGTAAATATACAAAGCCCCATCCCTGCATCTTTCTCACATTAAAGTGCAACTGTAGTGTAAAAAGATGTAGGGGTGGATAAGGCTTTGTATATTTACCTTCACTTTTATATCCTCTCTTGTTTGTGTTATTTTTTGTCATGCCATCCCTACATCTCTTTTCATTTTTAATGATTTTTCTTTTCTTGTCAGATATATAATTCGTACTGGGCTCACTGTGTTGCAACGTGGCATTGGCACAGAGCAGTGGACCTAGTGGAGGGCGGAGCAGTAGCTTTCAATAGTAGCTTTCGAACACCAACAAGCCGTTCTGAAAGACATAACAGGCAAAGAGTTCCATTTAGATCAAATGTACTGCTACTACGCCGGTGTCACAGCGGATCCGATCCCCCCGAAAATCCGATCACACCGGCTTTATTCAAGAGCTCCTAGGTCGAGAAACAGCTTGTAGAAGCGATTTCAGTCGATTCTGGTAGCCACACTCGTCTATTCTATTAGTGACGCAACGCGTAATGCGAAATCATTGCGTTTCCAATCCATATCCTACTCTACTACCAGCGACGACCGCTGCGTGTCCGGAACATACGGAGGTATCCGATACGGGCATTCGGTACACTTCCGGTAGGCGTGGTGGGCTGTGAACACGATGTGGTCGCATTTTCGGACCTCTCTGTTGCTGTACCATGGCGACAACGGCTAGCACGATAAGCAGCAGTGCTAATATAATGCCTGGTCTTTGAATCCAGCGATGGTGGCGCACAATCTTACGAAAGCTGTCCACATGCGTTCAGTGGCGTATTCAGGGGAGGTTCGTTCAGTTCGTACGAACCCCCCTTCGTCTATCTGTGCTCGGAGTTCCCAAAAATGGGGAGTTCACAAATTCCCCGTGACACCCGTATCGCGGGGTCCCAATGTAGCGCACGCCCCGCGGCAAATACGTCATCGATATCGCGAAGGAAGGGGCGACTACGCCGGAACTTTTCTGCCTGTGCTTCCGTATTGCTAGGATACCAACAGTGCCTGTAAAGTGTGTAAGTGTCTCAACAGATTAAAGTAGACGTGCCAACTCATGATTAGGTCGCTCGGATAAGTATGGATAAGTCACTGATATTGATTCAGATGGTGCCCATGAAATTCTTACAGATTTTACATATAAAAACAGCTTTCTGACGTCAGATTTTACCTGCTTTATTTTGGTACACGGCTAGTCACATACTGAAAGCGATTGGCACTGCAGAACAGAAAGGGTCTGGCTTGTGAGACAAAGTCAGCTTATGCGCCTGTCCAGCAATGTTATGCTCCACTACCACCTGTATGGGCAGAGGACAGGCATTAGAGGGGATTTGATCAAAAGAGGCTGCCCCTATAGTCGGAAATTTGATTACCTCTGAGGATGTCTCAAATACAGGTATATAGTGTGTGTGTCAAATTCCCAGTAATCTCCTACCTTCTTCGAGGGGATTTGATATTAGGGTTTGCCCTGTATGTATGCATGGTCAATTGATGTAGTCATTGTAGCATGTACAGGGAGTAGTGGGGCATAACGATAGTTCACATAACATACATTCCATTGCTAATAAAGTATGAGTAGGAGATGCTAAGGATGCTAGATGTACTCTCCTCACACTCAGTAATATTAAAATTTTGTGTACACAAGCTTGTGTGATCCATTACAGTAAATGCTTACTAATTTTGAGCATCTAGCATTGCAAATTGTGCCTGCACAAAGGGGAGAAGTTCATGTGAATGTAAAATTCATTCATTATTCCCAGAAGCTTCTCTGTTTGCACAGACAAGTTTAGAGTGGGTGTTTTGTTAAATTCATTTCAAAATTGATCTCTGCATTGACACTTCATATATTAATCATTATAGCTAACTTGATCACTGCAAAAACTACTGAGTTAAATAACTTCTGAATGGTTTTACTTCAGGGTTCATTGAACTGCTTTGTACTGGCTACACATCTAAAAGCATTGTTACTTTCTCTTTGTCATGTGAACTGTAAGACTCATAGACTTTCTGTGGCCTATGTACGTATAGTTCCAAGCCCTTGTAGCAACTTCGATTTATTGCAGCACTCCAATCTCAATAGCAAAGGCAATGGTTGAGATAACATCCCTCATGACAGTGAGCTATGGATGAATACAAAATGCATCCACAGAATACAACTAAAATTTGTTACAAGAAATGTTACTTAATCCACTATGCAAAGCAAATAGCCATTGTATTAACCCTCGGCGCGCATGCGCAGCGAGGGTTACAGTACTTGGTCTGTGTGTCTGTTACTCAACATCTCACTTTACACGTGATTATTCGTGCCACAAATGATACTAACCTTCTCAGCGGCGGATGAAGGTCGAAATTTTAAGCGATTTTCTCAGAAAATGCTTCGTTGCGAAGCTAGAGCGTTTCCTGTTGGTACGGCTACATGATAAGTCGGCCATTTTTTACTCCGCGGAAAACGCGCATGCGTATGAATCTGGACCACGTGGCTAGCGGCCATTTTGTTCTTGGGAGAGACGTTCTTTGCGAGTTCGATTATTGGCCATTGCAGTAAGTATGCTTCCAACAAAGGTATGCCCGCAGTGTAAAGCTGCTGTACCTGTAAGACGGAAGACATGTGAACGCTGTTTTTTAGCTTCTCACAAGGCTTTCATCTATTAATATGATAAACGAGAAATAATGCCTGTCATTAAATTTGTTACAATTGTCACTAGCTAGGTTCAATGCACTTCAATTAGTTAATTTTGGACTAGCAAACGTGGGATAAGAGGAGGTGGGAGGAGGTGCTGTGCATATGGTGGTATTTGTGGCTGCCTGTAGGCCTTGCATGGCTGGTACTGGGTGGGCCATTTCCCTTTTTTTGCACAAAAGGGCTTAGAAAAAAACTCTTCTTCTGGCAATATAGCCACACACTTTTTAGTCTGGATAGGCATTCAGTGCTCAAGAGCCCTGACTACAATAAAGTGTGCTAATCAGTGAGACAAGTATGGTTAGGAGCTTGAATGTGCATAGAATAACTGAAAGTGCCAGCTTTCGGTTTAATGTTTCAAGCACTATATCCCAGCATAATTCAAAAGGCAATATGTTGTTGGAATCCATGGTCTAAAAATGACTTGTAAGGGTGAAATCGAGTAGGGAGTTAGATAATTTGTTAATAGTAGGTGTAAGGCCCGGAAAGGCACAGGCGTAAAGGGACAGGGATACAGATCATAATATGTGTTCAAGCCAGAAGTGTTAGTTTAGCTAAAAACAGAAGATGCGTTCTTGACTCATGGATACACATACTGGAAAGACCTTACTGGAGAGAAACGAGGCACAAGTCCAACTCATGAACATTTATTACATAAATTAATGTAATAGAGTTATTACTATAGTATGCATGCAAGCTACAGTTGAAGTGTTACTAGTTTAGTGCAGTATTCAAGGCCTAAGCAAACTATTCAGTTTCTGTGCTTCTTCTGTTTCTGTTTCAGATGCTTTATTCTATGTTGGAAATTCTGCCTCATCAATAAAGCTTCTACCAGCCCAGGATTTTGCTAGCAAAAGAGTAGAATAGGGGGAGGTGGGTAGTTTTAGGCAAAAGGATAAGGTGCTATGCACAATGTGTCTGCTGTGGCTGGACCTTGGTCCACACTAACTGGACTCTAAAGGGCCTATAAATTGACGATATGTTTTAAATAGTTAAGTTACTACATGAGCATAACAGGGATTCATTAAGAGCACAGATTTGAAGCATTCTTAGTAAACTTTTGAACATAGTAGCCTCATCTGCTTTTGAGATGGTAACTGCATGCATGACAAACTGACACACACACACACCAGCAAAATAGGCTGGTTACTTATGCACACATGCACAGTATAGTTTATGCAAATAGCGCCTGTAGTTATGGAACCTGGTGAGCAGTTGCTGTTACAATAAGAACAATTGCTCAGTTTTACTAAAATTTAATATTGCTATGTGAGGCATTTGTAGAGTATTTGCCACTTAGTTGTGATGTGCTCTTTACCACTCTCTCCCTAGCCTGGTATATGTTCACCAACTCTGAATTTATGCAGTACTGTCTATTACAGTGCTATTATAGTGCCACCCCTTTACTCAGGAAATAAGGGGAGAGAGAGCATCAAAATCAAGTAGTCATGTAAACCTATGTACTTTTGCTAATTATACAAGCTAATTATCTGTTTTACCCATAGCAAGAGCAGACATTCAACAGTCATGGGGGTCAAGGGCCTACTCTTCTACATCACCGATGAGGATGATGTTCTTCAAGAGGTTGAACTGTCAGAGCTAGCCAAAAAGATACGCTACGAGACAAAAATGACACCTAAGCTACTGTGTGATTTTATGAACTTGGTCCCCCGTTTTCTGTATCCACCAGTTATGAAGCTAACTAGTTGTGGTGATTACCCATGGTATGCTCAAGTGACTGGGGCAGACTTTCATCTGATAGCTGAGAGAGCTTGTAACTTTGTTGCTGCATTAAAACATTTGGGTGTTGAGCCTGTGTTCTTTATTGATGGTGCCAGGGGTACTGACAATAGCTTTGAGGGTAAAGTTCATGTGCGGAAGGATCGTGAGGGACGAAAGCTCCAGGAGATTTTCAGACTGCAACAGGTTTGCGAGCATAATGTTAACAAAGCAATTTCTATATATTTCCCATGTAATGCAATTCAACAAATCATAAAGGCTCTCAAAAAAGCTGGAGCTGAGATAGTCTATTGCAATGGAGAAGCTGACCCAGAAATTATTCACTATGCTCAGAGCCATGATGAAGTATGTGGAATACTATCAAATGATTCAGACTTTGCCATTGCTAACGGATGTGTGATGTTCCCTATTGAAGCATTTGATGTCAATAATAGCCTTGGGCTTTTGAAGGACGTTCTAGTAGATGATAAGCCTGGTGAAATAGTGTGTCAGGTCATTTATTCAAGCATCCTAGCCAGCAGTTTAGGTATCAGGGAAAACCAACTGCCCGACCTTGCAGTTCTCTGTGGAACTGACTATACCCTCCACCTCAACCAGCGGTTGTCTGTGCTCTCCAAGCTGGGAGTAAAAGGAGATGATGTAGAAAGTATAGCTGAATGGCTTAAGGACAAAAGAGTGCCTCTACTCCAGTACCAGCCCATGAGGGAACTGTGTATTGACCATCCTGAGTTGAGAGTAGCAGTAGAACAGTCCTACAACAACTACACCATTGAGGTTCCTCAGAGCACTGATAGTCCTCCAGCTGCTGTGAGCTTTGCCTCTCCAGTGTATCACATCATAGAGAAAGAAGCTCATTCTGGAGAAAATAACTTGCTTCTACCTGTAGCCAAGAAAGGTATTCTATGGCGCATCATGATCATAGAGAATTTAACTCTTGGGCAGCCATGTCTCTCCAGTTTACTCCTTCCTCTGCGCAAGGTTATGTATGCTCTCTTGGGAATGCAGGAAGTTCGAGAGTATGGACGCTCACAGATGGAAGCTTATGATGAAGTGGTTGTCCCTGTTTGCACCAAGCCTGGGGACATAGAACTTGGCATTCAGTGCTTCCACTCTCTCAGAGAGTTGGAACAAAGTGGAAGGTTGGTAGGGATGTATAGGCTAATGAATAAGTCTTTGGAAGTGCACAGCATTAGTAATGTGAAGAAAGTAGTAAATGGTGTGGTGCATGGCTCACAGAAACTTCCTAATCTACCAGGATGTAGGCTTGTTCAGTCAGCTATGCTATGTTCTTGCTTGAAATTTATTGCTTGCCTTAATAAAGTTTCACAAACTGCACTTAGCCTCACAGACAGTGAACTGGATGCTATTCTAGTAACTTGCCTAACCTGTGCTACAGATGGTCAAATCATGCCACACATTGTCAATGTGATGCCTTGCATGAGAACGTTCACTGTCAGTGAGTGGTTTGCACTTATTTTGATGCATTGCTACAGAGTGGCTTCCTTAGTAGGTGTTGTATCATGTCCTGAGCCCAAACAGATGTTTTATCAGATGGCATTTGTGCCATTTCATTTATCTCTGGAGTCACATGTTAACCTTACTACTGAGCAACAATCGGAAATTGACCATGTTCAAAATGCCATAAAGTCTGCCCTAACTTTGCCAAAAGTTAAAGCACTTCGTTCAAGTATCTTCAACCCTGATGAATTCCAACCCTTGTCATTATTAGTGACCCTATTCAGTGCAGCATTGGATGAAGTAATGGAGAATACAGATAAACTGTTGCCTTGTGTAATGGCAATGGACAATGATTACCAAGACACAGTATGTTCCAGCAGTGAACCTGAAACAGATTCTGAGAGTAGTATTTCACAACCAGAATGTGAAGTAAATGATTCTGTTCAACGATATCAGTCAACTAGAGCTACTGAACCTACACACGCCAATCACCGTGCACCTTTCTCTCCTCCAAAAGCAAAACTAAAGTCACTGTCAAGCATGAGCCTCTCAGCAAGGCAGAGTGCTCTAAAAGACTACATTTGGGAGAAACGAGGGCTCCCAATCATGGAGCACAGACAAGAGATACTGAATCTGATATCCAAGCATCACGTAGTGTGTATTGAGGGAGAGACAGGGTGTGGCAAATCTTCCCAAGTCCCTCAGTTTATCCTTGAGGCCTCTAAACAATGTAAGATCCTTGCTAGCCAACCAAATCTTCTGGCAGCAAGAAAACTTGCTGAACGTGTTTCTGAGGAGAGACATGAACCTCTAGGCAAGACAGTTGGTTACTGTGATGAGTTGGGTGGAATAGAACAGAAGTTGACATATGGGACCACAGGATACATGCTTAAGGTGGGAGGAGCCAGTGAGTATAGTTCCACAATGAATGTACTTGTGTGTTCGTCAAACTTATAACCATCAATAATATGGGACGTTTGGTGAATACCCAGAAAAATGATACTTTAACACCTTCCTGTGTGCTACTCTTTAACACAAAAGGAGTAACACTATCATAGGTGTATCACGGATGCTACATACATGCATCAGTACATACTGTGGTAGGGCTAATACAGGATTGTGCACTGTTGATATTGGCATTTCGTGTTTTTTTGTCGAAATGCTCTATGATATGTTTATTGCAGTTTGTATATCTTTGTACAACAATTATACTGTGATACATATACATACATATAGATATATATATATACATATTTCTTTTCCTCACAGGCCCTATTGAAAAGCCAAACAGAGTGCAGCTACACTCACCTCATACTGGACGAGATCCATGAGAGATCCACTGAAATTGACTTTGCCCTTTTTATAACTCGCAAACTAGCTGTCACTTTCCCAGACCTGAAAATCATTCTAGTATCAGCCACCTTACAAGGAAATCTCTTTATTGAATACTTCAGGAAAGAGTTGGGCCGTGACAAAGTAGCTGATCCCTATTTCGTTGGCATTAAACGATTTCCTGTGAAAGTGTTTTTTATTGACCAGTTGGATGAGCTTGTGTCAACAAGGGAAGATGAGGAACAGCGTGTTGCTATGACCCAGCTACAGATACTGGCTAGAAAGTTGGAAAAAAATGCACCCAAACTACTGCCACATGCACCTAAGGTCACAACCTTTACAGAAGATGTTTGTATGAACCTAATCATTTCCCAGCCCAGTCCTGGTGATGCTGTCCTTATTTTTCACAGTGGGCTTAGTGATATAAATGAGTTCTGTAACCATCTCCATAATAAGTTGCAGAGGTTGGGAGTTCGAAATAGGTATCGCCTGTTCATCTTCCACCCTCAGTTGCAGAGAGCGGACCAAGATGAAGCTTTTCAGGAACCTTTGAAAGGGACAGCAAATATTATTGTTGCTAACCGTGGGTCAGAAAGTTCTCTGACTATTCCAAACCTGCAACTAGTAATCAACTTTGGAATAAACAAGGAGATGATGTACAATTCAGCTAAGCGTATCTCAGAGCTGAGCCGGCAGTGGTGTTCTCGTGCCTCTTGTATCCAGCGTGAAGGACGTGTTGGTCGAGTTTGTGAGGGTGTTGCCGTCCATCTGTTTACCAAGGAATTCTATGAAACTCTCCCTGACTTTGGCCCTCCTGAAATCATTAGGGTTCCCCTAGCCAAGACATTCTTAAGAGCAAAGGAGATTGGCCCACAACTGGGCATACCCCTTCCCTCTCGTCTACTTTCAATGGTCATTGAGCCACCTTCCTTTGTCCAGTTTTCCACTGCCCTCCACGACCTTGCAGAGTATGGTGCCATAGCTCATAGCCCTCAGCAAAAGATATCTGAAGAAGCTGATGTTACCCTGTTAGGTAAGTTTAGCCTATCTCTCCCATTGGACCTCAGCCTTTGTCGGCTTGTTCTTTTTGGTATTCTATTTGGCTGTCCCCTAGATGGGATCGTAATAGCAGCTGCCACTGCCATGTATCAAGATGTGTTTTCAATGCCCATGAAGGTTATCATGAATGACCTTCACCAGTTTTGTCACTCTCTAACCACCAGCACTTTCTCCAGGATGAAGTACGATGATGGTTGCTATAGCAACCTAATTATGATACTAAACATGTTCATTGATTGGCTGAAGTATAAGAGCAAAGATCCACATGCTAATAGCAGAGATCTAGCATTCAAGTTTAGTTCGAAAAATGCTATCAATCCTAAACGTCTGCTCCATTTGGAGGAGTTTGTTGGAGACATTGCTCGTTGTGTAGCTACCTGTATCCCTAAAGACACTGTACTTTACTCGGAACTGCAAACACTATCCAAAATTAGTAAAGAAATGAAGGAGGTCCCAGTAATCTGTGACACAGACTCTTTTATGTACGAAAAGCCACCACCTCTATCAGCTAAGTACATACCACCCCATATAAGAAATCTCAAGTCCCTACACTTTTGTAGCAATTGTGTAATATTGAAAGCCTTAATAGCAGCTGCTGCACCAGATGAGATACTATGTGGTGAAAGAGCATGTGAGTCTTCTCATCCTTATATGAAAAGCTTTGCCAAAAAGTGCATAAGTGTTATTGAAAATGAAGGGTTTCCACTGAATAGTACTCTATGCATGGATTTATCAAAACTAGATGAAGTGGATACATCAGAAAAGCAAACTCAGGACACAGATGAGGCTGCCTTTGAGAAGCTCTTTAGTAACCTCTCTCGAAACTTTCAGTTGAGTGTTGAGACCAAGGTAGTAGAAGATGTTGCTGTACTCCACTTTGAGCCAAACACTTCATCAGTACTAGCCAAGACTGCAGAAACTGAAGAAAATAATTCCTCCACAGCAGATATCTCTCAAATCTCTCCGGAAGTAGATTTTTTCTGGCGATTTGGAGAGCGAAATATCCTATGGGAAATTGATCTGGCTGATTCTCTTTTCCCAGCACCATCTCACCCATGTGCTCTAATGTGGTACAGGTTTGATGAATCAAAAAGCAAAGTCAACACAGCAAAATTGAACTTCCGTAATCCAACAGGTTTTATTTGTCAGTATGATAAACCTCCTCAGCCATACTTTGCTGTAGCTACTGGGGCATTTGTTTCAGCAGGAGGCATCATTCTTGCTCCAAGGCTCACAGTTCTACCTAATATGCCCAGAAGTTTGATGATGGTGTTAGCCTTCCAACTTCCCACATCAGCTATTGAGTTTTTGATCAACAAGAAGAAGACAATAAAGGCCATAAAAATCAATTTAGTTGAAATACCATGTACAGATATTCAGAACTATATCTCAAGTAGTGATATTGTTGCAATCAACCAACTACGAACTACAGTTTCTGATGCAATGGCCTTGCCCCTAACAAATGGGTGCATCTCCCTCTCTAATTCAGCAATTGCCAAAATACCCAAACTTCTTCATGATTTGTTGAGGTTTCGCGATGTATCACAGTCTAAGACACCCAATACAAAGACACCATCCATGGTAGACACACTACAAGGGTTGGTTTGGGAATTGGTTACCCCAGGAAAGTGTACAGAAGATCAGAGTACCTCTTTATTTTCTTACTATCCACAGTTCAAATGCTCACTAGTAGGTACAAAGCCTTATGCAGTGGAGAAAGTCTGTCATGATCAGGAACCACCCCTATCTCCATTCTCCATTGAGTACACACAAAGTGTTTCTGCTAAACTGCTCGCTGAATCAAAGAGAATCCATGACCAAGTTCCTGAATTATTAGAAGAAAATGTGACTGCCTCCAGTGATGGAGAAGATGGAGCAAAAACAGCAAAATGTTTGGCTGAAAACACTAAGTGGAGAAGTGCAGCCAACACTGAGAATGCTACCATAGATACAAGTGAGGAGAAAGGGTGGACAGCAGGCACCAGTAAAGCTGTTGTGAGACAGAAAGTATTGCAGCATGAACAGTTGAAGGAAATGACAACAAAAGTCAAGCCAGACAAAATGTCCCACAGTAAACTAGACAGTGAGCCGGACTCAAGGCATGTCATTGCTGAACAATGTTTGGTGAAGCTAGAGCAGGAAGTTATTAGACATTTGCAGAGAAATAACAAAATGGAATTTCTGAGTGAACTGAAGGTGCAAAGAAGGATTAAACACCTTTGTAGTTCTATTGGTATTAACTTGGATGTGACTTTCTTCTGCAAATGGCCAGAGTTATTTGAAATTAGAGAGGTGGAAGAGGATGAGGAAGGCAGTGATGCTGCAGTGACAGAGAAAGAGTATTTGATAATTCTTGACCCCAGCAAGTGGGAAGATGTAGTGGAGGATGAAGGCACTGTGCTGCCCACTTCTGTGCAGCTACTTCAAGCGGCAAGTAATCTGGCTGCAAGAGAAAAGGAGAAAACACAGATGGGAAAAGCAGAAGAAGAGACAGAAGCTACCCAAAGGGAGGAACAAGAGATACACAAAGAGAAAAAAGCAAACATGATTGAAAAAGAGAAGGTGAAGGAGAGAGACTTGAGGGAAGAAGATGAAAGAAGGGAAAAGAAAAAGAGAAAAAGGGAGAGGCAGAAAGAGAAAAAGAGAGCTGAGAAGGAAGTTGTCGTGGCTGGCCAGGTAGCCACCACCTCAAAACATAAATCCCAAACTCAAAGCCACCACCTCAAAACATAAATCCCAAACTCAATCTGGCATGACAGAATCTGAAGCATCTCAAAGAGAATTGCAAGTTTCAGTGTCTCAAATTCCTCCTACCAATGGTGATTGTAAACAAACTCTTGCCAAGCTTCAAGCTGTTTCAAAAGATAGGAAACTCCTTGAAGAAGTCAATCCTACTGTTCCTGGTGAAAGGAAGGAAACTGGTCCTGAAACACCAACAAAAATTGAGAAAATTCCAGCTCAGCCTGGTACAGGTGAACACATAGCCCAGTTTTTTGTTGACTTTATCAGTAAACATGGAGGGCAAAGCACACTAGAAACTCTGAGGGAAAAAGCCTTTCTGCAGTACCAAGACAAGTACTATGAGCAGTATACCTATGTGGGCAAGGAGTTTCTCAGGAAGTATGACTCTTTTGAGATTTTTGAGGACAGTTCAGGTGTTTGTCATGTGAGGGTAGTTAGTGGAAAGCGACCATCATTGGCAAACATTGAGACAGAGAAGATGGAGCTGAAGACCGAGCAACAAACCAAGAGCTTGTCCTCCAAGTTAGGTCATGATATCAAGGAACATAAGCTAAAATAATTTTGTTTAGGAATGACACACTTCTAGATATTCCTGCTTTACCCAGTGCATTCTTGTTTGGTAGTATTTTTAGGCATAGGTACTATAATATTTGTTATTAGCCATGTAGTGGCATATTAGGCAGCCTTGTCAAGTTATATAGTGTGCATGCATTATATTTCATGTGTACATAATACATTTTTCCTTGTATGCATATGTTCTAGCTAGCTTATAGGTTTGCTTTCTTTCTCTTTGCTGTGATATGTCAAAAGTTGCTGTATGGAGCCAAAACACCCCCTGTAACCAATGACTTTGGAAGACTGTTACACAGTGACTCTCTCTAAAGCATGCAGGAAAGGGTGGGGTGCCAAACTTGATTTCATTCATCCTCGGCTATGACGAGGAATAGATGTCAGAATGAAGCAAGCTGTAAATGCTACTTATTTCTAAAGTGATGAATATGAAAAGAAACAAGTTGTTGCACAAGTGGCACCACTGCAAATAATCTGGGTACGAGGCTACACCGCAAAATAGTACACAGATTGTACCTATGCAGGGTCACGACTCACGATGATGCATAGTTTCGTCTAGACCGTTTCCTGTTGAATATTGTTATAGCTTAGGTACGTAGTGAATTTCTGTTTAGTCTCTTTGTAAATAAACTTTACTGGTCCCTCCGTTCAGACTGAAGTGCAAAGGTTACTTATGTTGTGATTCTAAACGCGCTGGCTGAAAGTACGAAGTGAGTTAAAAGAACAGTCAAACATTTTTTGTATCTCAACAAACATTAAGAAAAAAACATAGCCATAGAGCTACAACAACAAGTAAACATACCTTTCATGTTGCTTTTGTTCTGGGTGTTTTGTAAATATCTGTATAAGCATAATATGTGTATAGCTATAGGTGGTTCAGTTCATCATTGTACATTTACATACAGCCTTGTTCCTAGGCCAACTATCAAGAAAGCCTGAATGCAGTGTGTTGTGTAGGCTGACCTATAACATGTTGTCACTAGTTTTATCTCCAACTTTATTGTTAATGTAGATGTGTACATGTATGTCTTAATGATACATGTGAATACATTAGCAGACTAAAATTAATGCTGTTGCTGTGTCCATGCTTTCAAATTAGTACACACACACACACACACACACACACACACACACACACACACACACACACACACACACACACACATGCATACACACACACACACACACACACACACACACACACACACACACACACACACACACACACACACACACACACACACACACACACACACACACACAAAATGTCTATAATCGTCTGTGTTCACTGAGTATCCTTGTGCTAGATGGCTATAAGCAAGAGCACATAAGAACGGGCGGCTAGAGTAAGAGCGTGTAACTACGTAAAATTCGAAACCGGGCGGAATTTACCGCCAGTACTAAAAATAGTAACACGCACTGCGCACGCTGCATTGACATAAGCCCTTATGCATTGTTGCTAAGAGCACACGTGACCGGATGTTCTATTTTTAGTACGGTTCAATAATTTTGCCCGGACTACGGGCTTCTATTGGAGTTCACGCTCTTACTCTAGCCGCCCGTTCTTATGCGCTCTTGCTATAAGTTATACAACAAACTACACACTTTGTGTCATGCATGCACAGGACCATATCCTTCAGGTCTTTCACCACTTTTGTATGATGTGTGAAATATAAGCTGTAATGTTAATGTTGTTTATGTGCGTTATGTGGTAATTAAAAGTGATACCACAATCATACTAATTTAGTGGAATGGTATATATATCAAAGGATAGTAGCCATCACTCTTATCCACTAAGTATAAGCTGCCTCTGTAGTCAATGAGTCTACTTTACGGTTAATGAACGTACCATCCTGCATTGCCTTTGACTTATTATTTTGGGGTCCCATTTACTTCAGCTAGCAGGTTATAACCTGTACCTGACTGCCTGTATCATTGCACAGCTTTGTAGCCCTTTACTGCTGTAGCTTGCTTGAAACTTATTGATGGGCATTCAGAGTGAAACAATATTACACGAATGCAGGCATGTGTAAGGGGCAACAAGAATGACAGATGTATTTAAACTTGTAAATTCTGGGACAAGAGCACTTTTACTGCAAACTACAACTGAAGTTGAGTCAACCTGTATACTCAATAGGGGACAACTATTTGTAACATCAGAGTTTCTTTTGTGTGTTTTGCAGAAGACTGCACAAAGAGGACACAGCAAGAAAAATGCAAAGCAAGGCATTGAAACTACTGGTTGCCACTGCAATTTTATTCAACACTTACTGCAATGGAACAACAATTTCCCTTGAAGCTGAAGCAGGCAACTACACAGGTGACACAGTCACACGTAGTGCTGCATCAAATCAGCACACAGTTCGGTTGAGGCAGGGCCAGTTTATAGTTAATACTTTTACAACCTCAGGTAATTGTTCCATAAGATTTACTAACATTGTTTACACAAATGATGGGGACTCTGACACTATTGCTGCCAGTTTGGATGGTAGAGTTGTTGGAATGTTTAGCACTCTTTCCAGAACAGGAGGTGGCAATCTTTGGAATGTTCCACAAAGTTCAGGAAGAATTGGTGATGCAATTGAGCTTGGACCTGGTCTCCACCAAACACGTATCGAAGCTATTACAACAGACAGATATGAAGTTGAGATTGATCGACTCATTCTTATTGCAGATTGCATTGTCAGTTCATTGATGTGTTACAGTCTGAACAGTCTTCCTCGTGTTACAGAGTCTTGCAGTGACAACAACATGACAGGAAATGCACAGCAAAAGAGCACACAAACTGCATGTGCTGAAGAAGATAATATACACATACCTTTGTACTACAGTAACATTCATGAGTACACAATAGTAGCAACTCTGCCCCAGTATGCTGCCAGTACAGTTACTAACAATCGTGACCCTGACTTTACAAATTGTGAACAAACCTCTCGATCGATTTGGGCAATAGGCACTCCAGACCAAAGTGGCAATGAGTTCAGCAGTTCATGCATCTCTCAGCAAAACTTTACCGTTGGAGATCCACCTCTGACTCTATGTGGACAGATTAACAAGCATGATATCCAGCAACAAACCATAGCGTTTTCTGCAAGAGGACGCTCTAGTGGTTTGGTTGATGCAACAATTGGTTCACTTTTTACTGTCACCTTTACAACAGTTACAGGTGTTCCGGTAATAGAAGCAAGATGTTATGGAAGAGAGCAGCGATGGATTTCCTTAGGAATTGCAACTTTCTCTTCCGGGCAACTCACTCACACATGGCACATTCCTGATCTAACATGGGCTGAAGGATTAAACAACAACTTCATACAACTGGTCACTACAGCTGGGAGCACTGTAAATGCTAGAGCATATTACGACTATCTCAAGCTTGAAAGACGGCAGGAAAGAGGGGAAACAGTGACCAGAATCTTCAGTGGTTTGTACACAGTGATCGAAGTTGTTGAAATTGACTTTTGGTGGCTCTACCCAGATGCCATGACACTCTATCAAACAGACACTGGGCAACAGTGGTCCAATGTCAGCTACTTTCGTATATCTCAGAAAATTCCTGGAACATCTTACTACCCCCAAGTGTTTGTCCTGTACCAAGATGGTAATAGTCGAATTCTTACCTTCCCCCCTCCAAGCTTAGAGTCTAGTTGGATTCCCTTTGGGTCTTCAGTAATTATTGGTCCAAGTGACCCAAACGCAGTTCGTCCTTATGCCGCCATTTCTAGGGTTGATATAAATGCAGCTGAACTCAAGATGACTGTACACTATCAAAATGGCGGTCAAGCAGTTATAATGTTGATGGCAAATCAATCTTCTACAGTTCTCAAAGTTACCAACATAACCTATGCTGGTAATGCTTCTCTCCCTTTTGCAACACTGCGCTCCATGTGGGTGACAGACGGGAACTCTGACGCTGATCGTATTGCTACTGAAAGTGGTGTATGGAACATTCAACATGGGTGGAACAAAATATCAGGGACAAATATCTCGTTCTTCCGAGAATGTGTATCACAGCACAACACACTCAGTCCTGATATTCAAATTGTGATAAACTGCACCATTGTTGAATCATCTGCTGTTCCAAATTCTATTCCAACTCCCACCCACATTACTGCTACTACTGCTCCCCACTCTACTCCAACTCACACCTCTACAAATATTTCGGCTGTTTCAAATGTCACTCCAACTCACGCCCCTATAAATATTTCTGCTTTTTCAAGCTCTTCTCCCATCTCTATGACTACTTCTCCTTCTACCACAATGGTGGGATCAAAGGCTTCCACAGCACCAATTTCACTGGAATGGCTAGTTGTTTCTGCCATACTGATTCTCTATGCAATCTGACTAAAATCTTACAAAACATTACGGAAGTATAAAGCGTCCTAGAAGTAGCCTATTGATGTTCCTTACTCACATGTATCAATACTTCCATGGTGTCTCTAACCTGTAAATGCAATGGTATCATAGCTATCTGTCTAGGCATACGCATGCTGAGGATCATCTTACTGTTCTCTGATCCAGGCATAAAAGAGCTTTTACTGCTGGCCCATGGACCATAATGTTTCTGCACGCTGCTCTGCAACAAATGATAAGGAAATGCAGTGCATTTGCAGGGCAAAGCAGAGTTATAGTTCCAGTCTCTCGTCTCTGGGTTGAAGTGTTCCTCTGGCATCAGCTCGACTACGGGTTGAGACTAATGAATACGTTACGTAGTTACCCATGTCCATGATGCAAACGGAAGTTGGGGTGATGACGTCACTAAATCAATGCCCCTGTCACTTACTGTACAAAGAGATGATCGACGACTCCTGTCCTATGGCCGTGTTCTACAGTGCCAGACCCGTGCACACTGATGAAAATTACGGATTAGGGAGTCATTGATTACTGATTCTTTCCTTCCTGCTTCCGGAAGATACAGCGAGGATATCTGGCAGGCGGAGTAAGTGTATGAGTGTCCCATGGTCTCACGTAGAGTAGCTGTGCTAAACGGACCAGATGATAGCTGGCTAGGTCGATCAGCTGGTCACTGAGCTTTTCAATTCCCTTTGAACGGAACTGGCCAGTAACCCTCAAAACCACTAATTGTTGACTATGTAAGGATTCACAACCAGCGTGGTTCCCAGAGACAGGCGCTCATGAATATTGCTGAGAGGCGGTGGTGAGATCCAATTCCCGGATTCAGATTCAAACCCAAGACCTGAATACCAGTCAGACACTCTTACCATTGAGCCATTTGGGCCATTGGCAGAGGAGCGGAAGACAAGCTACATAAGTAACATAGCGTAGTGGCCTCAGCCGAATTTTAACTGCTGAATTCCAACTGATTCTTCTGACTCCTCTGCCAAGGGTCCAAGTGGGGTAGTGGTGAAATTGTCTGACTAGTATTGGGAAGGTATTGGGTTTGAATTCCAACTAGATCCCGGAACTTTTTCTCCAAATTTATTTCTCACTCTCCAACAACAATACTGCTGGTTCACAGTTAGTGGCCCTAGCACATGATCAGGTATGTCTGCAAAGACTACAGTACTAGGCTTTCATTCAAAGGGAATTGAAAAGTTTAGTGAGCTCCTGTCGCGGGTATCTCTAATGACTGGACTGGAATATGGAATGGAACAGTGGAATGGAAGATGGAATGGAACGATGATTGTACACAGTTGCAGCTAACTTGTGTAACTGATGCTGGTTAATCTAGGTTCAACTACCTAGTTTATCTCTAGCACTGCAGAGGCTTTATGAGCAAGTCGGCATTGCCCACATGCTTCTATATACAAGCATGGTACTGTAGCTAGCTTATCATCAGGTGCAGGCAAAGGAGCAAAAGTTAGTGATAGTCTTGCAAAGCCAGACTCTCACATGAAAACCAAGAGTCTGGCTTTGCAAGACTATAGTTATGAAATGTTGTGCAGTGGATGGGTCCAGGGGACCTCAATTTAGAGAAGCCCCATTTGTTGACTGTGACAGGAAGTAGGCCGGCGACACTGGATTTGCTTATACAGCCTCTACAGTGAGATACAAGGTCTAGAGACATAGTAGGTAGCTCCACCTAAATTGAACAGTGCCAAATACATGAGTTATCTGTAACTGTGTACATTCACCGTTCCATTCCATATTCCAGTCCAGCAATTAGAGACACCCCCTGTTGTGGATATCTGTTGGCCCGGTGAAATTTTTGGTCTGGTAGATTTAAATTCAGATAAAAATTGGATCCAATTCCAGTGACAAACACTCAACATAGTAGCATACCGTAAACTCGGGAGCATAAGTACCTGTATTTCTACTTCAAAATTGCACATTTTTTGGTACCGATCATATAGGGTACTTACAATCATGAGGTATCATGCCACGAGGCTAAATATACAGCAGCACAACGCAGCCGTCGTGATGCCGCGGTACCAATGAAGCTACCGCTAGAGTAGGCTGTTTAACTAGTCTGTGCTTACGAACAGACCTACTGTCATCTATTTTCAATCTTCGGCACCACTATTGACCGAAAATGACCAATACATGACCAACCACCCAAAGTGCCACACGTAGCTCGTCACACAACGTCATTGGCATCAGGGCAATCGCCCAGATTGTAGGCAGCTGCCGTGGAGTAGTATCTCGCCATTGATGCCCGGGCTCCAGTATTGCTGCTGCTACTCCAGGGACAGCTATTTACATTTAGTCTTCCCACCCTCGAGCTGATGGGTACTAATATTCATAGGGTACTTATGTTTGTGTGGGTACTACTACATATTCAGGAAATTGATAACAGAGATTTGGTGGGTACTTATATTCACAGGGTACTTGTAATTGATGGGTACTTATACTCCCGAGTTTACGGTATACAAGAGGATACAGGCATAAACTTAGCCTCGTTCCCAGGTTCCTCCCCAGCTTTTCTGTGATGGAAAAGAGGGGGAGGAGCCTGTGAAAATGGCTACATAACCTTAGTCTCATTCCAAGGCTAACATTCCAAGGCTACTTTTCCAAATATGGAGATAAAAATAGTCTAGTCAATCACCTATTCTGTTTTTGTTCCAAGTACCATGATGTTGGTGGTCCAATCAGTGACAATTACATACTGCAATAATGGTGGCTGAAGAAAGCTAGGTAGTTGAGACAGTATATGGAAGACAAAGCCAAGCAGAATGGACCATGTGAAGGATGCCAAGACTCTGTGAATAGGTGCACAGGGTGTTTAAGGCAATTTTCAATCTTGTAACTGTAATGTAAATGCAACGATAATGTGGCTTTTTGCCTTGTACTATTTTGTTCTGAAATCCTTACAAATGAGCTCTTTGGTCAGTCAGCTGTACATAGGATGTAATTATGTGTCTTTCAGCAGTGCTTCAACCACAAGTGACCTTTGCACTCTCTACTGCTGGTAATGTGCAAACAAAAGGCCATTCTGGATATGACTTGGCGCTAACTTAGTGGTAATTGTGATAGCCATGCCCACAGTTGCAGTTTTCTTGGTCATGTGCTTATAGCTTAGGGCATTGTATTAGCCTCATACCCAGGCTGCGTGGGAGGAGAGAAACACGGCCTGGGTATGAGGCTAGGCATTGTATATACACACAAAAAACATGTTTCATCTGATCTTGAATCCCTGCAGTGAGCTGTTTCTTTACACCTTTATTGTAGTTTCAAGCTTTACATCACTCTACATATTTGTCACCAATTTATCAACAACAAGGAATGAAATCGGAATTAACCATTGACCCAAATATTTTTTCCTCCATGTGTGTAAGAATAGTCTGGGAATGAGACTAATATCATACAGGGCATATGTACAGAGAGGAACAAGACGGTTTGTTTTCGTGTGTAGTTGGTTGTACCCATGCCAGGTTTGTTTGCTCTCACACTAGCCAAATAGTTTCCAAGTTAGAGACCAAATGGCTGGTACAAAAGTAAATAAGGTGTCTCCTACTTGAGAAATTATATGGTGAGAGTGAGAAAACTTGGCAAGAACAGAGAAGGACGGTTAATTATTTTGGGAGAATGTTGAGCTCTTTTGAGGTGGTGGGTCAACATTGCCAAGTGTACACTAAATTCTATACCTTGGAATCGACATCTTGGACTGATTCTAACCTGTGGGAAACAATTCCGCAGGTGTTGGCATGTGTGGTGACACTATAAATAGCACAGCTGAAAAACTGGTAGTCATTGGGCAGTCCTCAGGGTATTAAGGCATGGGATTTAATTTTCATGTAAGCACAACGTAAAGCTGATGTGACTAGCAGAAGTGGAGGGCGTAATCGTAAGATGCAAGCGAAATATCATGGCTTTCTACATTGTGCTCTGCGACTACATCATTGTCATATCCCCGTAAATGAGTTCCACGGCTTGTAAGCTGGACGTAGGACACAAAAGCGTGGTTATTATGCCGTTCAGCGGTTGAGCGCTTCAACTGCAAGTGACCTTTATACTCTGTGAGTGCCAACTGTGTGGGTGAGAACTGTTTGTGTCGAGGTGGAACAGAAGAATGCCAAACAAAACAATCAGTCATGGCTCAAAGGATTGCTTACCATCAGAGAATATCAAAACTTTCTGTAAGAAGTTAAGCTTGTTGTTGTTGGTGCTTTTGTAGCGTGTGTAGTGTCTCACTGCCATCCAATATTTGTGATTTTTGGCATCATGCAGGATTACTATAGGAGACTGCTGGTTATTCCAGGTACTTCCATGTACAGTACCTTCAGTTGAATTTGTATAGCAGGTTTGGTAGCAAGCAAACGGCGTCCTGCTCTGCCTTTCACTAAGTATTCTCAAATATTAGTATAAATGATATTAGTGGTAATTGATAGTTTCCATGGTACCGTGCGTATAGCTTAGGGCTTCACATATACACAAATCAAGTTTCATCTGGTCTTTTAGATTTTCATATTTTTTATAAATACCTGTGTATCTAGTGTAAAAATGACATGTCCCATGCCTTAGTTCGCCTGAGTCTCACTGTCAAGACACAATTATAGTGAAAGAAGTAGACTAAGTACACAACAAAACATTGTGTACGGTATGACATTTTTAGCTACACTGTGTAGGCTACAAGGACAAATTTTTAGCATAGCTGCCCAAAGTGTTTACGGAAAGCACTCCAGCATGCGTCACTGCAGACAGAAAATAAGAAATGATATTTATTCTAGCATCTGTAAGCCACACTTTGGAATATAACATTCTTATATAAGCTAAGTTCTGGAGATTTTTATTTTGCTAAATGCCACTTTTTGAACAACTACAATTTGGACATTTAATCTTGAACTATAGCATGCAAGTGCATTGTTGTGGATAGCAAGACTCATTACAAGCTTCTATTCGATGGTTGTTACCTCACTTGTCATCTGTCGACACACCGCTTGCAGTAGGCTTGTTTTTGCTCACCAATGTCAATCTGACCAGCTGAAACTAAATATTGTTTAGTATCAAACTGTTCTTGTAAAGCAATCATTTTGTCCAAAGGTTCTGTACTACTTGCATGCAAGTCAGCAGAACAAAGCCATTGTTTGGAACATGTGCTTAGTTTGCTCCAAGTGATATACTAGCTTGCTATACTGTGATGCATTATGACAAAATTGAAATTCTCCAACTGTTATGTGAACAGCATTCTAAAATTATAGCTACAGTAGTACTGCCAAGTCTTGGCCAGCAGAAGTGTAAGTTACCAGGCTGTATGTTTTTTTTTTTTTTTAATGGCCTAGGTATGAGGCTAGTGTAAAGCCCCACCAGCCTTATACCCACATTCTTGAGGAGAAAAAAGAGCCAGGTGGCTGCTATTTGTGCTGCTTGTGCATGTGCATAAATTTTCAGATGTCTTGGAAAATCACTAACTGTCATGTTACTGTATAGCAGGGGGGGGGCGGGGGGTTGCAGGAAAAAACTTTCATGAGATGCTAGAAAATAGATTTTCATGAATTGCATGAATCCAGTTATGCACACCTATTGAGCATGACTTGAACTACACGTGACTAGTATGGCCTACACTGGCTATGTAGCCTACATTGACTATGTGGCCTCCAAGGCTACCATGTACGTCTGCAGGAAGGTTTGGTAGACTGCTCTTGTATTCTGCCTTGCCCACAAGAGAAATGCAACATCCACCATCCCTAGTTTCTTGCTAAGGGCAACTACACAATTCCTATGCTGTGCTGTTGTGGTTTTGAGAGATGACACTTGTAGCAGTTAAAACCACAACATCTGTCTTCTGTAGCACAAAATCCACTCTCTATAACTTGAAAATCAACACTCTTAGCAAGACAATAATTAGCAAAGAAGAGATCGTTGGTGTTGGGGTGCAGGGTTGGATTTTCACAGGAGACAAATGGCTGGAGCAACATGAAATTTGCTGTACAATATATCAATACAACTGTGACATTATAATGTGCTATTTTTCCTTGCAAATAAATTGCATTGTTCACTCTTCTTCCCCTCCATTGGATTGTTGATATGAGTATCAAACTAGAACAGGTAGCCTCCATTTTAGCTTTTTATACAGGGAAAAGCATATTTACCAGGCAGTTGTAGTATCAAGTAGGTGAGCACCAACACATCATTGTTTCTATAGATGTGTGAGTTTCTGCACATAAACTATGCGTTGAAAAAGTTTGTGGGTCGGGTATTTATGCCTAAATAGGTGGAGAACTTATGGTTACATGTAGGAAAACACATAACTGGTATGCAGTTATTGGCCGGTTAAGTCTGTGTGTTACAAACTGCTGCTGTTTGTCGCACGAGCAGTATATGGTACTGTACTGTAACAATACTTTCATTTTTGCTCCTTTGTTGTGCCTAGTCACTTCAATTTATTGTATTTAAAAACCCCATGTCTGCTCATAAAGTATATGATTCCCCTCCTCCTTCGTATGAGCATGTTTTAGTATAGATAATCATGTGGATATGCACAAAGTGGATACCAGGCTCATTGTCTTCCTTCTTTCTGTGAGCTTGAGTGTATGGCTAGCCTACCAAAACTTTTGCTAATGGTTTAAATTGTTACACTTAGCTACATACCTGTTTTACCCATAGCGGAAGCAGACATTCAACAGTCATGGGGGTCAAGGGCCTGCTCTCCTACATCACCGATGAGGATGATGTCCTTCAAACAGTTGAACTGTCACAGCTGGTCACTAAGATATGCTACGAGACGAAAATGACACCTAAGCTACTGTGTGATTTTATGAACTTGGTCCCACATTTTTTGAATCCACCAGTTATGAAGCTAACCAGTTGTGGTGATTACCCATGGTATGCTCAAGTGACGGGGGCAGACTTTCATCTGATAGCTGAGAGAGCTTGTAACTTTGTTGCTGCATTGAAACATTTGGGTGTTGAGCCTGTGTTCTTTATTGATGGTGCCAGGGGTACTGATGAAAGCTTTGAAGGTAAAGCTCATGTGCTGAAGTATCGTGAGGCACAAAAGCTCCAGAAGTACTTTAGACTGCAGCAGATTTGTGAGCGTACTGTTGACAAAAATATTGGTGTCTATCTCCCATGTAATGCAATTCAACAAATCAAAAAGTCTATCAAGAAAGCTGGAGCTGAAATAGTTTATTGTACTGGAGAGGCTGACCCAGAAATTATTCACTATGCTCAGAGCCATGATGAAGTATGTGGAATACTATCAAATGATTCAGACTTTGCCATCACTAATGGCTGTGTGATGTTCCCCATTGAAACATTTGATGTCAACAATAGCCTAGGGCTTTTGAAGGATGTTCTAGTAGATGATAAGCCTGGTGAAATAGTGTGTCAGGTCATTTATCCAAGCATGCTAGCTGACAGTTTAGGTATCAGGGAAAACCAGCTTCCTGATCTCGCAGTTCTCTGTGGAACTGACTATACCCACCATCTCAACCAGCAATTGTCTGTACTGACTAGGTTGGGGGTAAAGGGAGGAGGGGTAGAAAGCATAGCTGAATGGCTAAAAGACAAAGAAATGCCTCTGCTTCACTACCAGCCCATGAGGGAACTGTGTACTGACCACCCTGAGTTGAGAGTAGCTATAGAACAGTCCTACAACAACTATACCCTTGATGTTCCTAAGAACATTGATAGTCCTCCAACTGCTGTGACCTTTGCCTCTCCACTGTATCATATCATAGAGAAAGAAGCTTGTTGTGGAGAAAACAACATGCTTCTGACTGTAGCCAAGAAAGGTATTCTATGGCGTACCATGATCATAGAGAATCTAACTCTTGGTCAGCCATGTCTCTCCAGTTTACTCCTTCCCCTGCGCAGGGTTATGTATGCTCTCTTGGGAATGCAGGAGGTTCGAGAGTATGGACGCTCACAGATGGAAGCTTATGATGAAGTGGTTGTGCCGGTCTGCACCAAGCCTGGGGACATAGAACTTGGCATTCAGTGCTTCCACTCTCTCAGAGAGTTGGAACAAAGTGGACAATTGGTGGGAATGTTTAGGCTAATGAACCAGTCATTGGATGCACAAAACATTAGGAATGTGAAGAAAGTAGTGGATGAAGTCGTTTGTAGCTCACATGAACTTCCTGACCTACCAGGATGTAGGCTTGTTCAATCAGCTATGCTATGTTGTTGCTTGAAATTTATTGCTTGCCTCAATAAGGTTTCACAGCCTCCACTTGGCCTCACAGACAGTGAACTCGATGCTATTCTATTAACTTGCCTAACATGTGCCACAGATGGTCAAATCATGCCACACATTGTCAACGTGATGCCTTCCATGAGAACGATCACTGTCAGTGAGTGGTTTGCACTTATTTTGATGCATTGCTACAGAGTGGCTTCCTTAGTAGGTGTTGTATCATGTCCTGAGCCCAAACAGATGTTTTATCAAATGGCCTTTGTGCCACATCACTTGTCCCTGGAGTCACACATTAATATTACTACTGAGCAGCAATTGGAAATTGACTATGTGCAAAATGCCATGAAGACTGCCTTAACTTTTCCAAGTGTTGAAACACTTCGTACAAGTATTTTCAACTCTGATGAGCTCCAACCCCTGTCATTATTAGTGACCCTCTTTAGTGCAGCATTGGATGAAGTGATGGAGAATGCAGATAAATTGTTGCCTTGTGTGATGGCAATGGATGACAAGGATCTAGTCAAAGAAAAGTCCTGCAGTGAACCTAAGGGCATTCCTGAAACAGATTCTGAGAGTGGTGCTTCACAATCAGAAAGTGAAGTGAACGATCCTAGCCCTTCTAATGAACCCAGACACTCAAATCTGCCTCCTTCTGAGTCTAAATATCAAGATGCACAGTTTCAGTCACTGAAAGAAGCCGTTGATAGAGCTGTGGCATCTCACTCACTCCAATCCTCTATCTCTCCTGCAAAAGCAAAACTAAAGTCACTGTCAAGAATGAACCTTTCAGCAAGACAGAGTGCTCTAAAAGACTACATCTGGGAGAAAGAAGGGCTCCCAGTAACAGAACACAGACAAGAGATACTGAATCTGATATCCAAGCATCAAGTAGTGTGTATTGAGGGAGAGACAGGGTGTGGTAAGTCTTCCCAAGTCCCTCAGTTTATCCTTGAGGCCTGTGAACAATGCAGGATTCTTGCTAGCCAGCCAAATCTCTTAGCAGCAAGGAAACTTGCCCAGCGTGTTTCAGAAGAGAAAGGCGAACCTCTTGGTGCGACAGTTGGGTACTGTGATGAGCTAGGGGACATACCACAGCAAACAGTATTGACATTTGGGACCACAGGATACATACTTAAGGTAAGCATCAGTGGATGGTGTTTCACAAACTGTACTGTTGTGGGTCGCCTTGACTTTTACCATCAGCCATAACCATATAGAATGGAAATTTGGTAAACTTTAGTTTGGTGGACTCTCTCCCCCCCCCCCCCCCCCCCCCCCCCTCCCGTAAATGTAGGACCTTGTCCATGTATGATATGTGCATAATGCTGCACAGCTAAGTTGATGCATATATACATATAGATCTTGATTTTGGATTGTTAGAAGTGGGAGGCCATTATGTTAGGTCACCAACTGTAGGGGTTCATCAAGAACCATGTGTGACATAGTACAAGCTGCATGTGTATGTGAGAGGTAGCACATTGAAAGAGGTTGGACAAACAACTGAAGACAGGCACCATTTGCTGCTATTTTAACATTGCTCATTCGCTACATTATTTTCGCATGTTTTGTGAGTGGGTGTGCATATTTGAAAGCTTTTGAAACATCTCCTCCCTGGCAATGTATACCATAATAAAGATTGTTACAAGCTTGTGAGCATGCAACAAAATTGTACACTTGATTCAAACTTGCAATTGGTCATACATAATCCATCACACATAAAACGATTAGCATGACATCAGTGTCAATATTTCATAGTACTATGGAGCTCGCTTGCACATACATGTGATCTGCTGACATGGTTAAAGAAGAGGGCAGGGCTGGCACATCAATAGGAGACTGAAGTTAATTGTGCAGCAAAAATTAGCTAAGAGAATTAAGTGACTTAAAACCCAAACAGTACTACTTCAGAACTTACGGAGGCTTGTAGACTGCGAGTTACTGTGGGTGATTTAGGTACACTTTTGTAATTTTTTTTGAGTTATTACGGTTTTCATTCATATAGATGATACTATTTTCTTCACAGGCCCTATTGAAAAGTCAAACAGAGTGCAGCTACACTCACATCATACTGGACGAGATCCATGAGAGATCCACTGAAATTGACTACGCCCTCTTCATAACTCGCAAACTAGCTGTCGCTTTCCCAGACCTGAAAATAATTCTAGTATCAGCCACCTTACAAGGAAATCTCTTTATTGAATACTTCAGGAAAGAGTTGGGACATGACAAAGTAGCTGATCCCCATTTTGTGGGCATTAAACGATTCCCTGTGAAAGTTGTTTTTATTGACCAGTTGGATCAGCTTGTGTCAACAAGGGAAGATAAGGAACAGCGTGCTGCTATGACCCAGCTACAGTTACTGGCCAGAAAACTGGAAAACAATGCAACCCAGCTACTGCCATATGCACCTGAAGTCACACCCTTTACAGCAGAAGTTTGTATGAACCTTATCATCTCACAGCTCAGTCCTGGTGATGCTGTCCTTATTTTTCTCAGTGGATTTGGTGATATAAATGAGTTCTGTAACAATCTCCATAGGAAACTGAAGAAGTTGGGAATGCGACATAGGTATCGTTTGTTCATCTTCCACTCTCAGGTGCAGAATGAGGACCAAGATAAAGCTTTTCAGGAACCTTCAGAAGGGACAGCAAATATTGTTGTTTCTAACCGTGGGTCAGAAAGTTCTCTGACTATTCCATACCTACGTCTAGTAATCAACTTTGGAATAAACAAAGAGATGATGTACAATTCAGCTAAGCGCATCTCAGAGTTGAGCCGGCAGTGGTGTTCTCATGCTTCTTGTATCCAGCGTGAAGGACGTGTTGGTCGAGTGTCTGAGGGTACTGCTGTCCATCTATTTACCAAGGAATTCTATGAAACTCTCCCTGACTTTGGCCCTCCTGAAATCATTAGGGTTCCCCTTGCGAAGACATTCTTAAGAGCAAAGGAGATTGGCCCACAACTGGGCATACCCCTTCCCTCTCGTCTACTTTCAATGGTCATTGAGCCTCCTTCTTTTGTCCAGTTTTCCACTGCCCTCCACGACCTTGCAGAATATGGCGCCATAGCTCATAACCCTCATCACAAGATATCTGAAGAAGCTGATGTTACCCTGTTGGGTAAGTTTAGTCTGTCTCTCCCATTGGACCTCAACCTTTGTCGGCTTGTTCTTCTTGGTATTTTGTTTGGCTGTCCCCTAGACGGGATTGTAATAGCAGCTGCCACTGCCATGTACCAAGATGTGTTTTTAAAGCCAATGAAGGTTGTCATGAATGAACTTCACCAGTTCTGTCACTCTCTAACCACAAGCACTTTCTCCAGGATGAAGTATGATGCTGGTTGCTATAGTAACCCCATTATGATACTAAACATGTTCATTGATTGGCTGCAGTACAAGAGCAGACATTCACATACTAGCCGCAGAGATCTAGCTGTCAAGTTTGGATCAAATAATGCTGTCAAGCCTGCACGTCTGCTCCATTTTGAGGAGTTTGTTGGAGATATTGCTCGGTGTGTAGCCAACTGTATCCCTCGTGACACTACACTTTACTCTGAACTACAAACACTATCTCACATCAGTACAGAGATGAAGGGGTTCCCAGTACTCTGTGATACTTTCATGTATGGAGAACAGTCATCTCCTTTACAACCTGCTAAGTATATCCCACCTCATCTGAGGAATCTCAAGTCTCAGAAACGAGACAGAGTGCCCCTACATTTTTGCAACAACTATGTAATGTTGAAAGCTCTAATAGCAGCTGCTGCACCAGATGACATACTATGTGGTGAAAGAGCATGTGAGTCTTCTCATCCTTACACCAGAACATTTGCCCAAGAGTGTATCAAAGTAATTAAAAATGAAGGCTTTTCACTGAATCACACTCTGTGCATGGATTTGTCTGATCTAGATGAAGTGGATATATGGGTGGAGGATATTCAGAGGACAGATGAGGCTGCCTTGGAGAAGCTCTTCAGAAGCCTCCCCAGAGGGTTTCGGTTGAGTGTTGAGACTAAGGTGGTAGAAGATGTAGCTGTTCTTCACTTTCAACCTCACACTCATGACCCATTTTTTGCATTAACCAAGATTGCAAAGTCATTCGCCATCAAAAATTGGGATTCATCCACTGCAGACATTTCTCAAATCTCTCCTAAAGCAGATTTTTTCTGGCGATTTGGTGAACAAAATACCTTGTGGGATATTGATCAAGTTGATGCTGTTTTTCCAGCACCCTCTCACCCATGTGCTCTAATGTGGTACAGGTTTGATGAAGTAAAGAGCAACGTCAACACAGTACTACTGAACTTTCGTAATCCAACAGGTTTTGTTTGTCAGTATGATAAGCCATCTCAACCATACTTTGCTGTAGCTACTGGGGCATTTGTTTCATCAGGAGGCAGCATTCTGGTTCCAACACTTACAATTCTTCCTAATATGCCCACAAGCTTGATGATGGTGTTAACCTTCCAACTTCCTACATCAGCTATTGAATTTTTGATCAACAAGAAGAATAAAACAGTAAAGGCAATAAAAATGAACTCAGTTGAAATACCATGTACAGATATTCAGAACTGTATGTCAAGCAATGAAATTGTTGCAATTAACCAAGTACGAAATGCTGTTTCCAATGTAATGGCCCTATCCCTGAACAGAGGCTGCATCCCCCTCTATGACACAGCAATTACCAAGATACCCAAGCTGCTTCATGATTTGTTGAGTTTTCACAAAATTCCACAGCCTATGGCAGCCAACTCACAGGCACCTTCCATGAATGAAGCACTAGAAGGGCTGGTTTGGGAATTAGTTACCCCAGGAAAGAATACAGAAGAGCAGAGCGCCTCTGCATTTTACTACTATCCAGAATTTAAATGCTCACTGATAGGTGCAAAGCCTTACGCTGTGAAGGAAGTCTGTCATGATCAGGAACTACCCCTATCTCCTTTCCCCATCGAGTACACACAAAGTGTTTCTGCTACACTGCTCGCTGAATCAAAGAGAATTCTTGAACAAGGAAGGGAAGATGAACTGGATGACCTTTCTTCAGTTCCTGAATCATTAAAAGAAATGTCAGTTATCTCCAGTGATGAAGAAAATACAGAGAACAGGTTTGCTGAAAACATTGATTGGAAAAGAGTAGCCAGTGTCAATGTCTCTGCTGCAGGTATTAGTGAGGACAAGGAGTGGGCAGCAGGCACCACTGAAGCAAATATGGAGTGCAAAACAACACTAAACAGCAAGAAGATGAAACAGAAACATGAACAGTTGGAAGTGACAACAGATGCTAAATCTGAGAAAAAAACAATGCACAATAAAGTAGGCAGTGAGCCGGACTCAAGGCAAGTCATTGCTGAACAATGTTTGGTGAAGCTAGAGCAGGAGGTTATTAGACATTTGCAGAGAAATAACAAAATGGAATTTCTGAGTGAACTGAAGGTGCAAAGAAGGATTAAACACCTTTGTAGTTCTATTGGTATTAACTTGGATGTGAATTTCTTTCGTAAATGGCCAGAGTTATTCAAAGTTCAGGAGGTGGAGGAGGGCGAGGAAGGCAGTGATGCAGCAGTGACTGGGAAAGAGTATTTGATAATTCTTGACCCAAGCAAATGGGAGGATGTTGTGGAGGATGAAGGCCCTGTGCTGCCAATGTCTGCACAGCTACTTCAGGTCACAATGAAGTCTCAGTTAGCTGCAAAAGAAAAGGATATAGTACAGAGACAGAATGCAGAAGACATTTCAGGGGAGGAAGAGAAAGTGCAAAGTGACAAAGAAGCAGATTTGGACAATGAGAAGGCAGTCTTGAGTGAAAAGAAGAGAGTACAAAGAGAGCAAGAAGCTTTCTTAGAGGTGATAGAGAAAGAAAAGCTGAAGCAAGAGGAAGATGTAGAAGAGTGGGTAGAGAGAGAACAAGAACCTTCCCCAGCGGAGAAAGAGAATGAGAAGCTGAAACGGGAGATAGAGAGGGTAGAGAGAGAGCAAGAAGTTTCCCTAAAGTTGAAACAGAAAGTGCAGGAGTGTGAAGAAACATTGAGTGAGGAAAAGCTAGAGAGAGGGAAAGAAGCAACTTTATTGGAGAAGGAGAAGATACAAAGGGAGAAAGAAGAGGTCGTGAGCAAGGGGAGCATCGAGAAAGAGATAAAAGCTTCCCCAAGGGAGGTGCAGGAAAGAGAAGCAGCCTTGATTGAGAAGGGGGTAAAGAGAGAAAAAGTAGCTGCTCTAAAGGAGAAAGAGAATGAGAAGCTGAAACAGGAGGAAGAGGCAGATTTCAATGAAGAGAGGGTAGAGAGAGAGCAGGAAGTTTCCCTAAAGTTGAAACAGAAAGTGCAGCAGTGTGAAGAAGCTTTGAGTGAGGAAAAGCTAGAGAGAGGGAAAGAAGCAACTTTATTGGAGAAGGAGAAGATACAAAGGGAGAAAGAAGAGGTCGTGAGCAAGGGGAGCATCAAGAAAAAGATAAAAGCTTCCCCAAGGGAGGTGCAGGAAAGAGAGGCAGCCTTGATTGAGAAGATGGTAAAGAGAGAAAAAGTAGCTGCTCTAAAGGAGAAAGAGAATGACAAGCTGAAACATGAGGAAGAGGCAGATTTCAATGAAGAGAGGGTAGAGAGAGAGCAGGAAGTTTCCCTAAAGTTGAAACAGAAAGTGCAGGAGTGTGAAGAAACATTGAGTGAGGAAAAGCTAGAGAGAGGGAAAGAAGCAACTTTATTGGAGAAGGAGAAGATACAAAGGGAGAAAGAAGAGGTCGTGAGCAAGGGGAGCATCGAGAAAGAGATAAAAGCTTCCCCAAGGGAGGTGCAGGAAAGAGAAGCAGCCTTGATTGAGAAGGGGGTAAAGAGAGAAAAAGTAGCTGCTCTAAAGGAGAAAGAGAATGAGAAGCTGAAACAGGAGGAAGAGGCAGATTTCAATGAAGAGAGGGTAGAGAGAGAGCAGGAAGTTTCCCTAAAGTTGAAACAGAAAGTGCAGCAGTGTGAAGAAGCTTTGAGTGAGGAAAAGCTAGAGAGAGGGAAAGAAGCAACTTTATTGGAGAAGGAGAAGATACAAAGGGAGAAAGAAGAGGTCGTGAGCAAGGGGAGCATCAAGAAAAAGATAAAAGCTTCCCCAAGGGAGGTGCAGGAAAGAGAGGCAGCCTTGATTGAGAAGATGGTAAAGAGAGAAAAAGTAGCTGCTCTAAAGGAGAAAGAGAATGACAAGCTGAAACATGAGGAAGAGGCAGATTTCAATGAAGAGAGGGTAGAGAGAGAGCAGGAAGTTTCCCTAAAGTTGAAACAGAAAGTGCAGCAGTGTGAAGAAGCTTTGAGTGAAGAAAAGCTAGAGAGAGGGAAAGAAGCAAATGTAATGGAGAAGGAGAAGGTACAAAGCAAGACAGAAGTCTTGAGCAAGGGGAGCTTAGAGAGGGAGAAAAAAGCTTCCCCAAGGGAGGTGCAGGAAAGAGAGGCAGCGTTGATTGAGAAGAGGGTAAAGAGAGAGAAAGGAGCTGCTCTAAAGGAGAAAGGGAATAGAGAAGCAGCCTTGTGTGAGAAAGTTAGGGTAGAGAGAGAGAAAGATGTTGCTTTAAAGGAAAAGGGTAGCATGCAGAAGGAAGCAGAAGTAGCATTGCATGAAAAAGAGAGGGTAGAGACAGACAAAGTAGTTCCTCTAAAGAAGCATGAAAATGTGGGGAGAGAGGAAGAGGCAGCCTTGAGGGAGAAGGATGAGAGAAAAGAGAAGAAGAAAAAGAGGAAAAGAAAGAAAAAGAAAGAGAATGAGAGAGAAAAGAAGGAAGCTGCCCTGGCTGCTACTACCTCAGAACAAGAACCTCCAACTCAATCTGCCACAGCAGGACTGGTACCCGAAGGAAGTCAACTATTTTCATTGTCTCAATTTCTCCTTGACAATGCTGGTGGTAAACATAGTGTCTCCAAGCCTCTACCTGCTCTTGAAACTGAAGGAGAGAACTCTCTCACAACTGCCACAGACAATCCTAAAATCTCAGAAGGTAATAGCACTGAATCAAAGATTGAGACTGTCAACAGATGTCAAGCTGGGGTGGAACTTTTAGAAGTGAGTCACACAAATGAGACATTGAAGGAAACAGCTGTTTCTGGTAGCCATTCTACTAAGCAGAAAGTAACCAGTGAGATAGCCCCAAAGAAAATCCCAGCTCAGCCTGGTACAGGTGAACACATGGCCCAGTTCCTTGTAGACTTCATCAATGAGTGTGGAGGACAAACTAAACTAGCAACTCTGAGGAGAGAAGCTTTTCGACAGTACCAAGCAAAGTATGTGCAATGCACCTATATGTATTTGGGTAAGGGGTTCCTCAAGAAGTACGACTTTTTTGAAATTTTTGAGGATGGTTCAGGGGTTTGTCATGTGAGGGTAGTGGGTGCTAAGAGAAGACCATTGTTGAGCACTGAACTAGAGAAGACAGAGCATAAGACAAAGAAAATGACCAAAAGTTTGTCCCCTAAGTCAGGTCATGGTACTGAAGAACACGAGAGGAGGCATGGCTCATGCGATACAGGGCTCTTGGAGGGCGAGTTTGATGGATCTCCTGAACATATTGTGCAGTATCTTTACAATTATCTCTCTACCAATTTCTTTCCCTATGGATGTCCTGTATCCAGCTTGGATGAACTTTACCAGAAAGAGTATGTACCAAAATGCATTAACCCAAAAGTTGAAATGATTGATGAAAATTTTCTGAAAGAATTCCCTAATCACTTCACTCTACAAGGTAGACACATGTTTGTGAAGCTGAAAGAGGGCGTAGATCACAGTGATACATCCCAACTCAGTGGATCTCCATATACTCCTCAGCACGTCAAACACTACTTTAGGAAGTACTTAGGCCGAGAGGGAGTAGTATGCACCCAACAGCTACAAAAGTTATTCGACGAGTGCTATATGAAGGAGTTCAAAATGCCCCAGAAGCCACTAATATGGTTTATACGGGATGATTTCTTCAAGCAATCCTGTCACCTTTTTGTGACTTTTACAGACTTTGTTGTATTTAGGAAGTAGTTCTAGATAGTCTACTATTAGAATTACTTTGGTACTGTAGGCACTGCTATATTAGTGTGTGTAATCTCTTTGCTTTGAACTTTTGATTCATCACTTTGGTAGTATTGTATGATAGCCTTACATACTATATATTGCTTGACAAAAAATATCTGTAGCCATCATTCCGTACGTACATTCCAAGTAGTTGCCCTGGCAATTAACCAGATACCACAGTCAGGATCAAACATACCGTCCAATCTATGTCCTTACAGTACAACAAAACAATAATTGTGTGTTTCAGTGACAAAAGCTGCTTGTAGTTAGTCTATCACAACAGCTATGTGCAACACATCCCTCAAAACTCTGGGAGTTTGGGTTCCTGATCCCAGTCTTGGGTCCCTGGGTCCAATATTCATAGTGTCCCTTGTTATAATTGACCGCTGTATGTTAGCCTATAACTTCAGTCACCTTTGGTGCATACTTTGGAACTCTGTTCCCATTGCAATTACAATTTGCTTGGTTTCATTGTGCACATGGCTACCTGATGTTACACTGTACGTGTATCCAGTTGTTCATCCATACTAACTAATATGTCAATTGACCTGCTAAGTGTACATGGTTAAAAGGCTAAAAGTGAACTCTAATGAATGCAGCAGTCAATCACTTAGTGTTTTGTAAGTATGGTAGAACATAAAGGCAGCAACATACTTGTTAAGTCTATGTGCAGCTACAATAGTTCAACAAAACTTCTGTTACTACAAAAATGTATAGCTCACACAGTCTATCATCAATTATTACTTATCACTGCAAGTGTGGTGATACTACAAAAGAAATTACAAGTCTAAACTCTAAATTTCTGACAAGATCTTTTGTTACTATCAAATCGCTGCAGTCTATCAATATTACTTAGTTTTATTGTGTTTGTGTACACTCTCCAGTTATAAACCTCACAGGGCTATTATCCCCTTTTGTGAGAAGTGAGGATCCTCCACAGTTCCCCACATGTTGGTTTCCATTGTGATTTCAGTCTGGGTGGCTTTGCAATTCTGTTCCGTATCAACAGAACTGGGATTGGAAATAATTTCAGTGGTCTTCTCTTCAGCCAGTAGAACTTTTGGCACTTCATATTCCTGTTCTATTTTGGCTAATTTGGCCCCTTGACTTGTACTGGAGTGTTTTGGAAGTGTACTCATTTCATAGTCTAGGAAGAGAGATAAACATATTCCAATTAATCCACAATAATATATGTTTGAAATACATTCTCAGGCAAGTCAGTAAGAGCTACTTATTCCATCACACAAAATCTAGGCAAATCGGATATCATGTTACTAGGACCACTAGATACAAGTTTAGAAAAAAGATATTCCAGGACTTTGATATAAAGTATCTACAGCTTCTGGATAATGATTTTTAAACCTCAAATGATTTAAAGAAAGAAACCAATACCTGTGTCACCACTTATGAGGAAAATACATGGACCACAAGATATCTCACTGATATGTATAGCTACATACCATTCTCTTTTTTAGCCTTTCGGATGCCACGTTTCAGTGTAGAGAAGATTCCTGAAGAGGAGGACTGTTGAAATACAAAAGTGCCAAATTAGCTAAATAATTTCCACAGCATGAGCTAAAACACAAAGTTAATTGTATGTTGTCAAACAACAAAAATTTTCAAAACATGTAGCTATTAGGACCTTAGAATCAGGGCTATACTTGTCTTTGGATACAAAAATTTACTAGTGAGGTAACATATTCTTGTACAACTGTAGCTGTTGTAAGGACATTATGTGCTCAGTACCAGCTATCAGTCATACAATCACACAAGTGACAGTCATCTGAAGGAGAAAAAAATTATAGTACGACATACATTCCAGATTCTACATGGTCTATTCTGAGAAATGTTTGAGCTGTTGTTAATAATATCTTCACAGCTATGCACCGCTCAAGTACAAAAGGATGCAACTAATGTTCAGAGACTTACCGTTTCATACCTCTGAGACCTAATAGTAGAGCTGAGTGTTTTCTGACGAATGGTGGTAAATCGGGGGCGTATTTTACTCCACACCCTTTCGTTTCTTATCACATGGAAGAACAAGATTATAACACCCTGCAATGCATAATATGAAGTTATGATGCAGCATTGTTTAGTGTGACAAAAAAGGTGCAGTTTGGTGGTACATATATGTCTGTATGTACCTAATCCATGCACTGCATTGTGGTTAAATTGGTAGGGCACTTATGCCTAATGGGTGGGGCAGTTATGGCTAAATGTGGGAGGCAATTATGGCTAACATGTAATGTTCCTAGCAATCCCCTTGAAGCAATAGTCCACTACAGAAAGGGCAGCCCACCAAAGGCTTGTTTTGAGGAGTCCAGGTGTCTGGAGGGAGTTCAAACCTGGCTTATTCTTGTTCTCTTCATTTGGACCTAGGAATAAGGCTAGTCCTAGTTATTATTACATTGTAGCTTGATTGGCTCTAGAAGTAATGATAGTACTCACACAGATATATTATGAGCACAAACCTGGGTGGAATTGCAGATGGTGAACAGCCATGCAAACACAGTGGTGTTGCGATCAATGGTCAGGACCCCAAACACCCAGGTCAGCCCCAGCAAGGGAAGGAGGATGACAGTGGCCTTGAAGGTAGTCCTATTGACAGGAGGGTATGAAGTATATTGGTTTGACTACAACAAAGACTAGACTGTCTCAGTGGAACTTTTGTAGCACAATGACATACTGATATGTTGTACCTGAACACTGTGTTTTATCTAAATGTACACTTTTGCTAGTGTGCATACGCATACAGTAGCTATAGCCCCTCACTTGGCTCTAAATGTACACTTTTGCTAGTGTGCATACGCATACAGTAGCTATAGCCCCTCACTTGACTCTAAATGTACACTTTTGCTAGTGTGCATACACACACAGTAGCCATAGCCCCTCACTTGGCTAAAGCTATAATCTTTGTTTCCTTCTTCAACTGCTGAGTACTCCAGTGAAGCTGTTTACTCTTCCAGAGGCTTCTCACGACAAAGCACAGGAAAACCACATTGATCTGAGGACATATACGACAACCTTTTCATTTCTCTGTCTAATTTCTAAAGCATGACTTCATGAGAATGAAATCATAGACCAAACTAAGAATACCAAGGCGACTTGTTGTAAAGAGCTTGAGGTAAGTGATAAGAGCAGCAAAATTATGCTATCAATTGCCAGCTGAGTATAATATTTTCACTCATAAAATATATGATAGGCCAGTCTAGATTTAATAAGGTTTGAGATCCTTTTTGAGGCACCTCTCAGAACAAATTAAAATACTAAAGATTTACTGCTGCATATGTGCATGAGTTACAGTATATATTTACCATTTAACCTATGGTACACTCCCAGGGTAAGGAGGTAACAAAACCCACCATATCTTGTGCGCACGTTCCTGATCTATGTGTATCTATCTATTAACACCACCAAATCTTGCTATTGTTGTATCTGAGATTAACCTGGCTGGGTATGGCAACTGTCAACTAACTTCTGCTAATTACCCTCTCCTTGGGGGAGACCCTTCTTGGGTGAGTCCACCCATCTGACTCCCCTCACGAAGCCCTGCCCAACCATGTCATACCAGGAACTGTATACCCTGATAGAGAAATTTGACCACTATAGCCAATCTGATGGGGGCAGAACCTGGGTGGGAGGCCTGATTTTAGACACGAATGGCTCCCGCTCTCTTGTCTCAGATTTACCACCTGCTTGCCCTTGTGTCTAGGTTATACTACACATGCACAGCCCGCCTCCCTACTGGATTAACTTCTTTAAAATCCTTGTAGAGTGTATTTTTAAGCATCCATGTTTTGGGGACATTCTAATCTAGCGAAAGAGGGGGTTGGCACTAGACACGGATAGTTACGAATGTCGTATCTGCTCACCTAAGATGTGCACGCTGCTGAAAGCTGTGACATGTTCTGAGGCCTAAAATCACTCTCCCTGCCAATCTTTATCCCATATTCTGTGTCCATGGCTTTTCATGAAGAAGAAACAGCGACACAGCCGTAATCGATCGATCAAACAATTGTTGCCCAGGCACTTGAAACTAATGTATCTCTGGTGGAAATGTTTTTGCTAATTCATAGATATTATATATTATCAAGAGGGTTGCTGCTCTATATTTCGTGCCCACAGGTTATTCAAGTTTAGAAATAAACACTCACAAAATATAGCCATTACAGTCACACAATGATTAGCTGCACAGGTGGGCCCTTACTGTATTTCTTTTTTGCTCTGGGGGTTGACGCTTGCTCCATGGTAGGTGCTTGGTACATACTCTACAGTATAAGCAAACTTCACATCTTGTACTAAAGCATCTCATAGTGTGGGAGGTACACTTGAAAATTATTACGCCTATGTATATAGAAAGTACGTTAAAACAGCAGCTGCTTGTTGTTTAGCAGTTTAACACTAGCATACTAATTCTATACATGTAGGTGAAGTTCAATCAGTGATGTCTAGTCTGATTATTTCAATTACCAGTATTATCACCAGCGCAGGTACCACAAAAGCAAAGATTGTTCCCTTCTCAACTGACATCCAACAGCTGCAGAAGATGGCAGTGAAAGAGGTGAAATCAACAGAAATGTTATTAGGTTATGCTACAGGCACAAAATAATCATACCATAATTTTATGTGTAAACATCTGACACAGTGCATGCACATATGTATGTAACTGGTCTCCAAATAGACTTCACTGCCTGCACAGAAACTACCATGAGCCATTAACTAGTCTGACTTACACTTGTTTCTTTCTTCCTCCCCCAAGCGTATATACACGCTACAAAGCTGAGACTTACAAAAGAAGGTTTCCACTTTCATCCTTGACTCCATAATGCTGATATCTTGAGGCTACTGCAGTCACGACAACTGGGATGGGGGTGACTGTAAAAGAATAATAAATTCACAGATTTAAAACAAAATCATCCTTTATAACATAGCCCTCACCCCATCCCAGGATAAGGAAAAACCACCACTTCTTGGAGAGCTTGCTAAAAACCACCACCAACATGAGGTAGAGCATGACACCTTCACACAGCATCCAGCAGAAGGCAGCCAGAAAGAAATAGTGCAGCAGGGCTGCCACAAATGCACAGCCACCCTACATTGTAAATCAATAGCTATGAAGTCATAATGGCATATATCCTTTGAAATGGGCCAGTCAAAAGCATTGTGGTATTGTGTCAGATTTTACATACATACTGTGTGTGTTAATTTTCATTTCATACTATTTATTTAATACTTACAGTGCTGCTAGTGGCAGTCTCAATGCCAAACATAAAAACAAGATATCCCAGCAGCAAAGAGATGGCCAGATTCAGGTGAATAAACATGTGAACAGCATGGAACAATTTCTTCCTGCAGAAACAAGAGTTCCAACAAGGAAAACTGTCTAGCAACCCTGTAGTTCATTCAAACAGATGTGTTTAACAAATTTTTTCAACTTACCCTTGCAGTATGAAGAACACTATAGAAATGATGAGGCAGATTGTAGAGATAGCACATCCAATGTACGAAACTATCTGCAAGGCTTTGCGCTCCGCTTTTGATATTTCCTACCAAAAAGAAAAAAACAATCCACACAACAAGGCAGTGACGTTCTGGTATATCCTACCATACAAATTGTACAAAGCTGACAGTAGCAACTATGCTATGACACCCAGCACAGACCTGCAGTCCTCCTGCTACATCCACTAGCACTGCAAAGCTGGTGAGATGGGTGCTCAGGCACCACACTGATGTAAGATTCCCAACCATTGTGCTATTGGTGGTTCTAACTCCGTCTGTAACCCAGCTGCCTGAACCAACACTATTTAGAAAATACAGAATGCTTTTATTAACCAACTGTGATAAACATATAAAGCTATACTTACGGCTCAGAGAAATTCCAGTATGCACATCTGAATTCAATTGTTTCATTTACCAGGGATGTAACAGTGTTTGTCTGTTGATAGAGCACAATAGTGAATAGAAACACAGCATGCATATAGCCAACAATAGTAGCATACAGAGATGGAGTTGAATGTCAGAGAGATTGGATTTAGCTCAAGAGTGTCTGTAGAGACTGCAGTTGTTGTTTGACGATTGCCCACTTGAGATGATAGCACAGCTGACACAACCTGGCTATTGCTGGGGAAGAACACAGATAAGTTTTAATCACCAGTTGAACCATTGTCGGTCAAAATTTTTTAGCTACCTATAGCATCAGCTGAAATCACTTACTTTAGCCCTTCAACAGCACTGGGTAGGAATTCTTCCAAGTTTTGGAAAAGAACATGTGCAAGTGGTAAACTCCCTGCAAATGAAACATGGGTTAGCATTGTTCTCATCATGCACAAGCTGAATCACTAATCATTGCATGCACATATAATCTACATTCATACGCTCACCATCTGAGCTACTCCTTGAAGTTGCCTCTAGGAGCACCTGTGGTGGGATGCTGATTTGTGCAGGGCTGACTTGCTGAGTGAAGTTCACTAAATCTTCTTCCATTGGAAAGACTTCATTGTCCAGTGATGAGACATCCTTGTTGCCCGAATCAAACTGTTTCGCACTAATCACTATGTAGTAAAGTGGAAGTAGAAAAGACGTAATAGAGCTTTTAGCATCGTACTGTCTACAGACTTTGTAAACAACACAAATGTATTTTCATTATATACCGATGTTTTTTCTTGACAGCACTTGGGCTGAGTTGCTGTCATTCAGCGACCTAGCAAGGTAGAGTCCATAGCGTTCTGCATTGTCCAACAGTACCTGGCTACCTGGGGATATCTGCATGCATGGTGATGTAGAGCAATACTAATTACATGAAAGAATTGGTGAACACACAAAAGCTCATCACTGACAGACTGTAGACAGCAGCTTACAGTACTTGTGAATTTTTTATCCGATAAATTGTTAGCTTACCATTTGCAGATCTCTCCATCCATTTAGATTAGATTCTTCCAGTGTATTGCTGAGTACATCAGCAATGGCCTGCAGCAATAAGATTTTTAGCCCCAAGTGACCAAGAACAGTAAGCAATTAACAAGCACGTTTAATGAATCAATACATGCGACTTAGCATGTACCTCACTGGGTGGTGCAGTATCCATAGACACACTATCTTCCAGTACATCTATCACTTTTGACAGGATGGTGTTTGTGGTGTTCAACTCGGTTGGTAGGAGGGATATGCCTCTGGTTTCTGTAGCAACCACCAACTGTGTAGTGAGTGAAGCACTTCGTTCCAAGATCTGAGCAGTGGTTCTATTTCCAGAGAATATGTCTTCTGCCTGCAAGATTGGGTTACTTTAACATCAGTATCAGTGCTTTGAGCTGAATAATGTCTACCATGTTCCAATGGCCACTACATAATATAATTATTTATACTGATTTGTAAAATGTTTTTTTTTTTGTAGCTACATGGTTGTTTAGAAGTTACCTCAGAAAGAATCTGAAGAAATTGCTGAGATTCACATTCTAAAACATCTGGATCTGCCCAGTTTCCATCCATCATGCAGAGCCGAGTCGCAGTGCCTGCAGTTAACCAATACAAAGTTTCAAGTTTGAGAGGAGGAGGGGGTTGGGGAGTATTGCACTTAGGCTATTAATAATACCTCTGCTTTCCACTCCTCCTGGACATGGCTGTGTGTCAATTGTATTTCGTGCAGTGTTAGCCCAGGTGATGTTCCATCGAGAGTCACGACCATAGGGACAACCATCAAATGCTGAAATGGTATCAAGTGAAATGTAGAATTCATACATATTAAGTACATTATTAGTGCAGGAAGTACAAAAAAAATTATCAAAAGTCTGGATTCGCCTGGGATATCAACTCACAATCTAAAATTTTACCATGCCACTAATCACCAAAGTAATGCAAGTCTTGAGCTAGAGGCTTTAAGAAATTTCTGGATATAAATATCTCAATCATGTAGTGTTACATCATAGCACTGCAACCTCCAATGTGGACACCCTTAATTGCAAGGCCTGGCCTACGTGTTCTGACTGTAGCCAGACAAGTAGTTCTGAGAATATTATTTTTTGGAGTGGTCATGTACATCAGGGGATTTAACCTGATGGGGATTTAAATGATGCATCATGATTAGCAAGGTGTCTTTATTTCAGAGAGGATGTTGGAATGTGGTCAATGGCTCAGTAATTAACTACAATGTCCTGGGTGGCTTGACTTTGTAGCCAGATAACAGGTACTCATTCTCTCAAGCACCAACATAACTTAAACACAAACAGCAAATTCTATTTCGCATGACTACACCAAGTGCTGACTTTGAAAATACTTTTGTTCCTACATTTTCATGCAGGGTATCTACTAACTAACCTGGACATCTCACTCCAGCATCTTCTGAGTGGCCATTGTTGCAGCTGACAGTAGAACTATGTGAACAGTCAATGAGATTAGTCTCACTTCCACTGCAATCAACATTGTTAAGGTGGATTGGGCCAACACCAGAACTAAAATGAGCACTGCTGAAGGCAACTGCATCTGTTGGAACAAAACATATCTTTGCTCAAGTGTCTAAACTGAATTGATCCCAGCTACTCACCTTGAGCGGAGTAGCCCAGCTGTCGACACACCACAGTGGCATCAGTACTTCCCCAGGAGTCATCACACACAGTGCCCCACTCATTGTCTATGCAGATCTCCACTCTGCCCTCATTTGGAATGTTACCTCCTGCCAGTCGCAGCTGACCAGTTGTGCAAGGAGCTGTGTATATTAAATAGGCGTACAACTGAAACAAGTGTGAGATAACAAGTTACAAGTAACTACAGTAGCACTCAATAATGGCAATACCTTCACATCCCACCCCAACATCATCAGAGTGGAGACAACTGTGCGATAGGATTGGGCTGCTAGGACACTCCAGTAGCTGGCTGGATTTTGAGGTACACTTGACATCATCCAGGAAGATTGGTCCACTGCCAGCACCAAAGTGGGCATTGTAGTATGCTGTGCCATCTATACATAGAAGGACAAAAAGGATGATGAACAAGCATACACTGATGTCAATAAATGCACGCACTTCCAGTGTAAGCATATCCCAGCTGCTTGCAGACCACAGTAGCATCAGTGTTGTCCCAGGAGCCATCACACACTGTTCCCCATTGATCATTGATGCACACCTCCACTCTACCCTCATACTGATTGGAGCCTCCCACCAAACGAACATCACCATATGTGCAGTTTCCACTGGTAATTACTGTTCAGAGAGGAATTATGCAGTTAGGTAAACTTCAGTGTGCATAGCAGCTGTATGTTTGGGTGACATAAACTGAGTAAGTGTTGCTCTAGGTAGACAGTGATGCATGACACAAAACTGCATAAAGTGTGTGGACATATTTATTGCTGGTATATTCGAATAATTGGCTGATCTTTCCAGCTTGCCAGATGACTTGTCTAGTATGAGGTACGACCTGCACAACACAGTGGCTACAGCAGCTTTAGCAGATACAATTACAGTAAGCTCATTAAAATACGCCCTCTTTTTTATCACTACTTTGAGTCTGAAGTGGAGAGGGGGTATTTACTCAATTAGTCTTGACCATATGCCCCCAATACGATGCATACTGATGACTGCTGTGGCTTTGTAGAAGAATGGCATGCAGCATTGCTGGTCATGTACTATGGGAAATCAGCAGCCCCTGTGTTGATACCAAGCCGAGAGGCATCAAGCAACGAAAACTGGGAGGTTGTTTGTAAATTGCTAGTCATTCCGTGTGTACACGTTTACTTCGATGAAAAAAGCTCACTAAAAGTACACCAAGAAGATGGGGTGTGAAAATCACATATGTAAGAACTTGGGGGGGGGGGGGGGGGGGGAGTAACGAGGGGGGAGACGCTTGCTCAAAGGAGCGTATTACTGTGAGATTAGCTCAAAAAGTATTTAGCCACCATAGCTGTCAGACACTGGCACAATTCAAGATAATAGCCAGCTTCTTAATCATTGTTAGGCAAATCCTTTTCTGAGTCAAAATCAATTGAAGATCTGTCCAAGCTAGCCTATCGATAGCATGAGTAGAGTTTCATCACTCACAGAAGATTATACAAGGTTTCATCAGAACTGTATAAACAGCTATGCTTCATGTGATTGTGCAATTTTCCTTCAATCACAATGTATGATAAGTATAGACAATCAAATGAAAATTATTCTTACTAAAGTTATATGGAGCATTATTTAATGTGAGAACCATTTCCATGTTTCTCTATACAATGTCATGTAACACACACACACACACACACACACACACACACACACACACACACACACACACACACACACACACACACACACACACACACACACACACACACACACACACACACGACACGCACACATAAACTGTATACACACATGCACACGTCCCTCAGATCACCCTCTAAATCTCCATGCATAACCAAGACAGTAGTAGAATGCCTACACATTAGCATGAACATTTGGTTACTAGATTTTAGCTCATAAAACTGATTATTGTTATATTTTCCCACAATATAAAACGTCTAATTAGGGAGCCTATTAGTACAGCCATGTGGTACATTCTGTGTACGTTCATAGCCACAATCCGCAAACTAACCTTGGCATCTCACTCCAGCATCCTGTGAGTGGCCATTGGTGCAGGTGACATTGGAACTATGTGAACAGTCAACGAGATTGCTCTCACTGCCACTGCAAGTAACATTGTCCATGACGATTGGTCCAGTACCAGCACCAAAGTGAGCACCATTGAAGGCAAGTGCATCTGTTGGTAGAAAGCTTGTTTATTCAGATATCTATTCAATCAGACATTTAAATTTTGTCTCTGCATGCCACGGACCATGAGACGAGTAGTCAAGCTGCTGACATACCACAGTCGCATCAGTACTTCCCCATGAGTCATCACACACAGTACCCCACTGGTTGTTCATGCAAACCTCTACTCTGCCTTCATTTGGAATATTCCCTCCTGCTAGTCGCAGCTGACCAGTTGTGCAAGGAGCTGAATATAGAGTATACAGATATAATTATCTTATCTCCATCAGTGTTATACTATACATGGATTATACCTTCACAGCCCACACCAGCATCAGCAGAGTGGAGACAGTTGTGAGAGAGGATTGGTCTGCTAGGGCACTCCAGAAGCTGGCTGGAACTTGAGGTACACTGGACATCATCCAGGAAAATTGCCCCACTGCCAGCACCAAAGTGGGCATTGCTATAAGCTATACCACCTGCACAGTAAATTTCTATTGTCATCTTAGAGTTTCACTAGCTGACTGTAAACACTTTTCACAGTAACTATCCTCATACCTTGAAAGATACACATATACTAACTCACTTCCAGTGTATGCATATCCCAACTGCTTGCAGACCACAGTAGCATCAGTGTTGTCCCAGGAGTCATCACACACTGTCCCCCACTGGTCATTGATGCACACCTCCACTCTACCCTCATACTGGTTGGAGCCTTGCACCAGACGAACATCACCATAAGTACAGTTCCCACTGACAATTACTGCAAAAGCGAATAGGCACATAAAGTTATGTTGTATTTTCTATATCCCTGCTACTCTAACCTTGACATCTCACTCCAGCATTCTCTGAGTGACCATTAGTGCAGGTGACAGTGGAGCTATGTGAACAGTCAATGAGACTACTCTCACTGCCAGTACAGTCAACATTGTCCAGTTGGATTGGACCAACACCAGCACCAAAATGAGCATTGCTGAAAGCTACAGCACCTGGAAAAAAAGCCACCTGCATTCAAGTCACCATTTTCCTTCCACTTGGGGTGTGGTTAGCCTCAAAGAAAAGAAAACAAAACTACATGCCTAGTAATGCTTTACAGCATGTAACCATACATTTGGAGAATGAGAGTGAAACTACTTTTTTTTCAAGCTCTGTTTCAAACCTTGAGTGGAGTATCCCAGCTGTCGACACACCACAGTAGCATCTGCATTTCCCCAGGAGTCATCACACACAGTGCCCCATTCATTGTTCATGCAGATCTCCACTCTGCCTTCATTTGGAATATTACCTCCTGCCAGTCGCAGCTGACCAATTGTGCAAGGAGCTGTGTATAAATTAAATAGGCATGCAATTGAAACAAATAACTACAGTATCACTCAATAATGGCAATACCTTCACATCCCACCCCAACATCATCAGAGTGGAGACAACTGTGCGATAGGATTGGGCTGCTAGGGCACTCCAGTAGCTGGCTGGAATTTGAGGTACACTGGACATCATCCAGGAAGATTGGTCCACTGCCAGCACCAAAGTGGGCATTGTAGTATGCTGTGCCATCTATACATACATGAGCAGAAGATGATAAACCAGTGTTTTAAACACACACTGACAGCAATAAATATTCTTACTTCCGGTATATGCATATCCCAGCTGCTTGCAGACTACAGTAGCATCAGTGCTGTCCCAGAAGTCATCACACACTGTTCCCCATTGGTCATTGATGCACACCTCCACTCTACCCTCATACTGATTGGAGCCTCCCACTAGACGAACATCTCCATAGGTACAGTTGCCACTAGAAATCACTGTTCCAAGAATACACATGGACATAAGGTGTTTTATCAGTTCTGTACAATGCATATGACTTGCTACCCTAGCTTACCTTGACATCTCACTCCAGCATCCTGTGAATGGCCATTGGCACAGGTGACATTAGAGCTATAAAAGCAGTTAGTGAGGTTATTTTCACTGCCACTGCAGCCAACATTGTCCAAGTAAATTGGTCCATTGCCAGCACCAAAGTGAGCCCCACTAAATGCTATTGCACCTGAAAAAAATGCATGCCAAGAAGTAGTGTGTATTAAATATGTCTTTGCAGTCATACATTCCTTTGCTACAAAAACTTCTATACATTGCTATTTTCTATATATTGTTTCTGACCTTGAGTAAGGTATTCCAGCTGTCGACACACTACAGTGGCATCAGCACTCCCCCAGGAGTTATCACACACAGTACCCCACTCATTGTTCATACAGATCTCCACTCTGCCTTCATTTGCTATATTACCTCCGGCCAGTTGCAACTGACCATTTGTGCAAGCAGCTAGATGACAATGAGGAATAGGTCATGGACAACAGCTCAAAGTATAGATACATATAATGGTCAAGAAGTAGAGAATATCTCCGTGAAAACAATTACACACTAGTGCTTGCAACTAATAAAACCTCTTATGATACCTAACACTAGGGACACAATCAGGCAGTTTGTAGGGTTCATTTAAATAAGACATCACTGTAAATGTCCACCAACATGAAGGATTCGGGAAATAACGTGGGGTCGTGAAAGAGCATCCATGGGTGGAGCACCTTACAAGTCTGATGACAAGGGGGGGTGGGTGCTCTTTCAAGTGTTTCCGCATTTAACCATGAAAGAGTGCCCATGTCATGTTTACAGTGACTCAATGCCCCCAAAGCAAATAACTATACAAAATATAAGGTACAATGGAGCCACCAGTGGCTTCAAAGTCAAGTTATGATTGCACACAACACTCTGAACGGCACTGTGTAGCTCGTGGTGCATGCCACATTAGCTATATCCATCTATGCAAAGCAACCTTGTAGTAACTTTCGATGAAGTACCACAGATGCATAGCATTCAAGGCTGTACTTTCAAACTCCATAAATATGCTTCTTCATTAGCAATGTGAAGCTTGCTCCAGAGTGGGCACTCATTCAAGTAAACTTTGACTTTATACAGGAAATTGGGCCAAATGTAGGAGGGGGGGGGGGGGAGCACTCTTTCGAGGGTGGGTGCTCTTTCGAGGGTGGGTGCTCATTTGAGGGTGGATGCTCTTTGTAAGACTACAGTATACTGATTGCATGGGACAATGCTATAGGTGGGCTGGGAACAACTTCCATCATCAGTGGTGGCAGGAGATGACCTGTACAGCAATGATAATCTGGGTTGGTGGCCTGCACCTGATCGAAGCTACTTGTTTCTTGTTTGTACAAAATCAGAAGAAAATGTACACTTGACTTCACTAACCTAAACCAAACCAGCTCTTCTACAAGGCCTATGGAAGATGCTGACCATTTGATGATTAAACAAGTAAAGGTTACCTATACTGGTATACTACATCATTGTATAGGCTCAATAACATTGACATAGCAGAATATCCTACATGATGAAAAATTTTGGCTTGAAAGCCTTCAACTGCTTACCTTGTACAACTGAGATAATCAATTATAAACAGGATATACTATAGACACTTGCTAATACTCACACTTGAAGTTGGCACTATCCCCCTCTATTACTCCATACTAAAAACATTCGTGCTGATATTACATTATCAAATAAACTAACCTTGGCAACTCACTCCAGCATCTTGTGAGTGGCCATTGGTGCAGGTTACATTGAAGTTATGCGAACAGTCAATGAGGTTACTCTCACTACCACTGCAAGCAACATCATCCAAGTAGATTGGACCAGTCCCAGCACCAAAATGAGCACTGCTAAAGGCTACTGCACCTGTTGACACAAAAGCTTATCTTCACTCACTGTCTCCTAACACTCTATCTCTGCCATTGACCTTGAGTTGTGTATCCCAGTTGTCGACATACCACAATAGCATCAGCATTTTCCCAGGAGTCATCACACACAGTACCCCAATTATTGTTCATGCAGATTTCCACTCTGCCTTCATCTGCTACAATACTTCCTGCCAGTCGTAGTTGGCCTGTTGTGCAAGGAGCTTTATAGAAAAAAGTGTGCAATGTCAATTTATTGTATCAGATGTAGAATATGCCACAATGGGCATTACCTTCACACCCCACACCAGCATCAGCAGAGTGGAGACAATTTTTTGACAAGATTGGTCTGCTAGGGCACTCTAGTAGCTTGCTAGTGCTTGGGGTGCACTGGACATCATCCAGAAAGATTGGTCCACTGCCAGCACCAAAGTTAGCATTGCTGTATGCTTTACCATCTGTACATAGAGGGACAGTGATAAACAAGCATAATTAGCTATACTGACTGAAATGTATTTACTTCCTGTGTATGCATATCCTAACTGCTTGCAGACCACAGCAGCATCAGTGTTGTCCCAGTAGTCATCACACACTGTCCCCCACTGGTCATTGATGCACACTTCCACTCGACCCTCGTACTGATCAGAGCCTCCCACCAGACGAACATTTCCATATGTGCAGTTGCCACTAGAAATTACTGTTCCAAGAAGAAACTGGGTATGTATTATCTGTAACATGAGTGACACCTACTTCCCTAACCTTGACATCTCACTCCAGCATCCTGTAAATGGCCATTAGTGCAGATAACTGTGGAGCTGTGAGAGCAGTAAGTGAGGTTACTCTCACTGCCACTGCAAGCAACACTGTCCAGGTGGATTGGACCAGCTCCAGCACCAAAGTGAGCACCACCAAAGGCTAGTGCACCTGAAAGAAAAGGCCACATGCTCAGTATAATGCTGTGAACATGATGTGTCCTTGTGATAATACAGTTACATTTTCTTTCAAGATTTCAACTTCTGACCTTGTATGGAATAACCCAGTTGTCGACACACCACAGTGGCATCAGCACTTCCCCAGGAGTCATCACACACAGTACCCCACTCATTGTTCATGCAGATCTCCACTCTGCCTTCATTTGGAATGTTACCTCCTGCCAGTCGCAGCTGACCATCTGCACATGGTGCTGCGTGATATTGACAGTGTATACGGAACACATAGTTTGATAATTTGCTGATGAGTATATACACTTGTACATCATTATAGTGGAGTCAGTTGGTGCACATTCAATGAAAACTGATACATAAGGGCATCCCAGAATCTGTATATCATACCAAATTGCAATGTATGTACAACAAGGGTAATTACACCCCAAGTGAATGAATGAAGTAATTAATGCTGAGAAAAACCATATGAGTGCTTGCACATGCCTACTATTTCAGCCTTTCTCTCCCAGGCTAACAGGGCCTACTCAACTTTGACCACACAGCTGGAAACAGTTATCATTGAAGTATCTACAGCCCAAGTGCTAAGGCTGAGAACTAATCAATGGTGAGTGCATAAGGCGAAATATTTGCAACTTACAAGTGACCTACAGTCACATAGGATTTCACAATGGCCAAGCTAGCATGAAGGTACTTGTATTTGCAGAACCTGGGCATTTTTAAACCACTGCTAACCTGAGTTATGATCAAAAGTGTTGTCATTTCAGTGACTACACCAATGTTACCCAAGACTTGCAGCTCTTGAGCCTTGTACAAAGACCAAGGTATGTACATCATTTACAAGCTACATCTATTAGCTACGCATTCTGGTAGCAGATTATCGATGCAGCACAGCTACACTGAGCTACAAGTCACTTTGACAGTTCAGTGAAGTGCACTTTTAGCTAATGGCTTGCTAAACTGCAGCACATCCCGTGCATCAACAGTGCTTCTTTAGAACACTGACTGACATCTCTCTCAAAGGCTTTGTGTGGTATTCTCAGCTCCTACACAATTCAGATGGAGACAGCAGTAGCAAATCAGACTTCTGCCCATCAGGTCAAATCACGCTATAGCCATATACAGAAGTTAGCTGGCTTTGTTTATCATCTCGCCTCTATGTGGCTTTAATTAACACCAATTAGCACCCCCACAGACATACTGAGTAGACATTTAGCATCACTCTACGTACAATGGCTATGCTTTTTTGTAAAGAGCTGGATTGTGCACCTAGGTTCCTGTTCCCCTGTGTAGCAATTAACAGCCACACACACACATACCAGCTGATCAACTGGATTTGATTTCCTGGTCCACATTTGCCCTATCGTTGCTAGGCTTCCACACTAGGTTATCTTAATAGTTTGTAAATAGACAGAACAAGCTGGTTTGTCCACCCACATTCAGGTCACCATTTTCTCTCCACTTGGGGTGCAGTTAGCCTCGAATAAAATAAGTTGCATCAGTGTTTGTGTAGTATTGTACAATTTTGTTGATCGCCTTTTATCCCTTAATCACTCTCAGTGACGATTATACATAGCCACAAACTATCATACTAACCTTGGCATCTCACTCCAGCATCCTGTAAGTGCCCATCAGTGCAGGTGACGTTGGAGCTGTGTGAGCAGTCAGTAAGGATACTTTCATTGCCACTACAAGCAATATTGTCCAAATAGATTAGGCCAACACCAGCACCAAAGTGAGCACCACTGAAGGCTACTGCATCTGTTAACGCAAAATTTGTATTTACTATCATATCACAAAAACATTGGAATTTATCAATCCACTAACTTTGAGGGGTGTATCCCAGTTGCTGACACACTACAGCAGCATCAGCACTTCCCCAGAAGTCTCCACACACAGTACCCCACACATTGTTTATGCAGATCTCCACTCTGCCTTCATTTGCCACATTGCCTCCTACTAGTCGCAGTTGACTAGCTGTGCAAGGAGCTGAATAGAAACAATATATGTAAACAGTGCACCATCAACCCATTGTTGACTATGGGTCATACCTTCACAACCCACACCAGCATCAGCAGAGTGAAGGCAGTCATGGGACAGGATTGGTCTGCTAGAGCACTCAATCAGTTGGCTAGAACTTGAACTGCACTGAACATCATCCAGGAAGATTGGTCCACTGCCAACACCAAAGTGGGCATTGCTAAATGCTCTGCCACCTGCACAGGATGTTATTTGTTCGATGGCAAGAACCACTTTTCACATACCTGGCTTATATGAGGGTAGAATAGCAACGTTAACTCACTTCCAGTATAGGCATAACCCAGCTGTTTGCAGACCACAGTAGCATCAGTGCTGTCCCAGGAGTCATCACACACAGTCCCCCACTGGTCATTGATGCACACCTCCACTCTACCCTCATACTGATTGGAGCCTCCCACCAGACGAACATCACCATATGTACAGTTTCCACTGGCAGTTACTGTTTCAAGAAGAAATAGGAACATGTAAGGTTTGTTGTATATTATGCCCGACTGTGTAGTCTAATTAACCTTGAACCTAAGCAAGCAGCTGGTAACGTTCTTCTCACTATAATTACAATCAACGTTATTCATTATCAAGTGTTGAACCACTTAGTATTGGTCGTACCTTGACATCTTACTCCAGCATCTTCTGAGTGGCCATTGGTGCAGCTGACATTGGAGTTATGTGAACAGTCAGTGAGGTTACTCTCATTGCCACTGCAAGCAACACTGTCCAAGTGGATTGGACCAGCTCCAGCACCAAAGTGAGCATTGCTGTAGGCTAATGCACCTAAAAAAATGTTATATGCTTAGTGATATTGTTACAAGCGTGAAATACATGTCTATGCGTTTCATGGATGTTAATTGACTATGTTCAATTCCACATTTCTTTCAACACTCCATTTCAGACCTTGATTTGAGAAGCCCATCTGTCGACACACCACAGTAGCATCTGTTTTTCCCCAGGAGTCATCACACACAGTACCCCACTCATTGTTCATGCATATCTCCACTCTGCCTTCATTTGCTATGTTACCTCCTGCCAGTCTTAGCTGACCAGTTGTGCAAGGAGCTGTGTAAACAACAAGTACATGTGCATTATCAACTTCAAATAATTGTGTAGAACAATGGATAAATTTAGAAGTGGTCAGACCCAACAGATAATATTCACTTTTTATTTACAGGAGCCTGTGTTGGCCCCATGAGTGACTAAAGAAAAACGCTCAACTGTAGTTTGTACTTAAACATTGAGTTGCTAGTGAACAATGTGTTGATTCTCTATGCCTGAAGCACAATTTATTATCCATGGTGCAAGGAGATGTGGATACTACCAACATACTTCACACATGATGAGTAAAACATACATATCCAGAATATGCGAACCTTCACATCCTACACCAGCATCAGCAGAGTGGAGGCAGTTGTGTGACAGGATTGGTCTGCTGGGACACTCTAGTAGCTGGCTGGAACTTGAGGTACACTGGACATCATCCAGGAAAATTGGTCCACTGCCAGCACTAAAGTGAGCATTGCTGTATGGCTTCCCATCTATGACAAGCAGAGTGATGTGCTATCATGATAAGCCATTCCTTGAGTATTGTAAACAAGGATGAACTTGCTTCCAGTGTATGCATATCCCAGCTGTTTGCAGACCACAGTAGCATCAGTGTTGTCCCAGTAGTCATCACACACTGTCCCCCACTGGTCATTGATGCACACCTCCACTCTACCCTCATACTGATTGGAGCCTCCAACCAGACGGACATCTCCATATGTACAGTTTCCACTGGCAGTTACTGTTCCAAGAAGAAATAGGAACATGTAAGGTTTGTTGTATTTTATGTGTACACTAACCTTGAAACTAAGCAAGCAGCCGGTCAAGTTCTTCTCACTATGACTACAATGAACATCATTCATTATCAAGTGTTGAACCACTTAGTATTGTTCGTACCTTGACATCTTACTCCAGCATCTTCTGAGTGGCCATTGGTGCAGCTGACAATGGAGCTATGTGAACAGTCAGTGAGGTTACTTTCATTGCCACTGCAGGCAACATTGTCAAGGTGGATTAGACCAGCTCCAGCACCAAAATGAGCACTACTGTAGGCTAATGCACCTGAAAAAAATGATATTCTTAGTGATATTGTTACAAGTGTGAAATACATGTCTATGCGTTTCATGGATGTTAATTTACAATGTTTAATTCTGCATTTGTACACGTTCCTTTTAAGACTCCATATTTCAGACCTTGAGTTGAGAAGCCCAGCTGTCGACACACTACAGCAGCATCTGTATTTCCCCAGGAGTCATCACACACAGTACCCCACTCATTGTTCATGCAGATCTCCACTCTGCCTTCATTTGCTATGTTACCTCCTGCCAGTCGCAGCTGACCAGTTGTGCAAGGAGCTGCATGTAAATAATAAGTACATGTGCATTATCAACTTCAAATATAATTGTGTAGAATACTTGGAAGTGGCCAGAGACAACAGATAATATCCACTTTTTAGGAAATAAATTGCAGGAGCCTTTTTTTTTAGCCACGTGTGACCAAATGAAATGCTCAACGTACTTAAAAGTTAGGTTTTTTAGTGAAACATAACTCTCTATGCCTGAAGCATAATTTATTATCCATGGTACAAGGAGATGTGCTCAACATACTTCACACATGATGAGTAAAACATTGTTAACAATTTAGTTTATACATATCTAACCTTCACAGCCTACACCAGCATCAGCAGAATGGAGACAGTCATGGGACAGGATTGGTCTGCTAGGACACTCTAGTAGCTGGTTAGAACTTAAACTGCATTGGACATTGTCCAGGAAAATTGGTCCACTGCCAGCACCAAAGTGAGCATTGCTGTATGGCCTTCCATCTACGAGAAGCAGAGTGATGTGCTATCATGCATGATCAATTGTTTCTTGAGTTTTGTAAACAAGGATGAACCTACTTCCAGTATAGGCATAACCCAGCTGTTTGCAGACCACAGTAGCATCAGTGGCATCCCATGCATTGTCACACACTGTCCCCCACTGGTCATTGATGCACACTTCCACTCTACCTTCATACTGATTGGAACCTTGCACCAGACGAACATCTCCATATGTGCAATTTCCAATGGAAATGACTATGAATTGGATAGTGATATCATTATACCTAAAGCAATAGTACACAATATTAATGCTCTGCAAACTAGGTGGGAGCCATACACAATAAACAATGATAGCACTGCATGTATCTGGTGTCATGTACAAAGAGGTGGGTGACATAAAATTTTTATAGTAGTTGTCAGGACAGTATTGTTATTTTTTCTCACTCATATTATCGGTTTCCTTTGCCGTGCAAAAATACAGGTGCCAGTTATACCACTGACTGATGTAATCAGTATGCAATTTCTCTGATAAAGATAGCAACTGCACCTTGGCATCTCACTCCAGCATCCTCTGCATGCCCATAGTAACAGCTGATATAGGAGCTCTGCAAGCAGTCAGTGAGACTACTTTCACTGCCATTGCAATCCAGGTTGTCCAAGTGGATAGGGCCAGTACCAGGACCAAAGTGAGCATTACTAAAGGCAACTGCACCTGGTGATATGAATGCGCTACATGGAATTAAGCAACTGTAAGCATCATTAGCTTGAACAATTGAAGTTGGTCACAGATAACCATTGAATGTGTAAATACTGACCAAAAATGATGTGGCAAGCCATTCATATGAATAAGCAGCCAAACTGAAACTGGAATATATTCAGCAGTAAGAGGTTGTCCTAAAATACATGAAGGAAATCGGCCCCTAATTTTAGGTATTGTATAATGTATCTAGGTACTGTATAATGTATCTAGGTACCGTATATTGTATCTAGGTACTGTATAATGTATCTAGGTACTGTATATTGTATCTAGGTACTGTATAATGTATCTAGGTACTGTATATTGTATCTAGGTACTGTATATTGTATCTAGGTACTGTATAATGTATCTAGGTACTGTATATTGTATCTAGGTACTGTATAATGTATCTAGGTACTGCATAATGTATCTAGGTACTGTATATATGTTCTAGGTATAGCCATACTTATATCACTATCAGTAGTGGTGCATATGACAGCTGTTTACTGTGATCACTTTGACAGGTCAGTTGACGTACATATCTTTCATTTTAGTTATTGCTCAGATACACATCAAACATCACATGGCAAGTAAGCATGCACAAGTATAAGAGCTGACAGATGCTGCATGCTTATTGACCTTGAGTGGAGTATCCCAGCTGTCGACACACCACAGTGGCATCAGCACTTCCCCAGAAGTCATCACACACAGTGCCCCACTCATTGTTTATACAGATCTCCACTCTGCCTTCATTTGGAATGTGACCTCCAGACAGTCGCAGTTGCCCATTTGTGCAAGAAGCTGTGTGAATGAAAAACATCTTCCAGGGGACTAAAAAGGAGTTTAATGTGCCAGATTGATTTTTGTCTACATTGATTTGCAAAGCTAGGATACAGAGCTAGCCCTGGTGGGGTAGACAGATAAACCAACATTGACAAGAAGGTCAAAACACAGGTTCTATGTACTTTAGATACATGTGGAAGTAGCAATATTCTTGAGAATATTGGGTTAACTGACTCTGCAATTACTGTATGCACAGCAACGGTTAGATCACACAAATGATTGACATTCTCTGTGCAGTCTTATTATATTCATTACAACACAGCATCTGGGCCTAACCTATATGTACTGAATGAGTCCATTCATTTCTTTTTGGTGGACATACCATGAATGGCAAACAAACATACACAACAACATGACTAAATATAGTGTACTAACCTTGACATCTCACTCCAGCACCGCCACTGTAATAGTAACACCTGGCATATGAGCTGCGTGGGCAGTCAATGAGATTGTTTTCATCGCCACTACAAGCAACATTGTCAAGGTAGACTGGACCACTACCAGTGCCAAAGTTAGCAGTAGTGAAGGCAACGGCATCTGTTAAAACAGGAGAGCTATACTGAAAGTTGTCTGCAAAATGTCCAAACAGGTAGCTGATATGGACCTTGAGTGGAATAACCCAGTTGCTGACACACCACTGCAGCATCTGTACTTCCCCAAGAGTTTCTTCTACAAACTGTACCCCAGATGTTGTCTATGCAGATTTCTACTCTGCCTTCATTTGGAATGTTACCTCCTGCCAGTCGTAGCTGACCAGTTGTACAAGGTGCTATGAATAAACAATGGTAAATTATGATATGGCATGCACAATGAACTATGAACCAGTCACAGACCACACCTTCACAACCCACACCAGCATCAGCAGAGTGGAGACAATTGTGTGACAGGATTGGTCTGCTGGGGCACTCTAGTAGCTGGCTGGCACTTGAGGTGCATTGGACATCATCCAGAAAGATTGGTCCACTGCCGACACCAAAGTGGGCATTGCTGTATGGCTTTCCATCTATTCACAAAGGCATAATTGGTGAGCCTAAATATGATGTAGATCCAATTTTTTGTTGCTGAGCTTCAACACATGACATTACCAAAGTAGATAAGAAAAAAGGTGCCATGTTGACTATGAAGACAACCCTTCACTCTTTTAGCCAGTCTGTTTATATTTTGTGATGTTCTTTCCTAGCTGAAGAATAAGTGTGTTGGCTTCATTCTAGGAAATGTAAACTTTTTGGCTCCAGTTTTATCTTCTGGCAAATTGGATTAGCATAAATAAATTAAGACACTGGCTTATGGTTCATCGTAAATCCCTGGAATTGAATTTCTTAATATGTACTTAGTGTTAGAATAACAATAGTAGTTGACTCACATTAATTCTAATTTGATAGGCTAACCTAAAATCTGCTTATGTACACTTACTTCCAACATATGCATATCCCAACTGCTTGCAGACCACAGTAGCATCAGTGCCGTCCCAGAAGTCATCACACACTGTCCCCCACTGGTCATTGATGCACACCTCCACTCTACCCTCATACTGATTGGAGCCTCCCACCAGACGAACATCACCATAGGTACAGTTGCCACTAAAATTGACTACAAGTAAACATTATGATATGATTTCAAGCTCTACACAAAATATTCTTAGATCTTCTACCTTGACATCTCACTCCAGCATCCTCATTGTGGCTTGAACAGGTGACAAAGGAGCTGTGTGAGCATTCCAGGAGGCTATCCTCGCTACCACTGCAGTCAACATTATCGAGGTGGATTGGACCAACTCCAGCACCAAAATGAGCACTATTGAAGGCAACTGCATCTATTCGTATGAACGTGAAAGATTATTGTGACTGTAGAACTACAGGAACAAGTTCCTAGCTGATATTCCTACCTTGCATTAAATATCCAAGCTGCCAACATACAATGGCAGCATCAGTAGTTCCCCAGAAATTATCACACACAGTACCCCAAATATTGCTCAAGCAGATCTCCACTCTGCCTTCATTTTCAATGTTACCCCCCACCAGTCGAAGCTGACCATGTGTACATGGAGCTGTATAAAACAGATACCCCAGGTAAACCACTTGGTACCTCTGTAACTGCGTACGAAACTGGAACATAAACTACATTCAGTTACAACAGTAGAATTGGTAGAGTGTAGATATGAACACACCTTCACAACCTACACCAGCATCAGCAGAGTGGAGGCAGTTGTGGGAGAGGATTGGTCTGGTGGGACACTCTAGTAGTTGACTGGCACTTGAGGTACATTGGACTTCATCCAGGAAGATTGGTCCACTGCCAGCACCAAAGTGAGCATTGGTGTATGCCCTGCCACCTAAACATAGAGAGACATTCATCAGATGGCAACATATAGACAAAATACACTTACTTCCAGTGTATGCATATCCCAGCTGCTTGCAGACCACAGTAGCATCAGTGTTGTCCCAGGAGTCATCACACACTGTCCCCCACTGGTCATTGATGCATACCTCCACTCTACCCTCATACTGATTTGAGCTTCCCACCAGACGAACGTCTCCATATGTACAGTTGCCACTGGCATTCACTACAGTAAAATATTTGGTAAACTTGTTTTTGTGGACATAAAATTATGCAAACGTACCTTGACATCTCACTCCAGCATCCTCATTGTGACCATACAAACAATGAACATTTGAACTATGTGGACAGTCAATAAGATTACTTTCACTGCCTATACAGTCAACATTGTCCAGATGGATTGGACCAGTGCCAGCACCAAACAGAGCACTGCTGAAGGCAACTGCATCTGTTGGCATTTTATAATAAATAATATGTCAGCAGAAACAATCAAGAAGTTGTCAGTTGCTGACCTTGAGTGGAGTAGCCCAGTTGTCGACACACCACAGTGGCATCAGTGCTTTCCCAAAAGTCATCACACACAGTACCCCACAGATTTTTAATACAGACCTCTACTCTGCCCTCATTTGCAATGTTTCCACCTGCCAGTCGTAATTGACCAGTGGTGCAAGCAGCTGTGAAATATAATATTATTGAATAAATACTTCAGTTATATAGATACCACAGTAATACGTATAGCTATAGTACTCCTCAAGACAATTTTCTTGTATGCTACTCACTTAAGCTTGCCCCATGATGGTGAAACATCTGCCCGGTAAATCAAGACTAAAACAGAGTAAGCTCAGGAGCTAAAAGTTAATAGTAACAAGATATCATGGAAGTTCCAGTCTAATGCATGTTGGGACACTTCCCCCTTCTTTACTGCATGCATGCCTGGTAATATTGGGCAAGTATGTAAGTAGATTTGTTGCTTAGAGAACTTTAATTCTAAAACCACCATTATTCTCTCTACCTTGCAACCTTGCCTACTGGAAGCACCTCACACTTTCTGGCTCCCTCTTACAAGAACAGTACATCACAAATTACAAGAATTCTTTAATACATATCTTGGGTAAATACCTCCAGTTAAGTGTGTGTGTGTTATGTGGCATGCAGCAGAGGTGAAGAAACAGAATTGCATAATTTGTCTTTGGTCCAGTAAATAGTTATAGCATAGTTCATGGTGTATGCCAACTGATTATATTTACATGATAAGCACTTAAGACTATGGCTGATCACATTGAAGTATAAATGTTAATGGTAGGCAACACAACATGCAATTCTTGTAGTATCACTGGAAGTAACACATTGTCCGAAGGTGGCATATGTAGCCACTAACCTTATACATAAATTTGGCAGATAGCGGATATGGGATCGAAGGATGTAGGTAGCTATTGTCCGAGATCTAGCTGGAGCTCAGACTTAGTAGGCAAAAGTGAAATGTACATAGTAAACTAACCTTGACATCTCACTCCAGCATCCTGTGAGTGACCATTAGTGCAGGTGACAGTGGAGCCACGTGAACAGTAAATGAGTCTACTCTCACTGCCACTGCAAGCAACATTGTCCATGTGGATTGGACCAGTGCCAACACCAAAATGAGCACCACTGAAGGCTAGTGCACCTGTATATGTTATGCGCAATGCGCTCACAACGGTTATATCACAAACAGTACTCCCACATTTGGAATAAACAACAAGAGGCATTAACTGTTGTGCTATAATGATCCAACTTGTACTTTCATGATCAATAAGTAATGACAGTGGAGATTGGATAACCTATTCTATGCTACAGACTCCACCTCACTTTGAAGCACATATATATAGTTTTCCTACATATGTTATTGTCAAAGAGGTATTTTATAACCTTGAGTGGGATAGCCCAGCTGTCGGCACACCACAGTAGCATCAGAATTTCCCCAGGAGTCATCACACACAGTACCCCACTCATTGTTCATACAGATCTCCACTCTGCCTTCATTAGCAATGTTTCCTCCCACCAATCGCAGTTGACCAGTTGTGCATAAAACTGTATACAGTATGTTAGAAAGGCTGCTAATTGAGCATCAGAGATCACTATATACACAGTGTAACAGTAGGACTCATAGTACTGTCATACTTGAAATATGCATGTTAGTACCACTACCTCAAATACTAGTTGTAATATTGAACTATGAGATGTAATAGTTTTCTGCTGCCATTTTATGTAACAGTGCGTAGCAGAGTATGAAAAGACATACAGAGCAAATTACCTGTACAACCCACACCAGCATCACAAGTGCGAAGGGAGTTGTGTGACAGGATTGGACTGCTAGGACACTCCAGTAGCTGGCTGGCACTTGAGGTACAATGGACGTCATCCAGGAAAATAGGTCCATGGCCTCTTCCAAAGTAAGCATTGCTGTAAGCCCTACCACCTATACATATACAGAAACAGCATATTGTGAAATCTAAGAACCCACACACAAATATATACTAATGACTTACTTCCATACCCCAACTGCCTGCAGACGACAGTAGCATCAGTGCTGTCCCAGTAGTCATCACACACTGTTCCCCACTGGTCATTGATGCATACCTCCACTCTACCCTCATACTGATTGGACCCTCCCACCAGACGAAGATTTCCATAGGTGCAGTTGCCAGTGGCACTGACTATAGTACGGATAGAAACCACATTTCAGACACAAATATACACTGTATTTGCAGATTCTTTGAGGATTGCAGCAATTTTATGAAGAATACATAACTGCTTCACCCTGCCATTTGATAAAAGCATCAAAATTACATATAGCACCCCACTTAAGTTTCCATCAAGATTATGATAAGAAATGCGCAGAATATGCATGATAGGTTTATTATAAGCATAATAGGTCATGCATATGTGTGGTCTTCTGACAGCTTGTCATGCAAGTCTACTGGAATGGACTACTCTGCTCTCCAATACGATTCAGTCATCCCCTAGAATTGCATTCTGCTTTATATTACCATCTACCTGGTTACACAGACTCATTTAAAAACGATGATGTAATGCTATCTCCTCAGAAATGTTAAAAGAGGAGCAGTACTGGTAGGCTGTGTCCACTCCAAAATCTTATCAAGCAACCCATGCAGTGAAGCTTTATGTGCTACCATACCAAGTGACCAAGTAAAGACTCTAATTCATGTGTATATTTGTCATGTAGACACTGACTGGCTTCAGCTTCACTTGCTTGAGAAATACATACTTGTACATAGTTAAACAAGGCTGGCATGAGGTCATGTTGGAAGGCTTACCAATGCAGGATGCAATCTTACAGGTAGGCAAATCTTGTTAGAGGGCATAAAAAATGATTTAGCGCAAAAAGGGCTGTTCAGTTGTCCATTCCAGTAGTTCAGTCTAGTGATTATTGACAGCCAGTATTTCTCCTAGAAGCCTGATATGTACTTGTCCACCTTGGGTGGGTCACATGAGCCTATATGTACTAAAAAAAAGGGCCTCATGCTCATCTTTGTAAAGGCATGCTACTAAATTGTGTTGGGAGGTTTCTCAGTCCATCTTGGGAGGCTGTCTATCCCTTCTTTGCTGTTGTCAAGTCCATTTTGTCCAGCCTTCTTTATCAGGTCAGCAGGGAATGTCAATCCTTACTGATTGACCATGATATCCAAGCCAATCTGAGTGCCAATCAGACCTTATGTTGATCACTGGGGTGGGCCTTCATCATGATAACCCCACTCAATTGAGTCAGGAGGTTGGACTTAGTATGAAAGTGTGGTGTCTTCTCATTTGGTCTACTCCCATTTGGTCTACTCCCAATTGGTCTACTCCCAATTGGTCTACTCCCATTTGGTCTACTCCCATTTGGTCTACTCCCATTTGGTCTACTCCCATTTGGTCTACTGCTTTTTTTACATGTGAGTAGAGACCAATGTTCAGTAAATAAAGTTTCAAAGTCTGTAACAGTACACCCTAGCCTTTTGATCTGGCAAAAGGTAGGGCCTACTTAAAAGGAGAAAAGCAAAGGGTCAGTCGTTAGTATTTCAATAATGGCTGAGATCACCGCAACTAAGAGAGGAGCACACTGTCTACTGTCTGGAGGATACAAGTACAGCCTCAATCGATGCAGCAGCTATCTTGCCTACACTACCATCTAGTCGAACTATTCAAGGGAGAACAAGCTACCATTGAGATTAATCTGCAGCAGCTGCCATCTGGGGGAGCAACAAGTACAAGAAAATACCGGTTGAAGGAGAAAAGGATAGTTAAAATAATAGAAAAGTTTGAATAGTCTGTCTAAGTGGATGGGTTTTAAGTAATACTGTATTAATATTGCACTGTTGCATTTTAAATAATGTTGTACTGTTGCTTTTTAGACAATGTTGTATTACTTAGATTAAATGGGAGTAGACGAAATGGCACAAAAGTGTGTGTAGACGAAATGGGAGTAGACGAAATGGGAGGTAACTGAAAGTGTCTTCCACTCACCATTGACCCATTATAGCTAAATATGTTTCCAAAAGTAGCTTCACAAGGCCAACGACTAGCTCACTGTATGATACCCAGAAATAGAAATTATTTATGAAGCATGGTAGTATATCCCTTTGTGGATACTACATATGAAAATACCATGTAGTAATGTTTGTTGTGGCTCTCAAGCTTACGATGTATAATGACCTACACTATACCTTGACACCTCACTCCAGCATTTATCCTACAGCTTATAAGAGAACTGTGTGGGCAGTCAGTAAGGTTACTCTCACTGCCACTGCAGTCAACATCATCCAGATAGACTGAACCAGTACTAGTACCAAAAGGAGCAGAACTGAAGGCAACTGCACCTGTTGGGAAAAAAAGAAGCTGGGCTTTAGGCCTTCCAACACATTCTGCTCTCTATACATACCTTGAGTGGAGTATCCCAGCTGTCGACATACAACTATAGCATCCACTCTTCCCCAGGAATCGTAACACACAGTCCCCCATGTATTGTCCATACAGATCTCCACTCTGCCCTCATTGACAATGTTACCTCCTGCCAGTCGCAGCTGACCAGTTGTACAAGGAGCTGTTGTTGTTTTTTTGTTGTTGTTTTTTTCAAGAAGTGTATATGTCAACTTTTAATTAGCAGTTTACAGCATATCTTATGAATCACCACAGAACATACCTTCACAACCAACACCAGCATCAGCAGAGTGAAGGCAGTAATGAGACAGGATTGGACTGCTGGGGCACTCTAGTAGTTGACTGGAACTTGAGGTACACCTGACACGATCCAGGAAAATGGGTCCACTGCCAGCACCAAAATATGCATTGCTATATGCTCTTCCACCTGCACATACAAGTCGAACAATAAAGTTGTTACATCACAATTGGCAATCTGTTATTGTGGAGAACAGGTCTTGAACACGCACTGAAAATGCTATCTTAACCACATTCCAAAAGTTGTAAAAAAAATTTGCCCAAATTTAGCTACAGTATCTAGCAAAGTGATTCATTGTAGCCAGAGACTACATGTAGTGCATGCAAGTGTAGTCAAGCTACAAGCACACTATATGTGACCCTGCATAAAACAGCATTTTTCCTGTGCAATTAAGGCTAAGTCTGGAAATGGATGCATCTATTTGGGTTGGTTGGAAGGCCATTTTATTGCTTCTATGTATATAGCACAAAGAAAGATAGCTGGGCAACATTTGGAGTGGCTAGATACTGCAAACAGGTGCATGGTATAGTAATAACTTTGGTAACATGTGTCTGCCGTATTGGATCTCAAAGGAGCTACAGGTCAATACGTGACATATCACTTAGATAGTAGTGTCTTGAAAGTCACAGTGTCAACTCACAAACTGCTTATTTTGCTACACATATATAGTACAAGTGCCTATAAATGCAGGTATCTGTCATGCGAATTGCAAGTGCCTGACTTTAGTCACCTATACACTGTATAAACAGTGTTTTAACCAACACATTGCAGACAAATTGAAGAGACAAGGGTTGTTTGAGGTTCTTAGAGACTAGTTGCATAGGCCACATGAGAGGAAGCTTCCAAGATGATTTTACCACTACATTGATCAACACCACAGTGATCATGTGGTTACTAACCACTCTGTGGTTAAAACAATCAATCTGTTTTTGTAGTATACATGCATATGCTAAAGGTTGACCAATCAAGTCACTTATGAGAAAATCCTACAGATCAGAGCAAACAGTCTAAACCCTGTAAGAGGACAATGCATTATGTGTTAAAGATACAATGTGTATGTTCATGTCTTGGATCTTTGGTGTGTATTTGACTGAGTAATGCATGATGTGAATTGAATCACAGTCGGTAGCCACATGGGAATTCAGTGTGGCTAAACATGTTTCAAGGTAAATACATGCTTTTTACCAAGGGTACTTATGCTTACTTCCAGTGTATGCATATCCCAGCTGTTTGCAGACCACAGTAGCATCAGTGCTGTCCCAGTAGTCATGACACACTGTCCCCCACTGGTCATTGATGCAGACCTCCACTCTACCCTCATACTGATTGGAGCCTCCCACCAGACGAACATCTCCATAAGCACAGTTGCCACTGGCATTGACTGCAGTGAATACTTTTGCTCACATTACAACTCACATTAAGAACTACAAGGTTCTGTATATTCACATACCTTGACATCTAACTCCAGCATCCTCATTATGGCCTCTTAAGCAGTTGACAACAGAACTATGTGGGCAGTCAGTGAGGTTTGCTTCACTTCCAGTGCAGCCAACATTGTCCAGGTAGATTGGACCAACACCAGCACCGAAATAAGCATTTTGAAAAGCCACTACACCTGTTGCCAAAAACATACTTCTAGATAAGCTGTGTGTGATCCCCTTAAGTCCTTGAGAAGTTAATACCCAACAGTATATAGCTAATAGTCAATGTTTGAGAATGGCCAGTTCACTAACTTGCATAAGACATCATCAAACTAGGTTTGTTAAATTGTTACCTGGTGCAACAACGGTTATATCATAAACAGTATACTCCCACATTTGGAATAAACAACAAGAGGCATTAACTGTTGTGCTATAATGATCCAACTTGTACTTTCATGATCAATAAGCAGGAAACTTAATTGGATAACCTATTCTATGCTACAGACTCCACCTCACTTTGAAGCACATCTATATAGTTTTCCTACATATGTTATTGTCAAAGAGGTATTTTATAACCTTGAGTGGAGTATCCCAGCTGTCGACACACCACCGTAGCATCAGTAGTTCCCCAGGAGTCATCACAAACAGTACCCCACTCATTGTTCATGCAGGTCTCCACTCTGCCTTCATTAGCCACATTAGCTCCAGCCAATCGCAGCTGACCAGTTGTACATGGAGCTATGCATACACGGAGATGGTGAAAGCAATCACTAAAGTCTATGCACCCAATGGTGGACTGTACCTTCACACCCCACACCAGCATCAGCAGAGTGGAGACAGTAATGGGACAGGATTGGGCTGCTCGGGCACTCTAGTAGTTGGCTAGAACTTGAGGTACACCTGACAAGATCCAGGAAAATGGGTCCACTGCCAGCACCAAAATATGCATTGCTGTATGCCCTGCCACCTACATGGGTATAGTACATATACATGAAAGTGGATAAGTATTCTCATACCTGCGGCATGTGCACTAACGTCCAGTGTATCCCAGCTGCTTGCAGACCACAGTAGCATCGGTGCTGTCCCAATAGTTATGACACACTGTTCCCCACTGGTCATTGATGCACACTTCCACTCTACCCTCATACTGATTAGAGCCTCCCACCAGACGAACATCTCCATATGTGCAGCTGCCACTGGCATTGACTGTAGCAAATAACAATTATACAATCTTCACCAAACAAGAACAACATTTAGAGAGAATGCATGACTTGAGATCTGAAAGCGTCTATTATTCCAGATGTTTCACCAAATGTAGCTAACTAATTCCCTTACTAACAAGTACTACTGGGGTAGTTGTTTACTTTTAGTAAAACAAATGAGAATGTCTTGCTTAATTACTTAAGCTTCAGTTGTCTGTTCTTAACGTCTTAAGGTACATACTTCACATTTATGAAACGCTCAAGTATAGTTGTGCAGTTCACCTTGACATCTGACTCCAGCATCTTCATAATGACTGTAACAACGGACCGTAAAGCTACGGAAGCATTCAGTTATGTTGCTCTCACTGCCACTGCAAGCAACATTGTCCAGATAGATTGGGCCAACACCAACACCAAAGTGAGCATTGTTAAAGGCCACTGCATCTGTTGGTATGATAGTGGCATACAAGGTTTGAAAGGTTAAGTATTTTCTGCTATAAATTTTAATAGTATATGACCTTCAGTGGAGTAGCCTAGCTGTCGACACACCACAGTGGCATCTGCACTTCCCCAGGAGTCATCACACACAGTACCCCACTGATTATTCATGCAGATCTCCACTCTGCCCTCATTTGGAATGTTACCTCCTGCCAGTCGCAGCTGACCAGTTGCACATGGAGCTGTGTAAACAACAAGTACGTACAGGTATGCTGAACTTGCTGCACATGAAAATAATGCTTGAAACAACACACAATGCTACCAAATAAATTTTATCTAGCTCCTTGTTTCAGGTCAGCTCAAGTAGGATCAAGATTCATGACCACTTCTACTAATTTCATGATGTTTCTACCAAGTCTTGTTCAATAGCAACCAGTCCATGAGCTCTAGTGTATGAAACAGATAATTAACTGATGATGAGTGTAGTGGTCATCTGACTTTGGTTGCATGTTATCTGTTGGTGTAATCCGTTTTCAAGATAGGTTCTGCGCTAGCACAAAGGGTGAAATGGGGGTGGTGGGTGGGTTTAGGCACAGAGTACCGTGCACATGGTGGTCCCTCGGCTGTAGAAAGGCCTTGGTTGGCACTTGGTGGGCCATATCTCTCCTGTTTTGCCCAAACAAGTGTAGAAACCACTCCTCTCACCTTGTAGTGGTTTCATTTCTGGCACTGTAGGCAGTTTTCAGTCAGGACAAGCATTCGCTGGTCGGAGAACCCTGGGTTTTTATAAAGCTCGCTAATGAGTGGGTGCAGCCAGTGTCATTAATCTGCAGAGAATGTGGCTGGCAGTACCTTTGGTTCAAGTTTCAAGTGCTAGCTTGCAGTAGAACAGATCAAGAAGGTATCCATAGTCTAAAAAAGACTACTAAAGAATGGATTTCAGTAGTTAACTGGCTGCTTTCCCCTTTCAAAAGTAAATTAGCTTCAGCAAAAGACCTGGCATCCACCGTTGGACCACCTCCCATCTCTCATCCTTTTCTCTGAAGTAATTAATCCATGAGTTATTAGAATATATATCCTACTGCACCCTTGTATCCTAGGTAACAGGGGTGGGTTAAAAGTGATAAACCCCTCTGATAAACCCCTCTTCATGTACTTTTTAATTAATATTTACAAGATTACTTGTATACAGTATACATGCATTCACCGAAGCAACATAATACAGTATTCATCATAGTAGTTTTAATAAAAAGTCTGCAAAAGTGCACATAACAACTGGTGTAGTTTTTTCAGGGGATGAAAGTCAATTCGACTTTCGCGCGCGTTTCTAGCACGAACCAAGAAATGTGCGTGTTCAGCGTAGCGTGGTCATTGGGTTGTTGGGATGCTTTTACTCTTGGCTAACTATTAAAGTTCATCCAAACAGCAAAATTGGTCAAAGCCCACCTTGCACACTCGTCCATACCGGCTGGAACTACACCCCTCGAAAGCGCAGCGAGTTTCACGGTCATCGTCAACGAAGCGTTCGGAGTAGAGGCGTCGTCGTGAGATTGAGGGTGTGACACTCCATCAGCTGGTTGGGTGTGGTCATATTAGCAGTCGTACTCGGTCGTACTGCTGTCTTCTCATCTAGGGCAGTCAGTCCAGTCGTACATGCCGAGACAAAAGTCAATAGAACAACGGCAAGCCATTGCCATAAGTTGTTGCTAGGTTGAACGCAGTATCTATGGATGACGTATGGCGCACTGACCAATGAGGTAGGATATATAACAGATATACCATGGTTGCTATGGATTTATCGTTCGAAAACCACGCCCTCTCCCTCGGGCTGCGCCCTCGGGTTCGGGGTGGTTTTCGACGATAAATCCCTGCAACCATGGTATAACTATTACTCAATATTCTATGGGCTCTGATATAGTAGTTGAATGGCTAATTATTTACTAGCAAAAAGCCACTTCACTGCAAAACATACCTTCACAACTCACACCAGCATCAGCAGAATGTAAGCAGTTGTGTGACAGGATTGGTCTGCTAGGGCACTCTAGTAGCTGGCTGGAACTTGAGGTACACTGGACATCATCAAGGAAGATTGCTCCACTGCCAGCACCAAAGTAGGCATTACTATATGCCCTGCCACCTGTATATATGTACACACATATAAGTATAATTAAAAAAATAACAAAATAAATATATATACATATATATAATGGATATAAAAACAAAAGAAACTTACCTCCAGTATATGCATATCCCAGCTGCTTGCAGACCACAGTAGCATCAGTGCTGTCCCAGTAGTCATCACACACAGTCCCCCACTGGTCATTGATGCACACCTCCACTCTACCCTCATACTGACTGGGGCCTCCCACCAGACGAACATTTCCATAAGTACAGCTGCTGCTGGAAGTACCTGTGGAAATATATATGACTGTGTAAGAACTTGTAGCTGTTACAAAGTAAGAGAGCACTATGAGAGAAAGTGTATAACTCTAGGTACCACTTGTGAAAGGTAGACGTACATTAATCTGTTGCAAATTACTATTGTTCCACTCTCACTACTTATGCTTGTACTTTCAGTGTGCATTCCTTTTACCTCAGTTGTCTTCTTGCATTGCATGGTGTTTGAAAGTGTAGTTCTAACTATACAAAGGTCATTTTCCAAAAATCTCAAGATGTGGTTTATCTTCTACCTTGACATCGCACTCCAGCGTCCTCTGAATGGCCACGATAACATTTGACAATGAAGTTTCTTGGGCAGTCAATAAGTCTACTCTCACTACCACTGCAGCCAACATTGTCCAGGTGGATTTGACCGACACCAGCACCAAAATGAGCATTGCTGAAGGCAATTGTATCTGTTGGTAGAAGAATATACACATTATGAAACTCAACTGAGGGTGATCATGGCTTTAAAGTGATAGTGCACTAAACACAGTGGCAACAACATAAAACTTGCCTATATAGTGTATCCTTCAACACACTCAAAAAAGGTACAGTTATAAAAGTTTTAATACGAGGGGGCTGATATTATTTTTCAACTATACTGGGACCACACTGCCAGGGATGAGAAAGACACCAATTACTAAACGTGGGCTTAAAGAATCGTATTGTCCTATTGCCACTGAAACTCAGCTTCTGAAATTTATGAATTTGCTATATCTGGACAGACCTGAACATTACACTTTATGCTTTGAGGCTTAATTCATCAGGTACCCTAATAATAGACCCAAATTAAACATCTAACATACCAAAGTTCACAGTATCTGATGAACACCCAAGTGAGTCAAACCATATGTGAAATGATAACTTGAATACCTGTTACACCAAAGTCTGATCAAGTTTGATAACCTTGAGGGGGATAGCCCAGCTGTCGACACACCACAGTAGCATCAGCACTTCCCCAGGAGTCATCACACACAGTACCCCACTCATTGTTGATGCAGATTTCCACTCTGCCTTCATTTGCAATGTTTCCTCCTGCCAACCGCAGCTGACCATTTGTACATGGAGCTGTGGAAAAAGCGATGCAAGACAGAAACAGTAGCTGCATCAATGGTGGTTACCTTTCAGTTTCAGGATCATTCCAATGTAAAACGTACCTTCACATCCCACACCAGCATCAGCAGAGTGGGGACAGCTGTGGGACAGGACTGGCCTACTTGGGCACTCTAGTAGTTGGCTGGCACTTGAGGTACACTGGACACCATCCAGGAAAATAGGTCCACTACCTCTTCCAAAATAGGCACTGCTGTATGCCCTACTGCCTGCACACATGCATGCATGTAGAAGTCCATACAGCTAACAGTTACAAGTTACATTAGGTTACATGGGCATTATAATGCAACTACCAAACAGCTGGGCTGGGAGGCAGTAAATACAAAGGGATGATTAACCAACCAGCCAGTCTTGCTGAAAGTTCACATTTCCTGTTCCCAATTTTAGGCCAATGCCCAGTTCACTAGGCAATCCAACATTCATAGCCTTCTTTAAATGGTAGAGCTAAAACACTTGAGTGTTGTACCATCCAGTCCATAATTAGGTCCAAAATTAAGTCAATAATCCACTCCATTAGTCTAGTTCATAGTCCAGTCCAGAGTCCAGGTTTTGTACCTACCCCTTATAGGATGACAGTCTTACTTCCTGCATATCCCAGCTGTTTGCAGACCACAGTAGCATCAGTGTTGTCCCAGGAACCATGACACACTGTCCCCCACTGGTCATTGATGCACACCTCCACTCTACCCTCATACTCATTGGAGCCTCCCACTAGACGAACATCTCCATAAGTGCAGATACGGCCAGTAGAATTGACTGTAATGAATAATGAAGAATTTTGTAATGTGGTTACAGTATTGAAGAGCAGTGTAAATCTGTAGTGCATGTTGGGGTGCATGAGGGATGGTAATGTTGTAATTAGTTTTTGTTGTGAACAGCTACAATTGCTTATGAACATGTCAGATGTGGATTGTCTTGTATTGGAAGGTTGTAGAGTGAACAGCATTGAGTCTGGAAGATGACATTGTTTGGCAATGAAAGTCTGGAAGACGGCACTAGGGGATGTTTCACAGCTTGGACAGTTTGGAGCACCAGGTGTGGAAGAGTCGAATCCCGAACAAAGCCAATTGCTGGCGACTCAGAAAGCAGAAGCCATTCCATCAGTTTTGCTCCCCAGTTACATGTATTTTTCGGTTTGCATTGACAATAGTAAGCAAGTTTATTTTTATGGGCACATGTATCACATTAGTGAGCTATCACTACTTTACATTATGCATAAAGTTTATAGGAAAAAACCCCGAAACTATTGAAGAGCAGGAGAGGGTGACACAGAGGCTATCAGTTGCATATGCACTAGCACTTGTGATTATGTTGGCGAGTATGCTTATATAGGCATTGCAAAATTTATCAATGGCATGAGGCATGATGCATACACTAGTTTATTGTCTGTGACTAGGCTACGGTGTAGAAGATTGTGGTATGCGTGTGTGTGTGTGTGTGTGTGTGTGGTTGAAATAATGACACCAGGTGTAGGGATAGTGTAAATATATCAAGGTGTCATCTTTCTTTGGTTGTTTTTCAGGGATTCCATCCCTAGCTATATGCACTTGTTTTCATTAAAACTTTTTGCACTTGTTACTAAGTACGTAATGTTGTGTAGGTTGTATTTTTTGATGTGGTACTGTGAGCCTATGATAGTTTGATGTGCATGGTACTGTGAGCCTATGATAGTTTGATGTGCATGGTACTGTGAGCCTATGATAGTTTGATGTGCATGGTACTGTGAGCCTATATACGGTAGCTATGCATGAGTTTTGAGTAGTGATGTAAGGATGACTTTTCTTTCTTTTTCTGTTGTAGGTAATGTTCAACAGAGTGGTTTGGAGATAGTCATGTGTTTTGTATCCATGTCCTGAAATTGCTACATAGCTAGTTGTGCCCTAGCAATACATATTTCTCCTGTAAGTATGCATATGTTCCCTCTGTTTTTGCATTATAGCTACCACCTGACTTTGGCTCTTGCAGTTTTCAAGTAGCGTATGGTGCAATCATCAAACACAAATTGTACCTGCCTTCATGTCGATGCTGCCCTGCTTGCTCGGGTTCATCCCACAATCTTTTACATTTCCCTATAATATTCTAACAAAATGGTGTATAGCAGAGAATCACTGAACAGTTGGTGTTCTTTGAGAACAATAAGTGGTGAGTGCAATACCCAGTAGTACATGCTGCTTTTTCACTCAGTGTATAGCTCCAGCTGTTATCGTGCCAGCCTGGCTGAAGAAAGTGGGATGGACAATTTGGCCATTGACTTTAGTGCTTCAGCCAAGCTCTCCAGCGACATTAACACGTGTGAATGACTGACGTGGCTCATAAAAACATGTGATATAATATATAGCTGTAGCTGTGTATAAGCAAACACACCTTGACATCTCACTCCAGCATCCTCTGAGTGGCCATTGGTACAGGTGACAGTAGAGCTGTGTGAACAGTCAGTAAGATTAGTCTCGCTGCCAGTACAGTCAACATTGTCCAGGTGGATTGGACCAACACCTGCCCCAAAGTGAGCACTGCTGAAGGCAACTGCATCTGCTTGCATAAGAGTGATACCATGTCGAAAGTATACTTAATATAAAACCTTCAACATGATATTTTTCACTATTAGTACAGACCTTGAACTGAGTATCCCAGCTCTCGGCACACAACGGTAGCATCAGAGCTTCCCCAGGAGTCATCACACACAGTACCCCACTCATTGTTCATGCAGAGCTCCACTCTGCCTTCATTCTTGACATTCCCTCCAGCTAGACGAAGCTGACCTACTCTACAAGGAGCTGAGTATTTGATTGAAAGTTAAGTGATATTACTGAAATTATAAGTGATCGCTTACCTTCACACCTGACACCAGCATCAGCAGAGTGGAGACAGTTGTGTGACAGGATTGGCCTGCTAGGGCACTCTAGTAGTTGGCTGGAACTTGAGGTACACTGGACATCATCCAGGAAAATTGGTCCTCTACCAGCACCAAAGTAGGCATTGCTGTATGCCCTTCCACCTGCACATAAAGGCATACTAATTCATCACCATCCTCAACACATGATGGCCCTCACATGCTCAACCTACTAACATATTATGCATCCTTACTTCCAGCATATTCATATCCCAGTTGCTTGCACACCACAGTAGCATCAGTGCTGTCCCAGGAGTCATCACACACTGTCCCCCACTGGTCATTGATGCACACTTCCACTCTACCCTCATTCTGATTGGAGCCTCCCACTAGACGAACATCTCCATAAGTGCAGATACGGCCAGTAGAATTGACTGTAATGAATAATACAAATTTTGGAGTGTGGTTACAGTGACCAAAAAGAGTTAAATTAAAACTGTTCACAACGTACAATAGAGAATCTACAATCTAGAATCTACTATCTACATGCTACGTGTAGGAACACAGCACCTATGCAGGTATAGTGCACATCACTTTCGAGACACCTGAGTCATAAAGTTTGTGAACCTAATAACAAGGATTTGTAGCACATGAAGTGAACTTACAGGCTAGGTACAGTGTAAACTACTTGCAAGACTCCTGCCCAGGAGTTGTTTCCTGTGCAGAAGCAGTGGTCTGTGTTTATGCAATGGAAATTGTAGGAATGCTGCAGGTATCTTGGTTCAGTGTGCATTGTTTTTGAGACTACCTTAGGCAAATGGGGAATGAAAACTGGCAGTCATTGGAAATTGAGCCTAGGACTCCTGACTTTAGCTGCCAATACGTGCCCTGACAACTGAGCTATGTGTATGACTGCCAGATAACCACCATATGTGATCTGTAGATTGTTAGTTTCACAACTGGAAGCCTCTCAGACTGACTCCCTATGTGCATACCATCCGGTTGACCAGAGACATGCAGGAAATAAGCCTACTAAATGTTCATCACGGCTTCTCTTCTGATGGAGGGGTGTTTCCAGTCAACCCCAAACCAAATTCTGACAACATGTGCTGAGTGGCAGCCAGATACAACAGAAGTATTCAGTAATGCATGTGTAGAGGATCTGAGAGGTGCTCTGTGTTCATAGTTCAGTGCTCAGGTCACTGGTAGTTCAAGCCATTGACTGTGGTTACTACTTTTATTTACTTCATACCATTAAATTTTTGCATTGGAAATATTGTACCTTTAAGCCTGATATTACAAAGACTTGTCAGTCTATATAGAACTGTGCTATGATGAAGTCACTTGCATGGACCATTAATGCATACTTGGACCATTACCTTTTTCATAATAACAAACTAGCAAAGAAATTTTAGCTAGAGAAATTGTAGAAACAATGTGGCCGGGTTCAGTCTTCATTATAGACTGTAGCACAGGATCAGTGGCTGAGTACCACAGTCATGCAAAAAAATTTTTTTTTCAAATTTGTGTGCCCATATGACGGGGCCACCTTCCTATTATGTAGCCTCATTTCCAGGCTCTCCGCGCTAAGGAGCTGCTTAGCCTTGTTCCCAGGCTCTCCCCCTCCTTAGTGGAGAGAGCCTGGGAATGAAGCTAAGCAGCCCCTCAGTATCCATGTGTGGCTGAGTCATTCAGCACCACCTGTGCAGTACATGTATAGAGGATTGTGGAGGCTGTTGGTTGTCTGGTTGTAGCTTAGTGGTAAAACACTGGCAGCTTAAGCCAGAAGCTCTGGGTTTGATTCCTGGTAATTTTTACTTACATCTACCTTGACATCTCACTCCGGCATCTTCTCTGTGGCCGCTGGAACAGCTGACAAAGAAACTGTGTGAGCAGTCAGTGAGGCTGCTCTCACTGCCATTACATTCAACATCATCAAGATAGATTGGACCAATACCGGCACCGAAGCGAGCAGCAACTGCACCTGTAGATGTACAAAATGCATATTGTAAGTCATATACATTGATGTACTCATCCTTAATGCTTAATAAGACTGCCCAGACCTTGAGAAGAGTATCCCAATTCTCGACACACCACAGAAGCATCAGTGCTATCCCAGGAGTCATCACACACAGTACCCCACTGATTGTTCATGCAGATCTCCACTCTGCCTTCATTTTCAATGTTACCTCCTGCTAGTCGTATTTGACCATTTGTGCATGGAGCTGTGCACAAAAGTAATATGTAATGATTGAGTTGGTAGTTATATTGTGAAATCTGTTTAATGTACCTTCACAACCCACACCAGCATCAGCAGAGTGGAGGCAGTTGTGTGACAGGATTGGGTTGCTGGGGCACTCCAGTAGCTGGCTAGAACTTGAGGTACAGTCGACATCATCCAGGAAGATTGGTCCACTGCCAGCACCAAAGTAGGCATTGCTATAAGCCCTACCAGCTACATGTACAGGCAAGTTAGATAAAAGTTGTAAACATAGTACATGTAACATAAATTTTCTTATTTCCAGTGTACAATTACATTGATGTGTATGCTAATGAATACTTACTTCCAGTGTATGCATATCCCAACTGCTTGCAGACCACAGTAGCATCAGTGCTGTCCCAGGAGTCATCACACACTGTCCCCCACTGGTCATTGATGCATACCTCCACTCTACCCTCATACTGATTGGGGCCTCCCATGAGACGAATATCTCCATAAGCACAGTTTCCACTGGTATTGACTGCAGAAATTAGTGCAAATTAATTTAGGAAGTACCTATGGACACAGCCACAAGCAAATTCACCTTGACATCTCACTCCAGCATCCTCTGAGTGGCCATTGGTGCAATAGAAAATAGAGCTACTGGAGCAGTCAGTTAGGTTCTTCTCGCTACCAATGCAGTTAACATTATCCAGATAGAGTGGACCGACACCAGCACCAAAGTGAGCATAGGTGAATGCTATTGCACCTATTGGCATAATACACATACAAAATTTACTGTTAAACTTTCAATCTTAACAAAAAAATCACCTTGAGTGGAGTATCCTAACTGTCGACATACAACAGTAGCATCAGCACTTCCCCAGGAGTCATCACACACAGTGCCCCACTCATTGTTCATGCAGATCTCCACTCTGCCTTCATTTGCAATGTTACCTCCTGCCAGTCGCAGCTGACCAGTTGTGCAAGGAGCTGTGTGCAAGATGAGGAGTTAACAAACATCATGAGCTTGAAATGTACAGCAATAGTTAAGCTTTAAGTGTAGCTATAGCATCGTGTGAAACACACCTTCACAACCCACACCAGCATCAGCAGAGTGGGGGCAGTTGTGTGACAGGATTGGTCTGCTAGGACACTCTAGTAGTTGACTGGCACTTGAGGTACAGTGGACATCATCCAGGAAGATCGGTCCACTGCCAACACCAAAGTAGGCATTGCTGTATAGCCTTCCATCTACAAGGAGGGGTATTACAGACATGAGAATAAGTGAAATGCACAATGTTAGGTACACTTAGCATATTCACTTCCAGTGTATGCATATCCCAACTGCTTGCAGACCACAGTAGCATCAGTGCTGTCCCAGGAGTCATCACACACTGTCCCCCACTGGTCATTGATGCACACCTCCACTCTACCTTCATACGGAGTGGAACCTCCCACCAGACGAACATCTCCATAAGGACAGTCACCACTAGAATTGACTATGGTAAATATTAATACAGGATAGTAGGGTCTCTTAGGTGCATATACACCATTAACAATACCTTGGCACCTCACACCAGCATCCTCTGAGTGGCCTCTGTAACAGCTGAGTGCATAGCTATGTGAACACTGTGAGAGATTATCCTCATCACCTCTACAGTCAACATTGTTAATGTGGATTGGGCCAACACCAGCACCAAAGACAGCATTCTGGAAGCTTACGGCATCTGTTGGCACAGTACAATTAATTTACTATAATATTATTGATCGATGCTTAGAACGAAATGTTTGTTTTTCCCTGACATTGAGTGTGGTATCCCAGTTGTCGACACACCACAGTGGCATCATTACTTCCCCAGGAGTCATCACACACAGTACCCCACACGTTGTTCATGCAGATCTCCACTCTGCCTTCATTTGCAATGTTACCTCCTGCCAGTCGTAGTTGACCATCTACACATGGAGCTGTATAGAAAGAGATGCAAGTTGGTCGATGTGCATTATCGCAGGAGAGTCAAGTAGCTGCTTTATGTACCTTCGCACCCCACACCAGCATCAGCAGAGTGAAGGCAGTTGTGTGAGAGGATTGGCCTGCTAGGGCACTCTAGTAGCTGGCTGGAACTTGAGGTGCACTGAACATCATCCAGGAAGATTGGTCCACTGCCAACACCAAAGTGGGCATTGTAATAAGCACTGCCACCTGCATATAGAGTAACATCAAACATTAGTGATATACTCTTAAGCTGCATCAGAGAAAAAAATTTTTAATCTGGGACAGTACACAACTAGTTAGATGACACAACTTGACATTACTGCACATATGCGCAGAGGATGTTGTGGCCGTGGGAGTGTGTCCCTACATACACATTTAAGCATGCATTTTGAGTACAGTAGTCACAGTTCACAGGCATGTATATCAGACTTTATCTAGTGAAAGTGCTTTTCACAGTCATGGACCAAACCTCTAACTTCACTGTCTGTGAGAAACCTAAACTACCTTATTCTTTAATACACAAGCCAGCCAGTTTTCTCTCATAGCTGTCTTGTCCATTTTGAAACACCCAATTGCATAGAAGCAGAAAATTTTACTTATTGTCCAAATGTACGCAATGTGTGTGTGTGTGTGCGTTATCGTGTTAAATTAGGGTATTAAGAACATACATTTGTAGTGGTATATTGAAGAAATCCACTACTCAAGCTGCTAGTGTGGGGCTTGCTCAGGCTTGTCCCATACAACTGTGATAACACTATGCTAATGTCACTGAACACAAATTACAATCGCACAATGCAATGATTTTCTTTTGTGTAACACATTTTGCGTGCCAACCCATGCAAATCTCAGTTTTATAGTATTTCAAAGTTAGTATATCAAGTCTACAAGGGATGTATCTTGTTTAAAACACAATGCACATCTACATCGGATACATCTATACGATAATACTATACTATTACTTGCATGTGTCACCTTGTGTGGGCAGATCAAAGAATCCACACGCACTTTATAAAGAAACAAGCTTCCACTTTGAATGTGAACTGTGCTTTAGAAGGTGCGAAGAGTGCTTTAACCAGGTGAGGTCTACTGCTGTGTGTCATGCAGTGCTATCTACATGAATGATTAAGAGCAGTACGCATTTGTTGGCATTGAATTACTGTTTGTATCCAGGGCTATTAATGTATTTGCAAATCACATTATTAGTCACGATGGGCCAATTTGTATTTTTCATACCTGTTCACAGACAAGGTAGTATCTTGCTTCTCTAAAGTGCACACAGCCTCTTTGATCTACCCTCACCTGTTCACAGACAAAGGTAACTCACTTCCAGTGTATGCATATCCCAGCTGTTTGCAGACCACAGTAGCATCAGTATTGTCCCAGGAGTCATCACACACTGTCCCCCACTGGTCATTGATGCACACTTCCACTCTACCCTCATACTGATTGGGGCCTCCAACCAGACGAACATCTCCATAAGTACAGTTGCCACTGGTATTAACTGCAGCGAAGCAATGTTGCAAAATCAGTGGGTAGGAACATACATATATACAAAATTGTCTACCTTGGCATCTTACTCCAGCATCCGCTGAATGACCAGAGTTACAGCGAAACAAAGAGTTTTGTGAGCAATTAATGAGGTTAGTCTCACTGCCACTGCAGTCAACATTGTTCAAGTGGATTGGACCTGTACCAGCACCAAAGTGAGCATGGTGGAAAGCCACTGCATCTGTTGGCATAAAAGTAAACCTAAATAAAACTAACAAACTTTGACAAACTTATAATTCCAACCTTCAGTAGTATAACCCAGTTGTCGACACACCACAGAAGCATCAGTGCTATCCCAGGAGTCATCACACACAGTGCCCCACATATTGTTTACACAGATCTCCACTCTGCCTTCGTTTGGAATGTTACCTTCTGTCAGTCGCAACTGACCAGTCATGCAAAGAGCTGAGTGAAAAGAAAATAAGACTAGAGGGATGTCGTACCTAAATTTTATTTATGTACAGTTCCTGCCATATATATTACTTTGTGTATTACAGGCTTCAGTCACAATTCAAGCTAAAGCACATGTAAATACACTATTTGAGTCATAATTACACGTTTTTCCTCACATGCCTACCTGCTGGAAAAATTTTTATCAAACCAAGTCTCTTCCTAAAGGATGTACCCAGACATGAGTCACATGACACTTCTAACATGAGTAGAAAGGTATGCATTTACTTGTTTTACACTTGCGTGCACTATTAACCTAGCCTGAAGCACCATTGTGCACTCAATGAAGAGCACATGATGATGTCATTTTTATTACTGCGCAATAAAAATGATGTCATCATGCACTCTTGACTCAATACGTATGGAATGTGTGAAATTATGTAAGTGGAAATCTCTTCTAGTGTTGCTGTGAGGGATGAGTGTAGTATGACTGGTGAAGGAGGCCTGCATGTTGATGAATGTGTGTTATTCCTGGGGTAAGTGCACCATGGCATTAATGAATATGCACTCAGGTTGGATGCCCATCACTTTGTCTTGTCTGGCAATTACACCAATTATTCACTCATTACATGAACCCTTTTCTCAAATCCAGATGTAATAATAACCAAGTGAGAAAATTATAAAGATACTACTACCTTCTGTTTGTAATCATTCACACTTCCTGTTCCAGAAACACAAGCACAATGTTACTAGACATACCAAGTAACAAGCAAGTGACAACAGTTTGTCTTACAGTTTGCAGGAAAGTACCATACCATTTACTCTTGCCTCTACATACTATCACATGAAAACAACGATCCACCTTAACCTATATATCCATGTTCAGCAAGGAGGTACATGCTGAAGGAGTACACGCAGAGAATGCTGTGACCATATGGCTAGACCATCTCCATTTCATTGCTAACACATTTACTCTCTTTTGTTAGATAGGATTACAATCACTTTTAAAATAATACACTTTAGAAAAATCAGGTGGTATGGCTAAATTTTCTAAAATATTGATAAGTGCTTGTTTGATGATATGAGGCAAAACAGAGGAAGAAGAAAAGACAGTAGTTGCCAGGCAGTTCTATATACCACAAACCTCGACATCTGACTCCAGCATCCTCAGAGTGATTATTGGTGCAGCTAACAGAGGGACTATGGGAGCAGTCAATGAGTCTACTTTCACTGCCTCTGCAGTCAACACCATCAAGGTGGATTGCACCAGTTCCGGCACCAAAGTGAGCGTTGCCAAATGGCACTGCATCTATTGAAAGTAAGTGAACAGCTCATGTAAATGTAAATATGTAATTCTGATCATCCACAATTTCATGAAGAATAGCCAAGAAGCAAAAAAGAAGCTGTTTGGTAAGATTATGAATACAAATGCAGCAAAGTTATTTCTTATTATTCAGACCTTGAGTAAGATAACCCAGCTGTCGACACACCACAGTAGTATCAGCGCTTCCCCAGGAGTCATCACACACAGTACCCCACTCATTGTTCATGCAGATCTCCACTCTGCCTTCATTTTCAATGTTACCTCCTGCCAGTCGCAGCTGACCAGTTGTGCAAGGGGCTGCATAAAACACATTTCAAATTGACGTAAATTATGGAAGCAAACACTTCTAAGTCGTTTTTGATCAAATACTTAAAAGTCATTTACCTTCACAACCCACTCCAGCATCAGCGGAGTGGAGACAATTATGGGACAGGATTGGTCTGCTGGGACACTCTAGTAGCTGACTGGAACTTGAGGTGCACTGAACATCATCCAGAAAGATTGGTCCACTACCAGCACCAAAGTGGGCATTGGTGTATGCTGTACCACCTGTTTTGTACAAAAACAATTTTCACTATAATGCATAGCTACATTTTTTTTTCTTTCAGTGGCTTCTCAGTTGGCTTCTGCATAAATGAAAAGGTTATTTGTTACCAAACTTGAGCTCGGTAAATAACTTGCCGACGTTTCGACTGAATGCTCCAGTCGTCATCAGGGCAAAACTTTCGGTAACAGATAACCTTCTTTTCATTCATAGCTACAAAATATTACATATTACAAACCTCTATTGTTTGTGTAGTGTAGTTGATTACAAATCACTGTAGCATCAGTGCTGTCCCAGGAGTCATCACACACTGTCCCCCACTGGTCATTGATGCACACTTCCACTCTACCCTCATACTGATTGGAGCCTCCCACGAGACGAACATCTCCATAAGTACAGTTGCCAGTAGCTTGGTTGACTAAAATATTGGGATACAGTACACAGAAACTGACGCATAATGACAATATTAATCCAGCTACACATGTACACAACAACGATATACCTTGACACCTCACTCCAGCATCTTTATGGTGGTGATTGTAACAGTTGACAAAGGAGCTACATGAGCAGTCAAGGAGATTCATTTCACTGCCTCTGCAAGCAACATTATCCAGGAAGATTGGACCAACACCAGCACCAAAATGAGCACTGCTAAAGGCGACTGCATCTGTTTACATGGATACACAAGTTTGATAAAAATGTTCAAATCACTATAAAGTTTTGATACTGACCTTGAGTAAGATAACCCAGTTGTCGACACACCACAGTAGCATCAGCGCTTCCCCAGGAGTCATCACACACAGTACCCCACTCATTGTTCATGCAGATCTCCACTCTGCCTTCATTTTCAATGTTACCTCCTGCCAGTCTTAGCTGACCAGTTGTGCATGGAGCTGCTTGCAACATAAAGTACAAAAGCAATAATAACTGTTAGATCTCATGACCAAATCAAAACACACCTTCACAACCAACACCAACATCAGCAGAGTGGGGGCAACTGTGGGACAGGATTGGTCGACTAGGACACCCTAGTAGCTGGCTAGAACTTGAAGTGCACTGGACATAATCCAGGAAGATTGGTCCACTCCCAGCACCAAAGTGAGCATTGTTGTATGGCCTTCCATCTACATGTAGCGGTATACATGGAAGTTGGCAAATTATTATACGACCCACATAAAAATAGTGGGCTTACATCCTGTGTACGCATATCCCAGCTGCTTGCAGACTACAGTAGCATCAGTGCTGTCCCAGTAGTTATCACACACTGTCCCCCACTGGTCGTTGATGCATACCTCCACTCTACCCTCATACTGATTGGAGCCTCCCACCAGACGAACATCTCCATATGTACAGTTGCCATGGTTACTCACTACAGTAATTTTATGTGTGATTGACTCCCTACAAATATCTCAGAACTATAGTGTTTATACCTTGGCATCTCACTCCAACTCCAACACGTCGATAGTAACAGCTGACAAATAAACTTCGTGAACAATTGATGAGTTTACTCTCAGTTCCACTGCAGTCAACGTTGTTAAGGTGGATTGGGCCAGTACCAGCACCAAACTGGGCTGTGCTAAATGCTACAGCATCTGTGTAATATGAAAACATGCTTTAAATGACAAGTGTCACCAGAACTCTGAATATATACTGTCGTGCTGGTGCTGACCACGAGTTGAGTAGTTCAATTGTCGACACACCACAGTGGCATCATTGTATCCCCAGGAGTTGTCACACACAGTACCCCACATATTGTTGATGCAGATCTCCACTCTGCCTTCATTTGGAATGTTTCCTCCAGCCAGTCGCAGCTGACCATTTGTACATGGAGCTGAAAAAATATGAGCAGTTATGTAGCAACTTCATGATCATAACTTTGTGTGAAGGTTTGTATATCTTTATGCACCTTCACATCCCACACCAGCGTCAGCAGAGTGGAGACAGTTGTGTGACATGATTGGACTGCTGGGACATTCTAATAGCTGGCTGGAACTTGAGGTACACTGGACATCATCCAGGAAGATTGGTCCACTACCAGCACCAAAGTGGGCATTGCTGTATGCAGTAACACCTAGAAACACAGAGGCAGTGTAATCAACAACACGATCTAGCTACACACTTGTTGAACAACATACTTGTAGTGTATCCATATCCAAGCTGCTTGCAGACTACAGTAGCGTCAGTGCTGTCCCAGGAGTCATCACACACTGTCCCCCACTGGTCATTGATGCACACCTCCACTCTACCCTCATACTGATTGGAGCCTCCCACCAGACGAACATCTCCATAAGTACAGTTGCCACTAGAATTGACTGTAATACAAATACCACCTTGATCTTGCTCCAGAGTATGTACTATCTATGAACATATTAAACTTTATAACTACCTTGACATCTCACTCCAGCACCCCTAGAGTACCAGGAACAAATGACAGTGAAGCCATGGGAACATTCAGTGAGGTTATTCTCACTGCCACTGCAGTCAACACCAAAGGGGAATACTGAGCCAACACCAGCACCAAAATGAGATGTGCTCAAGGCAACTACATCTGTTGATATCAAACAAATGTGTCTTTAGAGTAAATATGTCTACATTTGTATACTGATATGACATCAATCAGTTTTAGAATGTGACATCTTTAAGCGTTCTTTTGGTATCAATAGAAGCAAAGAGGATATTTCACAATATTGGTAACAATGCAGCAATACACTAACAGCTAGAGTATAGTGACAGCAAAACTGAGAAACTTACATGCAAAGTTATATTTACACCGTAATAGCAATTTAGTGAATTATCGACTAATAGTTCTGAGTACTTTTGCATCATCAATTTCGAGGCTGCCTTCAAATTATGGAACACCATTTGCTTATTCACATCCAATGATCTAAGTCCTAGGAAATTGGAATGGCCGTCAAGACCAAATTCACAGGATCTCCACAATGTAGTCCCAAGGAAACATGCCCCTAGACCCCTACATAAATTTTGCCTCTTGTGCCACCCAATAATCCTGGCAATGCAAGTTTCTAGGTAAAAATTCTGACCTTGAGTGAGATAACCCAGCTGTCGACACACCACAGTAGCATCGGCGGTTCCCCAGTGACCTCCACATACAGTACCCCACTTATTGTTTATGCAGATTTCCACTCTGCCTTCATTTGGAATGTTACCTCCTACCAGTCGCAGCTGGCCAGTTGTACATGGAGCTTGCAGTAGAGAATATGTTTTGTTGTACAAAATCACTACTTGATTTCAAATATGATATCTGTGTTATAACATACCTTCACACCCCACACCAACATCAGCAGAGTGGGGGCAACTGTGGGACAGGATTGGTCGACTAGGACACCCTAGTAGCTGGCTAGAACTTGAAGTGCACTGGACATAATCCAGGAAGATTGGTCCACTGCCAGCACCAAAGTGAGCATTGTTGTATGGCCTTCCATCTACATGTAGCAGTATACATGGAAGTTGGCAAATAATTATTATACGACCCACATAAAAATAGTGGGCTTACATCCTGTGTACGCATATCCCAGCTGCTTGCAGACCACAGTAGCATCAGTGCTGTCCCAGTAGCTATGACACACTGTCCCCCACTGATCATTGATGCACACCTCCACTCTACCCTCATACTGATTGGAGCCACCCACCAAGCGAACATCACCATATGTACAGTTGCCACTGGAATTGACTATATAGTAGTAAGCAAACAATGAATGTTTTTCTTTTTTGAATCAATAAAACAGAACAGTTATAATATGTACCTTGACATCTCACTCCTGCACCTCTATGGCTAGAGTAGCAACTGACATAGGAGCTCCGTGGGCAGTCAGTGAGGTTATTCTCCTTCCCACTACAGTCAACACCATCCAGGAGGATTGGACCAGTGCCAGCACCAAAGTAAGTAGTACTGAAGGCTACTGCATCTGTAGACAAACACATAGCTGTTAACTGTAAGTCTGATACATCAACACAGCATGTGGCTGTTTGACAATTCCGAATTCGGAAGAAAATATTAAGCTTGAAGTTACCCAATAAATGCTGAATAGCTGCATGGAACCACTTTTAAAAGTAAGAGGATTCCACGCCTAACAACCAGGTGGGTTTGATGCATAGCAGTTGCCAGTTGCTTGAGTAACAATGGAATACTGGTGATGATGCATTCTAACATTCAGTTCTGTTCACTGTTTTGACTTGTATGTTGCTTAGAAACCAAAATTTGGATCTTGAATAACACAAAGTGGAATGGGTGGAGGTGATAATGGGTGTGACAGTGAGGTAACATCCAACAAATAAGTTGCATTCCCCAGACGGAACAGCATTTGCCCTTCGGGCTCATGCTGCTCCGTCTGGGGAATGTAACTATTATAATTATGTATGTATGTATGTATGCATGTATGCATGTACGTATGCATGTATCCCTGTTGAGCTATGATCTACATTCAGATGTATCTGCATGCATGGAGACTCCATGTCTCCCAGCAACCCATGCTGTACAGATCTATGTCTTCTGCTATAGATGGCAACAGTCAATTGTCAAATTTTTAGTTAATTCACCAGCATGCATGGAAAGTGGACATACATACACACATACATACATGCATGCATACATACATACATACATACATACATACATACATACATACATACATACATACAGAGGTAGCAGTTGGCCCGCCATTGAGAGACTGACTTTGCAATGGTTTGTAAAGCAACAGTACAAAATGCCAATCTCAGTAGATGGAATACTGAGCAGCACTGCTTCAAAGCTTACAGAAGCCAGGGCTTATCAAGCCGCTGAACATGGATGCATCCTTGCAGAGAATTGTAGGCTAGAGAATTAAAACCCACCCTGCAGTTCTTTTCGTATGAGGCATTGCCTGCATTTACGAATATCTAGATAAAGTAATTAAGGCACAAGGTTGATAATTACAGAGTAGGCTCAGGTATAGTGGATGTGTATGTATAAAGTATATATGTGTGTATGTATGTATGCATATTCAAAGTTTATTGTCTGTTGAAACCCAAAGTGGGCAGGCAGATACGTGCTGGCACTAGCTCTTGTCAGTACACAGATATGAGCTTAGCCTCTGACAGGTGACATATGTATTTTTGCAATGTATCATAATGTCACTAAGCAATCGAACTTTTTTTTTGCAGCGTTACAGTCTTATTTGTGTGTATAATTACATTCCAAGATGATTTCAGACCTATGTTTCACTACAGAACCTGTAGTGAATTATGAGCTACCCCAAGTAGCTCTAGCTGTTAACTATGCCTATCTTGACCAATCTGTACGAGTTAATTAAGCAGTAGACAACATTTCATGCGTACCAGTGATGTAATAAAAATGTGATGATTACAATTTCCAACTAAAAATTGCAATCAATTATACCTATGCTGAAGTTTTCAAAACCCTGTAACCATTACAATTACAATTACTTATGTAATTTTCATATCAATACTTAAGTAACATTGATGACTTCTGAGTATGCTATATGCATGAATACATGCATGAATGTACAGTATAGCTGGAAAATTTGACGGGGAATTAAATTTGGTGGTTTGGCGGTCAGGTTTGAAACCACCAAATTAAATCCACCAATATTATTTTCACTGGCGCCCACAATGTTAATGACTTAATAATGCAGTAGCTCTTGGCCCACCGCTCTATGCCAGCTGAACATGTATATAGCTAGCTCGGCAATAGTACACTGCCAAGTTTGCTTTGTGTAAGTTTGCGAACTTGTGGCTTTGTTCAAGTACCTCAAGCGAAAGATAGCAACGCTCCCTGATAACAGACCTGCCCATCACTAACAAAGCAGTAGACAACTAGTGAATGAACGCATGCAAGACAGCCTACAATGCGAATCTCCCAAGGCAAGCACGACTATACACGTGGTGTCCTCTAATACAAACCCCTCCACTTCATAGCTCTCCATTGCGATCCTCACTTTGACGGTCAGTGTAGCTGCTCACCTACGCTCTGCCTACTAAGACAGGTTGCGAACGCGATCATGATACACTAAACTAGACTGGACTCTACTTATAATGACGTAATACGCTACTGGAGCCCAGCACCCACCGCCAAATTTAAATTCCGCCAATATTTTTTCCCGCCTGGTTTGGGGCCAAACAGCTAAAGACCACCAATATTTCCGGTTATACGGTATGTATATATGTGTACATGTTCCCGGTATGTATGTATGTTTAAGTTTGTCCACCATCATGTGCCTCATGCTAAGGTGGTCAACAATAACTCAAAAGTCACAAACTGCTGACCTTCAGAAGAGATGCCTAGTTCCCGACACACAACAGCAGCATCATTGCTATCCCAGGAGTCAGTACAAACTGTACCCCACTGGTTGTTCATGCAGATCTCCACTCTGCCTTCATTTGGAATGCTACCTCCTGCCAGCCGCAGACCAGCTATGCATGGAGCTATGTGAGATAGAGTTGGATCATAAATTCTGGTGTGCCGCTCTAGTTGCAGAACACACCTTCACAAGCCACTCCAGCATCAGCAGAGTGGAGGCAGTTGTGTGACAGGATTGGACGGCTGGGGCACTCTAGTAGCTGGCTAGAACTTGAGGTGCACTGAACATCATCCAGAAAGATTGGTCCACTGCCAGCACCAAAATGAGCATTGCTGTATGCTGTACCACCTGAATGTAGACATACAGTAGTTAAATAACAATACAAAATACAGGTGTCATGTATGTTCACGGGCAACTTTGAGCTTTGTTTGTACATGTAAGGCATGCAATAACACACTTCCATATCCCAACTGCTTGCAGACCACAGTAGCATCAGTATTGTCCCAAGAGTCATCACACACTGTCCCCCATTGGTCATTGATGCACACCTCCACTCTACCCTCATACTGATTGGAGCTTCCCACCAGACGAACATCACCATATTTACAGTTGCCACTGAAATTAACTGCAACGACAAAGGAAGGGATATGCTGATGGTAATTGTTACAATGAAAAATTTGTAAACCAGATTGTCTATCTAGCCTGGTAACTTGAATGCATATACCTACCTTGACATCTCACTCCAGCACTTCTATAACAACGGCCAAAGGAGCTCCGTGAGCAGTCAGTGAGGTTATTCTCACTGCCACTACAGTCAACATCATCCAGGAGGATTGGACCAGTGCCAGCACCAAACTGAGTAGTACTGAAGGCTACTGCATCTGTAAATGTCAACCATACCATTATATTCACTATAATAGTTAAAAGTGGTAAGTGCCACTGACTTTGAGTAGGGTATCCCAGTTGTCGACACACCACTGCAGCATCAGCACTTCCCCAGGAGTCTCCACACACAGTACCCCACTCATTGTTCGCGCAGATTTCGACTCTGCCTTCATTTGGAATGTTACCTCCTGCCAGTCGCAGCTGGCCATCTGCACATGGAGCTGTGTACAATGAAATGAGCAGCATGCCCTAATGTTAACTGGTCTCTTTGTCCATCTTCACTAAAGCTAAAACCATGAACTTGTTAGAGGCTTATGTGGCTAGGTGTAGACATCTGGTTCTTGGAGCAAAACACTAGCCAAATTTAGCGTTTTGCTGAAAGAACCCTGACCTTTAATTTGTTTTAAATTTAGAAAGAATACCCAAGTTTCAACAATGTGTTGATCCCAAGGGATTGTCTTCAGACAAGGTACAGCAAACAATTAAGTCAGTGCAGTTATCAAATTGTGTCATAGCCGAGGCTTGCCATGCTATAGAGTATGTATTAAAGATACATATACCAGCACTACTACCTGTAGCTACACATATTTGATCTCAAAACGGGGGTGGTATTACAGGGCGACTCACAGTTTCACATCCATAAAATGGATAATTGTGTGAATAATCTAAGACCTTTCACATTAAAAAGTATATATATATATACTTTGATGAAATGTACTGTACATAATGCATTGTTGATACAATCCGATTTTTGTACTTGTGAACTGACAGTTATAGATTTCAATTGCATCATAAATACATCACAGTATAAACGCTAGCGCTTGGAATGACAGTTTTGTTCGAACTCATTCTGCTGACTTGTGTGCAACCTCTACAGTACCTGCGGACCAAAACGGTTTCTTTACAAGCAAGAGCCTGGTCGAGAGTAGTAGTGTGGTACTAATTAGTACTTACCAGTGTCAGTTGGGCATATCGACATCGGTGAGCGAAAGTAAGTCTACTGCAAGCGGTACGTCTACAAATGACTAGTACGACAGCAACCATCCAATATACGCTGGCCGCAAAAACGCATTACAAGTTACGATCCAATATTCATGGCTTGTATGGCTACAGCTATCATCTCCATGACGTCAAGGCCATTTCTCTTCTCCCATGGGGCTAGGTTTCGTGCGCATAACGCGATTCTTTTGCGCTAAAATTAATGGTGCGCTATTTTTGATGAGCTCAAAGTTCAATAAAATAGTGTAAATGTAGAACATTGTGGGGCGAGCCTGAGCAAGCAACGCAGAGCAGCATCGTTTGGCTAACTAAGATTTCACCAGTGCATTGCCAGGTAGGGCGTAATTATAAATTATCAATTTAGCATTGTATAAATCATCCATTTATAGATTCCTTATTGAGTGCTTCAAACACTTAGAAGTTACTACTTAACTAAGAAGTACATTCCGCAACATACCTTCACACCCTACTCCAGCATCAGCAGAGTGGAGACAGTTGTGTGACAGGATTGGTCGACTAGGACACTCTAGTAGCTGGCTGGCACTTGAGGTGCACTGGACATCATCCAGAAAGATTGGTCCAGTGCCAGCACCAAAATGGGCATTGCTGTATGCTGTACCACCTGACATACAATAGAGAACAAACTCACTCATGTTATCTGTTAATTGGCAATAGCTAACTTTGAACCTTATATGTGAACATGCAACTAACTTCCAGCATAAGAATATCCCAGTTGTTTGCAGACCACAGTAGCATCAGTGGTGTACCATGCATCATCACACACTGTCCCCCACTGGTCATTGATGCACACCTCAACTCTACCCTCATACTGATTGGAGCCTCCCACCAGACGAACATCTCCATAAGTACAGTTGCCAGTAACATTGACTACAGTAATACATGTGTTCACATATTGAGTAAGTAAGGGAAACACTGAGCAATGAACATCTAGCCTTGCCTTGACATCTCACTCCAATGTGGCCACGTGAACAGCTGACAAAGGAGCCTCGTGAGCATTCCAGGAGACTATTCTCACTACCATTGCAGTCTACATTGTCCAGATAAGCTGGACCAGTTCCAGCACCAAAATAAGTACTGCTGAATGCTGCAGCATCTAGATGGCATGAAATGTATGTGATTATGTACTGCTAAAACAATAAGCTATGTCTGTGATTGTGAGTGCCTCTTGCTACTGTAACATATTGGCAAATTAGCAATGCAGGGGTTGAAGTACATTTTGCTACTACGTACATACTATTATTATTATTATTATTATTATTATTATTCACCCCACAGAAAAGGAGTACAATTAAAAGAGTAGATACCTAACTATGAAGTAGACACATAATGCACAAATAAGTTCAGTTCAGAGGTCTGAAAGCCTGGTACAAACAGTGAGTTATCTCTCAACTCTCTAACCAAATTAACTGAATCTAAAGAGATACTACTATAGTCCCGTACAAAACTCTTGCCAAACATAAGGTTATGACCAATGAAATTGCGACAGGAGAGAGATGCAGATTGAAAAACTGTACGTACAAGGAAATTACTGCTACTACAAGCAGACTGATACAACTTACAGAAACGTTGAAAACAAACATTATACACACTTACACAACCAGAAACACAATGAACAATGCCAGTGTGGCTATTAGGGGGAAGTGACCAGATACGTCGTAAACACTTATTAAGACACACATCTAAGTGTTTAATTTCACTACAATTAAGAGACCACAAAGCACAGCCATAGAGAGACATACAGTAATTAAGGAGCAGTCTAGTCTGTACAACTGGATCACAAAAGCCAAACCTAAACAGGATACCATTTACTTGCTTACAGAAATCACGAGAGCATCTAAGAATATCAGCATTATCCATCAAATTACAGGTAAGAACATGACCTAGGTGCACACCGGACTTCGCACAAAAAATTGACTTGCCACAAAAACGAAAATTACAAGCACCAACAGTACAACTATGTGAAAATTTGATACATTGGGTTTTATCTGGATTGAACTTCAACATGTTGGCGGCTCCAAACTGCTCACAAATGAACAACAACCTCCGAAGAGCAGCAGGGCTGGGAGCTAACAATGTAAGGTCATCAGCATAAGCGAGTGCACCCACAAACTGGTCATCCCAGAAACAACCAACCCCAGACTGTTCAAGTTCATACAGCAAATCATCAATATACAGAGCGAACAGAATGGGAGAAATTACACCTCCCTGTCGGACTCCTCGAGAAACAGGAAATGCGCCAGATTGGACACCATTCCAACTCACCCTTAAACGTTGCGTCTGATACCATGTGAGCAGAAAACGAACAACACAAATAGGCAGGCCCCTTTTCAGCAGCTTCTCTAAAAGTAGAGTATGGTCAACACTGTCAAAAGCCTTGGAGGCATCAACAAGGCAGCCATACACACAAGATCCACCTTTGAGATAACGGGAAATAGTTGCCTTCAGCACACCAGTGCACAATGTGGTAGACAACCCTGGTTTGAAACCAAATTGAAGGTGAGAGGAGAGCAAACAGCTGCCAAAATCTTCCAGAATACAATACTCCAGAAGCTTGCTGAAACAGGAAGCTAGGGCAATACCTCTGTAGTTAGCAGATTGTGACAGATCCGTATTACCACCCTTTGGGATTGGGAGAATAACAGCATCTCTAAACACTGATGGCATGTACCCGTGCCGTACCAGACAAGTGAAAACAGGAGCAAGCACTTCTGCAAAACAACGAGGAGCAAAAATTAAGTGGTCAGACGTCAAGGACCCTCCTTCTGACTTACCATGTTTCAACTTTTTCAAAGCAGCACAGACAGAGTCAGCTGAGAATGAAAGAGAGCCCATGTCCTCAACAGAAACTTCAAGGTCTGCCAGAGCCTGTGCCAACAAGTTCGAGGAATTAGGGTTGGAAGATGTAAACAGATTCTTGAATTTATCAGCCCAATGTTCAACCAGGTTCTCATTGCCACAGACACCATCAACAGAGTGAGGGGTAACCTGCTTCCTACCACTGCAACTTCGCACTTCCTGCCAGAAATACCTAGACTTGCCATGAGAGAGAGCATCAGCCAGCTTAGCACGCCTCAACTTATCTTGATTTCTCATAACCCTTCTCACAGCATACTTATACCGAGTTTTGGCATGTTTTCTCAGCTGAAACAACACCCCAGCCTGAGGACATCCACTCTCATACCATAGCCGATTCCAAAACAGAGACCTCTCCTTAAATGGGGGAATTTCATCTTTCCAACCAGCTACCCGTTTTCTATGAGATGCCGGAGGAATGGTAGCATCAGCACAAGAGACCAAACAACAGACCAAATCATGACAGAGGGTAGAGAGACAGTCACAGTGCACTTTGCAACGAGGATCAGAGCAATTTAACACATGGTCAGGTATAACAAACTGCTTATAAGACTCCCTCACACAGGATTGATAAGCATTAATCTGATCCGAGGTCGCCTTGTGCCAAGCTACACGCCTAGCCTGGGTTGAACAGGAACCAACAGAAGAAGACATTACATGCTGACAGTCTAAGGATACAGCCAAAGGCAAGTGATCAGACAGATTGTCACCAGAACACACTACATCAACATACCTAACCAGGTGGGAGGCTGAGGTTGAAAACAAAAAGTGATCCACCCAAGAACGAGCTAACCCATTATCACTCTCATATGTAAATTGGATGGAGGGGAAGTGGAGGTCTGAAGCCTCTAAACAAGTAGCCTGCATGAAACGTAGCAATTCACCAGTTCGAGGACGATTAGTACGTGTAAAGTCAACATTAAAATCTCCAACCACAGCCAGCAGGTCATAACATTGAGTGCTTAGAAAAGCTTCCAATTCACAAAGCACTTCACTAAACTTGAGAGAGTCAGAGGCATGACCATCGTCAAAGGGAAAATATGCGCACACCACCAAAAGGATGCGCCCTCCAGCCAGCTTAACCTTAATGCCACAAAATCTCCTGGAGACTACCTGACAATGTGAAATGGATGAAGACAAAGTATTCCTAAAATAAACAGCACATCCACCATAAGGGCGACCATGAATTACACAATCAGATGCCATTCCACTGACTCCAGTCACTGCAAAATTTTGACAGATGTTCAAATCACAGAGCTGTTGATCGAGGAGCCAGTGTTCCTGAAGACAAAGTATGTCACACTGCTCTAATAATTCTTTTACATACTCACTACTGTTACGGAAGCCACGGCAATTATACGACACAATGTTAATTGACATGCTCTCCATTGTCAACAAGGTCAATCCTTGCACCTGAACTAGGGTCACCTCCTTGGCGAGCAAGAGACTTAGTAGTAGCACTAACACCCTGCTGTGAAGCCTGCTGTCGAGCAGATCCTTTGCGCTCATTGGGTGGCCTATCTTCTCTCACAAACAAATTGGCTTCAGAGAAATCTTTAAGCTTGTACTTGGAGCTCAAAAGTAGCCTACGATCCCAAACAGAGGCAAACTTCACGAGTAAAGGTCGGCTCCTAACTGACTCAGTTGAGAATCTCCCAATTCGCCTGCAATCTGTAAATGTAACCTTCCTTCCAACAACTGACTCAAATGCACGACTGACTAATGCTTCCATACCCAGCAAATCCCTGCTCTCTGGCACACCAAAAACAACAACGTTAAGAGAACGGTCAGTGTGCTCCCGAGACCCAGCCTTCTCGGTCTGTCTGTGGGCTGACCTGTAATGACTTGGATCATCAGAAAAGTGGCCCTTCAATTGCAGAGAGACCTGATTCACACTTTCCTGAACAGCACAAATATTACTCTGCAACTCACGTTCTAAGACAGTAATCTTGTTCTGAATTGTCTCAAAGCTCTCACGATGACTGGACAGAACCCCAGCTATGTCTTCGGTAGACTCTGAGCGAGGCCTTGGCTTGAACGCCGCCGCCGGTAACAACACGAGGTCCTTGGCAGAGACGGAGACCAGCGGTAGTTTCTCACACTCGTCGAGGCAATCCACAAAGTCGATCAGGTCCTCAAATTCGACTTCTTCAACAGCGCGTTGAGCAGCGCGTCGGTCGATCAGCTTCTTCTTATTCTGCCGCAGAACGGCCTGCCGGGCGGCCCACAAAAGCTTCTTGGCACTTTTTATGGCAGAGACAGCAAAATTGTCCAAAATCAACTTCCTTACATCACAGGTAGGTAGTCTGTCACGAAGAGAGACAACGCAGGCTAGGACAGGGTCCTCAATAGGAGCTTCAACGAACGCTTCAGAGAGAGATTCGTCAGCCATATTATTCAAACAGTATCATCAAACACTATAGACCATGGAGGGTCGCAACAAACATTAGAATTGCCTTAATAAGGATCTGCTTCTGTCACTGTGAGGGCAGATGTCTTGTGAGAAAGTGTTTGGAAGTGTAATGGCAAGGCTCAGTGCCAAATTAGGTTCTCATGTACAACAAACTATTTTACATTAGCACCAAACAGAGCAACATTTTGAGCATACGCAACCAATCAAACAAGATTTTTTTGTATGGAATAGAACCTTCAGTTATGTAGCAGTGAATGTCATGCGTATATTCATATCTTGACATATTGACAATGGTCATAACCACAAATTTTTAGCTACATTACAAACTGAAGTGCAAGGTAGCCATGTGGATATTAACAACTACGTCAAACCCAACTTGGGCTAGTATGTTTACTGTGCACACATGAACAGATGGAACTGTCATGAAACCATTACAGATATTCCTTAGTGTATTATTGGGGTGAGCCTGAGCAAGCCCCACACTAGCGGGACTACATTGCGGAAGTGTGTGTATCTATCTATGCTTGCTTGCGGCCATATACCGTAAATTTGAAATGCACATTTAAATATTTCCCGAAAATTGAATGTCCTTGTGCACTTAGTAGGTAGCCTCAATAGGTGAAGGGCAGTGCTGGGTTTTGTTCAAGTAAAAACTAATTAATTTACTATGATAGCTGGCTTGCCAGAAGCAAATTTCTCTATCATTACAAGAGTGCATGATTACAGCAATAAGAGTGGCGTCATCATGTGTTCTTTCAATGTTTAGTGAATGCATTTACCCATTATGGTTCTGAACCCCTCATGTTTTTCTAGTGAGTTCCACTCAGTAATACATAAATACTGCTTGAGTTCCATCCCTTGCACAATTCAGAAAATTATTTCAATCTAAAATTTGTTGCTTCATTTCATGTTTCCTTTGGTGGTTTTAGTAGTATGAACGCAGCATACACTTAGAAGAAATTATGCCTTATTGGTATCTTGAATGAACATAAAATGTCCAAACCTGCCTGGGAGTATAGTGTCACTCAGCACATATGCTATAACTAATGAAATAAGAAAGGGAGCAGTAGTCATTGATTCACTTGAGGGCTAAAATCATGATATCAAAAATTGCATTGAGATGCTCGTACAATATACCATCATGTTTTATCCTTTTGAACCACTGATCAATGACTGTCAGGCCTTTCATTGCCAGGGCGTAACATCTCCCTGCTGTAAGTCCATCTTCACTTATTAGATTTGAAAGATGGAATGTAATAGTGGAAAACAAAAGCCAGCAGTCACTGGGCATTGACCCAGGGCCTATGACTTGAGCTGCCAGTGTTCTGATCACTAAGGTACAACCATCAGGAACCACAATAGAGGGTTGTAAAGGGGCTGATAGTTGCCTAGACTTTGTAACCACTGGTCAGAGCATTGGCAGCTCAAGCCAGAGCCCTGAGTGATCACTGGCTTTTCGCTTTCTCTCTTGCTACAGAAACTATTTCCAACTAAGGCAAGATGATGTAAGAAACATTGGATTTTACACTGGGTGAAATGTTCTTCGGTGCCTGCAGTACTAATATCATTTGCAACTGGAGTACTCATCATTTCCAAGGATGTTTGCATGTATACTTCTAGTAATCACTTTCATCAAGTCTAACCAACCTTGAGTGGAGTATCCCAGCTGTCGACACACCACAGTAGCATCAGCACTTCCCCAGGACCTTCCACACACAGTACCCCACACATTGTTGATACAGATTTCCACTCTGCCTTCATTTGGAATGTTACCTCCTGCCAGTCGCAGCTGCCCATTTGTGCAAACAGCTACGGGTGAAGTAGTTTACCATGAGAGATTACTATACTTGGCTTTGCATTTTGTTCAAAAATTATTCCACTAATTTCAGTATTGGACATGTCCTACTCAAACTATCAGATCAAAGCCTATGGAACTTTTTTGCTGTATTTTGTTAACAGACCAGCCCACACATGATATGGTACCCACACCCCTAAGGCCACTAAAAGAGAGTAGAATACTACATGCATGAAAATTGGTTGTTCTAAGTATGAGAGAGATTACAAATTGCTTTAGCTAGAAAAGTCTACGACATGTTGAACGAAAGTGTAATTTTCTTGCCTATTAAGCTCACGATTCCATCTCCCGTATTTCTTCGATCAGACGCCGCGGCTACTATTTATTTCGCTGCTCGTTTTGTGCAGCTACTATTCGAGGGCGGCGTTTATTTCTTTGAGACATCAACGACGGCTGGATAACTATTAAGGTACGTACGAGCGAGACGGTGACGGTTGCTAGACGCTGTCAGAAGTACGCGCAGCCTGTCAGTCCTGCTGTCAGCCGTGGGAACGACTCATACAACACAAACAGTCTTAGCGCTAGCGTGGTGACCGTCGTCAGAAATCATTCGCACACGTGTGCGCGTGCCGCGTTTACTAGCCGCAGCTACTATTCGAGGGTGGCGTTTATTTCGTTCAAGAGCTTCTGATTGTGCGGCTACTATTCGAGGGCGGCGACTATTCGAGGGCGGCTTCTATTCGAAGAAATACGGTATATGTGAGTTTGCAAAATTGTCCCAGATATTTTAGTTTTTTTGAATGTGATGCTTGGCTACTTAATTCAAGCCAACATGGCTAAATAGCTGTTTTTGAGGTCAACTGTGAGTTTGCCCTGTCAACTTGATTTGAAGTGGTCCCATCACTAATCCATATGAGAAGTTTTCACTTGTTTTGTGTTGATGATGCCGTCAGACTGTGGGTGGAGCCTTGGAGAGGGTGCAAATTTTCATTTTAGCTGAGGGACTAAAAATTGAGGGTTTTTTTTGGCATTATCAGGTAGAGAGAGCACTTTGGTGCAAATTTGTTTGTCAATCCTGTGTATACTTTGACTCTGCCTATTTAGCCGTCCACAGGATTTGGAGATACTTGTGATCCAAGGTTGTCCTGTATACCTTAATACACACTCAAAATTCCTTTACACATAGCTACAGTAGTCCCCCACACATGAGCAATGAACTTCAGTGGTTTCTCAAAAAGGGGCTGGATTTTTTGTTTTCAATAATCATTTGAAAATACATCTATCCACCATTTCACATGCAAATATTCCAGCCCCTATAGCTATAGCTATGTTTGCAAGGACTCAGCATCGTTGCATGCAGTCTCTCTTGTCATACACCTACATATACAGTAGCAGCAAATAGTGTATGCATTCACTTCTTATCTTTCACAGTACTGCTTCCTTGTCTTCCCTATATTTGACATATTAGCATACAGCATATTAGGTGGGTATTATACCTTTACAGGAGATGGGAATTTTTTTGAGGGTGGACTATATCTTGCTTCTGTGTGCAAGTTTGCTGTATAAAATAGCTTATCATTGTCTTTGTGTACATGTTATTATCATATTGGTAGATATAGCTAGGTGCATCCATCTAAGGTGCATGTATATACCTTCACATCTCACTCCAGCATCTTCAGAATGTGCACAGTTGCTAGAGAAAGTAAAAATTGGGGTGCTGCTGCAAGCCAGTAGTTGGTTCTCATTGCCAGCACACTGCACATTAGCCAGCACTATTGGTCCAGTTCCTTGGCCAAAGTAGGCATTGAGTAGTGGCTGTCCAGCTAAGGAAAACAAAAATAAAAATACGACTGTGAATGCCACACAAGTACCCCTTACCAACTGTACAGTTATCAGTTGAACACACTTTTTAGATTAGTTGCTATGATGCTATCCAGAACAATTACTATGTAAAAATATTGTATGCCACTAAAATTACCCCCACAATGATCATGCCATAACTAAATAACACCATTGCATGCTTTCCTCCAGCCTGCTGCAAAATTCTTTTATAGTAAAAGAAACAGCAAACGTACTTCCAGCGTATGCGTATCCCAGTTGCTTGCAGACCACAGTAGCATCATTATTGTCCCAGTAGTCATCACACACTGTTCCCCATGTAGCATTGATGCACACCTCCACTCGTCCCTCATACTGAGTGGTACCTCCAACAAGTCGGACATAACCGTACAAACAAGCTGATGATGCATTATACATATGTTGCATTACTGCTGAATTATAAGTAAAAGGTCCAATAAGTTACTCTCCCACCTGCTGTTTCTGTCACTAGAAATATCAAGGCAAATGCTGACACAGCCAGCAATAATGATGAGTTCTTCATTGTTCAGATGTCATGGAGATGAAGTCAACCATGCACTGCAACACCACAGATGATGAAAAGTCATTCAACCTGACACTATGCAAAAGAAAAATTGTTGTTGGGGCGAGCCTGAGCGAGCCCCACACTAGCGAGTATATATATATCTGTCGTACGTATTCCGTATGTCTGTTTAGACCGCAATTTAACGCAACCGCGCGCCGCATGCGGTGCAAAGTACTTGCAGTGCTTACACAGTTTTCCAATGGGCGAAGATGGCGAGGAGAGACGCTTGGGGGGAGTAGCTGGAACGTGAACGTTTATACTGTACGAGGGCTGCAAGTTGTGAAGACACCCCTGGCTACTTTACAGAACGCAGCTGCAGATGGCGGCGAGATTCTTTGACAGTTGAATAGCTGACGGTGTATTTACCATGCTGAGATCCTTTGACAGTTGAATAGCTGACGGTGTATATTTATCATGCTGAGATTCTTTGACAGTTGAATACCTGACGGTGTATTTATCATGCGTAGCGACTTTCGACGCCTCTCCTATTTGTGTTAGAACTATGCATGATAGTGTGTTCTCAGTCAATAGAGGTCAGCAGAAGTCTAGACTTAACCCCTGCTATCTGCAGACATGCACGACCTATATGCTGTAACCTGGTAATAAGACTGGTGAAGTCTTTTGGTTATCCAAAGAATGCTGCTCTGCTTTGCTCGCTCAGGCTCGCCCCACAATGTTCTACATTTACACTAGTTTTAGCTAAGTATCCAGTTGTTACATATGTGTGACTGTACTTTACATGGCAATTCTAGGAGTGCAGTGAAACAGTTGAAAAATAATTCAGTGCGAGCTGATATTTGAGTAAACATCACTAGCAGCAACTCACATATAATATTGTGCAAACATGATATTCTATGAATTAGTCTCTACAAATGCTGTGAATCTGACGCTCAATCTGCTTAGAAATTAGTGGCAGGTGCTTTAACATGTAGAATCAAGTTCTCAACCACCTGCTGTTATATTCCATGCACAAGATCATACCTGTATGCTTGTAACACGATGCATTTGATCTTCTGTGGATACAATTCAAGTTACTACCAGACCATGGTTTAACTACTCTAGTAATATAAGAACATAACTACCTAGAATTCCACAGGCAGTTACTTCTACATATTAAGTTGCACTCCAGAGGCATGCAGTAAAGTAATAGTGCTAAATAATTTACTATGGTATGCCTATTTCCATTCAATATTATACCCAGCTGACAATCCCACAGGCGCCAGATTAGTGACATGCACTTCAAGCAATTACTATGGTATGCCTAGTTCCATTGACACAATTACACCCAGCTAAAAATCCATGAGGGTGGTCGGAACTAACAACCGTGCAGATCCAAAAGTATGCAAAAAGCTGTTGTCATAAAAGAACCTGGGCAATGACCCCACAGTACTTACTGGAAGCCTCAGGTGCGCCTGCGTTTACATTGCAACAAGGAGGCTGGATTACTGTACACAAGAGGCGGTTCTTTCTCAAAGAGCGGCTAAGTGGGGTTTACATTCCTCGGCCTGTGTTCACCGGAATTGGACTTTAGTTTGTTTTGCGACATCCTGGGGGAGTGGATTTGACCGTAAAAAGATTTTTTTGTGAAATACGCGCTGAAGCCCATGAAAACGGCGAAGCGTGTGCTTTCGTTTGTCTTACGATGAAAAGCGTTCTGTTATTGAATTCCTCTCGTAATAACAGCTCTGTAGACGATGTTCCAAGTCAGTAAGTTACTCCGTTCAAAACTGAGCTTTATCAACAAATAGGTTAGTCTCGCGGGCCAGCAGTATTTTTCTTTATTTCCGGTGGGAGGGGCGAGAGGGAGAGAAAAATACGTCTGGCCAGCTTTCCGTGCAGTCTACATGCAGACCTCAGCCTTCTCATATAGTTTATTCTACCTCCAAAATCAGATTAATAATTACAAGCAGACAACTAAAAGTACAGTTTGTGTAAACAACAGGCTACAATACAGCTGCATTTCAGTTCTGTGGCAACATGTCCGCGAAATTCCCGGGAAAATCCTGGCACATTACTGGACAGTTTTACGATTTTGCTCAGCCATAACTTGCTTTGTACTGCTAGTAGCACTTAGTTATACGAATAGCGTGCAGTCAAAGTGGTAAACAACTTGGCTGGCCAGACGTATTTTTCCCTATTTCCCGGGAATTTCGCGGACATGTTGCCACAGAACTGAAATGCAGCTGTATTGTAGCCTGTTGTTTACACAAACTGTACTTTTAGTTGTCTGCTTGTAATTATTAATCTGATTTTGGAGGTAGAATAAACTATATGAGAAGGCTGAGGTCTGCATGTAGACTGCACGGAAAGCTGGCCAGACGTATTTTTCCCTATTTGTACAAATAATTGAAAATCGCTCACCGCTGAAAGCAGTCTCGAGGGCACTCGCAAAAGCGCTCGTATCTCGGAAAGTATAATAGGTATGAAAATTGGACCTTTTGTAAGCTATATTAAATGGCTAGGAGAGCTAGGCAGCGTTGGCTGCGTGTTCATGGCGTGTTCTGTACCGTTTGTACGTTTGATCCCGCGAGGCCATTTTTTCCAAAATGGTACGCTTCACATTTCCCGTGGAATTTGAGCTTTTTTCTTCTAGCTCGAGTATGTTATACTGCTGATTGTAATATACTCACGCTGTGACGATCGTCTTGTAGCTCCACTTTGCCCCTATTTGTACAACAAACCAAAGATGGCCCATATCTGAACCTGAATCTTGCGAGCAAGCGCTACCTCTACCACCATACGAAGCACCCAGCAGAAATAAAAGCACCATGAACTTACAATAGACAGATCTCTCAACACGCCGCGTACGTATCGTCTCGATTAAGCTTGCTAACTGGGAGATGCAGTGTTTGAAAGTTCACCGTGTGTTGAGCTTATTACTTATTCATACCAGGTTTGATGACGTCACGCGGTCACGCGGGTGGAATAAATTTCGAGGTGCGTGGACATCCGCACTAATGTGTGAGGTTCAAATCTGATTGGTTCGTTCAAATTAAACACATGACTTCCTGCATACCAATCTGTATACTGCTTGTTCACGAGGGCATTCTATGATACTAACTACTAACTTGCGCTTTATACTCCACGGGCATGACGGGGACCTTATGAACTACAAGAACATATTCAAGACGACTAGCGCTTGGATTCTCAAGTCGCCGGAAGCCGCGCCTGCGATTGCTCTCCCAGTAGGAGAAATTACAGACTGCGTACGTTCTCGAGATATCCTTGTACCCAGGCTCTCGGTGGGCGGGCACCAAGAGCCTGGGTACGAGACGACTCTTTTCAATGTGTGCCTAGCTGAATGCGCTTTCTGTCGTAACGGTTTGCCAGCATGGGCACAAGCTACACAGAACCAACAGCAATGCCTAGCCGGCTAAAAGAGATAGGATTTTAATTTGCATGCCGTGCACGTGACCTGAGCCTTTGAACGCACATTCTTTCGTGGCACGGAAAGCTGGCCAGAGTGTCCAGACGTATTTTTCTCTCCCTCTCGCTCCTCCCACCGGAAATAAAGAAAAGTACGGCTGGCTCGCGAGACTACAAATAGGTCTGGACTTGGCCACTCTACTGTTCAGCTTGTGGACAAGGCAGACTCATAAACTTGTACGTGTGTTTAGTACTCCATACGGACGCTAAGTTGCAGCAAGCTGTGTGTTATTCCTGAGATACAACCCCCTAGCAACCGGCCGTGCGCGTGCCCCCCAGTTAGTTCTCGTTAGCATGCTAGCAACTCCCACAGGCGGTTTACTGACACCTGTACTCTACTCCTATGTACATGTTCAGGCAGGTGTCTGTGCTGCATGAAGACCTCAAATGAACTGTGCAGTGTTTACAACATGTTCCAGCAGTATCGTACGTACCGTATTGTCCGCTCACCCTCGCGCAAGCGCCCACCCCTCGATTTTGACAGTTCTGTGGTTTTGCAAGGTCCTTCGTGTAACCGCCCACCACGCAAAATTCTTGCGTGGTGACTCGAAAGTTGACAGTTTGAGCTCACGTAGACTGTAGCTACGATCATTCCGATGAGTTTCAGGCGCCACAGCAACGAACGCTGCGAAGCCCTGGCAACGAGACTTCGGGTTGGTCCGTTTCTAGCAGGATACAGCTTTCTCTACTGCCGGGTTGGCCTCGTTTGGCTAATAAACGAAGTACGGGCGAAGCTACGATGCAGGTCAATTCACTAGCGCCTGTCAGCTAACTTCGGATCCTGGGTGGGCGCTTGCACGGGGATAGTTGGACTATTCAAGCACCTTCTTCGGGTAACCGCCCACCCCCAAGTTTTGGTGGTTGAGCTGCGAGCGCCCATAGGCGCTTGCCCGGGACACTACGGTAAATTATAATATCTGATGCACCTTTTTTGGACTTACCCTCTGGACGGAGTCTATACTTGCACAATGCACATGCGCACATGAGTGGAGTTAACCATTCAAACCTTGAAGTGAACTAGGAGTATGCTCTATTTGGAGTCTCCAATTTTAAATTTGACATTGCTGAAGCACCCAGATACAAGAGAGGCTTTCAGACGTTACATAACCAATGCTAATATTCATGTATATTTGTATAGCGACGTACCCATGAGGCTATAAGTTTAGCTACAACTATACTAGGCGAATGTAGAACATTGTGGGGCGAGCGTGAGCCAGTGGCGTAGCGAAGGCTGGGCCTGGCCGGGCACGTGCCCGGCCAAAGCACCATGTTCGTCCCACTCATGTCACGCGATCTCGCGCGAAACGCGCGCGAGCGCTAGTGGGCCATTAGTCTCGTCCCCAGACCAAATTTTTTCGCGCGCGCCCTGCGGACTCGTCGACAAGGCCGCAGGGCGCGCGCGAAAAATTTGGTGTCTGGGGACGAGACTAGTGGGCCAGGGTTTCACTAACCCGTACCCGGTACCCAACTCCATGTGGTGACGTCATAAACTGTAATGTGCGCATTGCGCGCGCAGAGCGCCATAGAACTGGATCCAGACATGTAAGCACATAATTTAGTCTCGCAAGCAACACCTCTCTGCGAAGGGTAAGACTTGTAGCACATGCAACTCCTCAAGTCGAGTTTGAGTTGCTGGAGGTCAGGTAGTCTGTATTGTGTTCAAAGAGATTAATTTTATGGCAAGAAAGTTATGTAGCTAATACTGGACTAGTGTAAAACCCCCGAACAGGTTCAGTCAGTATTTTAATATTGAATACTGTGCTCAGGCTCGTCCCTAGCTTGTGAGCTAACCTGTTACCTACTACAGTGTAATAAACGTTACGGGATACGGAAATGGGCGTGGTCAGATATCCAAACGGAACAACTCGCAGTGGCTGCGTGTGTTTGGCTACAGCTGCAAAACACGGAAGATGAGTCGAGAGGCACGATACAAACTTGCACAGCAAGAAGCATTGAGAGATCTCTAAGGAGCAGTCGTGCACGCGTGGTCAAAGTTCGCAAATTTTCCAGCCAAATTCCGCTTCCGCGAGCAACCGGGAGGGAGGAACGGCAATGCAAATAGACAATTCGTAACATTTTCGAAGTCCGGACGAAGGCGTTTTTGAAAAGTACCTCGTGCTTTTTGACAAATAGTATATGTTTTCTGCTAACTTGATCGTATCACACAATTATTAACTTCTGTATACTTACGACAGCAGACGCTATCCAAAAAAGCTCTCCGTCCGGACCTGCGTTGTCCATTTTATAGCACTTTGGTCATTAAACTGCTTCGTATACATAGCTGCTGAACTCTATTTTTGGCTGGAAAAATACACATCTAATCGCGGCTGTTTCCAGTAAAAATTGTAACGCGCGTGCGAGCGATATCCCGTAACCTTAAGGGTTACATGTACAAGATGCGCATAACTCGTTCACGCTTGCACTGCATTCCCCTAGTATTGCATAGCATGAAAGCATACAAGGCTTACTACATATGTACTGGTGTATATCCTAATTGTGACACAACTGGACTCCCTACCATCCTGTGTAGCTGTGAGGCTCTGCTACAAGAGGAGAGGCTCGTGTTACTGCCTTTGAGAGAAAACTAGAGACATGGTCGTCCACACAGCAGTCCACAGCCCCTGGGCTCTGGGAATGTGCACCAAGCCCACCAATGCAAAGCTGTTGTTGATTCACCTAGGGGATGGGTCAGCAGCGACCATCTCAGTCTAAATGTGTTTACCTATCCACTTAATATAGCTACATAGAGGTCATCTAAACATCACGTTGCAACCGCATTGCCACTCTATGCAAAACAAAATTCCCATGTTCTATTGAGCTAGACTAACACTTTGCAATATGCTCACTCTGAACTACAAAACTGCTGAAACTGTATGTCATGTGACAGTGAATTGGTGTGTAAAGGATGCACTGTAAAAACAAAATTGCAACTTCAGCAAATTATTTGGTTACTACAATTGCGTGACTGTCTTTCCTATGCTAATTCAAGGTCGTATCTAATCACTGGACTGGATTGTGGACTGGATTGCTGGACTGGACTGATGGACTGGATTATTGGACTTACAATTTGCTCATATCACATGACTTCCATCCAATCAAATGTCGTAAATTTGGTTACAGTAACTGCCTTACTATAAGCTGCACTTCATCTTCTCACTGCATGCTAGGGAATGTACGAGTGCGCAATGCACAAGCTACATGGATGGATGTGTACCATGAGTTCATGGTGTACACGCAGTGAGCTCAAAGCACCCTCTGACTATTGCGAGTATGCAAAGAGCATCAAAAGTACTGACAAAGGCCTCTTCACTACAAAATTTACTGTGTCAAGGAGAACGAAATACCGTACTGGTTAGTGGTTACCCAGGCTATTACCCATAGTCTTGTTGAATGTAGCCGTGTAAAAACTATGCTTGGTCAGCGAGAGGCCTTGCATGGAATAGACTATAGTGCCAATTGGCCTACCAAGCAGCTCCATCCGCTTAGTATAGGCCTACCTTTCAAGGTCTCTTAGGCACAAAACTCACACAGTTGTATGCATGCCGCATCCTTTGTTTCATGGCAGTCTATTAGCCACAAAGTATCGAACATGTGACCCAATTCAGCACATCTGATTGGGTGGAGGTCATGTGGTACACACAATTTAAGTTCAAAGATCAGTCCAATAATCCAGTCCATCAGTCCAGTCCAATAATCCAGTCCATCAGTCCAGTCCAATAATCCAGTCCAGCAGTCCAGTCCAATAATCCAGTCCAGCAGTCCAGTCCAATAATCCAGTCCATTAGTCCAGTCCAATAATCCAGTCCATCAGTCCAGTCCAGTGATCCAGTCCACAATCCAGTCCAGCGATTAGATACGACCCTAATTCAAAGAATTTGTGCTTGTAAAACAATTTGTGGGAGACTAGTAAAAATTACTCAAGTATCAGCTCCTTTTCCAGCCCTGCATTCATAAAATTTCATAGTGTAAGGCTAGTCACGTAATTGTAGTAACCAAATACTTTGCTAACACAACAACTTTGTTTTTGCAGTGATATGGTGAGGGAATAATTTGCCACTGTCAAAGCCAGACTGACATACTGCCCACCCTAGTGCTTACAAGTGCAAAAGAAGCCTTGAGGCCAGCCCCCTGCTGAGTACTAACAAGGCTAGGCCATACCTTTTAAATGAGCTGGTACAGCATATAGTGTAGGCAAACAGCAAATGGCTCCAGGTTTTAATTTTGGTAGGAATTACCTTGTATTGAATTGCTAGAACTATGATGCATAGCTAGCAGAGAATGGATTATAATATGTAGCACGTAAAAAAAAATATATGTACTATCTACACACTATCTACATGAACACAAATCAAGCCACTGGCAGCACATCCATCACTTGACTGAACAACTTGCATGTAAAAAGTCTTGAAGAAATTACTTCGACATTCAACATGTACAAGTAATAGTTGTACCATGGGCTTCTAGGTGTATGGGATTTGTACCCTGAGTGCAGTTTTATGTATTCCCGAGGGTGAAGCCTTAGGGAATACATAAAACTGCATGAAGGGTACAAACCCATACACCACATGGTACAGCTGACTTGTACCTTGGTAACACTATACTAATTGACCCCAATGACGTGTCAAACACACCAATTAGCTTGTTATTCATTTTACTGCCGTTGAGTTTTGTTTTGTTCGAAGCTGACTTTGTAGTGCTGAGTTTGCTCGAGAAGCTCTAGCATCTGTCATCTGCTGGTACCAGAAAGAGAGTAAAGGCAAATTTTTCCTTAGGAATGAAAGATTGGAACTCGGACAAATTATAGCGATTTCCAACCGCTTACTAGGACGAAGCGAAAAGCCACGGTAAAATGCCAAAGCAAACTGGCAGTGGTTTGCTGAGCCAAACAATTCTGAAGCCCTGGAGAGGACGTTTTTTCCAAAGAACATGCAAAAGAGCGAGCAGTGGGCACTGCAGGTTCTCACTCTGAGTTCCAGTGATGGATCACTGAGCACAACAAACGTTGCAGCGATAAATGCCCAGGGACATTTTGGAGACAGAAGACGCCGAAAGGCTTGCAAAGTGGTTATCCTTCTTACAATAGAAACTGTTCAGGAAAAGGACAGTAGTAAGTACCTTCCTGCTACAATCCATCAGATTTAAGGTGGCACAGTACCCTGGATTTTTAAGGTCAACAAACCTGGAATCCAAGCTGATAGACTTCTTTGTCTTGTTAAAATTTTAGCGCACAGTCCGTTTTGAGAGTCTCAAACCGTTCACAGTCCGTAAAATTGGGGATTTTCCCCGTTTCCTGTCGGCATTGCCATCCAATAATCAGTTTATAATTAAGTTAGTTAAGATGTGGCCTGGCGGCACCCTTCATGTGGTGGTCGGAACTTTGAAAATAAGCTTAGATCGACTTAACAAAAAAAAAAAAAAAAAAAAAAAAAAAAAAAGGAGGAGTTTAGTAGAGTGCTGTAGTGTCAGTAGCTGTGAGTAGTGCGTAATGTCTGCTTGTGAAAGCAAGCTTGCGTCTAGAAGAAGCAGAAAGGCCACAGTGGCCAAGACTGTGTTTGTTGAGTAGGCCCAGGTCTCGCGGCCGTATGCCTAGCCTAGTTGGTGACCGTGGCCAGGTGCTTCAAGTGCTGGGATGGGCTTTAACTAGAATACGCAATTTATCGTTGGTGCTACAGTCTGACAGCCAAGGGAGCTGAACGGTGGCTGTGTGTGGAACAGAGCCGTGAGTTGTTTAGCGACATAAGGGAGAGAGGTGGGGCTAGTAATGCTTGCTTCCACTCGTGAATGAGCCCCTCCTGTAGACAAGCTGTGAATTTTTAAAAATGTGCATTCATTTTGGTGCAGTCAAAGTTGTCCATTCCAAGAGTAGTGACAAACATGAGTCTAGCCTGACTTTGAGAGTAGCTTTGAACAAAAGCTGGCATAGATTGTTTTGAGATACATTGGTGGTTGGGACGCTACCTACAGTGAGCGTGTAGATGCGTCCATCGAGTGGCAATTTGGGGTTCATGAATATATTAATGAGCTACTAAAACCCTTTTTAAAATTAGGCAAAGCAAGATTGCCCTAAAGCAAACCCTAATCCTGGAACTAGGAGTAACCCTGGTCCTGACTGTAACCCAGGTTTATGTTTTCGTTAACCTCCGCCGAGTGACGACCGTGCCACCTTAAGTGGTCCAAAATTTGCATTCAATAGTAAGCGGTTGGAAATCACTATCTGGAGTTTTGCAAACTACACTTGTATGTCAGCCATAGCTACTAACAAAACTCATTGGCAGTAAAGTGAATAACAAGCTGAATGTTTTTCTGGTGAACACTCTTAAAAATCATTTTATGAAATAACCACAACCCAGGGTACATCCATGTACCCTGGGTACATGACAGTTGTACACTTAGGGCAAGGTACAAGTCAGCTGTACCATGGGGTGTATGGGTTTGTACCCTGAGTGCAGTTTTATGTATTCCCTCAGGCTTTGCCCCAGTGGCGTAGCCAGGACATCGCCGATGCTAGGGCACAGCATGGGCACACTACGTTTGTATGAACTTCTGCGCAAAGTGCAGAAGCATTTAGGGGGTACATCTGCAGAAAAGTTTTGGAATTTCACAGCCTCCCAGGTCAGGTTCTGAGGCCATATGGTAAGTCACTTACGGCAAACTCGTGTACGGTAGGTGTACGAGACTCGTAATTCTGTGGATATACGTAGCGATACTGCGCCATTCGAATTCAAGACCATTTTAGCGCCCCATTCGCGATCGACAACGATACTATTACTATCAGCGCTGATAATTTGCATGCTTACCTGCACCAGTGGGGCATGGCCTCTAGTTGCTAGGGCACGTGCCCCAGTGTGCCCCAGCCTGGCTATGCCACTGCTTTGCCCTCAGGAATACATAAAACTGCACTCAGGGTACAAATCCCATGGTACAAATATATATGTACATACATGTATCAGATAGTGTTAGCTACGTGCTGCCTTACATTTCTCGTTGTTTTTCCTTAAAGGCAAGTATGGAGTTCTCAGTCTCTTCCATCGCTAGCTTCAACCTCTCAACAACTGTAAAGAAACACGGCTCCATGAGACACTATAGTAAGGTATCCACTATCCAGCCAAAGTTTGCTAAGAAATGTACCAGTCGTACTAGTAGTTAAGAACGATTCATCCTCAGGCGCTACATCAGAGGGGTGATTACCACTTCTCAAATGCAACCACACATATTAACACTTAGTATCACTCACAAGCAGGTCCTGGTTTCATATCAGCCAACAGTCTCTTGAAGACAGTAACACTGTTCTTTATCTTTTCAATCTGGAGCTTCAGATCAACCCCTAAAACAACAATGGTGAAACCTTGTTGAACCAATTACTAGCACACAATGTACATGAACAATCAACAAAACACCAGTAGCAAACCTGTTGGGTTATCAGTACAAGCCATAGCATCCACAAACTTGCAAGCTGGTCATCTGTGATGCAATTAGGCCCTAGTTTTTCAAGTGAATGTGTCCACAAACCAGTTTTTGACGGCCACAAGGCACACAAAACAAATTCGGTCCAAGGACAAGACTACTACTGCACAGGACATGTACAATTGTATGGCAGTGCACATAGTTAAAGGCTAGCTAAGATGGTAGTGAAACTGACATTGGTTGTGATCAGGTGAGATAGACCTGGCTCTAGGGTCACTGGATACATCACTGGTTTCTCTCACTTCATTTTCTGTGCACACAGTTTGACGTCAACTTCTTACAAACTGCAGAAGTTGGAGTGAAAATCATGTTTCTTACTGTACAGTTGAGTGACCTCTCGTTCCAGGGCTAGTTCCCTACAGAAAGAAAATGCATACAGTATATACACTAACATACTTCCCTAAACCCGAATGAGTAACAATGCCATTCTACCACCTCTACTACCCTACCGCCTCTGTTATTTTGAGTATCCCAACTTATCTAGTCCTTACTTTAGCAAGGCAAAAGAAAGCTCTCTGGTTACGACCACGTTATTTCCACCTATCTATATTCAGTCAATGTTGCTAACCACATGCAGCGACAGTACCTACATAGTGATTATCGGAATTCACTACTAAAAAATAAGGACAAACTAGCGAACCACTAGTGCTCACCGTTTCTAGCTTTCACAAATCGCGTTCCTAGCAAAACTGAGTGTGGAATCACTCCACTGTGGACCCCTCCATTGTTGCATTGCAGTCTGTTTCATATAATCTCTTGACTGGAGGCTTTACACGTTTGTTTTTTGTATTCTCTTGTAGATGTACATCCCCTGAAAAGGGCAAAAAATGAACTTTGAATTAACTTTAACTTACATGAAATCACTGTACACATTCGCAACGTGTGAGGCCGGAGGGGAACTAACCATACATGAGCCAGTCTGAATAAGTCAAGTCACGTGCCAAATGTGATGGGGTGACTCAGAGCGCATGCATAGTAATTAGGCTGTACCGCTCAGTTGAGTGCTGCTGAAGATTGTTGATGTTAAAGCACCCCACCCTCCCTTCCCCCAGATGTTATTATCTTCTCCGTCGAGTCTGCCAAAAAAAAAAAAAATCCAGCATAGTGAGTACCCAAATCAGGCTGGATGTGACAGGGTCAGGAGTAGTCTATCAAGCCAGCCCATCTCTCACCCTCCAGAAAAGTGACAGAGGGTCTAGCAGTGTTCATAGTTCACAGCTTGTTTAATCTAACCCTAAAACTGCACCAGTATTAGTCTTACATACTGAAGCCAAGGTGTTGCTACTGGCTCAAAATGGAACAGTAGGTAGGGCTCCCAACGAAAAAATCGAAGGCGCTCCGATTTCAAATTTGTTGTACTAGAACTAAGTATCTATCTGAGATATATAAAAACCGGACTATAAAAGTTGGTGCTGCAAAGCTTTTTTCAGTCAATTCGTCTTGGACTTGAAAGGGTTAAGTGTCATAAATTGGACGCAATTCGGTTCAAGTGACTTTTGAAGCTTCGCTACGAAACTAGTGGTACTGATGGATTTCACTTGATGTATCTTGTGCAAAAATGTCTGGACCAATCAAGTTTATAGCTGTAAAGAGACTATATTAGCTGTTATTTTATGTTGCAATACATTTCTCCCATAGAAGAATAATTGATGGTTTGAAGTGACTTTTGACAAGTAAATTTAGCAAGCACTGGTGCAATTGATTATTTACCATTGGTAGAGTATTAAAATAGCTGGACCACTCGCGTGGATGTCTGTTAAAGGTATGTTCATATACAACCCCCCATATAAAATCAAAATCCTATAATGGCCATATTTTGGCACATAACCTTCTCTTTGCTTTATTTATTTTCGGAAGAACGAATGTCATAGAAATTATTGTAACTGTAGTTTACAAACAAGGTCACTTGGTTCTTGGATTTCAGCATGCTTGAGTCAAGTTTGTTCGTTCTTGGATTTCTGTTGGGACCCCTACAGTAGGATCTGATTGGTCAGCAGCTCATGCATACTAATAACATCTGCTAGACCCTCTCTCACTTTTTTGGAGGGTGAGAGATGGTCAGGCTTGATATGCTAGGTCAGGAGTATCTAAATAGAGAGTGGAGCATACTACTGTTGCTAGTACACCAGATACTGCCCAAGTAGCCTCGTTCCCAGGCCCCGCCCAGCTTTCCGTCGCTTCCGTACTGCAAGCGACGGAAAGCGACGGAAAGCTGGGCGGGGCCTGGGAACAAGGCTACTGCCCAAGCACTGCCCATTTATACCACCCACCTAAACAAGGGAAGGGACTCATTACAATGCTGACTTAGAGAGCAGACATGGTACAAGCCACTTACCCTTGACTCACCGCCACCACCATATGATTCAAAGAAAGATACATGGGCGCAGCTAGAGATCACTTATGATCCTAATTTTTTGTAACCAAAAATAAAGTTGTGGAGGAGTCTGGAAACTGATTTACATCTATCACCACAAAAACAAATTGGTTGTTTTAACCACAGAGTGGTTACCCTGGTTGCAGACTAGTGAGGTTTAATTTTGGGTATGTAATGACTCCTTCACAGATGTTCTGAGGGTTGTCAGCTACTGTAATGTGGTTGTAAGATGAATTGAGCAGCTGCCTCTCAGGTTGCCTCATGCAATTAGTCTTCCATACCCACTGTCTCTCCAGCTTGTATACAACCAAGGTAACCACTCTGTAGTTAAAACAACCAACTTGTTTTTGCAGAGTAGCTAAGACAGTGAAACTACACCAAAATGCCATGCGAAGGGCGACTCGAAGCAGTTTTTGCCATATCGCCTTCCATTGCAATGTTATGTCCCATTATTTCAAGGAAATTTGGTAAGACAGCAAGTTTTGTCATTCATCTCTTTCCTTTTCAAGTACCATTGATCATAGTGGTAAAAACGTTTCAAGTCGCCCTAGAGTTTATTAATGCATGCGCATCTCCAACAGCGAGATCAAATCGCTCGTACTGTAGATTTTGGTAGTCTGCACTGAGACACTTGTGTGCTTACTATGGCTACAAAGTGAGCTACTTCAATGGTTTTTGCTGTACACATTCAATTCACTCCCTACTCCATATTCAGTAGGTGTTCTGTTGTGCTGGGTGAAGTCTGTAGAAATTATTGGGGCGAGCCTGAGTGAGCCCCACACTAACGTGACTGCATTGCGGAAGTGTGTGTGTATACGTGCTTGTTTGCTTGTTTGCGGCCATATACCGTAAATTTTAAATGAGCGCATTTAAATATTTCACGAAGAGTGAATGAACGTCCTTGGCCGGATACTCTCGTGCCCAGCGCGCTGTCGGTGAAGGACTACTGCCAGAACGCAGCGTCAGTGTGAAAGAAACTCGGAGCAAAGACGACTCAATTTAACGCACGCATGGCAACTGCGGACCGTGCAAACAAGGGCAGGCTACTCACAGATAGCCTCGTCCCCAGGCCCCACCCAAAAATCGGGAAAGGGGCTTGGTGTCACTTGCAAACTTTCTCGTATGTGCTGAGTCAGCATATTATGTAAGAATTACATGCCTTACGTGATCACGTGGTAGCCAGCTACTGTTGACAATGGCATTACAGAGTAGATGAATAGATCTTGCTACGGAGCGACTACAGACAAATCCTGTGAGGCAAGAGTAGTAGCTTAGCCAGCGTAACTACGCTCTAAGTTTCTGAAATCCGAGGTTTATGAAAAGTCTGCTTGCCTCGTTCCCATTTTCAAATGGTCTTGGAACGAGTCTACTACTTTCACATGTCAAGAATTTAGTAATTGGTAATGGATGAACGTGATTCCTCTACTCCAAACGAAGACTGCTGACACAGCACATACGGGAATTTTTGCAAGTAACACCAGGCCCCTTTCCGGAGTTTGGGTGGGGCCTGGGGACGAGGCTAACTCACAGACGGTACAAATTACGCCCAGTATAGTTTAGGTCGCTTGAGGTAAGGGCCACGCATAATCAACACTCATAATTTAAGCGCCAGAGATTCAGTTCATGACTTCAGTGTGAAGTTTAGTCCAAGTTTGTGTGTAGCCATGGTAGCTTCCTTGACCGGAGAAATGACTGCAATTCAGTCAACATGTATGATCATCTATATCTGGTGACAACTAAGTGCTTGGCTACATGAAGTTTTGCTTACCACGCTCATGGAACAGCAGACAGTGCCAAACCCTGCTGTTGTGCATGGTTTGTGTGCCATGACAAAACATTAAATCAGCAATGTATTGCTCACTCAGGCTCGCCCCACGATGATGATATCATCATATATTTCCATAAACTACGCCCACAAAAAAATACTAGGATATTTTGCATGGGGATACATAATATATACTGAGTGTGAGGGGGATACCAAATATCCTAGGGGGATGCAATATATCCTAGGATATTTTGCATGGGGATACATAATATATACTGAGTGTGAGGGGGATACCAAATATCCTAGGGGGATGCAATATATCCTAGGATATTTTACATGGGGATACATAATATATACTGAGTGTGAGGGGGATACCAAATATCCTAGGGGGATGCAATATATCCTAGGATATTTTGCATGGGGATACATAATATATACTGAGTGTGAGGGGGATACCAAATATCCTAGGGGGATGCAATATATCCTAGGATATTTTGCATGGGGATACAATATTTCGGGGGATACAAAATATCCTGTGACACCGGGACTATCCCGATTTTAAGGACTTGAGTACTAGCGCGCGACAAACTCCCCGCGCTCTACATGTAGCATTCCTTTCTTATACAGGTATGTTAACTGTCTTTACTAGCTCTCTGCATAGTATAAAGTTGAAGCTAAATGCATGCTCCGTACCTCGAAGCGAGCTCGTAGAATCGGCCTCGCCGTATAGTTTCCCTATAGATCTTATCCGCGGGACCATTTTGTGATTACGTCATTCACTTCCGGATGGCAAAAGCGCACGAATGTCCATAAGCTGCCATGTGTAAGGCTGTAAGTGAAGAGGCCTGAAAGGAAGTAGCGCTCGGTTCTTTTGATTCTCCGAGACCCCAAACTTGATGAGATTGTAGGAAAAAGCTACTAAACGACACAAATGGTAGGAGACAGCGTATAGTAGTACTTGTGGAAGTCAGTTCATAGTGCTACTAACCTAAGGTTGCTACAGCTGGTAAAAACGTTTAGATGGTTTATCTACTCGATAGTGAGCTAGGATCGCTTCTGCGTCATGGGAATACTCACTGTACTCTTCGCCCTTTGCCATAGTTCACAGCAATCCGGCTGCAAAACAGAGCGCTCTTCCCTCCTTTTGCAATTTGCCATCCGGAAGCTAATGACGTAATCTCAAAAATATCGTTCGTGGATAAGGTCTATATACTTCATTGCCTTTCAAGATGGCGGCGCTATGCGGAAGTTTGCGGAAATATGCAGAAATTGTCTACCATGACGTCACATGCACGCCCTCGATCTAGCTATAAGCACTAGAGTCAAAGTCTAGCCGTCAGTGTAGACAAGCGGCAGTCAACCAAAGCTTGCAGTTGTCACATTACACCCGCTTTTTGACCATGGCAGAGCAAAATTGGATTCCTACACAGAATTTCCTGGGATACCTACCAACTTCTAGTGAAGGCGGCGAGCCCGTAAAGTTTGAAGTTGACGTAAACGCGAAACAGATCCTGGTTTATGCTTTTATCTCAACGCACGACGTGATAAGCAGCACATTTCAGCGTGGTTACTATGAAATATTTACCAAGGATGATTTGAACAACGAATTCAAGTACTACATGAACGTGTGCTTCGGCGGAGGAACTGGTGATACGGCAATTAATTCGGGGAACTTCTGGCTCCCCTACGGTCCAAACTATCAGCGGGGAGTATTTATACGCTTGGTAATGGAAGGCGATGCAAAGCCCAAAAAACCTCCGAAGTCCCTTGCGGGCAAATCGTTAGCTGCCGTCTTGCAAGAACACAGCAAGCAAAGCGATACGGAACCAGAGGCGATTTATAGCGGTGTGTTCCTGACCGGCATACAACGCTAAGGAAGGTATAGAGAACGCTTGGACTCATGCTAGCTGAATGTAATTGCATGCGCGGACACACACCGTCTGCCATTTTGATTTATAATTGCATGTTACCCTGCTTTCCGTGATTAGTATAGCTATATTTTTTGATTGAAGAAATTTGGACATTTTGTGTAATTGATGAAACTATGATCTAGATAAGAATTTTTTATCCTGTAAGGCCACGGCCACATAAATGAGTCATTTCCGTCCATACCGGAGGCTGGTCTGCAGCGGTCAAGATTACGCGCGACGCGGCCCGACCAAAACAGGGTTACGCGTATATGGTACCAAGTTTGGTATGCGGACTTATACTAACCATTAGGCCTGGCGGAACCCTAGCCTCGTTCCCAGGCCACTCCCAGATTTTATCTCGCAGCTGTGGAGAAAACTCCCGATTATTTCCGTGGGGTCGTTATTTTCGTGGTTAATCCAGGTGTCACGAAATTTTCCACCCACGAAATTTTCCACCAACACTGCAGCTCGTGCTAACGTTCGGACCGGCCGACCGGGCGACGTTTTTTATTCGCTGCTTGTACCCTGTTGACAGTGCCCTTGATCCGTAGGGTCCCCTTTCTCAAGCTGTCCCGCGTGTGGTGATGGAGGAAGTGAACAGAGAAGTGAACAACGCAGAAGCACGACCAAAAAACGGGGGCTGTACCTCTCGTTCAAGTATGCGAGCACCAACGGAATTCGTGCTTTGTAGACGTGGTAGCCTCCCACGCAAGACTCGACACTGAAGCGCTCCATCTTTCCTCTAGTCTCGCGCGCGTAGCCAGACTCTTTCCGGTGAGAGTCGAGCCACGCGCGTTCCTCCAAAATTCGCATCGTGTGTAGCGAGTTCAAAGTTCACATTACGTTTCCGCGGGCAAAGTATAATATCGCGCCACGAAATTTAAAACCAATTCTGAGGGCCTCTTCCAGCTTTTCGAAAATTTCCACCTACGAAAATAATCCGCTATACGGTAACAGGAGGTCCAATAGAGGCACACACTTCCAGGTGGTGAGCAAGCAGCAAGAGCACAGACTTTGACTATAAGAGAAAGGCCATATATATGAAGGGTGTGGCAAGCAAGGGTGAAAGACAGAGGGTTAAATGAAGACACACTGACAACAAAGGCACTGAAGAACAGGGGGTAAAAATGAGGTGCAGTATCCAGCTGTTAACAGTAAGCATAGCCATGCATGTAGAGTGAAGTGAAGCTAACTTGGCTTTGTAATGTATGTGCAGTGTGTCTGTTGGAGTGGAAAAATTGAGGTTGTGGTAGTTGGGTGTTATAGGAAAGTGTGTCTTAAACGTTGACAGGTATGTACGGTTTGTTTTGTGGGGTGTGGGCTAAACAGGGTGGTTGGTGTACATGTATATGACTGGATGTACAAGTTGTAGTATATCAGTGTGCATGAAGCTCCTTGTTCGCAGAGGAACATCTTGTTGGGGCGAGCGTGAGCGAGCCCCACACTAGTGTGTTCTATTGCATCATTTTTTTTCATATATTTTCTGTCGTACGTCGTTCCGTATTCTTGATGCTGTAATTTAACGCGATAGCCGCGGGCCGCATGCGGAGTGTAAGTACGATTTTTATACAACTTGATGCTCTGGCAGCAAGCTAGGGTGAGCTTGAATGACGACAGTTATGAAAGATAGCCAGGAATGGCAGCTGGAGCGTGTGCACCTATTGTACGAGAGATAGCAATTGTGTTTTGGCGACAACATTCGGGATAGGCAGCTGGAGCGTAGCACTTACTCAGTAAGTGTACAAGGGCTAACAGTTGTGTAGAAAGGCTCATGCAGCTTACCGAACGCAGCAGGCGGCAGAGATTTTTGCTGATGCGTGGTGACTTCCCTATTTCTCAGAGATGCCTCAAGTCTTGAAGGACTATGCATGCCAGACTGTGTTCTTTTGTAGACAGTAGAGTTACAAACCTCGTTTTAGCTACATGCCATGCATGAATGGCCTGTGTGCTGTGATCTGATACTTCACTGGTAAAGCCTTTAATAGCTACATAACAGTCAATGCTGTAGTGCATTGCTTGCTCACGCTTGCCCCATAATGTTCTAGTCATAAGGGTGTTGTGATAGTCAGAAGCTCAAACTGTTGTCGTGGGACAAAAGTGTAGGTAGCCAAGATGGTTTCTAAGTAAAGCTACTTGACTTGACAGTGTATGTCTAATTATTATTGTGTTTACTCATAATGACAACTCGGGTGCTAATTGGTAGTAATTAACACTTAGAGGCGAGATAGACAGCCAACTTCTACATATGGCTAGAGCGCTGTAATGTTGACTGGCTGGGCAGAAGACCGTTGAGCAGATCCACTAGAGGCACACACTTCCAGGTGCATGGTGAGCAAGTAGCAAGGGCACAAACTTTGACTTAAGAGAAACCCACTAACTACACATAGTGTGGAAGCCTGGCTAGATTGGGGCAAAAGTGGAACAGGGAACAGGGGATTGGAGTTACATGCACAATCCAGCTTCTAACATTAAAAGCATAGTCATTGGGTGTAGAGTGAAGTGAAGCTTACCACACAAATGCTACTGAGAGACATCAGTCGGTGTTGTAAAGAAGCGCCATTACCATCAAAAGCGCTGTGGAGGCATGGGATGTGCTGTAGTGCAGCAAGCCTGTAGCAAAGTGCACACTTCACTTAAGTATCAAAGTGACTTGTAGCTCAGTGTGGCTGTGCTGTATCGATATTTTGCTACCAGAAATTTGTAGCTAATAAACCTAGCTTGTTAACAGTGTACCTACTTTAGTTATTATAAAAGGCTCCAGAGCTCCAGAGCTGCAAGCTGGGATGAAGTTTGTGTGGTCACTGAAGTGTCAACAATTTTCGATCATAACTCAGGTTAGCTGTGTCTGCAGACTGTGCTCGCTCGGTTTGAACAGTCTGTAAGTTGATATTTCTAGCTAATTAATAGAAGTAGTTCGCTACCAGAAATTTAGACGTAGTTTGTTGTCAGTGTACCTACCGTTGGCTGTATACAAGGTTCCAAAACTGCAAGTCGGGATGACGCGCGTGTGGTCACTTGAAGTGTCAACACTTTTGGTCATAACTCAGGATTTACTCACACGAGATCAATTTTCATGAGATCAACTCCCACGTGGTCAACTCTTACAAGATCAACTTCTTATGAAATCAACTGCTATGACTCAGATCAACTTCAATAAAATCAACTCGTATGAAATCAACTTACAAAACTGATGAAAAAGCATTACATTGGTCCACTAAATTCTAAGTAAGGTGCTTGATTGCTCCTAGGTATTCATCCTGGAATGCCACCCTTCAACATTGTTGTAGGTTTTGGGAATGTGTTGGTTGACAACACACTAACACACTAATCAAAGCCTGTCAACTGACCCATCAATACCTGTCAAGCCTTGGCAAGCACTAATTGCTCAAAGAGTTGATTTCAGGAGTTGAGTTGATTTTGTGAGAGTTGATTTTATTGAAGTTGATCTCATAGCAGTTGATTTCATAAAAAGTTGATCTCGTAAGAGTTGATCACGTCAATGTCAATGTCAATGTCAATGTCATATCAATGACCATTCAGCCAGAAGGCTGCTCTTCCATGGCCACGTGGGAGTTGATCTCATGAAAATTGATCTCGTGTGCACACACCTAACTCAGGTCAGCAGTTGTTTTTAAAAAATCGTATATTCTCAAAGTTAATGAAATAAAAATACCTGATAGTTAGTTTGGCCATTGAAAAATCCTGTGCCACCATAGTTCAAATTCGTTGATGACATATGTTTGGTCCCATTTAGTCGCCGTGGGTTGGCTCTCAGCCTTAGCGCTTGCAATGTAGGTACTTCAATGATTACTGCTTCCAGCTGTACTATCCAGCTTGAATAAGTCCCGTTAGGCTAGTAGAGAAACGCTAAAATAGTAGGTAGGTACGAGCCAGAGGTACGAGCACTCTTGTGGCTTTTTATCCCGGATCTTTTTTCTTCTTTCTACTTGGGGTGTAATTTTTCTTTTTATTGCAAAGGAGTTTAGTAGAGTGCTGTAGTGTCAGTAGCTGTGAGTAGTGCGTAATGCCTGCTTGTGAAAGCAAGTTTGTGTTTAGAGGCAGCAGAAAGGCCGCAGTGGGCAGACTGTATTAGTTCAGGTCTTGAGATCCGGTATGACAAGCCTAGTAGGTGACCGTGGCCCGGTGCTTCGAGTGCTGGGCAATATATCGTTGGTACTACGCTGAGTACACAAAAGAACTGAACAGTGGTTGTGTGTGGAACAGAGCCGTGAGTTGTTTACTGACATAAGGGGAGAAGTGGAGCTAGCAATGCATGCTTCCACTCGTGAATGAGCCCCTCCCATAGACAAGCTGTGATTTTGGAGATGTGCATTCATTTTGGTGCAGTCAAAGTTGTCCATTCCAAAAGTACTGACAAACATGAGCCTAGCCTGACTTTGAGAGTGGCTGTGAACAAAAGCTGGCCTAGATTGACCTGAGACATGTTGGTGGTTAGGACCCTACCTACAGTGTAGCCTCGTCCCCAGGCCACTCCCAGATTTTATCTCGCAACTGCAACATGATGATGTGTATAGGTGGATTTACATGAGAGATTTCTATACCAAAAATTTGGTACTTCTACCCTTCAAACTTCTCGGTTACGTGTGCATGTAATGTGTCCAACCTCCTCTGCTAGTAGAGAAACTGCACTAGGGGAGTGTGCAAGTGGTAAGGCTATTTTGCCAATTATACTGTAAATAAACCCACCCCCTCTTACTCAAAAGCACACCCACCTGTATGCTGCAATGCTGGAGAGGATACTCCCCTGGACACCAGTGTTTTTGAGCATATCTCCCAAACAAACAATAACTCATTTTGCCATAACTGCCCCACCATACAATGAATGCCCCACCCATTCAAGCCATAAACGCCCCACCCATTTAAGCCATAAATGCCCCATCCCCATATCCCATTATGTTTTAACTTCACACTTTGTGTATGCGTGAAAATTTTCACATAATGAACATCAGTGTGCCAGCTGGTGCTGGTGCTCCCCCCTCAACACACAATGACAGTACAGACAGTGAGACTAATGAAGGTTGGTGCCACTTGCTGCTAGAGTTGAGTGCAGGCACATGACTAGAGAGAGAGAGGCTATATGCAACCATTGGTGAGTCGCTAGCTACATGCTACAGATGCATGTTGTGGTCAGTAGGGAGGTGCTTTTTCACTTGAAATATGCATGCAACACTCAAAAACACCCCACTCATCTATTGATAGCCACATGAGAAAAGACACTATGCTCTCATCTCCTAGCGTAGCTAGACTACTTACACATTCTGTAGTTTCATACTCACTAAAAACCTCACTTTCACCTTTAGTTTAATTATTCACATGCAGAAATAATTTCTCACCCATTATTGAGACATTTATGATTTGGTAATCCCGAGGCAGTATATGTGTACTGACTGCTGATCAGCATATTTTACAAAACAGACTGCCCACCACAATTAAGGTTCAGCTTGACACTAGAAAAGAATTATACCTGTGGTCATATGTAGTTAGCTTCACATAAAATGAGAGTGGACCATTATTTTGTCCTCTGTATGGTACTGGCAATGTCCACCAGTATGCGATCAAAACTTTGTATACATGCATGTATGAGATATCTAGACAATTGAGATTATCATCCTCAGACTACATTAGTAAAAGTTTAGGACCACACATCGAAGAGTCTATAGATTATGGTGAAATTTATTAGATCCCTGCATGGATATCAGCAGGCAGCCAAGCTAGAATGCTGATACCACCAATGGAACAAAATACGGTAAAGTATGATGCTCACTTGATTTGGCTGATGGATATGTAAGCGGTATATAATCACATTTCAAATCATGTTAAGTAGGGTTTCACAAAGATGAAAGGCCTTACAGGCTAGCTATATATTAAAGTTGGTTTTCCTCACCACCGAGGTACCTTACATGAGAAGTGAGCCACAGGCATGTTAGATGGTGTGAGCTATGAATATGGTTAAGTTCGAATTTCACACAAACCATTTACATATAGTGCACTGGCATTTAGGTTAACTGTGTGCTTAGATTGGCAATATTTGTTGTCTTGTAGTTGATCGTAATAGGCCACAGTTTTTATTAATCAGTAATCATTACAAAATGCACAATAAAAGAGCAGCAGGAATTTAATGCAGCAATATAAGTCTATGCACAGATGGCACCATGCACAAGAACTAGTAGCTAAAAAAGTTCGGTTTCAGCAATGTTGTATACATGCAGGTTACTGCAAACTAAGTTAGTATGTGTATGTTTCCAATCTTAAAGTTCCATCCCTTTTTCTGGGTAGTGTGGACCCTCCAGAGTTTCCCACATTATGCTTTCCATTGTGATTTCGGTCTGGGTGGCTTTGAAATTCTCTGGGCTATCACTGGGACTGGAAAGTACCTTCATGAGCCTTCCTTCATCCAGTGGAATCTTTGGCTCTTCGTCTTTTGGTTCTGAGTGTACCACTGAAGTCTTTTCACTTGTACTAGAGTGTTTAGGAAGTGTACTCATTTCATAGTCTAGAGGGAGAGATAAATAAAGCTACTGATTACCATCACAGATGTGAATGGTACAAGTACCACCACATATATACTTAAGGTAGGAAACCTTGAATTGCCGATTGGGCCGATTCTGTTCATGGAAAAATAATAAGGTAGGGTGACCATGATGGCACTATTGAAATTCACTGGCTTGTTTATGTTTTCCCATGGCGGCAACCAGAATCAACAAGGGGGCCGGGGCATGTCCCTTTGATGTAGCGTGCAGCCCTTTGTGGTTGCCTGGTGGCATTTTCATGTGGCCGGGCAAAACTTTGAAGAAATTATCTAACGCACACAAAAAACACTAGAAAGATTTTTGACCTCATTGAATGTGATGGTTGGGTATTTGTGTTTAAAGCTTGCTGGAGTGGGCTTGAATGTTTGCGGGTGTGCTGGAAAGGCAGAGAGCCATCCTGGAAGATATTGCAGAAAGGTGACTTTTTGGGTTTATAGGCCTCATCCATTTTTGTGTGAGCAGGAATGTGTGTAACTTGGCTTCATTCTAGGGGCAATGACAGGGGGTAGGTTTGTGGGCATAACTTCCTGGCCTAGAGGTGAGCGGGAAAAGCATATCTAGTTTTGTAGCAGGTGAGTTGAACTTCTGGAAACTGGACCCAGTTTTGGTTGGTTTCAGTGGGAGTGTATCAAATTTTTCTTGAAAGCCAATACAACCAAATTGCTGTTTTTGAGGTCAAATGTGAGTTTTGGCTCGTAGACTGGAATTAAAGTTGTCCCAGACTCCCAGGGCAAATCCACAAGTAAATTTTTCACGTGTGTGTGATGATGTGGTCAGGCTGCAGGTGGAGCCCTATCTAAGGGACCAGAAATTGAGGTAGAGGGAGCAGTTTGGTGCAAGATTTTTGTCAACCTTGTGTATACTTTGACTTTGCCCATTTACTCATGTACATGATTTAGAGATTCGTGATTCAAGGTCTCCGACCTTAATTACCTGGTTTGAATATGGAACATCAATATAGAACTAGCTATTTCACACACTGAGGAACTCACATAATGTTCTAGTATGAAACAGTATAGTTACATACCATTAACTTTTTTCTCTTTCTGAGTCTTGAGACTGCCACCTCTCAGTAATGTGGAGAAAATTCCTGAAGAGGAGGACTGTTGAACAAAGCACTGTCACATTTCAGTGTATGTAAACAAGGCTTAGGGCTTGTAAAAGTGCTACCGGATAGGTTTTACAATCATTGATGCTCAGTAGATTAGATTTGAATGAAAAGCATTCACAATGCAGCTGCTAAGGCAGTTCAGCTCATGAATCTTTTCTCATCACTAGCCAGTGGCTGATTTAAGATAGGGCCTAGGCTCCCCCTTCCACAACTGCACAATAATGATGTTTAAAATAGCTGCTGATTCTCACTCTCTCAGCAAAAAAACACATCAGTATTCACGAGTGCCTACTGTCGTTTACAGTAAATAACATCAAACCTCGGAATATATATTGTGTCAGTTTTTCAGGGAAAATGAAGTGGTAAAGGCTTACAAGCTTTTCCAAACTGCTATCCAATTAGTGCTGAGCTACCAGAGTTTACATAGTTTCAAAGATATGACTACCTCAATGTCCACGTTTGTGAAATGCTTGGTTGGGAGTTGTCTTCTAAATGATTGTATAATTCTATGTTGTTTACCAAAAGAAATAGCATACTTTCTCTGTTAATTGTTCTAAGTGTACAGGTATCTCACGTCCAGACACTATAAAAATAAAACCAACCCATTAGTGTGCAGAAGCAATTTTAGTTGACAAGGCAGATGAATGTGTCAACTTCTCAACTTCTAGCCGCGTGGGAGGAGAGAAACAGCCTGGTATCGACTGCTTGCGCATGCGCAGCCGTTTACGTGTAAATGGTGCCCTTGTCTCTGATCCATCACACCTCCTAGAAGTGTGGACTCAGCACTTCCAGAACCTTGCCAAATCACAGGTGGAAACAAATTCTGCACTGGAGGAAGTACTGAAACAGTCAACATCTTTGCTCTCCGAATCCTTTCGGAAGGAATAAGTTTTTCTTGATGTTCCATTTACAATTGAGGAGGTTGAGGATGCTGTGAACAGGATGAAACCGAAGAAATCTGCTGGACCAGATGACCTCACAGCTGAACATCTCAAGTACGGAGGACATTCAATCATTAAGTGGCTTACAGGAATCTTGAACTCAGTAATTGATGTGGAGCAGGTGCCGATGTGTCTCAAACAGGGAATCACCATCCCCATTTACAAAGGTGGAGACAAGGATCCTCTTGATGTAAACAGCTACTGGGGTATCACTCTCAATTCAGTCATCTCAAAGGTACTTGAATCTCTGATTCTTGATAGATTAGAACCACTGTTTATGAAAGTTGACCTGCCACACCCAAATCAATCAGCTTATAGGAAAAGAGTGTCCTGTGCGGACGCAATTTTTGCCACCCAGGAGGTGATCAATCGATATCTCCAAGGAGGGAGTAAGGTGTATATGTGCCTCTACGACCTGCAGAAAGCGTTTGACTCAGTCGAGTTCCCTGTTCTCAAGAGGCTGTTTGATGTTGGTGTCAACTCGAAAAGATGGTGCATACTGTGCAGCTGGTATGCAAACGGTCAAAGCTCTGTACGCCTGGGACAGCATATATCTCCATCCTTTGCCCTCGGTTGTGGTGTGCGACAGGGGTCCATCCTGTCACCAGCTTTGTTCTTATTGGTTATGGACCCTCTTTTAAGACAACTCCAGTCACTATCTATTGATGCCTCAGTCAACAACATGTATGCAGGTGGTTTCTTACATGCCGATGATATTCGCACACTGGCTACCAATACATCATCATTAGAGACACAAATCTCTACAGTCGCAAGCTTTGCAGATGAAAACTACTTGAGGCTGAATGCCTCGAAGTGTGAAATCATAGTCTTCAAGAAATCATTCACCAAAGCTAATGGAGAAGTAGGTGGAAATACTCTCTCTGTGGGCTGTGAAGCAACGTCCCTTGGGTATCGGTGGAGGCAGGACATGTCCTCCCCACCTATGATACAGGATCGTATCCAAAGAGCCAGGAAGGCCTTCTTTCATTATGGCAGTGTTTATGCCTTTCAAGGCAAGTTGAGCCCCATATCATCCTGTTCGATAGTGGAGACGTGCGTTCTACCCATTCTCCTCTATGGCGCTGAAAATTGGGTCATGTCGGCTGAATCGATCAGAATGCTTGAATGCTTCCAAGGAGAGATAGCCATTCAACTCCCTAAGTGGTACTCCAACACAACTGCTAGTGCAGCACTCGGCTGGAATTCCCTGCACTCTATGTGTACCATCAGAAAGTTAAGATTTCTGCACAGGGTCATGACAAATGAGGAAAGCATATGCTATCGTGCATTCTCTGCCATGGTTGATGACGTGGAGGCACTAAGTCTGGTGAGGGAATGTAGAGAGCTGGAAGAGAGGTACAAGTCAACTTTCATACAGATATTGAGTGCTGAGGAGCCTGCTGATGGCTTGGACATCATTAGAAAGGCACAAGAGCACATCATCAAGAAAGACCAAACGTTGTGTACTGGCCAAAGTTTCAAACTACCAGAATCTCCACAAAATTGCTGAGTGTGTAGGTTGGAAGAAGCTGTGGGATCATGCTCTCGATCACGGCCCCTCAGTTATTAAAAGCATGAAGAACCTGGTGAGAGTGATTATCTACCCAGATCATGCGATGAACAAGTGTCCACTGTGTGACATACCTGAGTTGAGTCAGGCAACCTTGGCCGAGCATTTTTATCATTGAACACACAAAAAGTGACAGCTCCTGGAACACTCTGACTCTTTGACCACCATGGACCCCTCTTTTTACAGCCATGTTTTGTGCTTTTTAAATACTTTTTAACTCTCAATTGTGTTCTCTTTATATTGCTTAGTTTGTCATCAGTTTTGGTTTCGCTCCCTACCCTGTATGTATGCTGTCAATGCCCAGGCAGGCCTATATGACATGAACTTTGATTGATTACTTGATTACTGTTAAAATTGTACATAGCTTGTCCACGTGGAATAATATATATTCGAAAGTAGTATACGTACAAAGCTGAAAAAAGTACAACAAAACAACGCTCACTCAGGCCGATAAATTTGCCAATCGTACTAACAGCGAGACTAACAAGACAATGGCATGGCTACCCCGCCCTATACCTAACTCGCTTTGTTTACGGTCAAGCATGCAAATGACAGCACCTCGTAGCATACCCACTTACCGAAACTAGTTGGTAGCCACAAGAAAGCATCTTCACCTTCAGCGATTATCGTCGGGCAAGTGGAAAACACTGAAGTGCAGAAACTGAAGTATGCGGAAACAGAAGTACGGAATCGGAATTACAGAAGTGAGAAGAAAAGCCGTTTATCAGTGTCTAGTGCCTAGACTGCCCTAGTACTGACTCACGACTGTGTTGAGGCCTTGTACGCAAAGGGTGCATCGCTATCATAATGTAAAGGTGAGTTTCTTCAGAACCAACCCAAGACTAACGGTGAGCGGGCCAACCATGCAGGCTCTATATGCTTCTGACGTTCTTGTTACAGTGATAAGATGCGAGTGTTTTCATAGTTCCTCACTGAGAATCTTAGCTAGTGGCTCAACCAGTTACAGAACTACTCCTGAGGTGTTAGTAAATTGTCACCGTAGTCTCTGAACAAGACAACAACAAGACTACACTTTGTGCATTACGCTAAACGACTGTGTTAGTGTTCGCTGGAGAAAGAGGTCCCACTACCCACCCTCTTATCGCTTGGAGATAGTCACCCTTTGGCTACAAGGCACAGTCGTGAGTCAGAAAGGCATGCACTAAACACTGACAGGCGGCACTTCCATACTTCCGTTTCCATGCTTCAGTTTCTGCACTTCAGCGTTTTCCACCTGCCATTATCCTCTACTTTCATGGAGTTGAAGGTGTAAACAGCTGCATCCTTCGATGATACGGAAATACATCGGACGTATACATATTGACAATTTCCAAGCGTAAATGTATTCCCAGGTTTTTCTGGGAATGATCGCACTCTGGTCGCACTTGTGCAAACAGTCGGTGTACCTGGTGCGTCTACTCTTTTTGCGTCTACTACTAGTTTCGTCTACTCCTGTTTTGTCTACTCCTGCTATTGTATGTCAGTATTTTTATGTTAGTCACTGTCAGTATTTTTATGGTACTAGGATCAGTTGTACCAAAAAAAAATTAATACGTGTGTTAAACTAAAAACCAACCCATCTACTTATAGCACTAAGGTATTCAACTAAGGTATAGTCTCCTGCATCAAATTTGTCCTCTATCTTCTTTATTGTGGCATAGGAGGGTATCTCTATTGGCGGCTCTGGTAAAGTGATGTTTGTATAGTGTTCAAGGTAGGCAAGTGGCAGCTACTTCTTCATCATCACCCACAGTCCTTAAAGTCTGTGCATAGATCTTTGGAATAGAAGTTGTTTCTGATCTGGCTTTGGTGGTGATGAATTCCACTTGTTGCTCCATGCATAGTTGATTTGAGTAGGTAATTGAGTTGAGTATGTGAAATGCTGGGCTGTGTTGCTCTCATTGCTTATATACAGAGCTATTCTAATCAAAACCTGTCAATCACTAACAATCATGGGACAATTTAATTGATTAAAGAACAAAAAAGTAGCTAGGGCTAAATCTGATCTTTTGAACATACTTTACAACACTACAATCTCATGGAAAACACAAAGAGCACAGTTTAGAATAGTAGACAAAACAGGAGTAGACAAAAAAGGAGTAGACGAAACTAGTAGTAGATGAAAAAGGAATAGACGAACCAGGTATCAATCAAACAGTCGATACCAGGCCATTTCTCTCCGCCCACGTGGCCTGGGTACGAGGCTACACAACTTCTAGCACGCAGAATTTATTGGGACCAGAATACCTAGGTAGGGCTGCCTTTATCTTGTCTTTATAGCTGTATGAGCAAAAAGTGCACTTCAATGTTAGTGTAAGGCATCTCTGTTCTATGTGTGCATGTATAATTTGCCACTTCATTAGATACTGTATAGCGGGTTATTTCCGTGGGGTGCTAATTTTGTGGTTAACCCAGGTGTCACGAAATTTTCCACCCACGAAATTTTTTCACACTGCAGCGCTGTCTACAAGTGTTAAAATTTGGACCGGGGACGTTTTGTTATGGCTCTTTTTCACTACTTGCACCCCATTGACAGTGCCCTTAATCCACAGGGTCTCCTTTCTCAAGCTGTCCCGCATGTGGTGAAGTGAACTGCGAAGTGAAGAAGGCAGAAGTACAACCAAAAACGGGGTCAGTACCTCTCGTTCACCGTGGAAGAGAATATCTTTGTAGACGTGGTACCCTCTCATGCAAGACTCGACACTGAAGCGCTCCATCTTTCTTCGTTGAAACTAAAATTCGCACCATGTGTCCCAAGTTCAAAGTTCACATGCGTCATCCGCGATCGAAATATAACATGGCGCCACGAAATTTAATTCTGGGGGCCTCTTCCAGCTTTTCACAGTTTCCACAATAACCCACTATACAGTAGCCAATTATACATGTATAACCTGAGTGATTGAGCAGTACATAGTATGTTATCAATCTATGGATAATCAGCCACTCCACTCATATGGAGGGGACAAGTTGCTTTGCATCTTGGTGATGCCAGTGGAGATCTACATTCCCTGGTGCTCAATAAGTGGTGCACAAACTTTGCTCTCTAGTTGCATAGTAACAGTCTCTCCATGTGTGAGCATCTGATTGGCTGAATAAATTCACTTTCAGTGTCATTTATGTGAAGTGCATATACATTCAGTAATCTTCTATTCATATACTTACCATTTCATGCTTTGGAGACCACAGAGTAGAGCTGAGTGTTTTCTGGCGAATGGTACTGATCCTGGGGCCAATTTTACTCCACACCCTCTTATTTCTTATCACATGGAAGAACAAAATGACAACCCCCTGCAATGTATAACAATGATGCAATATTTACATCAAGATTAGCTCTTGCCAAAAGCAAGATAATTCCTGTACTGGCTTATTACTTTAATGTTACACCATTACAAATTATATCCAAAATTATTAATTTTGGATATCATATCAGTTGCACTTGCCTTACGCACACATTATACCAAAAAGTCTGATGACACCTTATAATTAGGGATGGCCATGGCAATTTTGATACTGAAGCATGTTCACCCCAATACATGTAGCATTAATTGATATATAGATATATAAAATGTGTGCCTTGTGTAAGTGGGAAAACATCTTGTGGAGTCACTGTGAGGAGTGAGGGTGGTGCAACTGATTGGGGGGGGGGGGGGGGGGGTGGTCATCAATTCATTCATATTGTCTACACACCAAGATGCAAATCAAGAGATTCACATAATGAATGAATCAATGCAAATCATTACACCCTAAGATATGAGACAAAATTTTCATTTCTGAAAGCAACTCTTTAGCTAGCTTGATAGTCTTAGCAACAATGACCATCCTTGCACAGATGCATGCTCACAACATTGTACACAAACCTGGATGGAGTTGAAGATGGTAAACAGCCATGCAAACACAGTGGTGTTGCGATCAATGGTCAGGACCCCAAAAACCCAAGTCAGCCCAAGTAAGGGAAGGAGAATAACAGTAGCCTTTAAAGTGGTCCTGTTAACAAGAGAAATAAGGTATGTAGATTGAGTTTCTGTCCTGCATGAAGAGTGACTAGAACCTAAGTAGAACTTCTGCAGTATAATGGCCACCAACACGAACTAACATACATGGAGCAATATGTTCTGTGCATAGTGGTGTTAAAGTGTTATTTCAAAGTTGCTAGTTTGTATACACAAACATCAGAAGTGGTCATAGTCTCTCACTTGGCCAAAGTCATGGTTTTAGCTTTCTTCTTCAACTGCTGAGTACTCAAGTGACGCTGTTTACTCTTCCAGAGGCTTCTCACAGCAAAACACAGGAAAACTACATTGATCTGAGGACATATATAAGCAATTATTGCTGTGCTTTGTATAAAACCAAAAAAAAATTTCATTTTTAAGCATGCCATGCACGAGGTAGCTGTAACTATTATAGGTATAACTATCAAGAAGCTGTAAAATTGTGCAGGTTTTAGTAAGACTCTCTAATACTGGTTTAGCAATTGTCTGGTACATGCTTGGCCACCAGTTCAGCTATTACTGCAGTGGTTATGAGTTGCAGTAAATACTTTAGTAGAAGTCATTGGTATCTAATGTGACAGTCTTAATTACCAGTATTATCACCAGTGCAGGTACCACAAAAGCAAAGATTGTTCCCTTCTCAACTGACATCCAACAACTGCAAATATGGCAGTGAAAGAGGTGCAATCAACAAATTATCAGATTACTCATGTTGATACATTATATGGGTAGCATAGAGAGCTGTCCTACTACTCTACTATCTATGGTACACTGGTATTGTTTACTTGTAAATAACAACACAGTTTATACTGTTATTATGATAGTAACACAACCTACCATGAAATTAGTAGCACTCCTAAAGAACATTTGGCTTTACTGCTTTAGGCATCACTCAACCTATTATACCCCTATACTAAATGGCGATAGTAATGTCTAGCAAAGCCAAATGATCTTTAGGGCATCACAAATTTCACAGTAATCTGTGCCACTGCCTATACAAACAACTAATTGCACTTGTATGAATTAAGATGCTGTGCTTGAGGTGCTGCAACCACTCTCTTAAATTGTGTTTACGTACAAGAGGAGGTTGCCATTTTCATCCTTGACTCCATATTGCTGGTATCTTGAGGCTACTGCAGTCACCACAATAGGGAGGGGGGTAACTGTACAGAAAAATTAAATGCTAAACATTATCTATTAATCTCACAATTCATCCACAGTGGCACAGTGAGCTACTTAGGTACAGACTTTAAGGCCTCTGAAGCCTGAGCAGAGGCCACTTTTAAAGCTTGCTGGCTAATTCAATTTGGACCTATAGTTACCATACAGAAATATATCCTATAAGCTAGCTGAATAGCAAATGCGCATTCTGGAGTTACGAGTTGAATTACCATGGTTGTAGCAAGCGGTCAGGCAGGTCAGATTTTGGCCTGACCACCTTTCTGTGGACCAAACCATGACCCAACTTGCACATGTGGATCAACTTTTATACATAAAGTCACTAGAAATAGCTTGCTACAGCCCTGTATACTGGGTTGCTGCTGCATTACCCAGACTTGTAACCAAATAGGCCTGGGTGTGGCAATGCCACTGAGATTGTTGAACTGAGAGGTTGCAACCACTCTGCAATGTCCAAATAAGTTTTAAAACAAATGATTTGACTCCTTTTCTCAAAACTTCATTTTCTCACATATCATTTTTTTGAAGTCATTCAATAGGTAAAGCCATAGTAGTGCCTATGTGTCACATGAGATAATAGAATTTTTTATGCTTTAATCAGAAAAGTTGGAGGACATTACTATCAACTTTTTTCAGCCAAGAATAGCATAAAATTGAAGATACAATTGCCCAAAATAGTTGAAGGTACTCTCTTTGCTTGGAGCACTGTACAAAATTATATTTTGTATAATCTAGCCCTCACCCCATCCCAGGATAAGGAAAAACCACCACTTCTTGGAGAGGTTGCTAAAAACCACCACCAACATGAGGTATAGCATGACACCTTCACACAACATCCAGCAGAAAGAAGCCAGAAAAAAGTAGTGCAGCAGGGCTGCTACAAATGCACAGCCAATCTGCATAGTGATGGATAAATAGCTTTAAGATATTTCACTTTGAAGAAGTCATATGTGGTATACCATGATGGGCCTGTATTATGTGACAAGCTAAAATTTAACACAGGAGCATGTTACATTTGATATAAATTTTCAATTCTTACAGTGCTGCCAGTAGCAGTTTCAATTCCAAACATAAATGTGAGATAGCCCAACAACAAAGAGATGGCCAGATTCAGGTGAACAAACATGTGAACAGCATGGAACAACTTTTTCCTGCATTAGAAATATGTACAAAAAGGTATTTCAGTACCTTGGACGAAGGTTAATGAAGCAAATATAATTAGGATAAAACGATTTCTTGTTACCTGTAAATTATAGCACAATTTATAGTACAAGAATATAGCTTGAACACAGTTTACTGTGGAGTTTAGGGTGAAGAGCACTTGTAATGCCCTAAATAGCATTCAACTTCGCTTTATGTTACTTTGGGCATTACTTGTGCTATTAATCCCAAATACCACACTGGTAAACTTTGCTATTACCTATACTAATTGCAGTAAACAGCATGATCTTGTACATGGATGTACATACCACAGTATCATGTCACAACAGTGATCTAACTTAGCATAGCCTTCATAAGTAGCACTGACATTGATGGCATGCACGCACACTAGTGTATATGTAGAGTAACTCATAATAACACAACAACTAGCTTACTGTCTAGCACATTTCTTTGGTATAACTGTCTACAAGAAGTACAAGTGAATGCTAACTTTTACACACAGTTAAGTGCCATACCCTTGCATTATGAAGAATGCTACAGAAATGATGAGGCAGATTGTAGAGACGGCACATCCAATGTATGAAACTATCTGTAAGGCTTTGCGCTCCACTTCTGGTATACCCTATCAAAAAACGATTTATCATGTCTTGATGCAAGCACAAAGCTGCAGTACATTGTGACACCCAGCACAGACCTGCAGTCCTCCTGCCACATCCAATAGCACTGCAAAGCTGGTAAGATGGTTGCTCAGACACTGTACTGATGTAACATTCCCAACCATTGTGTTATTGGTGGTTCTAACTCCATCTGTAACCCAGCTGCCAGAACCAACACTGTGCATCCAACAAGATAAGCTCACAGCTCAATTCAAGCATACAAAGCATCGGGAATGATTAGAACTTACATTTCAGAGAAATTCCAGTATGCACACCCAAAACTGCTTGTTTCATTCACCTGGAGTGATGTAAAAAGTAATTTGGAAGTGGTCAATCATAATCTATATAAATAGAGAAAATGAATCTAGTATGTACTACTAATATTATCATACAGATATGAAATTGAATGTTAAGGAGATGGGATTCAGCTCAAAAATTTCTGTAGCAGCTCTCTGATGATTGCCCACTTGAGATGACAGGACAGCAGACACAACCTGGCTATTGCTGAAGAGAGAGCAAAATGAGTTAAACCACATCCAGCCAACAAACAAAAGTACAGTTGTAGTAAATTCAAATTTCATTTGGCACTCACTTCTGTCCTTCCACAGCAGTAGGTAGAAAATTATCCAAGTTTTGGAAAATAACATGTGCAATTGGTACACTCCCTAAAAGTGAAACATTTTTAGCAGGTAGTATGACTCTCACTGTACATTCTCAAATGGACATCTTGATCATGTTCTTACAGCTCACCATCACTGTCTGAGCCAATTTCCTCTAGCAGCACCTGTGGTGGGATGCTGATTTGTGCAGGGATAACTTGCTGAGTGAAGTTCACTAAATCTTTCTCCATTGGAAATACTTCATTGCCCATTGATGAGACATCCATGCTAGTGGCACCAAACTGTTTTGCACTAATTACTGCAATGGAGATGTGCAATAAAAACAAAAAATAATGTTATTTGTCTGTCTACAGTTTCAGATACTTTAAGTGTGTATAATTTTTCAATACCGATGTTTTTTCTTGATAACAACTGAGATGGGCTGGTGTCATTCCGTGATCTAGCAAGATAGAGTCCATAGCGTTCTGCATTGTCCAACAGCACCTGGCTACCTGGGGTTACCTGCATGCCAAGAGCATATTGATGCATGAAGTTAATACATGACACAGAGAGAAGGCATGTAGCTTCCGACAATGCATGCAGTAGATGATTTCTTCATTGAGGTAGCTAGCAAACAAGAATTACATAATACGTAAATAAACTATAGTTAATAAACTATAAACTAAACTACAGACCTTAAAAGATGCAAAAAAAGGATTTACATACTGATGGCCATAGATAGCAATAAAATCCAATCTCCGTCTATGCATATTTGTTTGTGCCATGCTCTAAAATCAATGTTTTATTCACTAACAAGCAAAAAAAAGAAATCATGCAAAAAAATTTTTTGACCATCACTCCAATTTCGCTTTGTTTGCTCTCTATGTATTTCACTCATAAAATAATAATGTATGACTCCTCTGTACCACTCTTCTAATAAAACACCAGCTCATATCACACTGTTGCAAGCTATGGATTCTTGGTTTTGCGGGTAAATGTTGCCAATGGACTTACCTAGGTGAGGCCCTACACTAAACTGTTTTACTTTACATGTTTTGTGCATGATTGATCAGGAGTGGTGGGTACCACCTTGGGGTACAGTGACCAACTGTGATAACCTTTTCACAAAGTTGGACTTCATGTATACAAATACAGAAGAGACTAAGTATAAATTTCTAGCTTTACTAAAAGTGAAGTACAGTGCAACTACTTTAGAATGTAGCTAAGTCTACAGGTTCTTGGGTTATAGGTCACTCATGATCAGGAGGTTGTGTGAGCAGCTTGGGCTGCAGTTTGACTTGAAATAAAGCAAACCTCTGTTTAACTACATATAACAGTTCATCTAGTTAAACTTGCCACTTGTAAATCTCTCCATCCATTCAGATTAGTTTCTTCCAGGGTGTTACTAAATACGTCAACTACAGCCTGCAGCAATGGTCAGTGACAAACAAGAACTAACAGTTCACCAAGCAAGATTAGTTAATTTATTTGTATGCATCTTGCTATGTACCTCATTTGGAGGAGTAAAACGTGTGGAAACACTATTTTCCAGTACATCTATCACTTTTGACAGGATGCTGTTAGTTGTATTCAACTCGGTTGGCAGGAGGGATATGCCACTGGTTTCTGTAGCAACCATCAGCTGGGTAGTGAGTGAAGCACTTCCTTCTAAGATCTCAGCAGTGGTTCTGTTTCCAGAGAATATATCTTCCGCCTGCAGAAATATAACAAGACTTATTAATTAATGCCACGAAGTAACTACATCAAGTTGAAATCATGCAGACACACTAACTTCATCCATGGCAGAAAAAGGTGTGTGGTTTAAAAATGTACCCATGGTTATAACAAATTTACACAGTAGCATTAAAAGTGGCACTTGCTTTACCTATAATATTATGTTATAGGTTACCTGTGAAAGAATTTGAAGAAATTGCTCAGATTGACATCCTAAAACATCTGGATCTGCCCAGTTTCCATCACTCCTGCAGAGTCGAGTTGCATTGCCTGCATGCAGTTACAAAAGCAATTCATTTATTGGGCTTGTTTCCACACCATGTGAAAGGAGGGGAAAGTGGCCTGGTATAGAGCTACTACATGCACATAGTTGACAAATACTGGAAAGAGTCAGTAAAATCATAATATGTCTGTAAACTAGTTCAGTGAAATGGATAGGAGTAGTACAGACACATAATAAGCAAAGACTGCCAGTTGTGAGCTAACCTACAGCTGAAATGACTTTACAACCAGCCAAGGGAACAAAATTTCTGAGCTACATACTTCATTTCAGCCATCATACTTTAAAAAAGCAATGAAAAGGCCTCTGTCATTTGCTGAAACAGTGACTGCTCACGGTTTACTGAGCTTCTAAGGGCAAGCAATTAAGATTAATCAAGGAATATAACTCCTCTCTCTTTGAAAACTCAACAAGTCTTCGCCACTAGGCAAACCATGTCTAACACAAAGCAAACTATGAAGAAAAAATGTGTAACTCTACATTGTATAGTAGGTTACAGAATAGCATAGTAGGAGCCTCCAATACCATATGAAATTAGGGTATATAGAATGGATTAATGCAACAGCAATTTTCCCTCTTCTGTTCAGCCTGGAAATAAAACTATTCACTTATATGCCTAAAAGTGACTTTTATCATGTTAAAAAATCAGAAATTAAAATATGTACGATGGCAAAGAGGCTCTACTACAAATCTCTACTACCTCTGATTTTCGCTCCTCCTGGACAATGTTGTGTGTCAATTGTATTTCTTGCTGTATTAGCCCAAATGATATTCCATCGGGAGTCAGGACCATAGGGACAGCCATCATATACTGAAGGTTATGGTAACAGTAGTAAATATTAACTACATGATAATACACAGAAATGTCAAATATAGCTTCAAAAATACGTAGGCATTTGCTAGTGAATGATGATACCCCCCAAATACACCACCTCCACCACATTGTGCATGTGAAAATGAACAATAGCTTTCTATAATGATAATGGGTATTTCTAATGGCACTAGTATGAATTATCTTGAACAAGTAGAAGTCTTTCGTGAAAACAAAACCTGTGCTGCTCTTATGATATCAGTAGTAGAAAACTCTTTGCTCATGCATGTCCATGTAACAGTTGACCATAGTTTGACACCAAGGCTTGTTATAATGTACCACTTTTATACTGAAAGATAAAATTACCGTGTTTTGCACTTTACAACTCTACTCAGTGTAGCAAAAGATTAAGACGTCCAATCAACAGCATAAACCAATATCTTTCTCTTATACCATCAACAACACCCTGGATTAGGGGTAGGGTCTTCTAACCTGCTGCTCTCCCAAAACAAGCGGTTACTTACCAATATCCTATGTGCATGCAACTTGTACTCTGTACAGGTGGATACCTTGACATCTCACTCCTGCATCTTGTAGGTGGCCATTGGTGCAGGTAACAGTAGTACTATGTGAGCAGTCAGTGATGCTACCCTCATTACCAAGGCAATCAACTTCATCATAATGGATTGGACCAATCCCAGCACCAAAATAAGCACTGCTGAGTGCTTTTGCACCTGTAGAGTAAGTGCAAAATGGCCATTTGGACTATATATTTCCTGGCTAGGTTTGTTGTCTAGAAGTGACATTAGGATATTGTAATGGTAATGTGTTTGCCAACCTTGAATAAGATAACCTAGCTGTTGGCACACCACGCTAGCATCCCTGTTTTCCCAAGAGTCATCACACACAGTGCCCCACTCATTGTTCATGCATACTTCCACTCTGCCTTCATATGCAACACTGCCTCCTGCCAGTCTCAACTGACCAGTTGTGCAAGGAGCTGTGTGTGAAAATTAAGCAACTTTGTCAACGTTTCCCCCCTCACCCCTCCTTCTCCCCTCTCCCCTGGCAAACATAAAAAGGCAATATTATTTTTACCTTCACATCCCACACCAGCATCAGCAGAGTGGAGGCAGTTGTGTGACAAGATTGGCCTGCTAGGACACTCTAGTAACTGACTGGAACTTGAAGTACACCGAACATCATCCAGGAAGATTGGTCCAGTGCCAGCACCAAAGTGAGCATTGCTGTATGCTCGGCCAACTGTGATTCACATAGAAATTTATAATCAAATAATACCACCAATTTGACGACAAACTCACTTCCAGTATAAGCATATCCCAGCTGCTTGCAGACCACAGTAGCATCTGTGCCGTCCCACAAGTCATCACACACTGTCCCCCACTGGTCATTGATGCACACCTCCACTCTACCTTCATACTGATTGGAACCTCCCACCAGACGAACATCTCCATAAGTACAGTTGCCAGTGGAACTGACTATAATAAAATAAAAAGCAGAGTATCACAGCCATACATTCAGGGAGAGCTTTCATTGTCATTTTGACTTATATTGTGGCACAAAAAAATGAGAGTTACTGCTTAGAGATCTGATATTGATATAACAAGCAGCTATTGTAGATGTTGTATCACGAACTAATATGCAGCTTGAAAGTGTGTGACTTGCAGCTGAATGGTATACTACGTCTACAGTGAGACACTAAAAATTAATAAGCAACATCTTGTTTAGTGTATGTAAAGTAGCTGCCACCTACACAACATTATGTTGTTTTAAACAAGTTAAGTAATATGTAACCGCTAATTTCATTGAGGTGAGCATGAGCAAGTCCATGGTATTAAATATATCGTTTATAAATACATCTGCAATAAATGGGCTATGTTGACTGTACATGCTCATGAAATGGTGGGAATCTTGCTCATGCCCACACTTGCACATGCTAGTGCTACTCTGTAATATGTCAATGAATAGTGCTACTCTAGTTAAACTTAGTCTGGTGAACTGCCTATACTGTTTTGGTTCCAATATTTTGAAACCACCATGATGTCACGTCAGCTGCACTGTGAATTCAAAAACCCTCTAGTAAACAGCGAACTCCAAGACAGCCTACTTGTACTCCTTTCGAAAGATATAATAGCCTAGTCTATACGCGGCAGCTTGGGTTGCCTGATCAATGTCCATTTCGCTGGTAAATCGTTGGCATGCAATGTGGAATGCAATCTTCGATGACATCAAGCGTTAAATTAGAAAAGAACAATGCGCCAGCATTCCGGTGCACTTGAACGAAAATGGAATAGACAGTTCACCAGACCCTTTTTTCCGGCGGGTGCGAAAAATGCGGTCTGGGAACGAGACTAAGTTAAACTCTGCATGGTGAGTGTGTAATATGTCAATGAATAGTGCTACTCTAGTTCAACTCTGCATGGTGAGTGTGTAATATGTCAATGAATAGTGCTACTCTAGTTCAACTCTGCATGGTGAGTGTGTAATGTCAATGAATAGTGCTACTCTAGTTCAACTCTGCATGGTGAGTGTGTAATGTCAATGAATAGTGCTACTCTAGTTCAACTCTGCATGGTGAGTGTGTAATATGTCAATGAATAGTGCTACTCTAGTTCAACTCTGCATGGTGAGTGTGTAATGTCAATGAATAGTGCTACTCTAGTTCAACTCTGCATGGTGAGTGTGTAATGTCAATGAATAGTGCTACTCTAGTTCAACTCTGCATGGTGAGTGTGTAATGTCAATGAATAGTGCTACTCTAGTTAAACTCTGCATGGTGAGTGTGTAATATGTCAATGAATAGTGCTTCATCAGTTGTCTTTTCAGGCTAAATTTTAAGACATGATGGAGCATGTACAGGTTAAATATTTGATCTGTTTGCTTTGGTATGCTAAAACAAATTATTTTCACCTGAAAAGGATTTTCTTTATTTTTTTTTTTGGGGGGGGGGGGGGGATATTGTTTTAGGTATTCACTTACATACTCGTGTTTATGCATATATTGCACTCCATTGGTCAGTTGGTAGTCTAAGTTAAGAAAGTACAATGAGATGGAAGTAAGTTTAGCCATGGTTAGCCATGGAAATTGCTGGAAATGTCTGCAATATATGGGACTCATCAAAACTTTTACACATTCAGACATAATATTAGAACATGAAGAGTATCACAAAAATGAGCATGTTAAATCTATATAGCACAATGCAGGTGCAGCTGTAGAAACCACACAATTGCCATGTTTATCCACACATAGTTCCCTTTCAGTAATTCACAAACTGACACATACTTTATACTAACCTTGACATCTCACCCCGGCATCCTCTGAGTGACCATTGCTGCAGCTGACTGATGAGCTGCGTGGGCAGTCAGTGAGGTTATTTTCAATACCACTGCAAGCAACACTCTCCAGGTGGATTGGACCAGAACCAGCACCAAAATGAGCATTGTTGTAGGCAACTGCATCTGTTTGCCAAAATAAATACAAATCCAGATCTAACCCTAACCCTTGCTCTTTACACAAGGGTGTCTTAAATTGGACCATACCACTAACCTTGAGTGGAGTAGTTCAGCTGTCGACACACCACAGTGGCATCAGTGCTTCCCCAGGAGTCATCACACACAGTACCCCACACATTGTTCATGCAGATCTCCACTCTACCCTCATTTGGAATGTTACCTCCCATTAGCCGTAGCTGGCCAGTTGGGCAAGGAGCTGTATGAATGAGAAAGTTTGTAATATACAAATTGTGCCACAACCACTCCAATTCAAGCACAGTACCAAATTTCCTTACCTTCACAACTCACACCAGCATCAGCAGAGTGGAAACAATTGTGGGAAAGAATTGGGCTGCTAGGACACTCCAGTAGCTGGCTGGAAGTTGAGGTACATTGGACATCATCCAGGAAGATTGGTCCACTGCCAGCGCCAAAGTGGGCATTGCTGTATGCCCCACCAGCTGTAATTCATATGTTATCAGATAGTAAGTATATCATGTTTAAAAAGTAGAGACACAAACCCACTTCTATTGTATCCATATCCCAGCTGCTTGCAAACCACAGTAGCATCAGTGTTGTCCCAGGAGTCATTACACACTGTCCCCCACTGGTCATTGATGCACACCTCCACTCTACCCTCATAATTATAGGAGCCTCCCACCAGACGAACATCTCCATAAGTGCAATTGCCACTGGCAGTTACTGTTTAGAGAACATAGGAATTCTTACTGTCTGTACTAGCTGTAAACTGAAGTTGCAAAATGCATAGTGGGAGAGGGGGGATTCCAGTTTCTATGATGTAGCATACTAACCTTGACATCTCACTCCAGCATCCTGTGAGTGGCCGTTGGTGCAGGAAGCAATGGAGGTATGTGAACAGTCAATGAGTCTACCCTCACTGCCACTGCAAGCAACATTCTCCAAGTAGATAGGACCAGTGCCAACACCAAAGTGTGCATTGCTGTAGGCAACTGCATCTGTTAGTACATAAGGCACTATAAAGTGTATCTTTTTTCAGGTATCTCTAAACCTTTTAAATTGAAGCTTCTGACCTTGAGTGGAGTAGCCCAATTGTCGACACACCACAGTGGCATCATTACTTCCCCAGGAGTCATCACACACAGTCCCCCACTCATTGTTCATGCAGATCTCCACTCTGCCCTCATTTACAATGTTACCTCCTGCCAGCCTTAGCTGACCAGTTGTGCAAGGAGCTGTTTTGAAAACATATTTGTGAGAAAATTAACCTTAATAATGTTCAATGTTATTCAGTGAAATGTACCTTCACAACCCACACCAGCATCAGCAGAGTGGATGCAGTTGTGAAAAAGAATTGGTCTACTAGGACACTCTAGTAGCTTGCTGTCACTTGAGGTACACTGGACATCATCCAGGAATATTGGTCCACTGCCAGCACCAAAGTGGGCATTACTGTATGCTATACCACCTATACATTTGGGTAGAAGATAAAACGAACACAATTGTATATGCCAACATCATACCATGTACTCACTTCCAGTGTATGCATATCCTAGTTGCTTGCAGACCACAGTAGCATCAGTGCTGTCCCAGGAGTCATCACACACTGTCCCCCACTGGTCACTGATGCACACCTCCACTCTACCCTCATACTGATTGGAGCCGCGACCCACAAGACGAACATCTCCGTATGTGCAGTTCTCACCAGAATCCACTATAAAGTGATTAAATGCTGCAATATTGTGCAAGATACAAACAAGACTTAACTGCACCTTGGCATCTCACTCCAGCATCCTCTGAATGGCCATAATGACAGCTGACATAGGAACTCTGTCCACAGTCAGTGAGGTTACTTTCATTGCCACTACAGTCAACATTGTCCAGGTAGATAGGGCCAGTACCAAAACCAAAATGAGCATTGCTGAAGGCCACTGCACCTGTTGACACAAAAAGCTAGGCATTTCACAGGTAACTATACCCCGTATATGCAACTTGATGCTGAAAGATCTTCAGCTTCATCTGTCAGATTGTCATAACAGTTATCAATTAGTAGCACCTGATAATGAACCTAGTGAAGTGAAGAACAATCTCAGCAATGTACTGGCTTGTAAATTGTTCATGCATGTAACCACAGTACAGATTATGGAGAGTTGTGTATAAAAAAAAAGAGATAATAATTATTCTGGTAGCTAGAATCTGTCTGTGTGGCTAGTATAGTAGCATGTGCATAGGGTAAATTCCAGGAAAATTCAATGTGCCAAGCTACTTCTTACTGACCTTGAATGGAGAAACCCAGCTGTCGACACACTACAGTGGCATCAGCAGTTCCCCAGGAGTCATCACACACAGTACCCCACACACGGTTCATGCAGATCTCCACTCTGCCTTCATTTTCAATACTACCTCCTGCCAGTCTTAGCTGACCAGGTGTGCAAGAAGCTATGTGCAAGGAATTATTTTCAGAAAAAAAACAGGTTTATTTAGGGAACAAGAAAACAAATACTTAGCAAACTATGTGCCATGTTAGTAGGCATGGGGTTATAAGGTCTAAGTACTGAATCTGACTTAACATCAGGGACTACTAGCAGTGCAATTGTGTGTCTAGCTGAGTCACATGGTCACACAGTCAGGTGCAAGGTTAATACATACCATTGGCTCTTTGTATGGCTCATTTAAAGTTTTATCCTTCAAATATGTAGTCAGCAGCTGGCTTCAAGGCTTACTCAGATGAGGATGTCAGTAACTATGCTCAAAGCACTGGCATTAAAGATGAGGATTGAGCCTAGACTAGATGCAGGCTATATTGATCTAAGACCTATGAAGGAAGGTTGCAAAGACACAAGAGCAGCATAACCACACTGGGTGTGATACCCAAAGGCCTATAGTGCTCCTTCCTATGCTACCTGAAAGGGTCTAGAGGAATGCTTGTGTGTGTGTAGCCCATGTGGGATTGGTAGTGGACAGTGTAGGATAGAGTTTGAGAGAGAGAAAGCTGTTGTGGGTGGGTAAGGAGGTGTGGGGAAAGAGTGAAGAACTGGATGTGAAAAGAGGTGGTTCACTTAACGCCAGGCCACATTTCAGTATGCAAAATACCTCTGCCTTCTTTGATTACAGGTATTGCAGTGTTTTTGAGCATATTCAATCGATGCTAATGCCCCACCCCATTTAGCTGTAACTACCCCATAAAATGCCCCATTAGCCGTAACTACTAGGGCATGCATGTTCTGTATCTTGTGGACATGCTGTGTGTGGTGGATCGAACCAAATGCAAAGGAATCAAGCAGCAGTTGTCGGTTAACTCAATGATTATCATTAGTGCTGACAAGACTGTACAAGAACTGTAAAACCCTGCTTAAATACAAAAAGAGAACAAAAAGAACAAAAGTGTGGATACACACAAAGATATAATTGTGCAGTTGTACTATTGGGCCTAACTACACACAATGGGAGGCCTATCTGAATGCAACAAAGATCTATTCAAATACAACAGAGCAGAAGAACAAAGATGAGGTCTCATACAAAACCAAATTAAAGCAATAAGGTCAAACAATAAATTAACAATTAATTAGTACAAACCATAACCTACGTAAAACAAACTAACTAGCTAATAAGACAGAGTACAGTCCACCACACTATGGTCTAGTCATATAGTGGTTTGCCGTGAAATGGTGGTGCGCTGTGATCTGGTAATGCACATGTTGAAGCCTTAGCCAACCAAATGATGCAGTGCTCACTGAGGTTTGCTCTCACACGGTTTTACATTTCCACTTGCATTGCAAACACATAGCCTGGCTTATCATGCATAGTCCATACTTAGTGCCAGTGTTAAGTTGCCATGCATAATAAATTCGCAGCTATTCAACTTGCACACTGAAGTCAAGTCACAAAAATAGCAGAGGGGTCATGGGGTTCGTGGTGAACTGTTGTCGGACGGGGGGGCTAACTTGCTGTCTAATCTCATCATTGATGTATGCAAGTTGCTCAGAATGCACAAAATTAATACCACAGCATACCACCCACAGGGGGATGGGTTGGTTACTTTGCTGGTGATGCTGGCCAAGCATGCCGAGGAGTTTGATTCAGCTTGGGACCTACATCTCCAGCAACTATTGTTTGCTTATCGGTCAAGACCACATACTTCTACAGGGGAGTCACCATTCTATCTCCTTTATGGGAGCGACCCAGGGCTGCCAACTAAGACCACTTTCTCAAAACCTCGTAGTGTGTGTATCAGGTGGATGTAGAGGGTTATCAATATTGGAGTTGACACACAGTCTGGCTACTGCCTGGAAGTTGACAAGGCAGAATATTGGCAAGGCACAGAAGTGGCAAAAGGAATGTTATGCCAAGGTATAAGGTTTGAGGAAGGGTAATGGTGGCACTACCATATCACGGGCCATTCAGGATTATGGAGGTGCTCCCGAATGGAGTTTCTGTAAGGCCTGTTGACCGACCTCAGGATGAACCGATAGAATGTTGATCAGGTCACACCCTGTCCTGATGAGTTGCCTGACACCTCCTGGCTGGGTTCCCGCAGATGAGGAATCGGAAGTCTAAGACACCAAAGACAATGAAGGATCTCCATTGTCAGAATCATTATGAACTTCGTCCAAAATCAGCAACCTCTGATGTCCACAAGGTTGTGTGAACTTGGGGACCAGGTGATGTAGTGACTGAAGATTCTGACTGAACACTCTATATTTAGTTTCATGTAATTACGTAATCATTTATATATTTAGACTATTATATAATCTGATGCAATGAGTTGCCATGTGCTTTTTCGCCATTCTCTGTGTGTGAGCTATCTATCTATACCTGACGCGCAAGCCCACAGCGGCATTGCACTACAGAGGTGGGTCATGAGACTGCTTAGAATGTAGGTATGTAGTATAGTAAGGTCAGTGTCAACAATTTGGGAGATTTTTGGTAGCTGTCTACTTTGAGGCAAACAAATTCTTATGGCACTAAAATCAATAGCAAGATCAAACAACTGCAGTAAGTTAATTAGTATAGGTAAACACATGGGTAAAAGTGCTGTAATGTTAATGTTGTCAATGTTAAGCGCCAGTTTCAGATGACCACCCAAAATCACTCAGAATGAAGTTTTTACTAAGGTTTTAACAACCCCCATTGTATATTGTTTAACTAAAACTATTAGCTACTCTGTGAATTTAATGTATTATACCTTGGCATCGCACTCCAGCACCTACACGTGAATACCGGCGCCACCAAGAGCTATAGTGACAGCTGATAGAGGAGCTTCGTGAACAGTCAATAAGGTGATTTTCACTGCCACGGCACCCAACTTCATCCAGGTAAACTGTTCCAGCACCAGCACCAAAGCGAGCATCAGTAAAGGCCACTGCATCTGCTGGCAGAGAAGCTAAAACTCAAGATTTTCTGTATACATGCTAGTGACTTTTATAACTGTCAACATAATATAGTCAATGGTGGTAACTGCTCATGACCTTGAGTGGAGTAGCCGAGCTGTCTACACACCACAATAGCATCAGTACTTCCCCAGGAGTCAAGACACACAGTACCCCACACATTGTTCATGCAGATCTCCACTCTGCCTTCATTTGGAATGTTACCTCCTGCCAGTCGAAGCTGACCGGTTGTACATGGAGCTGTTTGCAGATAGAAGTGGTGGATAAATATCCCTTAGGCATGTACAGCAATGAATATACCTTCACACCCAACACTAGCATCAGCAGAGTGTAAGCAGTTATGAGATAGGATTGGCCTGCTGGGACACTCCAGTAGCTGTTTGGAACTTGAACTACACTGGACATCATCCAGGAAGATTGGTCCACTGCCAACGCCAAAGTGGGCATTGATATATGCCCTTCCATCTGTACAAAAAATAATAAAATCATTGGCAAATTCTGGAGCCCAAGTACAAAGTAAATCAGTTGTTGGTAGTTGAGAATGAGTGTTTGCTTGGAGTGATACAGGCAGTAGCTCTGCAAAAAATGCTTTTAAAGCTCCTTAGTACCACATAAAAAAGCAAATGTGAGGCTTGTGAGCTAAAGGTCACTTCTCACAAACTACATCAAATGGTGCTTACTTCCAGTATAAGCATATCCCAGTTGTTTGCAGACCACAGTAGCATCAGTGCTGTCCCAGTAGTCATGACACACTGTCCCCCACTGGTTATTGATGCACACTTCCACTCTACCCTCATACTGATTGGAGCCTCCCACCAGACGAATGTCTCCATATGTACAATTGCCACTTGTATTGACTGTAGCAAGCAAGCATCATGACAGTGCCATCTTGTCAAGCTAGATCTGACTAACGTACTATATGTAACCATGACTCTACCTTGACATCTTACTCCAGCATTCCCATTACTGTAACAGCTGATGAAGGAGCTATGTGGGCAGTCAAGGAGGTTATTCTCACTGCCACTACAAGCAACATTGTCCAGGAAGATTGGACCAGCACCAGCACCAAACTGAGCACTGCTGAAGGCCAATGCACCTGTTGGCACAAAAATATTTTTTACTCCTTGTTTGAAAAAGGAGAGCTAGAGGTTTCCAGCTGTTTCAATTTGACCTTGAGTGGAGTATCCCAGCTGCTGACACACCACAGTAGCATCAGAACTTCCCCAGGAGTCACCACACACAGTACCCCACTCATTGTTCATGCAGATTTCCACTCTACCTTCATTGGCAATGTTACCTCCTGCTAGTCGCAGTTGACCAGTCGTACATGGAGCTGCATGAAAGAGATAACTTATAACTATATTATCAGCATATCAAAAATTAAACCACAAACCTTCACTGATTAACCGTAAAATTCCATATTCTAGAAATCTTTTCAAACTTTGATCTGTATTTCGACTTCTGATGAAAGCTAGCACTGAAAAAAATTGAACCAAAAAGCTTTCTTTGCCAGTTCATGACCTCGGCCACACCCACCTATTAGTGAGCACTCAATAGACAAGGGTTTACTACCAGCAAATGCCCATCCAAGCTACAAGCTACCTACTGCACCAGAAATGGAGCCCCTACAAGGTACGAGGGCTGTTTTCTATGCTCTTTTGTGCAAAAAAGGAGAAAAATGACACACCAGTGCTGATCAAGGCTTTTCTACAGCCAGCTGCAACAGCTGCCAGTACCGTCATCCAGAGGGTGACACCCACCTCCCCCTGTCCAATTGTTTCTGGTAGCGCAGAACCTATTTTGCACCAACTGATAGCATGTGGCCAAAATTGGATAAAAGTCTGCCAATGAGAAAATACAAATCGCTACAACTGCAAAGTTTGTAGGACATGATAATGGTCACCAAATTAATGACTTATAAAAAACATTTGCCAGCCACCCATGTCAAATTTTGGGACTGGTTTGTCTGAGAAACATAAATTTATAATATGTTAACTTTATTAAGGCAGCAGATTATGGAACAAAAATGATAACACTACAATATGCAGTTCACCTTCACAGCCCACACCAGCATCAGCTAAATGGGTGCAGTCATGAATCAAGATTGGTCTGCTAGGGCATTCTAGTAGTTGACTGGATCTTGACCTACAATGGACATCATCCAGGAAAATTGGTCCACTGCCAGCACCAAAATGAGCATAGCTGTATGCTCTACCATCTGTGTATACAGGATAGCAAGTGAAACTTTTCAACAACAGATTTATGCAAATGCTTACTTCCATATCCCAACTGTTTACACACGACAGTAGCATCAGTGCTGTCCCAGTAGTCATCACACACTGTTCCCCAGGTATCATTGATGCACACTTCCACTCTACCCTCATACTGATTGGAGCCTCCCACGAGACGAACATCTCCATATGTACAGTTGCCACTAGAATTGACTAAAAAATTAATTAACAATATAATACTAGTACATTGTCAAATCTATTTACAAACTTGCCTTGACATCTCACTCCAACATCCTCAGAGTGACCATATGCACAGTGAACATTGGAGCTGCGTGAGCAGTCAAGAAGGTTGCTCTCACTGCCAGTGCAGTCAACATCGTCCAGATGAATTTTTAAGCCAGCACCTCTACCAAAGCGAGCATTACTAAAGGGTACTGCATCTATTGGATTGAGCATAAAGGATATATTAAATTTCAACAAAAAACCAGTAAACCAGCAGGTCCCAGTTGCTGACCTTGAGTAGAATATCCCAGTTGTCGACACACCACAGCAGCATCAAGGCTTTCCCACATGTCATCACACACAGTACCCCATAGACTGTTCACACATACTTCTACTCTGCCTTCATTTGCAATGTTACTACCTACCAGTCGCAATTGACCAGTAGTGCAAGAGGCTGTACAAAAAGAAACACTTTCGTAAATCTAAATTTATAGGTTAGGATGGTGGTTAGACGATAGCAAAATATTTATACATCTTTTCACACACGCAATAGCAAAAGTCAGTACTGGTAACATTGATTTATCAGCGGTGAAACATCCTGATGGCAAGGATGCAGCCTGGGAAAGAGATGTCTGAACTCTGCGTTTAGAACATATGCAGCCTCTGATTACTCATGCAAAGCAAATAACTCAGCTACAGCTTTTTAGCGCAGACTGTACATGTGACTGAAAATGATGTGTATAATATTATACTAAATGTAAGTGGCTAGGCTACTAGAAAGCAGGGCATGCCAATGCAGTCTTCCTGCTGAATAAGTACCACGGCAAACTAGCATCTTGATAATAACATAATTATGGTTCCCTGCAGCACTTAATTTCCATAAGCAGTATCTTGCTTCAAGATTACAGACACCAGCTAGATGTTCTGAAAGTGGCCATGCATTGCCTTTAGCATTTAGTCATGTTGTAGCTAAGAGAGTATTCCCAGACTCACCTTTGTCACTTTCCTGCAGGTAAAAACAGAATGAGTTCTGTACATGTACTAGCCAGATTTTGATGAGACTTTGAGTAAAGACATTTTGGAGAACACATCAGATCAGTCCTCAATGTCAGACTTCTATGTACTACCAAATGCCACATTGTATATGACATGGGTCAAATTTCCAGTGCAATAGAAAGTAGGTGAACATACACATCGAGACAGCACTGTAATCAATAATCACTACCATACTAATTGAACCAGATGTACTCCAAAGATGACAGTAACCTTGAAGTGCTCATAAAAGTAGCTATGGACACTTCACTATCTGAACTCTGGAGCTCAGAACTGACAGCTAGACTCAAAACAAGAAACAATACACTATACCTTGACATCTCACTCCAGCATCCTGTGAGTGGCCATTGGTACAGTTTACAGAGGACTTTGGGCACTGAATGAGGTTACTCTCACTGCCACTACACTGAACATTGTCAAGGTGGATAGGACCAATACCAGCACCAAAATGAGCTCCACTGAAGTCCTGAGCATCTAAAGATGTTGGAACAGTTTATGTACAATGTGCCCACATACTTGGCTTATATAATTTATATCACAGATTGACACAAGGTTCTTTTTAGAGACCATTTGAATCTCACGAGCATGCAGTAGAGTTAAGAGTAATGCTGCAATAGCTAGAAAAAGTTATGCAAATTTGCAAAACAAAGTCTTAAAAACTTATTTAAAAAAAGGCTAGAATGAAGGGATTCCCAGGTGCAGACTCCAAATCGAACACATAAAAATTGCATAAATACACATTTGCAACTTTACATAAAGTTAGGCTTCTCAGTATGCACACTTCTGTGACTGAGGGGCTGGACTACTTGTGATGAATACTGACAATGTCAGTAATAATTCATAAACTACACAGGCTGCATTTACATGTGTGCACAAGCACAAAATTTAAATACATAAATAAAGCTCACACATAAAATTGTTACAGTTGTATGTTGGTGCCAATGACATAGCTGTTTATATTCTAACCTTGAGGGGAGTAGCCCAGCTGTCGACACACTACCCTAGCATCAGAGCTTCCCCAGGAGTTATCACACACTGTCCCCCACTCATTGTTAATGCAGATCTCCACTCTGCCTTCATTCGCCTCATTACCTCCAGCTAGTCGTAGCTGGCCCATTGTGCAAAAAACTGTATGATATTAGTGAAATTTGTGACTTTGGTGACCAACACTAGCTTGTTCGGTTGAAATTACCTTCACATCTCACACCAGCATCATTAAAGTGAAGGCAGTTGTGGGAGAGGATTGGTCTGCTGGGGCACTCTAGTAGCTGACTGGAACTTGAGCTACAGTGGACATCATCCAGGAAGATTGGTCCACTGCCAGCACCAAAATGACCATAGCTGTATGCTCTACCACCTGCTAACACAAGATAGCAGCAGGTGAAAGTTATCAACCAACAGAATTATGCAAATGCTTACTTCCATATCCCAGTTGCTTGCAAACCACAGTAGCATCAGTGTTGTCCCAGTAGTCATCACACACTGTCCCCCACTGGTCATTGATGCACACCTCCACTCTACCCTCATACTGATTGGAGCCTCCCACGAGACGAACATCTCCATATGTACAGTTTCCAGTGGCATTGACTATTATATTATATCATAAATTTAGTAAAAACTTACGTGTAATGCTACTCATGTAAGCAGTCACTGTACATACCTTGACACCTCACTCCTGCCCTGTAGTAACAGCTGACTAATGAATTGTATGGGCAGTCAGTGAGGTTATTTTCACTACCAGTACAATCAACATTGTGCAGGTGGATTGGACCAACACCAGCACCAAATTGTGCATTGCTACGAAAGGCCACTGCATCTGTTTGCAAGAATAAAACAAATAAATTCCAGATCCTTCTAGTAAGTGTATGTATGTTGCTGGCCTATATACCTTGGGTAGAATATCCCAATTGCCGACATACCACTGTAGCATCAACATTTCCCCAGGAGTCTGAGCACACAGTGCCCCACACATTGTCCACACAGACTTCCACTCTGCCTTCATTTGCAATTTTACCTCCTGCCAGTCGGAGCTGACCAGTTGCACAGGGAGCTGTTATACCCAATATGGCAAATTAAGATTAGTAGTTGTGCAACAGGTAAACATCAGCTGGGATCCATCACAGAACATACCTTCACATCCCACTCCGGCATCAGCAGAGTGACGGCAGTTGTGGGACAGGATTGGACTGCTAGGGCACTCTAGTAGGTGGCTGGAACTTGAGGTACAATGGACATCATCCAGGTAGATTGGTCCACTATAGCTACCAGCACCGAAATAGGCATGGCTGTATGCCCTTCCATCTGCACATAAACACATTATTAATTTGCTACATTCCATGACAAATAGGGAATCATAGAATGCAGTAGTACCCCATATGTGTGTTTACAAAATGTCATGTCCAAGGTCTGCTCTAGATATAATCTTATGCCTTTATGAGTCATACAATTGTTTTTATTAGGAAAAGGGACTGTTAATGTTGCTGGAGAACATCACTGAGTGCCAGACAAAAGCATGTCAGTAAATAGCCAGGCTAATTAAGAGCTGGTAACTTGAAGTGCTCCTAAGCAAGTATTTATCTCTATAATTATGTGACTTGAAGCTCTACTGTAACTGGGCATGTGCTTAGATTATAATGCAGCTTGACATTGTAGTCTACAAAGTGCAGACCCTAATAACCAGTATAAATAAATAGCAAGAGCCAAATTCAGGTGGTGTAAACATAGGACCTAGGAGAAGCAGATGTGTAGTTACAAGTCTGCATACAGTATGTGAATGCAATTATAGTCCTCCCTCCACTTCTCTTTCCCCTCAAACATGACAGTAGCAAACAGAATAAACTTTTTAAGAACATAGAGGGATGGAATCACCAAAAAGCAACCAAGCAAGGTAGGAACAACACCACAATACTTAGGCACCATCCCTACATTTTGTGCCACTTCCTCATCCGTACACACCCACCACAGCTCGCTACATGCTATGTACATCAGCCTATTCATAATCAGTAATTGATTGCAGCACTTCACAACCCCACATACTCCTCCTTAATTCATGCACATCAACATGATGCACCATAGACTGAGCTGTAGCTACATCATTTCTACATGTAGAGTAAGTTAGCAATCATCGGACGACAGGTATATTCGGACACTCAAACGCGGAGGGAAAACTGCGTAAACATTCGGCGATACCACAAGACTGTAGCTGAGGTACGTGGTACCTGGTGTACCAAAAATGACGCCCGCGCATTGTTTCCTGTTGGCGCTAGAAGCGATAAAATGGCTGTCCGAAAAACATCAATATTCGGAAAAGTGTATGTATTTTCAGACACTGTTGTTTGTGCCTTCTCTGAAGCTGCTTTTGGAGAGATTTTAGCATCGATACGATGCCCCAAGACCTCCCCAATTCGCAATATATTTTGGTAGCGGTAACTGCTTTGAACACTCAGGGGCGCAGCTGAACATGGACCAGTCCGATTCGATCGATATCGGACGGTGAAATTTGTCATTTCTTGCTGTGTTGTCTCCAAACAAGTTGAAGTCTCCACCATATTAGCATCAGTAGAATCTACAGGCTCTTGGCTACATGCTGGTATTTGTCCGGTGTTTGTGCGTTGAATAGTTCTCGAGATATAAAATTAATATATTTCATGTTTCTTTCCATAAACTACGCTGGTTGATTTATGTGCAGCATAAATAGGTGAGTTCAAACGATATCGTGCAATATCTCGAGAACTATTCAATACTGGAAAACACAAAATAAAGAAATACCAGAACCACAGACTAAAAAATGCATATGAAGAGGGAGTATGGCCTGTGTACGTCTTGCAAACCACTCCCCTTCACTGAGCTTCAGCTCTGACTAGCAGTTTTTAGTCTTGCGAAGCCAGACTCCCTGGCAAAAGTAGGCAGTTATAGCATGTCACTAGTTTGCCTCGGAGGGCTCAACTTTCATAGTGAGGAGCTATACTCATGCCAACTTGTACAATCTATGGATATGGCTCTGAAAGAGGCTGACTGATGCTGTTGTGGGTCATGGATTCTTGCTGGCAAAATGAGACTTGTATAGCTAATAAGCAAGGATGCTGCCAATCAGTCCACTACTGCTTACCTGGATAAGCGGTAAGTATGGAATACCTTAGTACAAGAGTAATAAATAATCTTGGAGTACAGATGATTGAGTAAGGTAGGCTTTGATGGGAGGGTTATTTAGCTATAGCTAGATACCAGCACTACAGCATGATTGAAGAATCAACACTAGGTATGCAATAACAATAAGGTTCACTAACAAATTCTCACCAGCAAGAATCCATAGCTCACAACAGCGTGTATCCTTCAAATGTTCTCAGTAAGGGGCATGGCTTGTGTACTCTGCACATGCGTCTTCTTGGAAATATATTTTGTTATTCCGTTATTTTGTGTTTTCCAGTATCCCAATTCCATTCCTACATGTGCTGATGTTTCAAAGCTTTTACACTAGTGTATACTGGGCTCATTTAGCTATGGACTCCAGAACTTGGAGTGTCCAATGGAGAAGCACCAACACCAATCAGGGCCGTAAGGAAGCTAATTTAGAATGGTCTGGCCACAAATGAGGGATCATGACACCACACTTTCCACACAAAGTGTGGAGTGCTAGCGGGGTCTGGAGGCACGCCTCCCAGGAAATGTTTATGCTTCGTGATCAGTTCTGAGGTTCACTTGAGCTTAAATTATCAACCTTAGCAAGACAGAGACGGCATGTAGATTATGGCAATACACACCTGACAAAGTGAAGATATGATCTATAAAACAAATGTTGCATGTGCCGCTAGTACACAAAAAGAATAGTAGGTTATACAAGGTCTGATTCACAAAATTTACCACAAAAAGAATAGTAATAACTTAAGTCTGTGTTCACTGTTAAATCCAAATTGTCAGTTTTTGCTTTGTGAACATGGAGTACCATTAGATGGTTTAGTCTTTCCTGTCCCATAGTGTGGCCTGTAAGTAGCTCTTCACTCTTCTCAGAGCAGAAAATGTCCTTTCACTTGTAGCGTTGGTTGCTGGTAGAACCAGTATTAGCTTCACCAGTGTCACAATCTCTGAGTAGTGTGTCCGTTGTGCAGCAGATAGGCCTTTTAGGTACTCAATGACATCATGCAATGACAATGAATGACCGCTGAGCTTTAGCACTTGAACAAAGATGCTCTCAGATTCATCGTTGTCACCTCTTAGAGCAATATTTGGCGAGCCAGGAATCTAATGTTTTGGAGAATTTTCAATAGCAGCTGCCTGTTGTCTCATCACGGGAATGAATTTCAGATAGCTGCTCACCAATATCTCTCGTTGTTTGAGGACGTACTATCATACTCTGTACAGCTTCTTTGACAGTTACTACTCTCATGCCTTGACATGCTGATTGTGCCATCCTTCCAGTTCCTAAATCCCCTGTAGATGAAGGCAGCGTCCTTGTGGCTCGTTATCAGCTTCTTTTGGTTTGCTGCACACCGACAAACGTGGCAAAAAGCGGTGTCTTGTGCCTTATCGTAATGCAGCCATTTGTAGTGGCCGAACCAGCTAGGGTTCTCGTGTTTACACACGTGCATGTCACGCACGTGCATGTACATGTCAATTTACCCGAGTAGTCGCTGGCAAAAAAGGTCCGGCCAAAATCGGACCGGCCGGACCGGTTCCTACGGCCCTGAATGGATACGGTTTTATACCCATTTATGCAGAAGTATCTCATGACCTCAGGCTGAAGTATTTGTGGTGTCTATAACCCTGGTAACCAAGAAAAATAAGTTGTATTGACTCTGTACAGACCTCAGCTTTTAGAATGGTTGGATTATAAAAGCAGACATTTTGTCATGCTCAAGCTGTATGCATATTCAAATTTCTGGTTCTAATCACACATTCTAAATGATCAATTTTTGGACAAGTCTGTTGACAATGCGGATCTGTCTTTGCTATTAAACTCAGGTCTTGAACATTGGAAGTGAGGCCAGTCCAAAAGAATGCCTGATTAAGAAATTAACATTTGTGAATAGCAACAAGCTGTAATCCTGCAGGTGATACCTACACACCACCTAAAAACTTTGCTAAATACGACAGCATGAAGCCTGATGATACCATAATTTTATTGTGGCCTCACAATAGAGAAATGCATTTGTCCCATAACTGTGTACCAAAAAAGTGTGTGGGAAAGACTTTAGCAAACCTATATAGAGTCAACACAAGACCCTGAGAAATAAGCAGATAACCTTGAGACAAAGGTTACTTTTTTCTTACACATAGCATGTGGCAAAAGTTTGTACTTATGTAATTTTCTATGACCAGGAAGCTTTCTTGTTGCTTTTCAGGTTTCTAGCGGTAATCAAAATTGTTATTAAATGCACTGCAAAAAATGATTGGTTGTTTTAACCACTGAGTGGTTACCCTGGTTGCAGACAAGCTGAGGAGACAGTGGTTACGAGACGTTTATTTTGGTATTAGAGGCTAATTGCATAAGCAATCTGAACCCAAACCATACCTTACAACTGACAACCCTCAGAACATCTGTGAGAGAGTCACTACAACTACACTTCAAATATATGATGCTTTTGTGGTGACTTTCTCACAGATGTTCAGTGGTTACTATATCTGCAGGATCATGCGTTGGTTATTGGATGCTCTTTGACACAAGCAGGTGTGACCCTTTCACAGATGTTCAGTGGTTTCTAACTGCAAGATCCTGGTTGTAAGATGGTCTAGGAAGCTTCTTCTATGGTTGTCTTATGCAATTAGCAAACATAACCACTGTCTCTTCAGTTCTGTCTGCAACCAGGGTAACCACTCAGTGGTTAAAACAACCAATTTGTTTTTGCAGTGTGCAGATACTCTAGAAAGTCATTGACAGTTGTTGTCATATGTAGAATTGTGCGTATCTAGCTTAATTGGCAGCCACATACTACTGAATGGCATCATCACCTAAAGCATGAGATCCCCATAAACAATTTTCATGGGACACGTCCGTGACATTTAGTGAGTGTAACCAGCAACACTGCACTGAAGGAAATTTCTGGAAACCCTCCAGGCTACACCACTGTACATGCAACCTTGCTACTCCATAATGTAATGAGGAACATTCATTCTGGCTATGGCTAAGTAATTACACAAAGACTAGAACTACAGGGCTGGGACACCCTTGGAGTTGGAGCATGAGTTGAAGTTTGATTGTGTTGGTGATTTTGTTTTTAGACAAGTACTGTGTTCACTCCTACATACTTTGGAGGATAATCAAAACTTGACCATGTGGTATATTCCAGGGTATAAAACACAACAACATTTACAAGAGATGTCTGCATGTGACATAATAAAACTTCATTCAAAGCTATGGGTTGCAGCATGAAATCTGTGCTTTCATCCTTATTGTGATGCAGAATATAAATTTGCTAATCAAGAAATTGGTATCCAAATTCAGTACTCATGTGGGAACATTCTGGTGTATGTAAAGCCCCATTCATAGTAGACTTACTTCCAGTGTATGCATATCCCAGCTGCTTGCAGACCACGGTAGCGTCAGTGTTGTCCCAGGAGTCATCACACACTGTCCCCCACTGGTCATTGATGCACACCTCCACTCTACCCTCATACTGATTGGAGCCTCCCACCAGACGAACATCTCCATACATACAGTTGCCACTGGCATTGACTGTAGTGAATAATACGTATTCCTTTGTACCACTCCAACGACTACACTATAGGTAGTGTAATCTACCTTGGCATCTCACTCCTGCATCCTCTGTGTGACCACCAATACAGATGACAGCAGAAGCATGTGAGCAGTGTGTGAGGTTAGCTTCACTCCCAGTGCACTCAACACTATCCAGGTAGATTGGGCCAATACCAGCACCAAAATGGGCACCATTAAAGGCCATTGCACCTATTGGCATTAGAAAGTGACAATAGGTATTCATCCCTCTGTGTGGTTACCAATCTATATCTCAAAATACAGTCAACAGCTGATGTAATGGACACACAATTCGTACACCATTCACAATCTATGAAATGTAAATTAATTGATTGATTGATTGCCTGTTTGTTTGGTTGTTTATCAAGTGGTAACAACACCTCAAGTGGCCGTGGTTGGATGAACGAGGACAGCTCAGCTTAACTATGCCAACAGATTCAGCCACCTTTGCTACTGACCACAGCTTAATTACTATCAATACCATTTTAACAGTCACACAGGTAAGCTACACACCAAAGCTCAGTATTACTAACTAGGGTGAACAAGTGCGATCCACTTCACAATCAGGCTGGGTTCGAGTCTAAGATAGAGTATCACATGAGTGGTCATCTGACAGATACCACTTCCCAGATAGGATATGGGGATTCTTAACCACGTTTTTCCTAACTCGGTTTGCTATGCTGGGGCTACCTACATGCTGAAAACTGTATCTAAAGCCATTTGTTTCACCTTGCATCCAAGGCTCATTTGTCCAAACTTGCCCTTAACTTCTTTAACTATATACATGTAGCATCATACCCAGGCCATGTAAGGAGAAAATGTGCCTTGGTATGAGGCTACCTATGCATGTAAAGCCACACCCTTCGCATGTGAAAGGGTGCAGTGCACATGACTGGTCTCATTCCAACTTCCCAGGCTCACTCTCTGGGAATCAGACTGGTGACGGTACGATGGTGGAAAAATGAAGTTACCACAGCTCTTCACAAAACCATTCTGGCTTACAAGATTTATGTGCTTCCTCCTGCTTCAGTCAGCTAGCTTTGGTAAGTTATTACGTAGCCATGCTTCATTACAATTGATGGGATTACTGCCAGGCACATTCAGGCTGGAGTCAGGACTCTCAGCTATGGAGTCTAGAGTCAGGGCCTTTCTTTGTAGACTATACATATGGTCAGTCCCGCACAATTAGTGGAGTTATGGTATGGAGTTTCAGAGGCTCTCCATTGCTCAGTGAGGCTTGTTTTACTCAAGTCAGACTTCTCTCTTGGTTCTCTCACAAGCTAATCACTCTCTAAATTGAACACTCCCCATTCTCCCTCTGGTGGCAGACCACAAAGCACGTCAACTTCAATCTGTTTACAATTCTCTGCCTCACTAATTGTGCAGTCTTACAGTTCAGCCTCTCTACAGTTCAGCCTCTCTACAGTTCAGCTTGCTTCATTCTATTCTTTTCAGTGTTAAGCAAAGGGTAGCTAGCTTGGGCATAGCAAGGTGAAAATATTACACTGCGCACAAATAGGGCAGAATGTATGTACAGAATACCCATTTACCATATATATGTATATGTAAAAAGATGTAGGGATGGCATGCCAAAAAGCATGCAAATAAGGTAGGGATGATATAATAGTGAAGGTAAATATACAAAGCCTCATTCCTGCATCTTTCTCACACTAGAGTACAACTGTAGTGTAAAAGGATAGGGCTTTGTAAATTTACCTTCACTATTATACTAGGAGTATGCATGCGTATGATGCCTCGCGCCGCACCATGCCCCAGTGTGTCTATGCGCATTGCGTATGCAGGTGGGGCGCACGGAGCAAGTGTCAGAAAGTGGGCGCTGCTGGTTTTAATAGTGGGAGCCAAAAGAACAATACCTGGCTTGTGAAGAGTCTCCAGTACGTGCTTTCAACTTTTGAACTCTTTCTTGTTCTCTTCTTGCTCTCTTGGCTTCTACGGTGGACTACCTCTTCGCTTTTTCTTTCTCAGAGTCGCCAGCCGTCAGCTGTGTTCAGCACTCGTTTCTGCACTTGACTCCGTCAGATACGTACATTGCAAAGGCCCAGCCGCGCTGTCCTCCCCGTCCTCCATCGCCAAGAAACTCCGTCCTTCATCGATGTCCTCCAGTGATGCCCGATTCCAGAGCAGTGAGCGTGAGCGCAAATTGACATTCCTAAGCATGACCACAAATTTACATTCCTAAGCCAGACAGGCCACGCCATGTATGTACGTACGTACATACGCACATCCTGAAAATAGATCCCTCATTCAGAGGCTCGCGCTAATGCGCTCGGCAATCATCCCTACCTTGTTTGCATACTTTTTGGCATGCCATCCCTACATCTTTTTACATTTTTAATGTTTGTTTCTGTACTTTTTTGATGACAGTTAGACCTAAGCCTAAGAAGAATATTTCTTTCAAGCCTAACCACAACCCCAGAACTTGAAACGGCATTGACAATTTAGTAGTGGTTCCAAGCATGTAATAGTAACCTTGCCAGCTAGAATCTGATGAAGGCCAACCACTCTCCGGAGCTCCGTACCAAACTTTTGGAAACCAATCTCCTGATTTTCAATCACATGACAACTGACCAGCTGCAGCACAGAAAACTATACTGACAACTGACCATCCTAGCTTTAACAAGAAAGAATGCGAAAAATGGCACTTTTGCTACTGCACACTTTTGCGTTTAGCTGTCTTCCATGAGGCTTTTGGCCAACTGTATGAGTCTTGCTGATCACAAAGGCACTCAAAGAGGAAGCCTGGGCGCTTTAAATAAGCTTTTAGTATATTTGTGGTGAAGTTATACGGCTTTTGCGTATTGCATATATTGTGCATCGGCACCATCCCTACATAGAGAGTCTACCGACTCTCTGATAGACAACTTTCCGTGTTAACCACAAGTGTGGGGCGAGCGTGAACAAGTACGTATTCAACCACGTTTGCTCATAATTTGTCTGGACTACAGCACTACTCTTCTAACAACTGGTAGGTGCTAATGCTTAACTATGACAGCATCCCAAATAGTACCACCAGTATGCTAGCACTACATACTAGTTAATTACATGAAATGCACACCAAAGCAGCTTACAACTACTACACATAACGTTATAGCTATACACAAAAATGCACACACAGTTATTAATCCTACAGTGTGAACACAGCATGTCAGTGATGGCCTCATGGAAACAAAGCTGAGCTAGAAAGTACTATCCATTACAGCTAGTGTCTGGATGATCATGTGATAGGTACCATGCCCACAGTAGTCCCAGTCCCAGTCCCAGATATAGTAAGATCCTGGGAACAAAACTAATGTAATGTGTTTTAGTGTGTGGCTGTGTTTGATCGTTCTCAACAGTCTGTCACCAGGCATTTGTCGCATACCATAAATTTGTAGCTAATAGATATCCACGCAAATGGACCATCTATTACTAATGGCAATTGAACTGGTATTCCAAAATTTCGTTTTGAAACAGCTACAACACTTGAGTGGTCCAGGCATTTTTGCCCAAAATAAAGTGTCAGTGCCAATGGTTTCAGAGGGATACGCAAACAGTCTTATGGCTTTTCTCAATTTACTGTAAAGTTTTTTCTTTCAACTCGGGGTGTAAGTACTTATTTATGTATGTACGCATGTATGTATCTATATGTGCCTTTAAAAGCATCCTGTTACCTTGTGTTAAGTATCCCAGTTGTTGACACACTACGGCAGCATCTGCACTTCCCCAGGAGTCATCACACACAGTACCCCACTCATTGTTCATACAGATCTCCACTCTGCCTTCATTTACAATGTTACCTCCTGCCAGTCGCAGCTGACCATGTGTACAAGGAGCTATAGATGTGCAATATAAATGATATTAGGCAACACATAGTGCAAAGCACCACTGAAACTTTTCTGTAGTAGAAATTTGCCCTATACCTTTACAAACCACACCAGCATCAGCAGAGTGGAGGCAGTTGTGTGACAGGATTGGTCTACTAGGGCACTCTAGTAGCTGGCTGGAACTTGTGGTACACTGGACATCATCCAGGAAAATTGGTCCACTACCAACACCAAAGTGGGCATTGCTGTGTGCTGTACCCCCTAAATGTGCAGCGCAGTAGATAGAAGTGACAAATATAGTCACACCTACACTAAATGCCCTAGCTACCACCTAAAAATACAGGCATAGCTATTAGATAGAAGTGACAAAACTACTCTAAATAACCTACCACCTAAACATACAGGCATAGTAGATGGACTCGAGTGACAAATATGTTCACACATACACTAAATGCCTTACCACCTAAATCTACAGGCCTAGTAGATAGACTGAATGGCAAATATCTATGCTAAATACCTACCACCACAAGTGACAAATATATTCACACCACTCAAGTACGTTAAGGTATGTCTACATAGTACAATGCATACAGCTAACCAGGAGTCCTGAGCTGCCCAGATTTCAGTTCACGGGAAAACTGACCAATTGCAGTCGCAGTGCGACATCTAATTCCCATTAGAGTACAGCTCACTAATTTTTAGCAATTTGATTGGTCAATGAGAGCTAACTAAATGCAGATTGTTATTGCATACAAACAATAAATGCATGGTATAAACAGCGCAGGTGCATGATAGCCATTGATAGCCATTGAAGTTGAACTTTGAACTGTCTTCTTCGCTTTGAGTCACTGAATTAAGCAGGTTAGCTAGCCAGTGCAGCAAATTCTTTGGCTGTAGGTCTGTTAGATTAGTGATGCAGTCCCTGCAGTTTTCTTCTGTTTGTGTTAGTGGACACCACAGCACCCTAATGTAGTAGTAAGTGTGCAGGCAATTTCGCATCAGCTATGTAGGTCTTCGCTGCAGCGCATGGTCTGGTGGTGTTCGGTTGCACATAAAGTCGAGCTTGTTAGTGAGTATGGAAGTTTGCAGAAACCAGCAGCACTATCCTGGGCGTGGTGTGCCATTGAGTGCGGTTGACTTCATCATTGTTGACGTCACACCATTTGAGCACTGAATCACTCAACAGTTCGCCAAAATCCATCGTTTATCAGTGATTTTGCGCCGTATTTATAGCTGTTGCTGCATTCTAAATAAGTTAGATGCCTTGACTAATGGGAACTAAACAATTTACAGAAATCTTCGAGCCCTTAGTAGTGCCCTTGCTACGCTCGGGACACTATACAGCCCAGGACCCTTGGGTTTCAAAATCGCGTAGTTCCCTTGGTCTTGGTGCTAACTATCATTTCTAATGCTATTTAATTTGTGGTATGTTGTTTAAATAACATGTGCAAAAATATTCAGGTGGCTAAAGGCAGACCACTTCCAACTCACGGAATGATGCACAGCCCATACACTAAGAAAAAAGCTTTCAAATGACCAAGGTGGAAGCTGCTACTGTCTTTACAATGGTTGCCACAACTATTTCAAGTTAACAAGAGTTGTGTTCTAAATAGACCTTTTGAACACATTAAATCACAGTTTTGATCCAAGCTACTTCTATTGCTTCACCTGGGCCAATAGTTGATTCTATGCCTACCTTTGTGTTTTAAAATTAGGGGGGGGGGGGCTGGATCTCAATGTCTTTTTTCGCCATACTTTTAAGTGTACAAGTCATCTGAATCGTAAGAAGTAACTTTCTGCCGGATGGTTTAAGCACACAGACTTGTTCCCAAGTGTGAGTGTGGCTGTGATTTTACTATTTTGCAATGTTTTGGTCGGAGCTCCCATGCCTTTTTATACCTGAATACACTATCGATAAGTGCACTACCACCTAAATGTACAGGCATAGTAGATAAAAGTTACATAAATTATAGTATACATACCTACATTAGCCTTGTTTCCAGGCCTCCCCAGAGGGTATAAAAGTGGGGAGGCCTGGAAACAAGGCTATGTCTACATTGTACACTGAAACAATGAGCTTAGTACCAGCATATTCATATCCCAACTGCTTGCAGACCACAGTAGCATCAGTGCTGTCCCAGAAGTCATCACACACTGTCCCCCACTGGTCATTGATGCAAACCTCCACTCTACCCTCATACTGACTGGAACCTCCCACCAGACGAACATCTCCATAAGTACAAATTCCAGTTGCATTGACTATAATAAAATAAAAAGTAGTTATTTCCACAAGTCACTTGAAAACGAAACCCACAAGAAACTCAGCAGTATGCCATCTACACCCATGATACATAAAGTACTTGATTATAGCTATACTGTAGATATAGCAACACCATATGTGTAATCACATAGTATGCACCCTTTTGTCCTTCTACAAAGGTATAGTTCACCTTGACATCTAACTCCAGCATCTTCAGAATGACCGTAACAACTGACTACAAAGCTACGGGAACATTCGGAGAGGTTATTCTCACTGCCACTGCAACCAACATCGTCCAGATAGATTGGACCAACACCAGCACCAAAGTGAGCATCAGTGAAGGCCACTGCATCTATTGGCATAAATGTATACACATGTAACAATTTTTTCCTTAGAACATGATTAAACTAGCATATGTAACCTTTAGTAGAAAATCCCAGTTGTCGACACACCACAATAGCATCATTAGCTCCCCAGTAGTCATCACACACAGTACCCCACAAGTTGTCCATACAGATCTCCACTCTGCCCTCATTCAAAACGTTGCCACCTGTCAGTCGCAGCTGACCAGTTGTGCAGGGAGCTATGTATGTGCAACAGAATGGTATAGGTAGCTATGTAACATTATTGATCAATTTGGCTATAGTCTAAACCAATAAACCTCTATACATGTAAGCTTATGTAGTTTTGTCACCTCAAATAATTGTTGTGCAATGGCACAAGCAGTCTGACCATAATTTATTATTTCATTTCTGCAAGTGGTTCAGTTAGAACCTAGGTGTGAGTGGTAATTATGTGGTAAATAAAAATATAGAAAGCTCACATCCACACATGATTACCTTGATCAGCCTCAAATCAGGCAATTATCTACTTGATAATTTTTTCAAGATCAAGACTTGCCAGTTGTTATGCATCCACCGCCTTGATTAATGTGTAGTAAGTAGGCAGAGACATAACTAACTGGCAAAATTAGCTTGCAAACACGTACATGCATGTATGCATATGTGCTATGTTCTGAAGCTCTGAAATGTAATGCAGTGTATCCAACCATGAGATAGAAATCAGCTGAGTCTTCTAGTCTGGCTGTTGTAAGCAGATTTGCTTCCGCTCCTCTGCTGTGGGGCCAATCGCTCAGTGATAAGAGCATCTGACTAGTATTTGGAAGGTGCAGGTGTCACTATCTCCAAAGCTCACATCATGTATATGTGTCTAAACCTCAATGAATTGCAAAGAGGGATAATGGTGGTATGTTTTGAATAGCTAACCTTCATTGTACTTACCCGTTGTACACAGCCCCCACACCCCGATACCCTGACATAATTCAGCTCAAGATACCTGTCACACCAGGCATTGCTCTGACAGAGCCATTAAGCCCGGTGGAGAAATGTTTCTAAATGTGATAGACTAAGGCCTTCCCTCCCTATGAGGAGGGGGGGGGGGGGGGGGGGGGGCTTCAGACCACTCGTGGTTCTACACGGTAGTGCTAGCATGTGAGTGATAGCACGCCAAAAGTGCCCCGCTTCATCTATCACATGACATCATGCAACTAAGATAAATACCAGAACCTTCCCCAACCATGCTCATTCATGTTAACTTGGTTCAACCTTTCAGGTTACACTGCATTATATAGAAGCTTTTTATATCAGTATTTCTGCTTCTCTTTCTCCAAAGCTACAAATATTATGAAATCTCCATTTGTCCATTACAAGGGTCTAAGTGTTTGAAGTTGTTCAATGAAAGTGTTTATTTCAACTTGTATATTAAGTTTTTTAAAATCATTGTTTATTTCAAAATTTGTATACACTAAACTACAAAACACACCTTCACAACTTGCACCAGCATCAGTATAATGAAAGCACTGCCGGGTATGGGACAGAATCGGTCTACTGGAACACTCAAGCAGATGGCTAGATCTTGAAGTACACTGAACATTACCCAGGAAAATGGGACCACTTCCAGTACCAAAGAAAGCATCTCTGTGTGCTCTGCCATCTGCACATACATATAAAAGTGTAATTGTATGTACATACATACACATATGTATGTATACACCTTCATGCAAAACTATACACTTACTTCCATATCCCAACTGTCTGCAGACCACAGTAGCATCAGTGTTGTCCCAGGAGTCATCACACACTGTCCCCCACTGGTCATTGATGCACACCTCCACTCTACCCTCATACTGACTGGAGCCTCCCACGAGACGAACATCTCCGTATGTACAGTTACCACTGGAATTGACTACAGTAAAAAAGAATGAAAACATAGCTGTATACAATATTGCCATTAGGCACATAAAACCCTTTGGTGCATGTAGTTGTTGGAATATTATGCTGTATTCACCAAATACAACGCCTAAAGTGTAATATGAGGAAAGTCAGAATTGGCACTTGTGGGAATCGAACTCAGGCCCTCTGGTATGAGCTACCAGCGCTCTAACCGCTGATTTACGTATGAGTATCAGTCAACAACCTGCCCACATAATCCTCTATAATGGTATTACTGAATATTTCAGGCTCACATATATAGCAGTCACTCAATATGTACCATCTAAATTGTGTTAGGGACGCCAAAATTACCTCTCAATCATGTTGAATGGCTTGCCTCAGCTAGCTAGAATTTTTGAGCAAAATAAAAGGAGGTGGCTCTTCCCCTGATAAAATTTTGATTGCACATACTGAATCACTACCAGATGTTGAGACTGAAGCCTTTAGTACCACCTGTGCAGTATATATAAAGAATGATGACGCTTGTGGCTGCTTGGTAGTCATAGCTTAGTAGTCAAACAATGACGGCCTCAAGCTAGATGCCTTAGAATTGATTTTGGTTTCTTATTTGCTTCATTTTTTTAATTTTCTAGCTGAGGAAAAATTCCCTAAACAAGTCAAAGGTGGACATATTGTAACTGTTAAAATACTTACAGTAAAATGTTTTCCTATTTTAATCACCAATGCTAATTGTAATAACTTTAGCCAAATACTTCATTGCTACAAATAGACTACCACAGGCCTGCCAACTCTCATAAATTTACCATGAGTTCTGTGATCTTAGTGGTAGAATCACAATCTCGTGGCCACACAAACTAAATACATGGGTAGTCTACTTTGCTGTGAAAACATCTGCAAATGCTATTCTAATAGATGTGAGTGAGCCTGACCTCTAGGAATGAGAGTACATGTTGAGGATGGTCTCTGAAATTTGCTTACCACAGAAGAGGGTGTTTCATGCAACTAAATTATTGTTGTGCAAGCAAAATCCAAACACTAGAGGCAGCCTGACTCAGAATCATCAAATATTGAGTCGCATTTCTATAAAGGGTGTAGCTTGCATGACTAAAATCAATCCCATTGAGGTCACAACCACCTATGATGTAGTCTGTGGTGTGTACTTAGTAGATGCAACCTAGTCTAAGTTTTTGAACTGGAAAAGTTGGCTGGCCTGCTACCATACCCAGTGGTTATCTACAGAAAGAACATCTGCAAAAAACTACTGCTCAATCAACCGGATAACTGTCTTACAGTTCTATCCAAGAGTATACATTTTCTAATTTTAATTAAAAATGACAAACTACTCGAATACACAAATTTTAAAATTGAATTTCTTTTGTTTCAATTGCATAAAGTAAATGGTTTTATATAACTGATCAGTACATTGGAGATGTGGTTCACATTTCAAAAATCATGTGTAAATCTACCTTGACATCTCACTCCAGCGTCTTCTGAATGGCCATTGGTGCAACTAACAAAGGAGCTGCTTGGGCAGTCAGTTAGGTTACTCTCACTTCCACTGCAACCAACACCGCCCAGGTAGATTGGACCAACACCAGCTCCAAAGTGAGCACTGCTAAAGGCAACTGCATCTGTGGTAGAGAAAATATACTTAAAGAATCACAATCCTAAAGTAAAACACATGTATGCTTTCCACTGCATGGGAAGAGCTAACGCTAGAGTTTTATACTTATAGGTCATTAAGTAGTGTGAGCTTGCTCTATGAATTCATGTAAATAACTCCTTTTGCCATAGAACTGTACTGGGTTCTATGCAATCACACAGGAGTTGCTGCAGACATAGTCATGCAACCTTTCTGGCAATCAAAGTTTGAACTAGTTCATGAGAAAGTAGTAGTAATGGATGGAATCTCCAAATGCCTGTTGTTCTGCACAATAAAGTGATTTATGTATTGATTCACAGATAACAGATGGTGTGGTCTTTGAGTGTGTGTGTGTGTGTGTGTGTGTGTGTGTGTGTGTGTGTGTGTGTGTGTGTGTGTGTGTGTGTGTGCGTGCGTGTGCATGCGTGAGTGTGCACGTGTGTGTGTGTGTGTTGAGTGAGGGACAAAAAAAGCACACTACAAAGTTTTTGTAATACAAGTGCCTCCAAGGCTAGACTATAGGTTTAGATGAACAGTTAGAACTACAGTTTCAATGTCTCAATCTGCCCTGGCAGAACCTCCAAGGAAATGTGGTCATCATATTGACTGGACTAGCACATCAGTGATAGAAAGAACTCCAAATCTTCACATCACACTTGCCCTGAAATTGATCTATATCTGTACTACATACATACTGATCAGAGATATTGGTTGTCTTACACAAGTCTATATATAGCTAATCATTTGTTTAGTGGTGTTTTTTTCCAATATCCCTCTTCTTTTTTCTAACGTGAAATTTCTCCTTTTAGTTTATAACACATGAAGTTATCCTGGGTCCCACACATCTCTGTATACATGGTAGCCCAACCTCACAGTTTCAGCCTGTCATACACAACTTGCAGTAGCAGTTTCAGCCTGCCATATACAACTTGCAGTAGCCCAACCTCACAGTTTCACCCTGTCATATACAACTTGCAGTAGCCCAACCTCACAGTTTCACCCTGTCATATACAACTTGCAGTAGCCCAACCTCACAGTTTCAGCCTGCCGTATACAACTTGCAGTAGCCCAACCTCACAGTTTTAGCCTGCCGTATACAACTTGCACTAGCCCAACCTCACAGTTTCAGCCTCTTGCAGTAGACCAACCTCACAGTTTCACCCTGTCATATACAACTTGCAGTAGCCCAACCTCACAGTTTCACCCTGTCATATACAACTTGCAGTAGCCCAACCTCACAGTTTTAGCCTGCCATATACAACTTGCAGTAGCCCAACCTCACAGTTTCACCCTGTCATATACAACTTGCAGTAGCCCAACCTCACAGTTTCACCCTGTCATACACAACTTGCAGTAGCCTAACCTCACAGTTTCACCCTGTCATATACAACTTGCAGTAGCCCAACCTCACAGTTTCACCCTATCATATACAACTTGCAGTAGCCCAACCTCACAGTTTCACCCTGTCATATACAACTTGCAGTAGCCCAACCTCACAGTTTTAGCCTGCCATATACAACTTGCAGTAGCCCAACCTCACAGTTTTAGCCTGCCATATACAACTTGCAGTAGCCCAACCTCACAGTTTCACCCTGTCATACACAACTTGCAGTAGCCTAACCTCACAGTTTCACCCTGTCATATACAACTTGCAGTAGCCCAACCTCACAGTTTCACCGTCATATACAGTGGCGGATTTAGGGGGGGTAAGGGGGGTGCAAATGCACCCCCCTTTGGTGGCTAGTAATGTATTTTGCGTACATAACTGCACGAGTCCATCAAATGATTATGCAGCAGTGGCATGCAGCAACAACAACCAGGCACAGTTACACACTCACGTATCAGTTCCTTACTGATCTCCAGACATTTGACTAGGCCTAGAGTTGCTTCGAGATATTCAGTTCGGCGCGCCTCGGCGTACGTGATTTCGAAATCCACTGGATTTCACGTGGATTTCGGATTTCAGAGTGGATTTCTGGATTTCACAGTGGACTTCTGGATTTCAGTTTGGATTTCTGCCGACAGGTTTCTTCTTGTATGTTCTTGGATATTTCAGTTATAGTTCCCAGCTTAGCAAAAAATTTTAGTTAGTTGTAGTTTTGGTTAACTAAATTTTAAAAATGCCATACTAAAATGTATTTTTAGTAAAATTATAGTCAACTAAAACAACACTGTCGGGCAGTGTACGAGATTTCTTTTGTGACGGACCCCTCGGTTCGGCCTTCCAGCTATATTTTAGCGTTCACGTGACCGAAAGTGGGCGTGGCAAGCCAAAAATTTTCCGGCGCGCGAAGCGCGCCGGTGACTGAACCCCCCTTTCAAAATTTCTAGATCCGCCACTGATATACAACTTGCAGTAGCCCAACCTCACAGTTTCACCCTGTCATATACAACTTGCAGTAGCCCAACCTCACAGTTTCACCCTGTCATATACAACTTGCAGTAGCCCAAACTCACAGTTTCACCCTGTCATATACAACTTGCAGTAGCCCAACCTCACAGTTTCACCCTGTCATATACAACTTGCAGTAGCCCAACCTCACAGTTTTAGCCTGCCATATACAACTTGCAGTAGCCCAACCTCACAGTTTCAGCCTGCCGTATACAACTTGCAGTAGCCCAACCTCACAGTTTCAGCCTGCCGTATACAACTTGCAGTAGCCCAACCTCACAGTTTTAGCCTGCCGTATACAACTTGCAGTAGCCCAACCTCACAGTTTCAGCCTGTCGTATACAACTTGCAGTAGCCCAACCTCACAGTTTTAGCCTGCCGTATACAACTTGCAGTAGCCCAACCTCACAGTTTCAGCCTCTTGCAATAGCCCAACCTCACAGTTTTAGCCTGCCATATACAACTTGCAGTAGCCCAACCTCACAGTTTTAGCCTGCCATATACAACTTGCAGTAGCCCAACCTCACAGTTTTAGCCTGCCATATACAACTTGCAGTAGCCCAACCTCACAGTTTTAGCCTGCCATATACAACTTGTAGTAGCCCAACCTCACAGTTTCACCCTGTCATATACAACTTGCAGTAGCCCAACCTCACAGTTTTAGCCTGCCATATACAACTTGCAGTAGCCCAACCTCACAGTTTCACCCTGTCGTATACAACTTGCAGTAGCCCAACCTCACAGTTTTAGCCTGCCGTATACAACTTGCAGTAGCCCAACCTCACAGTTTTAGCCTGCCGTATACAACTTGCAGTAGCCCAACCTCACAGTTTTAGCCTGCCGTATACAACTTGCAGTAGCCCAACCTCACAGTTTTAGCCTGCCGTATACAACTTGCAGTAGCCCAACCTCACAGTTTCAGCCTCTTGCAGTAGCCCAACCTCACAGTTTTAGCCTGCCATATAGCTACAACTTGCAGTAGCCCAACCTCACAGTTTTAGCCTGCCAATACAACTTAAAAGTGACCCAACAAGATAGGTCTATTGTGATAATACGTATGTGCTAGATGCTACACCGATATAATAAAAAAAAAGGATCTTCCAGAGCTAAAACTTGTCTTTGGGATACATACACAATGCTTCAGCTAATGAATGATATGTGAGTGTAAAGCAGGTGAAGGCGCGCTTTGCTATTCATGATGGAGATGTCGATCTGGCTCCTCTCTCGAGGATTTTGAAGAGCTCTTATAAGTAAAGCAGTTTAGCTAAGCAGCAAATTATTGTCTGCTAAGCAGTACTAAACTCTAGGTTCTGTGAGCATCTTGGGGTGCAGTTTAGACTTGTTCTAAGAGAGCGAAGAAGCTTGAGATTCTGTGAGGACAGAGATTGTAGCTGCATATTTTCTTCAGTTAAGATATAGCTAGTAGCATGTCTTCTGGGGGTAGTGTGATTAACACATGGTGGATTTAGTCCCTTTTGATGTTCACTTTCCAAAAATACCAAGATTTATTCATGGTGATATATATGTAAGCTAGAGTGTATTTACACCCATGCAATGATTTGCAGAAACATGCAGATAAGTTTTTGTACTTTTAATTACTAGCTTGTCACTATAATGCACTAGCTATGCCAGGCCTTCAAAAACATCACATGTGGAGCAATGGATATAATGATGGCCATATTGAAGCTTACAGTGTCAGATTGATCAAATAACTGTACTGAAGACCTGGCATCTCAATGTTGAATGTTCATTTCTCTAAGTATGCTAACCTTCAGTCGAGTATCCCAGTTGTTGGCACACTACAGTAGCATCAGTACTTCCCCAGGAGTCATCACACACAGTACCCCACTCATTGTTCTTGCAGATCTCAACTCTGCCTTCATTTGCAATGTTACCTCCTGCCACTCGCAGCTGACCATTTGTACATGGAGCTACACAACAAGACAGAACACAATAGAAACTAATTTTGCCTCCTATTGTTACTTGACCTAGTAGTCAGTATCAGTTCATTACAGAATACCTTCACAACCCACACCAGCATCAGCAGAGTGGATGCAGTTATGTGACAGGATTGGCCTGCTAGTGCACTCTAATAGCTGACTGGAACTTGAGGTACACTGGACATCATCCAGGAAGATTGGTCCACTACCTGTCCCAAAGTAGGCATTGCTGTATGCTTTACCACCTACATAGAACGTGTAGAAGCCAACAAATTTGACAGTCACAAGTTGTGTTTGCATCATGCACAATAGGAGGGAAAATTTGACTAGCTAGGTCAATGCATAGGACCTCTATTTAAAGTCCCACTGAGCATTAGTCGATGATGGCTCTAACAACATAATTATAAATCACATTGTCAATAACTAACTAATAGTCATTTAGATTGGCTAGACATGTATTGATGGCAGCATTTAGATGATTTGTCCACAGCAAGCATGACACTCCTCCATCTTCCATACTAGCACACTAATGCATCATTCATGGTTTCCCATGCTCCCCCCTCAGCCACTTTCTTCCCAATCTCAGCCTTCTGTTCTTTCTACATGGAGGTGTCATGTTGCAGTACGAAAATATGTATGAAAGAGGCCTCAGCTCAGAGGTCATAGCAGCAATGGTGGATGATGGACCTGCATAGCAAGTACGCCTCACAGATCTGTAGCCAACGTAGGTTCTCTATTTGCACACCATTGGTATATGGTACAAGTAACAGAACTCACTTCCAGTATAAGCATATCCCAGCTGCTTGCAGACCAGAGTAGCATCAGTGCTGTCCCAGTAGTCATCACAAACTGTACCCCAGGTACCATTGATGCACACTTCTAGTCTACCCTCATACTGATTGGAGCCTCCCACCAGACGAACATCTCCATATGTACAGTTGTCACTGATGTTGACTGTAGGAAATAAACATGTTTGGATAATACTATATGCTGTTGTTTCTATTAGCAAATCTACCTTGACATCTCACTCCAGCGTCTTCTGAATGGCCATTGGTGCAACTAACAAAGGAGCTGCTTGGGCAGTCAGTGAGGTTACTCTCACTGCCACTGCAACCAACACCGTCCAGGTAGATTGGACCAACACCAGCTCCAAAGTGAGCACTGCTAAAGGCAACTGCATCTTTTGGTAATAAAAGCATATCATGTAACGACAGCCATAAAATTTTTATCACAAGTCAATTTTCATTGAAACTGCGGTAACAGCTTCTCACTACAAAGAAAAGTTGTCTACTTAATTTACAGAAACATTCTTAAGTATACTGGTCTGACCTTGAGTTGAATATCCCAGTTGTCGACACACGACAATAGCATCAGCAAATCCCCAGGCGTCATCACACACAGTACCCCACATGTTGTTCATGCAGATCTCCACTCTGCCTTCATTTATGATGTTACCTCCTGCCAGTCGCACCTGACCATTTGCACATGGAGCTGTGTGAAGAAAAAATGAATATTAACTTGGTAGTTGCATTACATTACTTAGACAATCAAAATTTTACCTTCACAACCCACACCAGCATCAGCAGAGTGGAGGCAATTGTGTGACAGGATTGGTCTACTATGACATTCCAATAGCTGGCTAGATCTTGATGTACACTGGACATCATCCAGAAAAATTGGTCCACTGCCAACACCAAAGTGTGCATCACTGTATGCTATACCGCCTGCACATTAATTTATGGCATAATAATAAGTGTTAAGCACAACAATTATGGATGCCATGCACAAATTGAACAGTATTCTTACTTCCAGTGTATGCATATCCCAGCTGTTTGCAGACCACAGTAGCATCAGTGCTGTCCCAGAAGTCATCACACACTGTCCCCCACTGGTCATTGATGCACACCTCCACTCTACCCTCATACTGATTGGAGCCTCCCACCAGACGAACATCTCCATACATACAGTTGCCACTGGTATTGACTGCAATAGACAAGCAACATTTGTTCATAAAAAATTAAACATCACAGTATTTTGTGTCTGAGTAATGTTTGCAATTTTGGCATTTTTAGGCTAATTTATACATTGCAATCTTATCTTTGCAAATATGTTTAACCCTTGCTCAGTTTTTACAACGTGCATAACAACATTACAGTCGTGTAGCTAGGATCCTGAAGTTGCCCAGCACTGTGAGAACCCGGAGATAAATTAAGCTTTTGCATGAAGCACAAAGTATCTAGTAAGGTCTAGGGGTATGCTCCTCAAGCACGTTCTCTCAGATTAATTCTGAAGCTATTTCTAATGCAGAGTCAAACTGACAATTGAGAACATCCAGTGTTTCAAATCAAGTAAGTTTGTTAGATGATTTATTAGGTAGAACTCTGTAACAGTTTCTGAGATGAGTTTCATTACAAGATTGGTATTATTTCCATACAGTACTACGCGCACTCACAGAGACTGAGTTGGAGAGCAGTAAGTCAATCAGAGTCAGTAAAAGTTTGCTTATGAGTGTGAATAGCTGCACTATGCTAGCTGAGTAGAGCTCTGACAACAATTTCATTGCCTAGGAACAGAGCTGAATTGCCTTGGGTTTGGCAATGCACACCACCGAAACAATATACCAGTTAATAAAAGCTAATGTAATCTTTTGTTTTGCAATGTTGTATGCACTAAAGTTCATATAAAACATTATGCAAAAAACTACCTTGACACCGCACTCCAGCATCCTCTGAGTGGCCAGAGTAACAGTTGACAGAGGGACTACGTGGGCAGTCAGTGAGTCTACTCTCACTGCTACTGCATCCAACATCATCCAGGTGGATTGGACCAACACCAGCACCAAAGTGAGCACTGCTGAACGCCACTGAATCTGTTGGTACTAAAACCATACTAAAACATCCTTCAACTATGCATACTACTACTGACCTTCAGTGGAGTACCCCAGTTGTCGACACACAACAGTGGCATCAGCACTTCCCCAGGCATCATCACACACAGTACCCCACTCATTGTTTATGCAGATCTCAACTCTGCCCTCATTTGCAATGTTACCTCCTGCCAGTCGCAGCTGACCATTTGTACATGGAGCTACACAACAAGACAGAACACAATAGAAACTAATTTTGCCTCCTATTGTTTCCTGACCTAGTAGTCAGTATCAGTTCATTACAGAATACCTTCACAACCCACACCAGCATCAGCAGAGTGGATGCAGTTATGTGACAGGATTGGCCTGCTAGTGCACTCTAATAGCTGACTGGAACTTGAGGTACACTGGACATCATCCAGGAAGATTGGTCCAATGCCAGAACCAAAGTAGGCATTGCTGTATGCCCTGCCACCTACATAGAACGTGTAGAAGCCAACAAATTTGACAGTCACAAGTTGTATCATGCACAATAGGAGGAAATACTGGTAAATTTGACTTGCTACGTAGGTCAATGGCCCGATGCATAGTCCAGCTGAGCATCAGTTGATCAATTCTCAATCTTATTCATCGAGTAACATGCTTACTGCCAGTATAAGCATATCCCAGCTGCTTGCAGACCACAGTAGCATCAGTGGTGTCCCAGGAGTCATCACACACAGACCCCCACTGGTCATTGATGCATACCTCCACTCTACCCTCATACTGATTGGAGCCACCGACCAGACGAACATCACCATAGGTACAGTTACTGCTGGAATTGACTGCAGGAAGTGTAAAACATGCTACACAGCTTCATTGTTGTTGCCATTAGCAAATCTACCTTGACATCTCACTCCAGCGTTCTCTGAATGGTCAGAATAGCAGTTGAATAAGAAGCTGCTTGGGCAATCAGTGATTTTGATCTCACTACCACTGCAATCAACACCGTCCAGGTAGATTGGACCAACACCAGCACCAAAATGAGCATTGCTAAAGGCAACTGCATCTGTTGGTATAAGAATCATGCTAAAAGCTTTTCTTCACATACTACATATCAAAGCTGATAAGTCAGTCTTCTATAAACTTAATGTAACATACTTTCACTAGTGTTTGTTTTCTACCTTGAGTGGAGTATCCCAGCTGTCGACACACAACAGTAGCATCAGCACTTCCCCAGGAGTCATCACACACAGTACCCCACTCATTGTTCATACAGATCTCCACTCTACCTTCATTGGCCACATTGCCTCCTACTAGTCGTACCTGACCTCTGTTACAAGGAGCTGTGATCATAAATACACAGTTAATTATAATGAAATTAATTCTGTCAGTCAAAACTACTACCTTCACAACTGACACCAGCATCAGCTGAGTGGATGCAGTCATGGGTTAGAATTGGACTACTGGGGCACTCTAGTAGCTGACTGGAACTTGAGGTGCATTGGACGTCATCCAGGAAGATTGGTCCCCTACCAACATCAAAGTAGGCATCGCTGTATGCCTTGCCACCTGCACATTTTAAAGTATTACATCCAGCAATTATAGACATACATTGATAAACATTCTTACTTCCAGTGTATGCATATCCCAGTTGCTTGCAGACCACCGTAGCATCAGTGTTATCCCAGGAGTCATCACACACTGTCCCCCACTGGTCATTGATGCACACCTCCACTCTACCTTCATACTGATTGGAGCCTCCCATCAGACGAACATCTCCATAAGTACAGTTGCCACTAAAATTTACTGCAATGAATAATACACAATACTTGCTCATAAGACTTAGCTAAAATTTATAGTTTCGTGTAAAACTACCTTGACACCTCACTCCAGCATCCTCTGAATGGCCATGGTAACAGCTGACAGAAGGGTTATGTGGGCAGTCAGTAAGTTTTCTTTCACTGCCACTGCATCTAACATTGTCCAGATAGATTGGACCAGCACCACGACCAAAGTGTGCACTGCTGAACGCTACTGAACCTGTTGACAAAAATGTGTCGACAACAATAAAAATACTGAAACAACTTCATGCATAGGACAGATCTAACCTAGACTAGAATATCCCAGTTGGCGACACACCACACTAGAATCAGCACTTCCCCAGGAGTCATCACACACAGTACCCCACACATTGTTCATACAGATCTCCACTCTGCCCTCATTTGCAATGTTACCTCCTGCCAGTCGCAACTGACCAGTTGCACATGGAGCTTTGTGAAGAAAAGATGAGTATTAATTGGTAGTTGAATTGCATATCTTTAGTAAAAATGACTTGTACCTTCACAACCCACACCAGCATCAGCAGAGTGGAGGCAGTTGTGTGACAGAATTTGCCTGCTAGGACACTCTAGTAGCTGGCTGGAACTTGCGGTGCACTGGACATCATCCAGAAAAATTGGGCCACTACCAACACCAAAGTGGGCATTACTGTGTGCTATACCGCCTGCACATTATGGTATATTAAAAGTAGAACAATTATAGACATCTACATATACACACACATCTAAGACATGCTTACTTCCAGTGTATGCATATCCTAGTTGCTTGCAGACCACAGTAGCATCAGTGTTGTCCCAGGAGTCATCACACACTGTCCCCCACTGGTCATTGATGCACACCTCCACTCTACCCTCATACTGATTGGAGCCTCCCACCAGACGAACATCACCGTAATTACAGTTACCACTGGTGTTGACTGCAACAAATAAACTTCTGTTCATAAAAAACTAACCTATACAGTTTGTGCGTGTAAATCTACCTTGACACCTCACTCCAGCATCCTCTGAGTGGGCATAGTAACAGCTGACAAAGGAGCTGCTTGGGCAGTCAGTGAGACTACTTTCACTACCACTGCATCCAACATTATCCAAATAGATTGGACCAACACCAGCACGAAAGTGAGCACTGCTGAACGCCACTGAATCTGTTGGTTCACATACTAAAATCATACTAAAACATCCTTCAACTCAATGCTATGCATATTACTGACCTTGAGTAGAAAATCCCAGCTGTCGACACACCACAGTAGCATCAGTACTTCCCCAGGAGTCATCACACACAGTACCCCACATATTATTTATGCAGATCTCCACTCTGCCTTCATTTGGAAAGCTACCTCCTACTAGTCGTAGCTGATCATTTGCACATGGAGCTATGTGAAGAAATGTGGTCATTCCACGTCAAATTAATACCAAAGAACTCCTGACCTTCACTGATTTGGACGAAACATGGTTGTTGCATAGTGTCTATTGAGATATTCAGCCACAGTGAGTTTCGGCTTCATACATTGCATGACTTCAGAGTTAGATCTTACAAAAGTTAAAATTTTGCCAAAATTTTAGCCTACCTACTGTTACTAAATCAACCAAATCAGTGCAGGTCAGAAATTTTTTGTGTTGATCTACATGGGAATGACCCAAAGAAGAATGTTGAATTAGTAGTTAGGTTGTGTTTCTTCTGTATAAATAGCTTGTACCTTCACAACCCACACCAGCATCAGCTGAATGAAGGCAGTTATGTGACAAGGACAAGATTGGCCTGCTAGGACATTCCAGTATCTGACTGGAACTTGAACTACACTGGACACCATCCAGGAAGATTGGTCCCCTACCAGCACCAAAGTAGGCATTGAAGTATGCTATTCCACCTGCACATTAAAAGTAAACACAATGTGTATAGATTTCCATGCACACAATGAACAACATTCTTACTTCCAGTATATGCATATCCCAGTTGCTTGCAGATCACAGTAGCATCAGTGTTGTCCCAGTAGTTATGACACACTGTACCCCACTGGTCATTGATGCACACCTCCACTCTACCTTCATACTGATTGGAGCCTCCCACGAGACGAACATCTCCATAGGTACAGTAGCCACTGGAATTGACTGTATGTATACATTATGGTTCGAAAGAAATCATCACATGACATTATATCACTGGCATTGACTGAATACAAATTCTCTGTAAGAAGAGCAGATGCAGCTATGAGCAGAACTACCTTGACATCTCACTCCAGCATCCTCTGAGTGGCCTCTGTAGCAGTAGATATTAAAGCTACTTGAGCAGTCAGTGAGATTGGCTTCACTTCCAGTGCAGTCAACATTATCCAGATAGACTGGACCAACACCCGCACCAAAGTGAGCATTGGTGAATGCTACTGTATCTATATTAGGCATTAAAAACATGCCACACTGAGTACCATCCATAAATTTGAACCTTAAGCAAGTGATTGCCACTGACATTGAGTAGAGTAGCCCAACTGCCGACACACCACGGAAGCTTCTGGACTTCCCCAGGAGTCATCACACACAGTCCCCCACAGGTTGTTCATGCAGATCTCCACTCTGCCTTCATTTGGAATACTGCTTCCTGCCAGTCGTAACTGACCATTTGCACATGGAGCTATTATAAAAAATGACTACAGTGTAAATTAGGTAATGCGCAACGTCACTTAAGCCTTTACATGTAGCTACAATTATGTGCTGAAACTACCTTCACAACCCACACCAGCATCAGCAGAGTGGAGACAGTTGTGTGACCAGATTGGCCTACTGGAACACTCCAGTAGCTGACTAGAACTCGAGGTACACTGGACATCGTCCAGGACTATTGGTCCACTACCAGCACCAAAGTGAGCATTGGTGAAAGCTCTACCATCTGAACACAGAGACATTATAGATATGAAAAATAGAAACAACATATATACATTAAACTAGCATGCTTACTTCCAGTATATGCATATCCCAACTGTTTGCAGACCACAGTAGCATCAGTGCTGTCCCAGTAGTCATCACACACTGTCCCCCACTGGTCATTGATGCACACCTCCACTCTACCCTCATACTGATTGGAGCCTCCCACCAGACGAACATCACCATAGGTGCAATTACCACTGGTGTTGACTGCAGTAATTAGAATTCTATTTACCTACAAATACACATCTGGGGGAAATTATGTACCTTGGCACCTCACTCCAGCATCCCATGAGTGGCCTCCAGAACAACCGACAAAAGAGCTCCTCGAACAGTTCAGGAGATTACTCTCACTGCCAGTGCAGCCAACATTGCTGAGATAAATTGAGCCAGTACCGCTACCAAAACGAAAAGCTACTGCATCTGTTGGCACAAATGAGATGCTGAGATAACTGCAAGAGGTGCAGGTTTCTGGCTGATTCTAACCATGAGTGGGATATCCAAGTTGCTGACATACAACAGCAGCATCAGCACTCCCCCAGTTTTCACCACACACAGTACCCCACTCATTGTTGATACAGATCTCCACTCTGCCTTCATTTTGAATATTTCCTCCTGCCAGTCGTAGCTGACCAGTTGTACAGGGAGCTGTGTGTAAAAAGCAATGCAATGGTGTGCCATTTGTAGCTTGACAAAATACTGCACGCAAATGTAATAAAATAACAATACAGCCTACTAAACTACACCGTGACTACTTAATGAGGTGTTCATTATGTACTGTGGGTCCTCTAAAATTGCATCATTCAATAGATAACTATTTTTCTTGGATGACACACAATTGCTCACAAAAATTTGATGCAAAATTAGAATGTGATGCAAGATTAGAGTGTGAAAATCAAACATTGGAAGTTGGAAGGATAACCTGTGAGAACGAGAAGCTAGCCATGGCTGTGGATATGCCATTGCTGTTGATTAGTTCCACTTTTGAAGTACAGAAAGCAAGGAGACTGTACACTGTCCAGTTCTGTAAGTGGATTGTTTCAAGCTTTGTCTTTGCTATAAGGATACTTCCGACCCTCATGATTAAGATGTTATTGTTTATAATAACATCTTAATCATGTTTGAGATAAGATCACATTTATTATTACAACACATACCTTCACACCCCACACCAGCATCCTCAGAGTGGAGACAATCGTGGGATAAGATTGGCCTGCTAGGACACTCTAGTAGGTGGCTGGCACTTGAGGTACACTGGACATCATCCAGGAAGGTTGGTCCACTGCCAGCACCAAAGTATGCATTGGTGTATGAACTTCCACCTATACCGATGTATCAAAGTTGGTAGCTAGATACATTCAATAACAACAATTAAACGGGATAGATCAAAGAGTTGAACAATCAGTGCTACCTTTGCTTTCGGGCTTTTATAACCACCATTGCAGCACTTATAATAAAGTTACTAACGTTTATAGAATGGTGTCCAACTCACTGTGGCTGTAGTGCACTGTGAACACCTTTTATGGAAGTTACACAGACATAAGTAGTGGGATAATGCAGGTTTAGTAACTACAGATTGCTGCTTGCTTCCCCTGGTGTAAGCTTACACTAGTAAGCTAAGTGTCACAGCTGTTTTGACCTGCATAGGTCTGAAGATGCAGCGACATTAGTTGGAGATATGAACAACTGCTACAAAGTCTATCATGAGACATAGAGCAAGGTGCACTGCACAGCAGCTATACACACATATGTACATATATGTGTATATATGTATATAGATATACACACATATATGCATTACCGCTTGTTAATGAATAATTAGTTTATTAATTAATTAATTTATTTGTTTGTTTGTTTGTTGTTTATTTGTGTATTCATTCATTCGTTCATTCATTTATTCATTTATTTATTACAAGTGGCAATGCAAACCAAAGTGGAAAGTAAACAGGTGGATCGCCCACCTTATAACCACAACGGCAGAGGTACACTAACTGATCCAAGAGCAGACTCTTTGGCTAATTGACCATGGGTATAAAGGGAGTGGTAAGGAAGGATGAAAGGGTTAAATTAACCTTGAAACCAAGGCATGATCATACAGACAACAAAGATTGTGCCAACTGGTGAAAATCAGCCTCTTTGCTGAAATATTTGCCTGACTACCACACATGGCTATACTGCTATCTATTAACAGCTGGCAAGTTTTAACGCTTTACTATGGCAGTCCCATAGGTAGCACTATATCTACCTGCATGCTAGCTAGCACCATACAGATATACACCAGCAAAATAAACTGCACATAAAGCTGGACACAATCCAACACAACAGTTATAACCTCACAACATCAAGGCAGAGCTGCCTTGATGTTGTGAGGTTATGGAGCACCTAGGCAGGCAAAATGATGTTTTTACTTGTCCACAAAAAAATTTTTGGTGGACAAGTAAAAACGTCATGGGCAATTTATATATGGGAAGATTCCCATTGCATTCAGAGTTGCAAAAGTCAAGGACAAACCACGTTTGTATGTGCAAATTTACAAGCAGGGTGGCAAAAGAATAATATGGACAAATTCCCATTCCATGTGAAGTTGTAAGAGTCATGCATACATGAGCAATTTTCCATTCCATGTGGAATAGCAAGAGTCATGAGCACTTCTTTTCAACATCAAGAGCACATGATGATGTCATCTTTACATAAATGACTTTATTATGCACTTTTGGGCACATGCTACATATATTCCCCAGGAATCTTGTTATGTACATGTCATTCAGAGAGTACAGCACATCAAGGGAAAGGGAACAAGCAAGCATGGTATCAAATAATTTAAAGCATTCAGTATTGAACAACAGAAAAGGAATGCATTTGTGGCAGCTCTGTAGGGGGAAATAAACTGTGACAGCTCAAAGCACAACATATTGGATATTCCAATAGGTAATCATCTGAAAGTATGAAGGCCTAACTTTGTGTTCTGGGAGATCATGTATTGTTATGTGCAGTGATGCCACAAGTATGAGGTAAACAAATCATAAACACACAGGGGGTCCAACCATTTAATCAAATTTGGCGTTGATCAGTCCTGACAACAAAGCTGTATTGATGCTGCCTTTTGAAGAAAACAGCCTCCAACCTTGTATAAGAAAAAGGCCTTCAAGGTCATTTGACGGGCACCTCTCCCCAGTGTGTCTGCCTACCTGATGTTATCATGTTACTGACATCAGTGCATGTGACCAGATCTTTCAGGATTTCTCCTTGCATACCAGAAGTAATTAACTACTGGAGATGGCAATAACCTGGGGATGACGCTACAAAAAGCTCACCCACGATGGACAGTGGGTTTGCCATGGCATTAACAATCAGTGAACCCAAGTCACTCATGCTTAGAAAATACAATTCATGTGGGACAACTGATTGTCTTGTGTGTTTTTGCTATCCAAGAGAACACCAAGTTAGGCGTCCATACTTTCAGATGGATACTTATTGGAAAATTTTCCAACATGTTCTATGGACTCTGGAGGCTGCTCCGATTCTCCCTACAATAATAAATAACTCCAATAAGAAGTAACGGATATCCAATCTGATTGAGAGCACTAAGCAGAGTAATACTGCACTCCAACACTTTTTGGCCAAGGTAAAACAGCACTAAACTCTTTATAGGTTCTTTGAGCATCTCGGGGGTGTGGTACGTAATATTCATAATTAAAAAGACAGAAAGTGGTCCAATACAAAATAAGTAAAAGTATCTATAGGGAAGTCATTTTCAGGAATTGACAAGTCAGCGTTGCTTTGTGCAAACACACATATACACATCAATGTTTAAATATCAGGCTAACAGCTTACTTCCAGTATAAGCATATCCCAGTTGCTTGCAGACTACAGTAGCATCAGTACTGTCCCAGGAGTCATCACACACTGTCCCCCACTGGTCATTGATGCACACCTCCACTCTACCCTCATACTCATTGGAGCCTCCCACCAGACGAACATCTCCATATGTGCAGCTGCCACTGTCATTGACTGCAGTAAGACAATGTTGAGATATAAAAAAAAAATTATAGCAGCATGTGTATTAAAAGCATCCATATAAAAATTATCAACCTTGGCATCTTACTCCAGCATCTTCTGCATGGCCAGAGTTGCAGCGAACAAAAGAGTTATGTGAGCAATTAAAAAGGTCATTTTCAATGCCCCTGCAGTTCACAGTGTTCAGGTGAATCAAACCTGTACCAGCGCCAAAGTGAGCATGGCTAAAGGCCACTGCATCTGTCAACATAATAAAGGTTCCAGAATGAAGCAGTAGTATAACTGTAAATATCTTTAGATAAACCATTGCTCTCACTTTCAGTAGGATATCCCAGCTGTCGACACACCACAGTAGCATCGTCACTTCCCCAGGAGTCATCACACACAGTACCCCACAAGTTGTCCATACAGATCTCCACTCTCCCCTCATTTGCAATGTTACCCCCTGCTAGTCGCAGCTGACCAGTTGCACATGAAGCTGAATAAAAAATACTGGGTATCATTTAGCACAACAATGAAATATAATTCACTCCAACAACAGTTACACTAGCACTGAAATGTGAGGATATTTGCCTATAGGATACTATAACCTTCAAGGCATGAGCTTAGCCTGTGGCTTAACTGACAACATTAGCTGTGTGTACAGATGTCAGCTCCGTAAATACTAAAACTAGCCTTAAGCTATGTACTCATTATTTAGTAGGTTCTTCATCACTGAAACTGTAAATCATCATTCATCATTCACACTTCATCATTGTATATACTATCAGTGGAAGCATGCAGTATATTGCGTATACCACATACCTTGACACCTGACACCAGCGTCATCTAAGTGGCTATTAGTACAGTTAACAATTGGACTATGAGGGCAGTCAATGAGATTATTTTCATTGCCACTGCATCCAACATTGTCCAGATGGATTGGTCCTGCACCAGCACCAAAGTAAGCATTGCCAAAGTACTCAGGATCTGTTCAAGGTAAAGTAAAAGCGACTACCTCATGTATGAGTAAATACAAATTCGCATTTATGACCATCCATCCTACCGTTTTATGGATGATGAAAGAGCGTAAAAGCAAACAAATCAGTAGTGTTTACAAATACTTGGCTGCTTACAGGAAGGATTATGATGTCACCTTGCTCTATGTATCCCAGCTGTCGACACACCACCATTGCATCAGAGCTTCCCCAGGAGTCATCACACACAGTACCCCACTCATTATTCCTGCAGATCTCTACTCTGCCCTCATTTGGAATGTTACCTCCTGCCAATCGCAGCTGGCCAGTTGTGCAAGAAACTGTAGACATTTAGCAAATTAAAAGACATTAAACTATATTATGACATACTTTTAGCTGTAAATGTACAGTTCTTACTTTCACACTTTTATTAAAACTGATGTCATGCATCATCATATCAAACATACCTTCACATCCCACACCAGCATCATCAGAATGGAGGCAGTTGTGGGACAGGATTGGCCTGCTAGGACACTCTAGTAGCTGGCTGGAGCTTGAGATACACTGGACATCATCCAGAAATATTGCTCCACTGCCAGCACCAAAATAAGCATTGTGGTATGCCCTTCCACCTGTTACATACAAATTAACTCTTGTGACCACACAAACACTATGATAAACACATACTACAAACCTCTAGTGGTTGCAAAGTGCAGCTGGTTACAGACCACAGTAGCATCAGTGGTGTCCCAGGAGTCATCACACACAGTACCCCAGGTATCATTGATACACACCTCCACTCTACCCTCATACTGATTGGAGCCTCCCACAAGACGAACATCTCCATAGGTACAGTCCTCACTGGCATTGTTGACTACATAAACAAAATGTAATACAGAACACAAAAGCAACATTCATTCAACCACACCAGGGGCTTAATATTCTGAGTGCTGTGACGCTTAAGCTAGCAAGCATATAGTATTTCACCTGTTGTTGACCATTGGAATTCCTCAGTGTAATTTACAACCAGCAGCTGATATAACCCATTACTCAGGCAACATTAAAAATGTTGCCTAGGTAATGGGTGATATAATAGCTATATTCTTCCTGGGAACATGGGTTTTTACACCCAACACCAGTCTGTAACAGTTCTAGCCAACACCACTGTAAAAGAGCAACATTCTTATGTGTTGGCTAGGTAACAAGTCATACAATACCAACATAGTGTGTATTACTCATAAAGTAGCCACAATAGTAAACTCAAACTCATTAACAAGTGCAAAATATGTACAAACAGGAGTACATCAAAACTCATTTTGAACTGCTATTTGGTAACCCACTGTTTCCAAATAGCAATCCTGAATTTTCCACTAATGCATGCTCCTATTTGTCATCCTTGTTTAGATGTAATCCCACCCCACTCCCTTCCTAAAAGTAAAAGAAGAGGTGTTTTGAGTAACATACCTTGTCACATGGGTGCAGCTGTACTGCATATAAAATTGTTCTTTTAAAATCTATTTAGGACGAACTGCAATACAAGTTTTCTCTACGGTGACATTTGATTAAAAATGTAATCAAATATTCTACCGAAGGCACCTGCATTGCCCTGGCATCTATTCTGCATCTTAAACTGTCAACTGAGCAAAACTGAAAGCCAAGGAAAGCCTGAAGAGGCATGGATAATGAAGGGCAGCTTATCTTTGTTACATCTCCATAGTGTGTCTACTACTTCTCGGGATTGGTCACAATGAATCATTGTGACTGATCGGTTAAATAAACACAACCATGTCGATTGGCTGCACTATCTTCTTATTAAAAAAATTTTGAAATGTAGATGCAGTATAAAATATAATCAAAATACACACACTGTTGGCTATCTGTTTGTCTGCAAATACTAATCATTCGGCTGAAAATGGTCTCAGAAGTGATCTCAGGGGATTTAAATTTCTAAATATTTCTAGAGAGGAACATACCCCCACACCCCCTACCATGTGCATTTTGCACAAAAATATTGACAGCTGATTCATGCCCAGGTATCTATACACCTCCATAGTAGCATATAGACTTTTCCTTCTTACTGAATCTCTTGAATTCATGAAATACCTTGCCCCATGTTACAAGACTGTTACTAATAACCAGACTTTGAGCTTCGCATGTGCGTTAGGGTCTGCATGGGCAAAAAACTAAGTCATAAGCTCCAGGCTACACACAACAGTCTACCTTGACACCTCACTCCAGCATCTTCACGGTGGCCTCTGTAACAGTTGACAGCCCAGCTACGTGAGCAGTCAAGGAGATTCCCTTCACTATCACTGCAGCCAACATTGTCCAGGAAGATAGCACCAACACCAGCACCAAAGTGAGCACTTCCAAATGCCACTGCATCTGGAAACGTCAACATGATGTGTATTATAACTTTGAAAAAATTTTCAAGTTACATTTCCTGACCTTCAGCAGAGTAGCCCAGCTGTCGACACACCACAGTTGCATCAGAGCTTCCCCAGTAGTCATCACACACAGTACCCCATACATTGTCTATACAGATCTCCACTCTGCCTTCATTTGGAATGTTACCTCCTGCCAGTCGCAACTGACCAGTTACACATGGAGCTGTGTGCAATATAAAGGCAACGTTTGCAGGAATAATTGTGCATTCCTTAGTCTAATTTATTGAAGAACACACCTTCACAACCTACACCAGCATCAGCAGAGTGAAAGCAGTTATGAGACAGGATTGGTCTGCTAGGGCACTCTAGTAGCTGGCTGGAACTTGAGGTACACCTCACAACGTCAAGGAAGATTGGTCCACTACCAGCTCCAAAATGGGCATTCCTGTATGCCTTTGCACCTGACATTAGTATACAGTGGGTTTAATAACAGTAAACAAGTACAAAATACACTACCAACTTACTTCCGGCATATGCATATCCCAGCTGCCTGCAGATCACAGTAGCATCAGTGTTGTCCCAGGAGGTATCACACACTGTCCCCCACTGGTCATTGATGCATACTTCCACTCTACCTTCGTACTGATTGGACCCTCCCACCAGTCGAACATCTCCATAAGTGCAGTTGTTAGTTTCATTGACTACGACATTATATTGGAAACATTGGTGTCATTTCATGCTACGTTTTAAAGAAATAACAATAATGTACCTTGGCACCTCACTCCAGCATCCCACGAGTGCCCTCCATAACACCTGACAGAAAAATCCCAGGGACAGTTGAGGAGATTAGTTTCACTGCCAGCACAGCCAACTTTGTTAAGATAGATTGGGCCAGCTCCAGCACCAAAATATGCTCTGCTGAATGCTACTGCATCTGTATAAAAGCAAGCATGTATATATCCCAGATGCTAGGAGAAGGATTTAGTATAATACACAGTGTGCAAATAGTCTTGCTGCATGATCAAACTGTATTTGCTCTCAGCTCCCAATTCACGTAGGCTCCATTTGGAAACCAGACAGTTTCACTGTGGTGCTGGAAGATTTGCTTGCCAAAGCAGAGACCCTGTTTATCTTATGATAGAATTGCTATTTGTATGCCTACAGGTGGAGCTGTCATACTTGTAAGTCAGGGTTCTGTTACGCATACTCATCTTTATGATTATCTCGATGCACAATTGGTTTTCCTTGGGCTATCAGTGCTCTGTTTTATTGCTAAATGCTAGAGCAGTCATACCTGTAGCTAAGTCTGATAGCTATAGACCATAACTTACAGTTCACAATGACAATAGGTGCAAAAAAAAATCAAATATGTTTATAACCTTGCTTTACTCAGAATATATGGCAGATCAGAGAAAGCAATTAACATCCAATCTGAGTGCATGTCCATGCTTCCCAACTAAGTGAATTCATGTCTCATACTAAATTCAAAATGTGGATATGGTGCTGGCACTGACCTTTAGCTGGGTAGTTAAGTTGTTGGCACACAACAGTGGCATCAGTGTATCCCCAAGAGTCATCACACACAGTACCCCACACATTGTTCATGCAGATCTCTACTCTGCCCTCATTTGGAATGTTACCTCCTGCCAGTCGCAGCTGACCAGTTGTACATGGAGCTGTATGTAAAAAGAGATGCAAGCAGTTGCCTTGCACATCCTTGCAATTAGATGAAGAATATACCTTCACATCTCACACCAGCATCTGCAGAGTGGAGACAGTTGTCTGACAGAATTGGTCTGCTATGACATTCCAGTAGCTGGCTGGAACTTGAGCTACACTGGACATCATCCAGGAAGATTGGCCCACGGCCAGCACCAAAATGAGCATTGCTGTATGCCCAGCCACCTGCATGTAGAGATGCATTATTTGACAACAAAATCCAAAGTATCATGATTTGCACACACATGCTTACTTCCAGTGTATGCATATCCCAGCTGTTTGCAGACCACAGTAGCATCAGTGCTGTCCCAGTAGTCATCACACACTGTCCCCCACTGGTCATTGATGCATACCTCCACTCTACCCTCATACTGATTGGAGCCTCCCACCAGACGAACATCTCCATAAGTACAGTTGCCACTAGAATTGACTATAGTAATTTTTTCATTATGGTGAAACATATTGTTACATGATGTTCTTTCATATCTAGCTACCTTGGCATCGCACTCCAGCTCCTCTTCGCCAACAGCTGACAAAAGAGCTCCGTGAGCAGTTAAGGAGATTACTCTCACTGCCAGTGCATCCAACTTCATCCAGATAAATTGGACCAGCACCAGCACCAAAGTGAGCATAGGTAAAGGCCATTGCATCTGTTGGCATAAATCACACTAGCTAATGCAGTCACAATACTAGTTACAGTAAAAGTAATTGTACATCAGTGCTTCTGACCTTCAGTAGAGTAGCCTAGCTGTCGACACACTACAGTTGCATCAGCAAATCCCCAGGAGTCATCACACACAGTACCCCACACATTGTTCATGCAGATCTCCACTCTGCCTTCATTTGGAATGTTACCTCCTGCCAGTCGCAGCTGGCCATTTGTGCATGGAGCTATGCACAAGCAGAGGAGTATATCGGGTCATTAGGAGTATATCAGGTCATTAGACTACTTTGAACATTTTGCTGCAGCTGAAAATAAGGACATGTTTGATGTTGTGAAGCATAAAATCAAAAGCTGGCTGTCACCGAGAATAAAATCCAGGGCTCCTAGCTTGAGCTGCCAGTGATCTACCACTGATCTATGATCACTGGACAATTACTAGCCCTCACAATCTTCTACACATACTGTGCAAGTGTTACTGGCAGACACCGTCATTATGTGGCATCAGAACTCTTGTAGACCCTTAATGGAGCTCTGATAGCACACACTGAGCGGCTGTTGAGTGTGCAACTGAGGCATTCTGTACCACTAGGCAGCTTAAGCCAGGAGCCATTGGTTCAATTCCCGGTGACTGCTGTAACATAAACATGTCCCTAGGTTGTTAAATTGCAAGGTGAAGTAAAGTGGCTATGGGTAATAATGTTTTTGTGATTTCCAGAAAAAATACTGCACATGGCAGAATCCCTTCCCTAACATGCATTATAAACAGTTCCAAATTTTATCAGCTCATCTCCACTCAGCCTTCATTTGTGCAGAAAGCTTACAGAAGAGATACTTTTGGTGGATTTTTAATCACTACTTAGCAAAGTAAAATATACTTTACATATACCTTCACATCTCACTCCAGCATCAGCAGAGTGGAGGCAATTGTGGGTGAAGATTGGCCTGCTAGGGCACTCTAGTAGCTGGTTAGAACTTGAGGTACAGTGAACATCATCAAGAACTATTGGTCCACTGCCAGCACCAAAGTGGGCATTGCTGTATGCTGTACTACCTACATGAACAGGCATAATAAAAGAAGTTAACAAATTTGTATTTTACACTCAAAATCGGCTTACTTCCGGTGTATGCATATCCCAGTTGCTTACAGACCACAGTAGCATCAGTGCTGTCCCAGGAGTCATCACACACTGTTCCCCAGGTGTCATTGATACACACCTCCACTCTGCCCTCATACTGACTGGAGCCTCCCACCAGACGAACATCTCCATAAGTACAGTCCCTACTGGTTGTATTGACTATAGCAAACAAATAAGAATGAATGTTTTGCATACATACATTATCAAAAACAGCTACCTTGACATCTCACTCCAGCACTTCTACTCCAATAGTAACAGCTGACTGATGAGCTGTGTGGGCAGTCAATGAGGTTATTTTCACTGCCACTGCATCCAACATTGCCCAGGTGAATTGGACCAGCACCAGTACCAAATTGAGTGTTGGTAAAGGCCACTGCACCTATTTTTTATAGAAAACTTACTCAACATTTAAAAAAAGACTTAATACAGAATTGCAAATATATGGTGCTGACACTGACCTTGAGCTGAATAGTTAAGTTGTTGGCAAACAACAGTGGCATCATTGTATCCCCAAAAGTTGGAACACACAGTACCCCATACATTGTCCATGCAGATCTCCACTCTGCCCTCATTTGGAATTTTACCACCTGCCAGTCGTAGCTGGCCGGTTCTGCATGGAGCTGTATATATATAAAAAGAGATGCAAGCAGCTGCATTGCACATCCTTGGGATTACATGAAGAATATACCTTCACATCCTACACTTGCATCAGCAGAGTGGAAGCAGTCATGGGACAGGATTGGCTTGCTAGGACACTCTAGTAGCTGGCTGGAACTTGAAGTGCAGTGGACATCATCCAGGAAGATTGGTCCACTGCCAGCACCAAAGTGGGCATTGCTGTATGCCCTGCCATCTGCATGAATAGGCATAGTAAAATATCTGATGGAAAAGAGATGATAGCATGTAAGGAGGTCCAAATTGGTACAAATAAACACACAGTATGCACCCTTGACCATGAGGAGAGAGTACAAATTTGTACAACTACAGCATTAGTACAGAGGTGGTGGAGGATACTAAAAATTGGGGGGCGCTGCTGATGGTGTGTGAACAAGCATGCATATGCTAGGGGGGTGTGGGGGCATGCTCCCCCAGGGAAAATTTTTAAAAGTGCTTTGAGATTGCTTCTGAGGCCATATTTGTACCCAAATACCACTATCCCGACTAGAATACCTAGCGGGAATATACCAACCTGATACACGTCAGTTGTCACAAAGCATTTCAGTCATATCGAGCCTGACGAGGTGGGGGGTTTATTGACAATTGACAAACTAGACAAGAATAGCTTCTACTTTGTACTTCGCCTTTGAAACTAGTTCAGTGAATGCTTACTGCAAAAGAGGTCACAAAGGTCACCACGTCTAACAGCTTGAAGGGGGGGGGGGCACTATGCAGCAAACCCTTATCAAGGGGGGCCATGTGCCCCTGGTGCCCGTCCCCCAGTTCCACCGCCTATGTCAAAATTTTTTAAATCTCTACATTTGCTTGATCATGTCTGATTTGGTCTTACTTTTAAAATGTGTGAAAGCAATTATTTTGACCCTCACAAGAACCTGTGGTCACGTTGTCACTAAGGTAGCATTCCAAAATGACTTAAATAACATTGAATAACAAGTGAAAACACAAAAAGTTATCAGTTTATACGTATACCTAGCTATAATTTCATAAAAGGACACAATACTTACAGATTGTGCTATTTCAACGCAACATGCTTACTTCCAGTGTATGCATATCCCAGCTGCTTGCAGACTACAGTAGCATCAATGTTGTCCCAGTAGTCATCACACACTGTTCCCCACTGGTCATTGATGCATACCTCCACTCTACCTTCATACTGATTGGAGCCTCCCACCAGACGAACATCTCCATAGGTACAGTTGCCGGTGGTGTTGACTACATGTACAATTATTACGGTGATATGAAAATAACTGTTACATAAAGTTGGTATGACATTCATTTGATACTTACCTTGACATCTAACTCCAGCACCTCCACGTGTACGCCTGCGTCCCCACCAATAGGTCTGGTAACAGCTGACAAAAGAGCTCCGTGAGCAGTTAAGGAGATTACTCTCACTGCCACTGCATCCAACTTCATCCAGATAAATTGGACCAGCACCAGCACCAAAGCGACTATCGGTAAAAGCCAATGCATCTGTTGGTGCAAACCACACTAGCTAATGCAATCACAATATGTACTAGTTATAATCAAATGTAATTGTACATCAGTGCTTCTGACCTTGAGTAGAATAGCCGAGCTGTCTACACACCACAGAGGCATCAATACTTCCCCAGGAATCAAGACACACAGTCCCCCAAACATTGTCCATACAGATCTCCACTCTCCCCTCATTTGGAATATAACCACCTGCCAGTCGCAGCTGACCAGTTGTGCAGGGAGCTAGCATAAGTAAAGGAGCATATCATGTTGTTAGATGGTCAAGTGAATCTTTCAAGAAAACCATTGCACTCCACAAAAGCACTTTCCCAACATGCAGTTCCAAATTTCCATCTCATCTCTACTCGGCCTTCATTTGTGCCGAAAGCTTGCAGTAGAAATTTCAAATCACTCCTTAGCAAAGTAAAAATGTCTTTTACATACCTTCACATCTCACACCAGCATCAGCAGAGTGGAGGCAATTGTGGGTGAAGATTGGCCTGCTAGGGCACTCTAGTAGCTGGTTAGAACTTGAGGTGCACTGGACATCATCAAGAACTATTGGTCCACTGCCAGCACCAAAGTGGGCATTGCTGTATGCTGTACTACCTACATGGACAAGCATAGTAACAGAAGTTGTCAACATTTATTATGTATTTCAATGAAATAGGCTTACTTCCTGTGTATGCATATCCCAACTGTTTGCAGACCACAGTAGCATCAGTGCTGTCCCAGGAGTCATCGCACACTGTTCCCCAGGTTTCATTGATGCACACCTCCACTCTACCCTCATACTGATTGGAGCCTCCCACCAGGCGAACATCTCCATAAGTACAGTTGCCACTGGTTGTATTGGCTACAGCAAACAATTAAGTATAAGGTCTGTGCGAATTATATATACTATAATCTCCCAAAAGTAGGCCCACCCTTGAAAATAACCTCACCCCCCTTGTTTGAATGGAAGGTATTGTAAAGGGTTCTTTCCTTTCGAAATTATGTTGGCCTGTTTATGCTGTAGTACATGTTGAACAAGCACTACTGTGAAAGAGGTGGGACTAAGAATCGAAGGCAGGCAGCATTTGCTGCTATTGTATTAGCAGGCACTTGACAAGAGAGGCATTGTGAATCACTGCATGCATGCATCTATAGGACTAATTTGAGGAGCCACTTACGTTCATTGCCCATGGGCATATTTTTGGGAGAATAAGGTATATAATACTAAAATCTACCTTGACACCTCACTCCAGCAGCCCTATTTGAAGAGTAACAGCTGACAAAGGAGCTCCGTGGGCAGTCAAGGAGGTTACTCTCACTGCCACTGCAAGCAACATTGTCCAGGTAGATTGGACCAGCACCAGCACCAAATTGAGCAGTACTGAAGGCCAGTGCACCTATACAACACAGAAAAGTGCTGCAAGTTGTGACATATAAAATAGTCATGATCAATTTATAGTGTAACAAGTAATGAAAGTCCTGAATCAGAACACAGAAATTTATTTGTGGACATTGCACCTGAAACTTAAAAAAAAGCAGGAGGACCTGTTCTCATAACTTGCACCCCACTGAATTTAATTACCTGAAAAAGCAATCAATCCACAGCCTCATCCATCAAGAACTGACAGAAGCCATTTATGCAATGTTTCAGCATATCTCTTTAGTGAATCCTTCCTTCATCTCACACTAACTGGGAGTATTTGTCGTCCCCCATCAATTCAAGGATCCACTAGTAAAGTGTATACCACTTCATGCCTACTAATGTCGCATTGCCAGCTCATTTGCCTGCAAACGGGCATAGCACCAAAGGCAGTTCTGGCCAACTTCTATGCAATTTCTCCACCATTTTGGTAACCCTGACAAAGCTGATGTAGCTAGTGTGTCCCTGTAGCAGTGGCCATTCTGACACAATTCATGTGCCAAGATATCCGGATTCATACACACTAGTCTGTCTGTTCCTTGATCTTTCATGGCACACTTTTCTCCAAATTTTTGAGCATGCAATGTGAATCTGCCATTGACAACAGGTTACCAAATCCACTTGTACTATCACTTCACTGCTGTTTCAGCTTTTTGCTAGCATGTAATGCAGTAATACATAATGCCAGATGATATAAGAAGTATAATGATATAAAGCAAAGGTAAATGATGTCCTCATGGGCTCTTCTTTTGAGCTAAGTGGATATGAAAGTTAGAGGTAGGAGCGGTAGTAGTATTCACTCTGCATAAACACTACTAATATTTCCTTTGGCTTGAGCTGTGAGCAGTAGTACCATGAGTAGAGTACGACAGTATAGGAACAAGCAACTTGCCAGGCAAAAAAGGCTTGAAGGTCCCCACAGCCTTCAATCTGCTTCAAACTGCCATCCAGATCAACACCAGCAACTAGGGAACAATGCTACAGGTCCACAGATCTATCTGGAGTGCATAGTACACCATTTCTGTATGCCCAATCAATTTACCAGTACAATTATGTTCCCATACGAAATAAATTGGAAAGCGGTGCCAGAACATTGCTGTACCCCATTTTCACTACATTACATATGCTCATACCACAATTTACAGTCTCAGTAATGATTAATAACCTATAACTGGATTTTGCTATAACTGGCTTTTGCTATAACCACTAAAGAGACCATCTCTTATAGAGTGTACAGACTGCAGGGTTAATCAATGTAAGTAGCTTGTAGATGTTTGGGTACATAGGCTTCCAAGGTAGTATATTACCACCCAGTGCCAATTAACTACAATTAAAAGTTCAGTGGTGAAAAGTAGATGGGTTTGATGATGAAACTAGGTGTGATGTGCAGCTGCACTTACACAGAACATTCAGTTTTCAGAATGGATAATGATAGCTATAACTGGTGTTAGCATTTGGAGACTGCTCCTTTATGCTCTTGACACTATCTAATAACATTGCCACTGCCTACCTTTAGTGGAGTAGCCTAGTTGTTGACATACAACAATGGCATCACTGCTGTCCCAGGAGTCATCACACACAGTCCCCCACTGATTGTTCATACAGATCTCCACTCTGCCCTCATTTGGAATGTTACCACCTACCAGTCTCAGGCCAGTTGTGCATGGAGCTGTGTGGAAAAGATATAGGAGCTGTATTAATAATTTTGCGTGGGGAGTGCAGTATGGCCTCATCTAGGCCTTGGCCAACCTTCCACCTTTTGTCATGATGCAATTATTGCCTTAATATCCCTGAGTGCTAAGTTTAACTTCCTCATCCAGTCAACTGCTGATCATTTACCTTCACAATTCACACCAGCATCAGCAGAGTGATGGCAGTTATGAGAGGATATTGGACTGCTAGGGCACTCTAGTAGCTGGCTGGAACTTGAACTACACTGAACATCATCCAGAAATATTGGTCCACTGCCAGCACCAAAGTGGGCATTGCTGTATGCCCAGCCACCTGTACATATAGAGGCACAATAACCAAAGTTAGCAAAATGCATGCAAGATGTACATAGCTACACACATATTGAACAACACACTTCTGGTGTATCCATATCCCAGTTGCTTGCAAACTACAGTAGCATCAGTGTTGTCCCAGGAGTCATCACACACTGTTCCCCACTGGTCATTGATGCACACCTCCACTCTACCCTCATACTGGTTGGAGCCTCCCACCAGACGAACATCTCCATAAGTGCAGTTGCCACTGGCATTGACTATATGTACAATTAATATGGTCATGTGAAAGTAATTGCTACATAAATATCGATTGACGTTCACTTGATACTTACCTTGGCATCTCACTCCAGCACCTCCACGTGTACGCCTGTGCCCCCACCGATATGTCTGGTAACAGCTTACAAAAGAGCTCCGTGAGCAGTCAATAAGGTGATTTTCTCTGCCATTGCATCCAACTTCATCCAGATAAATTGGACCAGTACCAGCACCAAAGTGAGCATCAGTAAAGGCCACTGCATCTGTTAGTACAAAACGTGCTAATTTATGAGTTTTCTCCTGCTACTAAATCATTATACCTGCTAAATGTCCTACAAATGTCCCTTTCCTTGCCATAAATATTTCTGTATTGTTGCACATGTAGCCTTCATAATTGCTGCTGCCTCTTTGTTTTCTTTTTCTTTGACTCCATTGCACACAAATGTGCATAGACCATGGAAAATATTTGTAGCAATTGCATTTCTACTGATGTTTTTGCTGAGAGAGTGAGAAATAAATCTTTGGAAAAAAATCCGGGATCCAGCTGGGATTTGAACCCAAGAGCTTCTGAATACTAGTCAGACGCTCTTACCATTAAGCCACTCGGACCCGTGGCAGAGGAGCGGAAGACAAGCTACATAAGCATTCGAATCAGTTGGAATTCGGCTGAGGCCTTTAAATGGTAAGAGCGTCTGACTAGTATTCAGAAGGTCTTGGGTTCGAATCCCAGCTGGGTCCCAGATTTTTTCTCGTGGATTTATTTCTCACTCTCTCAGCAAAAACATCAGTATTCATGAGCGCCTACTGTCGTTAACAGTAAATAACATCAAACCTCTGAATTGCATTTCTAGCTGTAGTGTTTCTTACAGACTTACACTCTAGTAAACACATGTATATAAATGGAAGGTCTTCATGCTATGCAGCCTGTTAACTTGCATCCTACTCGCCAACTACATTAAAGGTGGTAAGTGCTCCTGACCTTGAGTGGAGTATCCCAGCTGCCGACACACCACAATAGCATCAGAGCTTCCCCAGGAGTCAAGACACACAGTACCCCACTGATTATTCATGCAGATCTCCACTCTGCCCTCATTTGGAATGTTACCTCCTGCCAGTCGAAGCTGACCGGTTGTACAGGGAGCTATAGGCACAAGCAAAAAAAAAACATATCATGTTATTAGATGATCAAGTGACAGGGTACACAGCAGAACAAAGCAATGAGTGTAGCAAAACGAAAGAAAAAGAAAGTGCACCCCATGCATGCTATCACATGGTGCCATATCACTTGGTTTTCATAAGTTAAAGCTTTAGCTTCAGCTGAAAATGAGAAAGAAAAATGTAGCTAGGGCTTATTACTGCTACTGTCTTTCTCTGCAAGCTCTTCAGTAACACTTTGAAGAGATGCTAAACATCTTACTTACAGTTTGAACTTCTTCTTACTTTATATGTATGGTACTTTCTGTACCTTTTACTGTATTGCCTGTATATTCATCAGGGGCATCATTCACTAGTTCTTTCGTGTCACATAGTTATGCATGTACAGAACTCCCAGAGAGGCTAGCTGCATATGCTAATGGAAGTCACTTATATACGTGGTATAATTAGATCTCACAGATATGTGTTAAGAGATGTAATTCAACATACACAGCACTTATGCTTGTGAAAGTTTAGGTAAAGTGCATTCAGATGTGATAAATACTTGGGAAATAATACCAACATACCTTCACAACTGACACCAGCATCATCAGTGTGAAGGCAGTTGTGTAAGAGAATTGGTCTGCTAGGACACTCTAGTAGCTGGCTGGCAGTTGGGGTACACTGGACATCATCCAGGAAGATTGGTCCACTTCCAGAACCAAAATGAGCATTGCTGTATGCTATACCACCTGCAAAAAATTTAATGTCATTGGTAATGGCCACTTTTGAAGAAGATCATAAGTAATCTCATACCAGTGTATGCATATCCTAATTGTTTACAGACCACAGTAGCATCAGTGCTGTCCCACAAGTGATCACACACAGTCCCCCACTGGTCATTGATGCACACCTCCACTCTACCCTCATACTGATTGGAGCCTCCCACCAGACGAACATCACCGTAGGTGCAGTTGCTGCTTGCATTGACTACATAATTATACAAGTATTAAATAATTGCTACATAAAGTACTTCCTATACGATTAACATTCATTTGATACTTACCTTGACATCTCACTCCAGCACCTCCACGTGTACGCCTGCGCCCCCACCGATAGGTCTGGTAACAGCTGACAAAAGAGCTCCGTGAGCAGTTAAGGAGATTACTCTCACTGCCACTGCATCCAACTTCATCCAGATAAATTGGACCAGCACCAGCACCAAAGTGAGCATCAGTAAAGGCCACTACATCTGTTGGTGTAAATCACACTAGCTAATGCAGACACAGTATTGCATAATGTGATAGAGTACTGTAAAAGAATCTAATGCTATTTTTGTGCAGCAAAATGTCTTCAAGTACTGTATTGTGCTAAAATCTCAGATGTCTCCATTTCTAGATAATTATATGTTCTGAGACATTTCTTCTACTTTAAGTATGTCAGTCAAACTGAATAGGAATCATTCCATCTTGAAGCTCTGTCTGTCTGCAGCCAGTCATTAGCAACCTATACTGCTAGTGTTGTTGTCCTGTGTCTGAGACAGCCAATAACAGTACACATAGCTACATAGTATTCTATGCAGAGGGCCTTGCAAAGACCAACTTAAACTTTCATACAGCAGGACAAGCTTGCAGTTCCCTCCAACAGGTTGTAATCATTCTATTGGTAATACATGGTAGTCATTGCTCTCCTGCTACTGAATCCTCACAACCCAACGTTCATGAGATTCCTACCAATGCTTTGCAACTCCTTGCTATCATTATTTCCGTACCAAAAGGTATTGTTGCACATGTAGCCTCTCTAATCACTGCCACCTAGTGGTGTAGCCAGGATGCAAAAGATGGCCGGGCACAGCATGGGTGTGTCAATTTCTGAAGAACTTGTGCGGGAACAGCAGAGGATCTAGAGGTGTCTGGGGGTGTGCTACCCCCCCCCCCCCCCCCTCCCCCTTCCCCAAAATTTTGAGCTTCTGTGGTATTTTCTATGGCCTACTGGTATAGCTAGCACTTGTCTTGATCAAGAGCAGTTCCTTTCTGAATGCCTTTGGTAATACACGCAGTACTGGTCTCTTCACCTGAGACAGCAAATGTGCTAACAATCACACAGCACACAGTGGCAGAAGGGTGAGGCTGGTGAAAATGCTTAGGAGGCATCCTGTCCAAGGCTGTGCCAAGTTACACTATAGTGTAGATAAGATAGCTAGACATTGGCTAGCTGCTTGGTTATTGAAAGTTCCTCAGGCACATGTCCATATCTGCCCGTGTGTGCATATATATGCCATTGCTACTGCCTCCCTAGAGGCAACTTCTTGCTGTTTGTGTATGGCACACATGAACTGTCCACAGGAAATATTTACAGTGATTACATTTCTGTGGTCTATTTGTGCAGTGTCTAGCAATGTTGCAATACTATGGTGAAGATTTGTGCTATGGTGAAGATTTATGTGTGGATATTCCAAAGAATATCCACACATAAATACTTTGGCCTAAAAGATCAGGTTGTCATTTTGAGTTTGAGTTTTATCTATACTACATACCGTAATCTCGCAATAATACGCCTCCTTCAAGCAAATGCCCTCCCCTTAATCTTTTTACCCCCCAAGTTCTTTCACAGGTAGCTTTCACTTATTTAAACACCCCCTGTAGAGTGGCTTCTGAGTGTGCTTTTTAGTGAGCCTTTTTCATCAAGTGTTTCATAAACACATGGAACCATGGACATATTCACAGGCCACCCCCAGGTTTTCGTCGCTCGTGGTTGTCCCCTGCCACCACTGATGATGCTAGTTACTCCAATGTCTTTTTTTGCTTAGTATCAACACAGGGCTGCTGATGATCAGCAATGCTGCTATTCTTCCAGAAAGCCACGGCAGTCATCATAAATGTATTGTCGACCTTGTACATATGGTCAAGACTAATTGAATATTCAACGTTTCTTGCTGCAACCAGTTACACTGTGTCCAACTTAGCAAAACATATATCTATGGTGGTAAGTGCTCCTGACCTTGAGTGGAATATCCAAGCTGTCGACACACCACAGTAGCATCAGCACTTCCCCAGGAGTCGAGACACACAGTGCCCCACTCATTGTTCATGCAGATCTCCACTCTGCCTTCATTTGGAATGTTACCTCCTGCCAGTCGCAGCTGACCAGTTGTGCATGGAGCTGTGTACAAGCAGAGGAGGTATCACGTTTGTTACTTTGTCAGGTATTTACAGGTATTAATAGTTGTAGAATCTTATGTATTGGTCATTGCAAGTATTTAAAGGGAATACAAAGTAATTTTTCAAATGATACATTTCTTTCAGGGAAACTATAGCTTACGTACATTCTATACATATGAGTGTGCCACATGACATGTACTATATCACCATAGTGCCATGTCACATGTATTCAGTGCATTGTTTCTAAATCCACACACCAAACACAATGATATAACCTACACAAGAAAAAGATTTACAAGTAGCTCCAGCAGAAATGAAAATGTAAGTCATACTACTTTCTCTGCAAGCTTTTTAATACAACTAAAAGATGCTGAATGTCTCACATTAGTTTGAACTTAAGCTTTACATTGTATTTTCTGTACCTTTTATTGTATTTCCTGTACGTTTATGTAGTGCTACGTACTTCTTTTGTGTCACATTGCTATGCATGTGCAGAATTTCTGGAGAGACTAGCTATATGATATTGTTAAGGGCAGTCAGCAAACTTATTTAATATTAATTCTCACACCTGAGTTGTGTTACCTCATTAATACATAGCACTTATGTTTGTTGATGGCATATAGACAGCTGAAATGCTTGTACAAAACATATTTAAGTGAAAGTTTGTGAACACCTGATACACCATATACCTGATATGTACTTCAGGAACATAATATCAACATACCTTTGCATCCCACACCAGCATCAGCAGAGTGGCGGCAGTTGTGGGACAGGATTGGTTGACTAGGACACTCTAGTAGCTGGTTAGAACTTGAGATACACTGGACGTTATCCAGAAAAATTGGTCCACTCCCAGCACCAAAGTGGGCATTGCTGTATGCTATTCCACCTGCAAATATATAATATAAAATGCATGTAGACAGCTAAATTTTGTCATCGGTAATGGCCACTTTTGAAGAAGATCATAAGTAATCTCATACCAGTGTATGCATATCCCAGCTGTTTGCAGACCACAGTAGCATCAGTGTTGTCCCAGTAGTCATCACACACTGTTCCCCACTGGTCATTGATGCACACCTCCACTCTACCCTCATACTGATTGGAGCCTCCCACCAGACGAACATCACCATAAGTGCAATTCTCACCAGCAGTGTTTACTAATTATGTTTGCAGGGAAAAAATGATGCTTTTGGTTACAATACACAATGCCTACATGTGATCTTAATATATATTTAATCGTGAGTTGCTAAATGTTCCATGTAGCAGATACCATATGGCAGATTTGCATGACTATATAATATTGCATGGTTTACAATCACAACTGTATAATTATAGCAGGTGTACTACACTAAAAGAGTTCAATTTTTGCCAAAAATTTGCATGCAGAGTGATCTCATTTCTGAACATACATACCATTTAGTAGACACTAACAAGAGATAGTAACTAAAGTGCACTAATGTGAGGGTGTTACTCTGTGTGTCTTGCACTCATGACTGACATCACACTCCAGCATCCTCAGCATTCACTTGAACAACTGACAGAATAGCTTCCTGAACATTTAATCTTCACTACCATTACAGTATACTAGCTGCTACAGCTCATAAGTATCTGGGGGAAATTATGTACCTTGGCACCTCACTCCAGCATCCCATGAGTGGCCTCCAGAACAACTGACAAAAGAGCTCCTCGAACAGTTCAGGAGATTACTCTCACTGCCAGTGCAACCAACGTTGCTGAGATAAATTGGGCCGGTACCAGCAAAAAAACGGATTCTGCTACGTGCTACAGCATCTGTTGGCACAAATAAATACATACACTGCTATAACAATTTTCTATTCAGGAAAAAAAAATGTATGTAAACTTTGAGTACCTCATGCTATGTTTGTAGATGGTTGATTCACTACATTGGCCAATTTCATCATCAGCAATATTTTAGGTGTCACACACGCAAGCTAATTATGCAGTCAAGGTAGGTTTTAGGTAAGACAAAGATTTGAAGGGTACAGAATCATAGCTGGTTGACCCCTAAAACAATTGAAATAATGCCTTTAAAAGTAATAGTTGTAAAAGCAATTGAATCAATCTGTAATTGCAAGTAACTTGTGGAGAGTAAATGCATACAGAGAGGATCTTACAAACCTTCAGCAAAATAAGAAACATTTGTCACAAAAGTTGCATCGCATTTCTGAAAAATTGTGGTACCTTTGGATGCCTGCAGCTGACTCCCTAAAAACTTTAAAATTTAGGGCTGTAAATTATGGTTTTAAGATATTCTGAAATGGGATTCTCCTAAGTTGCATCATGTACCGTAAATGGGGAAATAAATGTGGGGTTAACTAATTTTGTTTTCGCAAATTTTGGAGGTTTTAAAGTTAATTGTGGTTTATAATATACAGGGATATGTACAGTCAATGGGTTAAATTAATCAGAATCAGAATGTATGTCCAGGAATGGATCTTCTGTTTCATCTTCATCTGATAATGTTTCATCATGTTTGAATGCCATAATTATGGTTGGTAATCAAATTACATAATTACATCTAACAAAATGGATGCAAAATGCTTCTCCAAAGTTGGCCAGAAACTTTCTGTGCTTGATAAGCACCTGTTGATAGCGTCATCAGCCATGCAGGAAAAATGTTTCAAGCTGACATTAAGTTAACTATCAAATGCAGTTTAATGTCTTCATTAGACAAGGTTAACATTAGGGGCGGCGCAAGCATTGAGCATGCGCATTCTGGCCAGGAGCACGTTTTCAGCTTGGCAAGCAAGTATCGCTCAGCGCCTGTCCTGCTGTGGTCTGATTTTACCCATCACTGAGCGCCTGTCCTGCTGGGCTCTGATTTTACCCCTGTTTTTTCGTCGTCAGAAGACGCGCCGGACTCTGCCCCATGACTTGTCGGATGCCGAGGACAATGGGCCCGTCGGCCCCCCGTTACCATGACAGAGGAATCGGTGCGGGGCCTCATTCGGCAGGAGGTGGCGGCGGCGTTGAGGGAGGCGCTAACGCCCGGTCCTCCCACCCGTCAACCTCCCTCATCCAGTCCTTCGGCCTCGGGTGAGTCTATGTATGTCATGACTGTCTGGGCGCATTCCCCTAAGCGCGCGCCATTTTATTTCATTTAACAATCCACGTAGGCGCGCCACTTAAATCATCTTGCGCTATCCCCCCTCACGCACAGGCGCGCCCTCACTCGCCAGGGCTGCCACCAGCTGCGGGCCACCGGCTACAACCTTCACTCCTCTCTCCCTTTCGAGCATCCCACTGCTGTCTACTGCCCCGCTAGGCGCCCCCACCCTGACGCTGCCACCAAGCGCCTTGCTCCCTACCAGCTCACTCCCGGGTACCGTTTGGTGTACCTATCAAAGCCAACCGCTGCCCCCAGCCTCCTCCCCAACTACCCCGCCCTTTCAACTAGCAAGCAGCTTTGCCCCGATCCCGGGAAAACTCACCCGGCGTATCCAGGCGCTTGAATTCGTGGAGGTGCAAGAGCTACTCCCTGACAACCTTGTGTTAGCGGAACGCCTGGACACTCTACCGGCACGGCTGACCCCAGCCAGAAACCCGGAGCAGCGGGAAGTGGGGTCCCTCCTTACCTGGGTGTCCTCCTTTGCCACCTATATCGCAGTAGTGGCCCAAGCCCACCCTGAGCGGGTAGTGGACATGCTGGCATACTTGCGTCTCATCATAAGGGAGGCCCGTAAATATGGGGGCAATGGGTGGCTGACTTACGACATCGTGTTTCGGCGAAACCATGAGAAGAAATCCGTTCTGTGGAACTACATCGACCCCTTCCTCCATACCGCCTACATCGGTGGCCAGGGCCTCCCTCCCCTCACTCCCTGTCGACACTGCAACGAGGTAGACCACCGTAGCGAGGATTGCGCCATTGCCCCTACCCTGGCCCCCACGAAAACCCCCTCCTTCCGGGAACCAGACAGATCACAGTCCTTCCGGAATGGAAAGCGCCCTCTTCCTTTGTTTCAGGGCACCCAAGGTCCACCTCAGAAGAGAATCTGCATCTCATGGAATAGAGGGAAATGTTCCTTCCCCGGGGCGTGCTCATACCAACACATCTGTGCATCGTGTCATGCCAGTCACCCGGCCAAAGACTGCCCTATTACCCCCGCAGACTCAGCCTTCAAACAGCTGGGCAAATAGGGGACCAGGACTCCCCCCTTGTGCTGTATGCATGATTGCAATAACCTCTATTCATTGCATTTGCTCATACTCCGACAGCATGCGCGCGCATGTTACCTGTTGTGTCATGATGGTACTTATTTGGTTGCATGCAGGCATAAGCGCATAGGTTGCCAGCTTACCAATAGAGCATGCGTTAACACGGGGGTGCCACCTGCCGTTACGAATCCACTGTACACTGGTTATATATAACTATTAACTCACGTAAGTAAGAATTATAATGCGGTCAATCTGCCCCCCCCCCTCCCCTTGCATAGGCTCCTTGCTGCTGAGGCTCAGCAATCTGCATTCTGGTCATTACCAGTACATTCAAGATCTGTTAGCGTTGGAACAAGCTGGGCGAACCCGGTCTCTGGCTCTCAGCATTGGTCGGGCAGCATCGCCTCTGCACTCCCAGGCATGGGAGGCGGGGCTTTTGTCTTATTCAGACCAACAGTTTGCTCAGTTCCTTCTTAGAGGAATCCGAGATGGTTTTCACATTGGGGCCCGGGAGCTAAGTGGGCGCCAGTCTTCAAAACGCAACCTTCAGTCAGCCTATGAACACCCCCAAATAATCAGGGACTACCTCGCCAGAGAGGAGCGGCTGGGGCGCATCCGCCGCCTATCGCCCCAGGATCTGTCTACCCTGCCCCTAATACAGGTCAACTCATTCGGGGTCATCCCAAAACGTCATCGGCCCAACAAATGGCGCCTTATTGTTGATCTTTCTTCTCCAACTGGCAAAAGCATCAATGATGCAATCGATCGGGATTTCTGCTCAATCGCCTACACGTCCATTGACAATGCGGTCTTCTTCATCCAGGCCCTCGGTCCGGGCTGTCTTCTAGCAAAGTTGGATCTGAGGGAGGCGTACAGGGTAGTGCCAATCCACCCCCAGGACCGTCCGCTGCTAGCAATGCAATGGGAGGGGGTCACCTACCTGGATGGTGCCCTCCCCTTCGGCCTCTGCTCCGCGCCCAAGATTTTTTCGGCCCTGGCGGATGGATTAATGTGGATTTTACACTCCAGGGGAGTGACCTCAGCTCTCCACTATTTGGACGATTTCCTTCTGATAGGCTCACCTTCTACCCAAGCTTGCCAAGCTGCTCTTTGCTCAACACTGTCCACCTGTGAAGAGTTGGGGCTCCCGGTGGCCCCAGAGAAAACTGAAGGTCCTGACACAACGCTCACCTTCCTGGGGATTGAAATTGATACAGTGGCCGGCCAGCTACGTCTTCCCCAAGAAAAACTACGGGACCTTCAAGCAACCATTTGCAAATGGATGCAATCTGGGGCAAGACCGGTACCACGTCGCTCGGGCAAAAAACGTGATTTGCTATCACTGATTGGCCTCCTCAATCACGCTGCCACAGTGGTGCGGCCTGGCCGAGGCTTCCTGCGCGCCCTCATAGATGCGTCTGCAACAACTCCACACCTGGACCACTGGGTCCACCTTAATGCGCCGGCAAGAGCGGATATTTCCTGGTGGCACACGTTCATGGACCACTGGAATGGTATTAGCCTAGTTCCTCCAGCAGCACCAGCCTACTTCATCACCTCGGATGCCTCAGGCTCATGGGGGTGTGGTGCACTGCACTATAACCAGTGGTTGCAGCTAGCATGGCCCCCAGAGTGGTTGGGGGTGCCGATCGCACCCAAGGAGTTGGTCCCCATTTCTTGGCGGTAGCTCTCTGGGGCCCTCAATGGGCTGGCACAAATGTGTGCTGCTGGTGCGACAACTCGGCAGTAGTCTAGGCCATCAACAAAGGGTCAGCCAGAGACCCCAAGCTCATGAGTCTACTTCGCAGCCTGGGTTTTTTCTGCGCAGTGTATAAAGTAATTCTTACAGCGCGCCACTTACCAGGGGTTCGTAACTCCTCAGCTGATGCACTGTCACGTAATAACACAAAACTGTTCTTTGCTCTCAATCCACAGGCATCCCCTCTACCAACGTTGATTCCCAGCGAGCTGCAAGAGCTGGTGCTCAACAGAGCTCTCTTATGGACCTCGCCGAACTGGACCAGGCTGTTCAGCGCTACCTTGGTAACTGCGTCGCGCCTTCCACACGCGCAGCCTACCGTTCCGCCATGCGTCGCTACCACAACTTCTGCAACAGATTCAAGATCCAAAACCCATTCCCCCTAACTGAAAGTATCCTCTGCCGTTTTGTGGCCTTTTTGGGTCAAGAGGGCCTGAAACATCGCACATTAAAAGTTTACCTATCCGGCCTCAGATTCGCCCAAATCCATCAAGCTCTTGGCAATCCATTCCTCAAACACAGCATGCCCTTACTAGATTATGTGCTCGCAGGCATCAAGCACTTTGAATCAAGAGCGTCTACTCGCACCGACCCACGGTTACCCATCACCATTCAAGTTCTTAGGAACTTAAAGCTAGTGTGGCTATCCCCTCCTTCTCATCCGGACAGCCTCGTGCTTTGGGCTGCTTCCTGTGTAGGGTTCTTCGGTTTCCTTCAAGCCGGGGAATTCACCATTCCCTCCCCCCAGTCCTATGATTCCAGTGTCCATCTCAGCCTGAGTGACCTTGCAGTGGATAGCCACACAACCCCTTCTATTATCCGGCTACGTATTAAACAGAGCAAAACGGATCCCTTTAGGCAGGGGGTGGACATCTTCTTGGGGGCAACGAATGCAGACATCTGTCCAGTCCAAGCCGTGCTACAATTCTTGGCAGTGCACGATCCATCACCAGGTCCTTTGTTTGTATTCCAATCAGGATCCCCACTTACCCGGGCCACATTGGTCTCTCATCTCCGGGCTGCACTTCAAAAGGCGGGTATCCCTCACTCGGCCTACAGTGGCCACAGCTTCCGGATTGGAGCGGCCACTACAGCTGCTCAGTGTGGTCTAGAGGACTCCTTAATACAAACCTTAGGCCGTTGGAAAAGTACAGCGTACAGGTCCTACATTAGACTGCCTCGCGAGCAACTGGCTTCCGTCTCTCGTACACTGGTGGGCAGTGGTCAGCAGCGTTCTAGCGCAGCCTAACTGGGTGTTAGTTTTATAAGTTAATCTATACCTCTGTTATATTTCTCTGGTTTCCTCTCAAAGAGTAGGTAGATGACGGTACTCCTTTCTTATACTTTCTGGCATTGAGTCAATAATGAAACTGCATACAGTCATAGTGGTGTGTAAATATACCCCCTTTTCTATTTCTCTGGTTTCCTCTTAAAGTGTAGGTAGATGACGGTACTCTTTTTTATACGTTCCTGCATTGAGTCAATAATAAAACTTCAGATGGTCATAGTGATGTGTACAGTATGACAATTACAGGTAGGGTAGAGCGGGAATGGGACAAGCTGGTTTCCAGCTTTTATGGGTGGTGAAATCAGCCCATGGGGCTGGAAGTCCCATGCACGCTTAATCCTAGGCGGTCAGCAGGCTGTCCCGATCGTGCAAGGTCAAAGTCTGAAGGCTATGCGGGGGGCTTCCACCTGGGCAAACTAAGAGCGCACAACCCTTGCACGATCGTACCAGACCGACCCCATTCTTCGAAAGGGGGCCGGGTCAACAAGGTTCTCTCTAACTGAACATCAACTAGTTCCAGGTAAGCCACTAAGTGTTAAATGCAGTATAATGTCTTCATTAGACAAGGTTAACATTAGGGGCGGCGCGGCGCGGCGCAAGCATTGAGCATGCGCATTCTGGCCAGGAGCACGTTTTCAGCTTGGCAAGCAAGTATCGCTCAGCGCCTGTCCTGCTGTGGTCTGATTTTACCCATTCCCCCCCCCCACCCCTTGCCCTCTCCTCAGCATTTTCAGTTCGTGATTTTTGTTTTCTTTTTGCCCATCATCGGCCTCATGCAAGGGTTGTTTGTTTAATTCGGGTGCGGGTGCTGAAATCAGCCCATGGGGCTGGAAGTCCCATGCACGCTTAATCCTAGGCGGTCAGCAGGCTGTCCCGATCGTGCAAGGTCAAAGTCTGAAGGCTATGCGGGGGGCTTCCACCTGGGCAAACTAAGAGCGCACAACCCTTGCACGATCGTACCAGACCGACCCCATTCTTCGAAAGGGGGCCGGGTCAACAAGGTTCTCTCTAACTGAACATCAACTAGTTCCAGGTAAGCCACTAAGTGTTAACTAATTGTAATGATTACAGTATTTTAAAAACCTTCAATTAGTGATTGTAATTGTAGTCGATTACAAATTTTATAATGATTTACATTCGAAATGTAATCATTACATTACATGGTCAAGTTACACTTTTGAATCCTGGTGTCATATAAACTTTACTACTGCTCAGACTCATAGCTGTGCCAAAAGTTCAAAACTATGCCTAGCTTTGCATGCATGTAAATAGAGGTCTTAAGGAAGATGTACCCTGTGCTAGTTGCTTTACAATGATGGATAGCTCTCAATATTCAATATATATAGTAGCTACTTTATACTATGCAAAAGTTTGCCAGGAAGCAAACTTTGAAGCAGACATGCATATAGATGCTGATGGACTGCATATGCATGAAATACAAGTTCTATTTCACCTAAGCAACACAATTTTTGCATGTGGCCAAGCAAGACATATATACTCCAGCTATAAACATGTGTCACGGTAGCCTTGTACCCAGGTGTGGTCTGGGAAGAAGTGTTAGCCTGACCATGTCTGGAAATGAGGCTAGTGTCACGGGTTCACATATGTGCAGTTTTTGCCATATTTTAAGTTGTTGACTGTATTAAAATGAATGATACCAATGTTAAAGAGGACAAAGTTGGAAATGGGAATCATTTCAGTCTCCATCATGTGCAACACATACACTGACCTTTTTTTTTAATTCAATGCTACTGTCAGGTTTAGCAATTGCACTGTAATTATAAAGATTCAACACTTTTCACTGGATAGATAGACAGATGAACAGATGGACAAACAGACAAACAAAACCAATTGCCTAACCCCACTTCACACATGCAAGCATGGTGTAATGTAGTCTATCTGGTTAAACTGCACATGGTTATTCTAGACCTCATACATATATAAATTTGGACCAACCTTGAGTGGAGTACCCCAGTTGTCGACACACCACAGTAGCATCAGCACTTCCCCAAGAGTCTCCACAAACAGTACCCCACACATTGTTCACACAGATCTCCACTCTGCCTTCATTGGCAATATTACCTCCTACCAGTCGCAGCTGACCATTTGTGCAAGGAGCTATGGATGAAGTGGTATATGATACCATGAGGGATACTTGAGGTTATACAGCTTGGATGTCATGTTCAATATTCTACCCATCTATCCTTCTGAATTAGCCACGATCATTCAAGATAATTCTTCTGACATGCCACCATCAGCCATCAGCTAATTTACTAGAACCACAGGCCCTCCTACACATGTTCTATTTCCTGACTAGAAATGAAGACAATACTTGAACACAGGTCAAGACCCTATTAGCTACTTACCCATTCCACAGCCTAAGGCTAAAGACCTTGAAAAATCAAGTGGGGAAAGTCTACCAAGAAAATTAAAGTGTAGCTATTCTGTATGGCAGAGAAGGACATTAACAAGTTTCATAAAACTCTCAATGTTGCGTATGCAAACAAATTTCTAAACACATTCAGGGACATACACAGATATTTCACAGAGGGTTTTAACAGTATGCATGTGAAAAAAAATTTTTTTGAGGCTAACCGCACCCCGAGTGGGAAGAAAATGGTGACTTTAATGCAGGTGGACAACCCAGTTCGTCCTGTCAATATACAAATCACCACTGCACATAGTGTGGAAGCCTACATAGCTACAATAGAGCAATTGTGGAACAGGGAATCAAATCCAGTTAATCAGCTGGTGTGTGTGTGTGTGTGTGTGTGGTAATTGCACAATCCAGCTCTTAACAAAAGCGTAGCCACTGCTAAATGCTACTGTGGGGATGCTAATTGGTGATAATTGAAGCCACATAGAGGCAAGATGATAAACAAAGCCAGCCAACTTCTATTTGACTGGGCTGGCCAGAAGGTCGATGTGTTACTGCTGTCTCCATCTGAGCTATTAAAAATATATATAAGGTTCTGCAAATACAAGTAGCTAGCGTGGCCATTGCGACAATTATTTCGCCTTGTGCATGAGGCATGGATTAGTTCTTAGCCTTAGCACTTTGAACCGTAGATGCTTCAATGACAACTGCGTCCAGCTGCCTGGTCAAAGTTGAGTAGGCCCTGTTAGCCTGAGAGAGAAAGGCTGAAATAGTAGGCATGTGCAAGCACTCATATGGCTTTTCTCAATATTAATTCATTCATTCATTACTACATCTTTTTTCTTTCCACTTGGAGTGCAATTAGGAGGCTGTCTCATTGCTTTTTAGCTTCTCAAGCCCAGTCTCATGAAAACATTTTGGAGAGTTGTTGGTAGTTGTTGTCATTTGTAAAAAATTTTTGCTTATTTATCTCACTATCTATGTATAGCCTCGTTCCCAGGCTCTCCCCTCGCCCCGACGAAAAATAAAAACGGAGGGGGAGAGCCTGGGACCAATTCGCACGTGATATCGTGGCACGTAAACGTCACAGCAATAATTACAAAAGTCGTGACGCAATTATGCAGCCACGTGATTGGCTGACTCGAACAGCTACGATATATTACTGAAACAAGTGAGCTGTGACTGCGTCGGTGAGACCTCGGCACGGGTCAAACAGCACTTTCCGCTTTAAAAAAATTGCTACGAGGCTATGAAGAAAGACTTTAGTTGGCTAGCGCTACACTCTGGCGTACAAAATAAACTCACAAATAGCTACACAACAATAAACGAGTTGTAGTAACAAACTCCTGAGGAGAGTACTTTGTGACTCCTTCGCGGTCTTCACGTGAGTGACGTTTCAGGTTATTTAATGGTTAGTGCAAAGTCGTCGTGCCGCGATATCACGTGCGAATCGGTCCCAGGCTCTCTCCCTCCGTTTTTATTTTTCGTCGGGGCGAGGGGAGAGCCTGGGAACGAGGCTAATCTATGTACCACTGAGTCCCTCCTTGCTATACCCTGCATGATTGCATTCAGCTAGAACAAACAAACCCCCACATGTGGTAGGTTAAAACATGCAGTTTGATTGCCGATGTCTAGCTAAGAGGTTTATCAATACATACCTTCACATCTCACTCCAGCATCATCAGAATGGTCACAGTTGCTGGAGACACGCAAAATTGGGGCACTGGTGCAGGCTAGTAGTTTGTTCTCACCACCAGTACACTGTACATCATCCAGCACTATCTGTCCAGTTCCTTGGCCAAAGGGGGCATTGACCAGTGCCTCACCGGCTGGAGAACATTACAAATTGTTGGGTATAGCTATGAACAATTTACAAGTACTATATAATATATATATATACCGTATAGCAGGAAATTTTCGCGAGGTCCACATTTTCGCCATTTTCGCGACCCACGACCAAAACGCGAAAATAAGAACTGTGAAATAAAAATGGTGAAAATTTGAACACGTGAACTTTTGCGTCAACTTTTGAACTCGTGGAAATTTTCACACGTGCGTTTTGTGTGCTAGTCTCACTCGATCTGACGATGGCACTGCATCGCTATTTCAAACTGGCAGACGTCCTACCCTCTCTTGAAAATTTCCCGCTATACGGTATATACTATAGTGTGTGGGCGGATCAAAGGCGCCACATGGGGTCATAATTATATGGCATATACACCGCGCAGCTGCTACCGTAGGGAGTATATTGCTGAGTCAGGGGTGTATATTTCGCAATTCACAACTGCAGCACAGAGAAACGGAAATTTTTTGTTGGAATGGCCAATTCTCCCCAGTCCTCACTAGGAGAGCCACTGCCGGCACTATAGAGCCCCCGTACTGTACTCACTACTAGCACAACTGTTACAGCCAAAGCGTCACACAAATTTTCGTGGAGCGATACAGTGCTTACTTGGTGTGTTGAACCACGTACGGCTGGACAGACGCTACTGCTTCCCGGCAGCTAGCCACTACCCTGACGGATGCCGACGATAATTTCACTCGCCAGGCAGTTGATCCAGGATAGCGCTAGGACCAGTTTGCATTCGACGAGTCGTTGCCACCAGTGCCAGCTGAACTGTGAGGCTGGGCATTCTACTGTCAGCTCGAATCATTGTTTAATGATCGCCAGCTTCCGAGAGCGGCTAGGTAGCAAGCTAGCTGCCCATCAGCATCATGGCCGAGCGCCAGCAGCATCTTGGTTTCAAGTCGACACGAGCGAAAGGCCCTTCGTCATGGCTCAGACTCTGCCTTGACTGCAGAGATGTTTCGGGGGCAACACACAACGACACTAGCCTTGTCGATGAAAATGCAATACCGGAAACGGAACCGCTTACGTAATCCGCCCGCGCAGTATAGTATGAACCATGATGCGGCTCGGGGTATATCTACTGCAAACTTCCTCTGACCTCGGTCTCGGGTAGTATATTCGCCATATACACCTCCTTACCATGGTAAGGAGGTGTATAACATATAACATATATAATTATATATATACCATATATATATATATATACCAGTCCACTGATACAACCAGTCCACTGATACAACATGTACACAAGAAAAGAAAAATCTTTAAAAAGGAAAAGAGATGGATGGATGGCATGCAAAAAAATAATAACACAAACAAGGAAGGATATAAAAGTGAAGGTAAATATACAAAGCCTTATCAATCCCTACAGGCTTCAATCCACCTTGCCTAATGCCCCAGAGCTTCATTCTAGGTTTTGAGAGCTTGGAGTACACTACTCTTGTAAACTGTCAAGGCCTAGGCTTTACAGTGGAACAAATAGCGTTACATCAGACCTAGCCTCATCCCCAAGCCCTTCTACTTGCTACATGCATGGATGCTGTTTTAAAATTCACTGACGAAATCTGCTTATCACCACAAAACATACCTTTTCTTCTACTTAGATATGCATTCATTTTGAACCATGCATAATGCAAGAAACTCACTCCCAGCGTGTGCATATCCCATTTGCCTGCAGACAACAGTAGCATCGTTGCTGTCCCACAAGTCATCACACACAGTACCCCAGGTATCATTGATGCACACTTCTACTCTGCCCTCGTATGGATTGGAGCCTCCCACCAGACGAACATCACCATATGTGCAGGCTGTTGAGACCATAGTATGCAGAATTACTTGCATGCAAAGGATCCCCCATTGACTTCCCTCTCCTACCTGTTGTTTCTGTCACCAGCAATATCAGGGCAACTGCTGACACAGCCTGCCGCAGCGGGTTCTTCATTGTGGAGGGTATCCACCCACTGAAGTAGAGTCAATTATGCCCTGCAATACCACAGGTGTGAAAAGTGAGTTTACACTACACATCCTGAAGTTGTTTTATCTAGTGCTATATTAATAATAGCAACTTTTGAATTCAATTGTGAAAATTTCCCAGGAGACATAGCTATCACACCAACAATCAATTTCCTCATATACCCTTTAAGATTGCTGAATTATGGACAGAGCACTATTCAGACCTGTGTTACATCAAAATCTTCATGGCAGTCATGAAAGTGCTCAACTGCATGGATAGCACAACAATTACAACTTACTGCAGCATACAGCCCTCCTAATAGCTATGTGGTATAGCCCTGGCCATTTGTTTTAGGCCTAAACACACAGGTGTCGGAAGCAAATTGAGAGTGGGGGGGCTATAGTTTACAGTAAGCGCGCGTGCAGCGTGCGCGATAAATTTGAAGTCATGCCCCCTGCCACACCCCTCAAAAGTGTGTATATACAGTGCGCTAGCGCGAGGTCCATAAGTAGTCTCGGAACCAGACCCTTGAAAAATCGAAAAGGAGGGTCTGGTAAACGGGGTGGAAGTGTACACTGCAGAATGTTAGGAATTTTATTAATTGTTGAACCTTCCGTAGCCAGTAGACCTTTCTGAAGAACCAGACACTTGCAGAAATGTTCTAATTTTACCCGCTTGGTTTTACTCTAAAACGAAGCAAAACGCGAAGACATCTCTCGTGCGGTTAGCATTTCTAATAAATGAAGATGTTGTATGGGCGGAGATTCTGGGAGCTAGGCGAAGAGAGGTTGGTGAAGCTGATAGTAGAAAAATTGAAAGAGTCAGGTGGAGTAGGCTGGAGGGAAGAAGAATATGAGATGTTGCTAAGAAAGCATGGCTTGGAGGAAGCCGAAGAGGAAGAGTCAGGGTCAGTAGCAGCCTGGAAGAGGAAAATAGAAAAACAGAACTGGGAAGACTGGCAAGAAGAGGTGGATAGGAAAATTAGCTTGAAATGGTATAAGAAGGTTAAAGAAGAGTATGGGCCGGAGAAATACGTAGGTTCATGGGAGGGACATGTGGCAGTACGGTTGAAGTTCCGGTTGAGGTCAGGGTCTGCAGGGTTATTTGAAGATAAAAAGAGATGCGGGATGGTGGAAGAGGACAGATGTGTGCTGTGTAATGGAGGGAAGGTGGAAGATGTTAAGCATTTTGTATTGGAGTGTGAGGAGTTTGACCAGGATAGATGTCAGCTTCTGGAAGGATCAAGGGAATTGTGGGAGCAGAGGAGTGGGTGAAGAGATATGAAGAAGGTGATGATGACAGTCGAGTGAGTTTACTGCTAGGGAGAAGGGTAGATGTGAATAAGGAGGTGATGGATGACATAGACAGGTGCATAATGAAAGAGATGGTGACGTGGTGGCAGAGGCGTAAGGTAAGGTGTTGTTAGGTTGGGTTAACTAGCTCTTACTCCCCCTGATTACCTGGGTACCGGTGCCCCCTCCTCTCTTTCTCTCTCAGTGAACTGACACTAATAAACTACATGTCATGGTAGCTGTATTTATTATTTATCATATCACCCAGTTGTAAAAGTATGTCACTTAATTAAAAAATCTGCCATGTACATGTACTGTGATGGCCCTTACGGGTTCAACTATTTCAATTAAATCATAAATGCACATCAGAATGCTAATCAAAAGCCAATCGGAAGTGCGCCTGCATACCGAGCGCAGTGTACACTTCCACCCCAGCCGATTTATCAGACGCTCCTTTTTGATTTTTCGAGGGTCTGGTTCCGAGACTAGTCCATAAGTACTATGTACAACCAGCCATACGCGCGAAAACGCAAGTTCAGCAAGCGTAAACCAAGTATCCTTCGTCCAAAAATTGCAAGACAGTACAATAATCGATCGATCGATCGACAACGTCTAGCTAGCTAGCTAAATGGGCTCGGGTCTCATTACTTTCACGTCGTTTCATGTCCCCTGTCACATGACCCAGGTGCAGGGTGAAAGCCGCATTACGTCGCACTTAGGCCACAAGTGGCATCGCATGGTGTTCGTCACTTTTTAAAGCAGAAAAAAAAAAGAAGGAATGAAACCCATTTCCCGTCCCTAGCCCTAACTTTAACCCTAACCTGTATACTGAGCCCTAACCATTAGACCACAAGCAACTTCGAACGACCATGCACACTTTCTGTCTAATGTGTACTACCCAACTGTCATACAAGTGCCATACTACACTACGCATACGCAATGCATGCTCCACCCACACATATCACGTGAAGGGACATGAAACGACGTGAAAGTATTGAGACCCCTAGCTAAATACATGACCACGCCTACTTTGCGGGCTAAAAAAGAGGGGGGCCATGCCCCCCCTGACCCCCCGGGTGCGACGCCTATATTTAAAGCATTGTCAACGGTGGAGGAAGATAGCTACTTCAGATTGAGAGGGCTGAGTAATGATGAGTGTAGCTAACGGTGGTAACTTACAGTGGCCTAGGAACCCTAGAGGCCAAGGGGCTTTGGCCACTACACTTTATAGCCCGGGTAAAAAATAAACTTCCAATAACCCGCTATAAGTTAATTGTAGCACAGCAGTCTCCTCGTTGCAGCAGTCTCGTATGTATTTGCATGCGTACATTTATGCCATTGTAAAATTATCAAGGTCTTGCCGGTGGGAGGGTCTTGGTACGAGGCTAATACATGTGAATGACCACTACTGCAACTGCAAGCTACGAAATGCAGGGCAGTCTCCGACGACGATGTTATGAGGTTACTGTTTTCTCAACTGGACGGTTGGGAAGGTCTGAGAACGAGGCTAAAATATTATAGCTACACCTTCGAAAAAGCTTTATTTTGCATCCTAAAGGTGCGCGTTTTTGAAAAAAAAAAATCACTCCGAAAAAATTCCGCCGAAGCGCAGTTTGCTTCCTACGCCTATGACATTTATTGAAGCACACAGCAGTTCCCGATTCTTACGCCAGTGCACTGTTGCTCTAGCCTTGTACCCAGGCTCCTCCCCATGCTTTCTGCTAGTCTGGCGAAGCCAGACCCGAGCGCGCAGCGCGAGGGTCTGGTCTAATGCCTATACCTGACCTGTCCCCACTGCAAATATATTGCAGCTCCAATCAGATCGCAGAACGTCATGGGAATGTAATAAGAACATCCGGTTGAAACGTCATAGCTTTGAATCAAAGTGCAAAGGCTGCTTACTAGCGACTTTAGGCTACCATAGCTTGAAAGAAGAACAGCTAAAGTTAGCAGACTACCTTCCTGCAAGAACGTGATGGCATCGCTGTTCTTCCGAAGGGCTATTAAAGGGAAGTGTCTCCGCTTGGCTCCTTCCCCATCCGTTTGATAAGGTCAACCCTGGGAGTTCACCGCCAGTATTGACTACTGACACGGCCAAGATATCGTACTGCTTGTCAATAGCGTTTCAGACGCAGGCAGAAAGGCTGTACATCGATTCCCGCATTATAATGACATTCATAAGCTGATAATTGGGGCGAGCCTGAGCGAGCCCCACATAGATGGTACAGCTGGGAGATTTCATATATGTATTATTGGGGCGAGCCTGAGCGAGCCCCACATAGACGGTACAACTGGGAGATTTCATATATGTATTATCATTACTAGACGAATGCAGGGCATTGTGGGGCGAGCCTGAGCAAGCAGTATGCCAAGGACTACAATTGCGCATGCGCAGTTCATACACACGCGCGCGTACCCCTTCGCACTTGTCGAGGTGTCGAAGTTGGCGTGGCGTTTAGTAAGAAGTAAAGTTGCTGTTTGCTTACTGTGCCTCATCCAAGTGTAGAAATGACAAAGGCAGCGTTGTACATTATTCACACAGGAATGACCTCGTAATTGAAAGTCTTCAATTCTTGGCCAACCCACATCTAGTTTTCTGCTTAGGGGTGAGAAACAATGAATTGGTTTGGAAGAGGCTAACATGCAATTTTTTGTGTACACAATCACCGTTATGGTTTATCAATTTTTGTTGTAAACAACATGACATTACACTAATAACGATATAAAAGTGATGACATAATATTTCCTGTTTGCATGAGAGCTTACATTGGAGTTTCTATCGACCAAATGAGCTTCAAATGGTAGTTTTTTACACATTGCCAGTGGGTTAGTGGATGTTGGTTGGTTCAGTTTTTCCATTAGGGCTGTGTCATTGCTATCTCAACACCATTGTTGGTAGCCACAAAAGTTTTCCATTTTTTCTATGACATTTTCTCTGAGAGTTTCTACTCCAGGTTGCTGAACGTCGTGCTGGCTAGAAAAGTCTATATTTGCATCATCATTGTCTCTGGCAGATTGTGTAGTGGAGACAATTGTGGCAAATGCTTCCCATTCTTGCTTACCTGGGTAGCCTCGTTCCCAGGCTCTCCCCGCTAAGAAGGGCCCTCCCCCCTCTTAGTGGGGAGAGCCTGGGAACGAGGCTACACCTGGGTACAGTTCACTGAAATCACACAGCTATTGCTTGAATTCTTTGTTGTTAAAGATCACCTGACGGATGGTGTCCTTTTCCTCCTTGACGTCGGCTTCTTCTCTTGCGGTCACGGAAGCCATGTACGCTAATGTGCTATTGGAAGCCCTACATACTTCATGCGACCAAGCGCGGCGCGCGGGTGATTCTCTTGCGGTCACGGAAGCCATGTACGCGAATGCGAAGCCCTACATACTTCGTGCGACCAAGCGCGGCGCGCGGGTGACGGTCGTACGATAATGATAATAATAATACATATATGAAATCTCCCAGCTGTACCGTCTATGTGGGGCTCGCTCAGGCTCGCCCCAATTATTACTAGAGGAATGCAGGGCATTGTGGGGCGAGCCTGAGCAAGCAGTATGCCAAGGACTACAATTGCGCATGCGCAGTTCGTACACACGCGCGCGTACCCCTTCGCACTTGTGTCGAAGTTGGCGTGGCGTTTAGTAAGAAGTAAAGTGCTGTTTGCTTACTGTGCCTCATCCAAGTGTAGAAATGATAAAGGCAGCGTTGTACATTATTCACACAGGAATGACCTCGTAATTGAAAGTCTTCAATTCTTGGCCAACCCACATCTAGTTTTCTGCTTAGGGGTGAGAAACAATGAATTGGTTTGGAAGAGGCTAACATGCAATTTTTTGTGTACACAATCACCGTTATGGTTTATCAATTTTTGTTGTAAACAACATGACATTACACTAATAACAATATAAAAGTGATGACATAATATTTCCTGTTTGCATGAGAGCTTACATTGGAGTTTCTATCAACCAAATGAGCTTCAAATGGTAGTTTTTTTACACATTGCCAGTGAGTTAGTGGATGTTGGTTGGTTCAGTTTTTCCATTAGGGCTGTGTCATTGCTATCTCAACACCATTGTTGGTAGCCACAAAAGTTTTCCATTTTTTCTATGACATTTTCTCTGAGAGTTTCTACTCCAGGTTGCTGAACGTCGTGCTGGCTAGAAAAGTCTATATTTGCATCATCATTGTCTCTGGCAGATTGTGTAGTGGAGACAATTGTGGCAAATGCTTCCCATTCTTGCTTACCTGGGTAGCCTCGTTCCCAGGCTCTCCCCGCTAAGAAGGGCCCTCCCCCCTCTTAGTGGGGAGAGCCTGGGAATTAAAGATCACCTGACGGATGGTGTCCTTTTCCTCCTTGATGTCGGCTTCTTCTCTTGCGGTCACGGAAGGGCTGTGTCATTGCTATCTCAACACCATTGTTGGTAGCCACAAAAGTTTTCCATTTTTTCTATGACATTTTCTCTGAGAGTTTCTACTCCAGGTTGCTGAACGTCGTGCTGGCTAGAAAAGTCTATATTTGCATCATCATTGTCTCTGGCAGATTGTGTAGTGGAGACAATTGTGGCAAATGCTTCCCATTCTTGCTTACCTGGGTAGCCTCGTTCCCAGGCTCTCCCCGCTAAGAAGGGCCCTCCCCCCTCTTAGTGGGGAGAGCCTGGGAATTAAAGATCACCTGACGGATGGTGTCCTTTTCCTCCTTGATGTCGGCTTCTTCTCTTGCGGTCACGGAAGCCATGTATGCTAATGCGCTATTGGAAGCCCTACATACTTCATGCGACCAAGCGCGGCGCGCGGGTGATTCTCTTGCGGTCACGGAAGCCATGTATGCGAATGCGAAGCCCTACATACTTCGTGCGACCAAGCGCGGCGCGCGGGTGACGGTCGTACGATAATGATAATAATGATAATAATGATAATAATGATAATACATATATGAAATCTCCCAGTTGTACCGTCTATGTGGGGCTCGCTCAGGCTCGCCCCAATTATTACTAGATGAATGCAGGGCATTGTGGGGCGAGCCTGAGCAAGCAGCATGCCAAGGACTAAAATTGTGCATACGCAGTTCGTATACACGCGTGCCCTTTCGCACTTCTTGTCGAGGTGTCGAAGTTGGCGTGGCGTTTAGTAAGAAGTGAAGTTGCTGTTTGTCTACTGTGCCTCATCCGAGTGTATAAATGACAAAGGCAGTGTTGTACATTATTCACACAGGAATGACCTCGTAATTGAAAGTCTTCAATTCCATTGGCCAACCCACATCTAGTTTTCTGCTTAGGGATGAGAAACAATGAACTGATTTGGAAGAGGCTAACATGCAATTTTTTGTGTACACAATCACCGTTATGGTTTTATCAATTTTTGTTGTAAACAACATGACATTAGTGTGATATAAAAGTGATGACATAATATTTCCTGTTTACATGAGAGCTTACATTGGAGTTTCTATTGACCAAATGAGCTTCAAATGGTGTATGGTGGTAGTTTTTATACACATTGCCAGTGAGTTAGTGGATGTTGGTTGGTTCAGTTTTTCCATTAGGGCTGTGTCATTGCTATCTCAACACCATTGTTGGTAGCCACAAAAGTTTTCCATATTTTCTGTGACATCATATGGTTTGAAGTTGCAAGGCCTATTAAAGATCACATGAATCATTCCATTTTCTCTGAGAGTTTCAACTCAAGGTTGCTGAACGTCGTGCTGGCTAGAAGAGTCTACATTTTGCATCATGATTGTGTCTGGCAGATTGTGTAGTGGAGACAACCGTGGCAAATGCTTCTCATTCTTGCTTACCTGGGTAGCCTCGTTCCCAGGCTCTCCCCGCTAAGAAGGGCCCTCCCCCCTCTTAGTGGGGAGAGCCTGGGAACGAGGCTACACCTGGGTACAGTTCACTGAAATCACACAGCTATTGCTTGAATTCTTTGTTGTTAAAGATCACCTGACGGATGGCGTCCTTTTCCTCCTTGACGTCGTCTTCTCTAGCGATCACGGAAGCCATGTACGCTAATGCGATATTGGAAGCCCTACATCTTCGTGCGACCAAGCGCGGCGCGCGGGTGATTCTCTTGCGGTTACGGAAGCCATGTATGCGAATGCGATATTGGAAGCCCTACATACTTCGTGCGACCAAGCGCGGCGCGCGGGTGACGGTCGTACGATAATGATAATAATAATAATAATAATAATGATGATAATACATATATGATTTCGTCCAGCTGTACCGTCTATGTGGGGCTCGCTCAGGCTCGCCCCAATTATCATTATTATCATTATTATCATTATCGTACGACCGTCACCCGCGCGCCGCGCTTGGTCGCACGAAGTATGTAGGGCTTCGCATTCGCATACATGGCTTCCGTGACCGCAAGAGAATCACCCGCGCGCCGCGCTTGGTCGCATGAAGTATGTAGGGCTTCTAATAGCGCATTAGCATACATGGCTTCCGTGACCGCAAGAGAAGAAGCCGACGTCAAGGAGGAAAAGGACACCATCCGTCAGGTGATCTTTAATTCCCAGGCTCTCCCCACTAAGAGGGGGGAGGGCCCTTCTTAGCGGGGAGAGCCTGGGAACGAGGCTACCCAGGTAAGCAAGAATGGGAAGCATTTGCCACAATTGTCTCCACTACACAATCTGCCAGAGACAATGATGATGCAAATATAGACTTTTCTAGCCAGCACGACGTTCAGCAACCTGGAGTAGAAACTCTCAGAGAAAATGTCATAGAAAAAATGGAAAACTTTTGTGGCTACCAACAATGGTGTTGAGATAGCAATGACACAGCCCTAATGGAAAAACTGAACCAACCAACATCCACTAACTCACTGGCAATGTGTAAAAAAACTACCATTTGAAGCTGATTTGGTTGATAGAAACTCCAATGTAAGCTCTCATGCAAACAGGAAATATTATGTCATCACTTTTATTGGGGCGAGCCTGAGCGAGCCCCACATAGACGGTACAGCTGGGAGATTTCATATATGTATTATCATTATTATTATTATTATTATTATTATCATTATCGTACGACCGTCACCCGCGCGCCGCGCTTGGTCGCACGAAGTATGTAGGGCTTCGCATTCGCATACATGGCTTCCGTGACCGCAAGAGAATCACCCGCGCGCCGCGCTTGGTCGCATGAAGTATGTAGGGCTTCCAATAGCGCATTAGCGTACATGGCTTCCGTGACCGCAAGAGAAGAAGCCGACGTCAAGGAGGAAAAGGACACCATCCGTCAGGTGATCTTTAACAACAAAGAATTCAAGCAATAGCTGTGTGATTTCAGTGAACTGTACCCAGGTGTAGCCTCGTTCCCAGGCTCTCCCAACTAAGAGGGGGGAGGGCCCTTCTTAGTGGGGAGAGCCTGGGAACGAGGCTACCCAGGTAAGCAAGAATGGGAAGCATTTGCCACAATTGTCTCCACTACACAATCTGCCAGAGACAATGATGATGCAAAATATAGACTCTTCTAGCCAGCACGACGTTCAGCAACCTGGAGTAGAAACTCTCAGAGAAAATGTCATAGAAAAAATGGAAAACTTTTGTGGCTACCAACAATGGTGTTGAGATAGCAATGACACAGCCCTAATGGAAAAACTGAACCAACCAACATCCACTAACTCACTGGCAATGTGTAAAAAAACTACCATTTGAAGCTCATTTGGTCGATAGAAACTCCAATGTAAGCTCTCATGCAAACAGGAAATATTATGTCATCACTTTTATATCATTATTAGTGTAATGTCATGTTGTTTACAACAAAAATTGATAAACCATAACAGTGATTGTGTACACAAAGAATTGCATGTTAGCCTCTTCCAAACCAATTCATTGTTTCTCACCCCTAGGCAGAAAACTAGATGTGGGTTGGCCAAGAATTGAAGACTTTCAATTACGAGGTCATTCCTGTGTGAATAATGTACAACGCTGCCTTTGTCATTTCTACACTTGGATGAGGCACAGTAAGCAAACAGCAACTTTACTTCTTACTAAACACCACGCCAACTTCGACACCTCGACAAGTGCGAAAGGGTACGCGCGCGTGTGTACGAACTGCGCATGCGCAATTGTAGTCCTTGGCATACTGCTTGCTCAGGCTCGCCCCACAATGCCCTGCATTCATCTAGTTATTGGGGCGAGCCTGAGCGAGCCCCACATAGACGGTACAGCTGGGAGATTTCATATATGTATTATTATTATCATTATCGTACGACCGTCACCCGCGCGCCGCGCTTGGTCGCACGAAGTATGTAGGGCTTCGCATTCGCGTACATGGCTTCCGTGACCGCAAGAGAATCACCCGCGCGCCGCGCTTGGTCGCATGAAGTATGTAGGGCTTCCAATAGCGCATTAGCGTACATGGCTTCCGTGACCGCAAGAGAAGAAGCCGACGTCAAGGAAAAGGACACCATCCGTCAGGTGATCTTTAACAACAAAGAATTCAAGCAATAGCTGTGTAATTTCAGTGAACTGTACCCAGGTGTAGCCTCGTTCCCAGGCTCTCCCCACTAAGAGGGGGGAGGGCCCTTCTTAGCGGGGAGAGCCTGGGAACGAGGCTACCCAGGTAAGCAAGAATGGGAAGCATTTGCCACAATTGTCTCCACTACACAATCTGCCAGAGACAATGATGATGCAAATATAGACTTTTCTAGCCAGCATGACGTTCAGCAACATGGAGTAGAAACTCTCAGAGAAAATGTCATAGAAAAAATGGAAAACTTTTGTGGCTACCAACAATGGTGTTGAGATAGCAATGACACAGCCCTATAATGGAAAAACTGAACCAACCAACATCCACTAACTCACTGGCAATGTGTAAAAAACTACCATTTGAAGCTCATTTGGTCGATAGAAACTCCAATGTAAGCTCTCATGCAAACAGGAAATATTATGTCATCACTTTTATATCGTTATTAGTGTAATGTCATGTTGTTTACAACAAAAATTGATAAACCATAAGGGTGATTGTGTACACAAAAAATTGCATGTTAGCCTCTTCCAAACCAATTCATTGTTTCTCACCCTTAAGCAGAAAACTAGATGTGGGTTGGCCAAGAATTGAAGACTTTCAATTACGAGGTCATTCCTGTGTGAATAATGTACAACGCTGCCTTTGTCATTTCTACACTTGGATGAGGCACAGTAAGCAAACAGCAACTTTACTTCTTACTAAACGCTACGACAACTTCGACACCTCGACAAGTGCGAAGGGGTACGCGCGCGTGTGTACGAACTGCGCATGCGCAATTGTAGTCCTTGGCATACTGCTTGCTCAGGCTCGCCCCACAATGCCCTGCATTCATCTAGTTATTATTATTATTATTATTATTATCATTATCGTACGACCGTCACCCGCGCGCCGCGCTTGGTCGCACGAAGTATGTAGGGCTTCGCATTCGCATACATGGCTTCCGTGACCGCAAGAGAATCACCCGCGCGCCGCGCTTGGTCGCATGAAGTATGTAGGGCTTCCAATAGCGCATTAGCGTACATGGCTTCCGTGACCGCAAGAGAAGAAGCCGACGTCAAGGAGGAAAAGGACACCATCCGTCAGGTGATCTTTAACAACAAAGAATTCAAGCAATAGCTGTGTGATTTCAGTGAACTGTACCCAGGTGTAGCCTCGTTCCCAGGCTCTCCCAACTAAGAGGGGGGAGGGCCCTTCTTAGTGGGGAGAGCCTGGGAACGAGGCTACCCAGGTAAGCAAGAATGGGAAGCATTTGCCACAATTGTCTCCACTACACAATCTGCCAGAGACAATGATGATGCAAAATATAGACTCTTCTAGCCAGCACGACGTTCAGCAACCTGGAGTAGAAACTCTCAGAGAAAATGTCATAGAAAAAATGGAAAACTTTTGTGGCTACCAACAATGGTGTTGAGATAGCAATGACACAGCCCTAATGGAAAAACTGAACCAACCAACATCCACTAACTCACTGGCAATGTGTAAAAAACTACCATTTGAAGCTCATTTGGTGGATAGAAACTCCAATGTAAGCTCTCATGCAAACAGGAAATATTATGTCATCACTTTTATATCATTATTAGTGTAATGTCATGTTGTTTACAACAAAAATTGATAAACCATAACGGTGATTGTGTACACAAAAAATTGCATGTTAGCCTCTTCCAAACCAATTCATTGTTTCTCACCCCAAAGCAGAAAACTAGATGTGAGTTGGCCAAGAATTGAAGACTTTCAATTACGAGGTCATTCCTGTGTGAATAATGTACAACGCTGCCTTTGTCATTTCTACACTTGGATGAGGCACAGTAAGCAAACAGCAACTTTACTTCTTACTAAACACCACGCCAACTTCGACACCTCGACAAGTGCGAAAGGGTACGCGCGCGTGTGTACGAACTGCGCATGCGCAATTGTAGTCCTTGGCATACTGCTTGCTCAGGCTCGCCCCACAATGCCCTGCATTCATCTAGTAACCACTTATTACACATTCCAGGATGCACAGGTCAGGTATAGGCATTAGACCAGACCCTCGCGCTGCGCGCTTGGGTCTGGCTTCGCCAGACTAGCTTTCTGCATGGGGAGGAGCCTGGGTACGAGGCTACTGTTGCTCATGACTGCTACATGGAACTACGTATCTCAAGCTTGGCTTACATTAGCCTGGTACCCGGCGCGGACGAGGCTAGGCTTACATGTGCAAAAATGAGCCAAGGTAATAGATCCAAAATTAGAAATGACTATATTCATGACCCCTGTTCGGCAAACTCCGGACTATAGGGCAAAAATAACACTCTTCAAGGCCAATGAAGTGGTAGCTAAGCGATAAGATTTGTGCGAGTCAATACGGCAAGTACTAGTAAATACCTCTGTCAACTTGGAGACAACTTTCGTACTCCGCACAAGCATGCAGTCAGAGTGCCAGTTAGTTAATCACACACAGCGTAAGACTCAACTGAACAGATTAGGCCACTCCAAATGAGACTATAGTTTCCCGTCCTGACTTCTGTGATTTTATGTGCGGGCGGGCGGGCGGTCTATTATCAATTGCTATTATAATTTCGTGCGAAAAAAATAAAACCGAACTGCGTCGCAATCTCCGCATCCTGGAGCTGTCGAACGCATTCCCACTATTAGCGTTCCACTGAATCGGGCAACGTTGGCGCAACGCCTGCTTTTACACGAGTCTACGTTTGCTACGGTATTGCGTACTAGTGCGCGCGTTGTACGTTGGATGACGTTGAGATAATTGGGGCGAGCCTGAGCGAGCCCCACATAGACAGTACAACTGGGAGATTTCATATATGTATTATCATTATTATCATTATCGTACGACCGTCACCCGCGCGCCGCGCTTGGTCGCACGAAGTATGTAGGGCTTCGCATTCGCATACATGGCTTCCGTGACCGCAAGAGAATCACCCGCGCGCCGCGCTTGGTCGCATGAAGTATGTAGGGCTTCCAATAGCGCATTAGCGTACATGGCTTCCGTGACCGCAAGAGAAGAAGCCGACGTCAAGGAGGAAAAGGACACCATCCGTCAGGTGATCTTTAACAACAAAGAATTCAAGCAATAGCTGTGTGATTTCAGTGAACTGTACCCAGGTGTAGCCTCGTTCCCAGGCTCTCCCAACTAAGAGGGGGGAGGGCCCTTCTTAGCGGGGAGAGCCTGGGAACGAGGCTACCCAGGTAAGCAAGAATGGGAAGCATTTGCCACAATTGTCTCCACTACACAATCTGCCAGAGACAATGATGATGCAAATATAGACTTTTCTAGCCAGCACGACGTTCAGCAACCTGGAGTAGAAACTCTCAGAGAAAATGTCATAGAAAAAATGGAAAACTTTTGTGGCTACCAACAATGGTGTTGAGATAGCAATGACACAGCCCTAATGGAAAAACTGAACCAACCAACATCCACTAACTCACTGGCAATGTGTAAAAAACTACCATTTGAAGCTCATTTGGTCGATAGAAACTCCAATGTAAGCTCTCATGCAAACAGGAAATATTATGTCATCACTTTTATATCGTTATTAGTGTAATGTCATGTTGTTTACAACAAAAATTGATAAACCATAACGGTGATTTGTGTACACAAAAAATTGCATGTTAGCCTCTTCCAAACCAATTCATTGTTTCTCACCCCTAAGCAGAAAACTAGATGTGGGTTGGCCAAGAATTGAAGACTTTCAATTACGAGGTCATTCCTGTGTGAATAATGTACAACCCTGCCTTTGTCATTTCTACACTTGGATGAGGCACAGTAAGCAAACAGCAACTTTACTTCTTACTAAACGCCACGCCAACTTCGGCACCTCGACAAGTGCGAAGGGGTACGCGCGCGTGTGTACGAACTGCGCATGCGCAATTGTAGTCCTTGGCATACTGCTTGCTCAGGCTCGCCCCACAATGCCCTGCATTCATCTAGTAATGGCCATAATGGTCAAATGGCGCGGTAGACTCTGGAGGGTGCGGGCGGTGGACGGGAAACTATAGTCTCATTTGGAGTGGCCTTAGGCAAGTCAGTAAGTATATGCATGTCCATTGACTATTCGGTTTCACGTCTCAGATCCGGCGGTGATAACCAACAACCAATACAACACCGGAACTTAGTTTTGCGAACGTGGTCATTGTCAGTGGCGCGATTCAACTGCATGCACTAAAATTTGCTCGATCAGGCGTCAGGAGTTTGCCATCTTTGTAGCCACGCGCCGTTAGGAAGGCCACTATCGCCAAAAACATGTCGACGATTTTCCTGCAAGGTCCGTTTTTGAAGCCTATTTGGAGACTTAGCACGGTCAGATTTTCAAATCATGTTTGACCAAGATGTCGTCCAGGCCAAATTTCCGAATTGCGTGGACAAACAAGACCATTAAAAGTTTGGCCGGCCAGTACCATGAGGGAGTATCTCGCATCCATACGCGACGGAACGGTCATCCCCTCGCGTACTGTCATTAACTGTACTGCTCCACATCATTTGTTTAGCACTGAGATTATGCCTAGTCCAATATAATGGCTGTATACACCTCAGCAACTCTACAGACCCTCGATCTGCAAACTTAGCCTCGAACCCAGGCTTTCCGTTCCGGATTTTGTCTCGCAGCTTTGGAGAAAAATCGAACTCCTAAGTCTGAGTCATGTATACGGCGTAGTTCCAGGGCAGTTGACGGCCGCGATGATTTTTAGCAATACCATCATCGGAAATGCGATCGGTTATAGTCAAGTGAGATGGTAAATTGAAGTTTTCTCCATTGCAGTCAACAGCTTCTGAACATGTATCATATATATATATATATATATGTATATAACACATATTACCTTAATCGACAATGAGCGTAGCTGTTACAAGCACACAAAGTGAGCTGCTCATCCGCGAACCGCACACACAATCGGCAATGCTGCGTACAAAAATGAGCGAGCCTTTATACACGCATGCGTCTAGTACAAGCCCCCCCTCTTTGTGAAGTATTTCCTTTAATCGCCCAACATGAAAATACCTCATGATCTTCTCGGGGCTCACGTATGCAGCAACGGATTCACTGCATGCATGTATATTTTTTTTTTTTTTTTTTTTTTTTTTTATGGAAACAGGTTTATGCAACAGCAAAGGTCACAAGAAGCATTTCTGTTTCTCGAAGTTGACACACTATTCCTAACGGTTGCATGTGCCAAAACAAAAGAAAAAAAATAGGTCACTCCACATCCCCTGTCAATTGGATGCCTCAGAAACAAAAAGTATACTGGTCTCATCGTGCTTCAGTAGTGTCATCACGCTCAGCTTAGTAAATCAGCAACGCATTATGGTACAAAAACCAGCCACCGCTCACCAAGAGATTTGGAACGTGACTACAGCATGTTCTGAACCATGCATGATGGCGTTGAAGGTTGTAGTGTGCCTACGTACAGTGCGATGTTTATACCTACCGGTGCATATGAGATTCTTTAGCGAGAATGGGTTTTTACAAAGCGGCTTAGACTAGCTGTGTATAAACGCCCTATACTGATGTGGTTTAGATACCACTAATGATGTGGTTTGGGGGTATGGTAAACCACTTTCAAACCGGTTTAAGTACAGCATAGAAACAGGGCTCTACTGGTTTAAATTTGCAGCATGCAGACCACATGAAAAGGAAGCCAGGTAGAGTTAATCTTCATATAGTGAAACATGCTAGCACACAGCAGCAGTGTATGAGAGAACTGTGCAAAGCATGTCAGTGCATGTGTAAGGCATTGCACACCAGTAGGGCAGAATGCATTATGTACAATACTTCCTCACACTTGCACAAATTAAGTCACACAATAACAAATGCAAAAGTATATATATATACACAATGATAAGTCTGTGTATGAGCTTGAAATATTTTCAATGTCATTACTGTGTGTTGTGTGTGTGTGTGCATGTGTGAGAGACAGAGTGAGTGAGTGAGTGAGTGAGTGAGTGAGTGAGTGAGTGAGTGGGTGGGTGGGTGGGTGGGTGGGTGGGTGGGTGGGTGAGTGGGTGAGTGAGGGAGGGAGTGCATGTATGCTGTTTCAGCACAGATGCTATTTTAACACAACAGCAGTGACACCCATGTTACAACAACAACAACACACTCTGCGCAACACATGTGTACCCCATGTTGAATTCTGAGACATTCCATTAACACGCGAATGCATGCTATTTGCAACACTTTCTTTTTTAGAGTAATATATTGTGACCCTGGAGTTGTGACTGCATGGGATGCACCATCATCTGTAAATCTGGGCATATGGGAAGTAGCAGAATGCTTGCAACTGGAGCAACACCAAGTACCTGCAGCATGGTGGCATAAGCCAGATACAGATGTCTACGCAGCGAGGATGTATGGGTGCACAGTGGGTTTATGAGAACTTATAGAGTCTCTCAGGTTGGCTCTGTAGGCTGTTTTTAGGCCAATGTCATTGGTCTTGCATCAAGAGTACTTCCCACCATGCCTCAGTCACAGTGTTGTTAATAAAGTGCTTTTAGTTTAGATATAATTTTGGCTTTCATCATTTAGTGTTGCTTTAGTTTGTGAGTATAGTTTCTAAACTGCACCCCAAAATGTACCCAGTGACCTGTAAAGCTTTACTACGTCTTGCAATATCAGTGACATCAAAATTATGCACTTATTACGTAACTATTTTCAGTGCATTTGGGGAGTACAGTAGAAACTCGATTATCCGGACTGAGTCCACGTCCAATCCGGATAAAGAAATATACATGCAGTTATGTGATTATAACATAGAAAGGTGAGTAAAACACGTGCTGTGTATTTGTGCTCGTTCAGTACAAGTTAAGAGCTGGCCACAGGGAAGAAGCCTGTAATGCTGGCTTGCTTGAGCGCTTGGTGTCTCCTCGATGCCGCACCCGCGCGCGAACTACTTCTGGCTCAGCGGAGCTTTAGATACACCTTGCTGCAACTTTGCGTATAGATCTTCGCCTTAGTGTCAAGATCGACTACAACTCGTCGTCTCTTCGCTTTTGGAGGCAAGCCTGTCTTGCCGTTTGGAAAGCATCGCATGCGCAGCAAGCAGTGTACCTCGCGCGCGTAATTAACTGTAAGATCACGTGACAGCGGAACTGAAATCCGGATAATCGACTGCACCAACTAAAACTCTTTTATCTCTTTTTAAATTATAGTTCTAGTTTGGCCAATAGTTGCAGCTTGATTAACTAATTTCAAAGGCTATACTATAGGAGTTACAGATAACTACAATGAAACCCACTATTGCAGACTCCCTGAATTGTGGACTTTGTGATTATCCGGACAAACAGGCATGGTCCCAAATGCTTTACATAAACCTGTACAAATCACCCCCTGCATGATTTACAGACATCTCAATATTCCATAAATCGGACAGGTTTTCCCGTCCCACCAGTACCTTGATAACGCAGACCCTCAGCTACAGTTTTCATAAGATTGTCCACCACAGCCGCTGGATTCAAAGACCGAGCACTGTATGGTCATCATACTAACCTTTCATGCCGTCATACAGCAATGGAGAGGTCTAAAAATGTGGTTTCATCATGCTCAACACCCACACTTACCGGAACCCTGAATTATAGATACCTCCATGCTCTGGACAAACAGTAGTGGTCCCCAATAGTGTTCGCTTTAGAGGAGTACACTGTTCATTTGTAAAAATGTGTGCATGCAGCACCAAAGATGATAAACCACTATGGTAGCAAAGGGTGAGATCAAAAAGGTTTGGTTAGTCTAGCTGACCCTTGAAACTGAAGCAAGACTTATAGCTACTGCAATGTTAGAGTTTACAAGACATGTATATTGCTTGATCAACAGTCATCAGCTGAGTATCAGCATGCTAAATTGGTAGCTATGGCCTCTGGTTGGTAGGCTGTATACAGTCTTGAACCAACCCACAAACTGGCACAATAGAAGGGGAAGAAGTCTGGTGCCAAATCCCAAATCCAGAGGAATTAAGATATGACATCATGTCATAGTGACAATCAGTGTGCTCTGATTATACACTCCAAGAGAAGGGCTCTATGGACAAAACCACAATTGGCACATGGGGTTTTCAAAGCCAGCTGGCTAATAAAAATTGCTTCTTCACCGGCTGGGAAGACATCTTCAGCTTTAGTAGAACCATATGCACCCTTGTAATTTCATTCTTTGAGGGTTTCTTATGCTTGGAATGTCATTATTTTCATTATCACATGACCACATCCTCCTGCCTTGTGGAAGTGTTGAAACCTTGTGATTCTAAATGTAAGATTACCAACAGGTTGAACTACAACTGGTTCTTGCTTCCCGTAAATACCATACTTTACAATACCATTGGTCACTCTCAGATCTTAAAAGAATTCAGGCTGTGTCACCAGACCCTTTTACTTCATTGGTTGCGTTTGGACACATGACTAAGTGTTGTAGATGGCATTCTGCATAGCTATGCAACAATACATCAGCACGCTGCTTATGACAACTCGCTGCGATAAAGCAGCAGTATATCCTCCTAGTAGGTGGTCAGACACACTAAAAATGTATTAAAAAATCCAACTTTCATTTGCCCTAAATATTGGTACCGTAAGCCAAAGACATTTTAGTGCTCAGAATGGAAGGGCAGGGTTTCATACAGAGGGGAGGGTGGGGCACTGGGATTCCCCCCCGAGAAATGTGAAAATTATGATGTGTAATCTCAACAGCTACAATAGGGAGCATAATTATAGACTTAATGTATTATAGCTGAATCTGATGTTTCTTGTCCTTAAATATGTCCAGAATTTCATTTAAAAGCACTGACACACGCATGCATCCTTTGCACGCATCTACATCTCCCCCTCCCCCCAGGAATAAATCCTGTATGAAACCCTGAAGGGGACTAGAAGGATTGGTTGGTGATGTAGCTGAAGTGCTTACTGCATTCAGTGTTTGCACCATTAGCCCAACAACAGTGACTCCATAATTATTAAAAACACTGATCATAACGCATCAGCTAAACAACAACTCTTGGCTGGCTTAAAGTACTCATTCAATTAGAACCTGCACTCTACTTTTCTATCTGGGATACAGCCAGTGGTTTTTGTGGTTAGCTACTATACCACTGTAATTGATCAGACTCTAATGTTTACAGGCAAACAGATCAAATGGATAGTGTGTGCTAAATATTCAACTTTGGGCTATACAAATTGATATTTATAGCTACTTGAGATCTCAGTGCACTTAGTAGCTACATGTAGCGTCTGGACCTCCTTGAATCCTAAGGGTGAAGTCTTAAGGCTTGAGGGTGAATACAATTTGGCTCGTTGTTATGGAGGCACACATTGTTCCCGCACAATTAGAAGATTTCTGTAGTGTAAACTTTTCATAAATTTTACGTTTTAAAAGAGGTTTGGTTCTGGCTACCGCATTTATGTTTGCTTCAGGAGTTCTTTCCTGTGAAGGAGAGCAAACTGGGATAGATATCTGGGGCTGTGCTACTCTTGGAAATTAGGTTTTACTCCGGGAGGTGGGGCATTTGGTTTACTGTTTCTGAAGTGATACCATACAATGTAGAGTTAGCAGATGATGATGTGCTAGCAACTCAACACAAGGGCTCAGAGGTTCCTTGCACACACATAATTTCATGACATCAACCATTCTAATGCACTTGTGTTTACATATACACTAAATTTAATGAACAAAAAACACATCTCCTCCTACTGTAGTGGTTTGATAAGTGTCTCCCTTTTGACCTGTTTGCTTGTAACTAGGTAAACATTCTCATGTATGATCAATCTGAGACTGCAGTTGCATGGTAGCTATCTACCACAAAGACTCCAATGTGACCAATAGAAAATTAACAGGTGTGTCTTACTAGAAGAGAGATGCCTAGCAAACCACATGTAACCAATCTGATCATCTGTTTGTATAATGCAGTCAACATTGTCAAAAATAAAAGTATAAAAGTCATCTCCTGAGTTTGCTCCTGGTTACTTGACTCACTGCTAATAAACAGCACTAATCTCCAAATTAACCCTTTCTCCATCTGTATGATTAGCTACTGTCACAAAACACTAGTCGGCACCAACACCTGAAACTTCAAGGAGTCAAACAGTAAGATAACAACAACTATCTACTGGCTTGTGTTAAATATACAAAGCATGGGGGGTGAGTGGGGGGTTAGCCCCCCTTAATTCTTGCCCACTTGGAGGGGCTAAAGTCCCCCCCCCCCCCCCCCCCCCACATCCCCGTTCAACAGCCTATGCACTTCAGGCATTGCACTAGAAGAAAGAGGAGGTGGGTGGATTCAAGTCTGGATAAGATACATAAGCCTGGTCCTTCACTTGTACGTACATAGACACAACATCGAGCTCCTCACCATCATGTTTCCGCAACATTATTCATCTCTCATTTGTATTGCCTTTGGACTCCCTGTTCTGAATCAAATGCAAGTCGGTGTATACAGCTGAACGTAGAATCTGAGAGCAGCAAGAAATATGCTGAACTTGTGGAATAGTAATACACTGCATGCATCCCTACCATTCAGAACCTTGGACAAATGCTAGGTACTGATTAAACAAGGTCAGATGCTGTTGTGACATATATAGCTGTACAGTTTAGTACTCAAGCTTGCAAAAGTGACAGTTGCAGCATAACTATCATGGTAGAAAAGCCACATGCCATGGTGCAAGTGCTGCACAAACATTGTTTTCTGACACCTTGACAAGTATCGACTGTTCAAGTACTCAGACTAACTGATAAACTGCATAAACAAGTTACTATCTATACGCTAACAGGAGCGTACCCGCAGGTCCTGTTAGTCCGGTTTCACTTTTTCCCTCACCGTCAGCGTGGCTTGCTTGGCGTCATCAATTAGCGCCATTGCTCGGCGGACGCCCACGCAAGGCCCCCAAGCATCACAGGTCTGACAGGTGACATGTTGAAACTTGCGCGATGGCTTCGAACAGTGCGAATAAACTCTTCCGAGCATAGGCGTGCACAGCAGTAGAGGGTTGGAGGGGCGAAGCATGCACAACATTTATGATGTGTGGCACCACCACTCAGAGTAGAAGCTGAACGTCCGCTTGACGAAGGGACTGAGTGGGTGTGTTGGTTGTTCGACGTGGATTCCTGGGCTGTTGCTCCTTCAACTGAATCAATGAACTCCTGGGCTGCTGCTCCTTCGACTGGATGAGTGGATTTGTCTCTATCTTGAGTTACAAAGAATGTCTGATCTATGTACCTTGCTAGCTAGCTGTGGTCGTGTAGAAAACGTGAGCATATGCATAGCATGGCGTCCGCCGGGTGTATTTTTGCGTACATAACTGCACGAGTCCATCGAATGATTATGCAGCAGTGGCATGCAGCAACAACAACCAGGCACAGTTACACACTCACGTATCAGTTCCTTACTGATCTTCAGACGTTTGACTAGGCTTAGAGTTGCTTCGAGATAGTCAGTTCGGACTTCCAGCGAAGTGGCTGGAGAGCCGGTAGGGTCGATAACTTCTGATAGCAAACTCCAATTTTAATGAACCTAGTATCAGTAGATAGAGCTTTAAAAGAGCTACAAAAGCTGTTTAGTACAGCCGTCGTACCTAGTAAAATTCACTTCGCATAATCTTAAAGTACCGGTCAGCAAGAGCCACCTCAGAAGCTACTACTTGAGTATTAGATTCTCAGTTTGTTCAGGTTGGTATTCATGCACACAAACTCACATCTTAGGCTGGTCATATCTACATCTGTGATCTAACATTGATGCAAAACCTGCCTTGTCGAGATGGCTACTACAGTGCAGCTCCAGTGTGCCTGCTCTATGTGAATGGGTACCGGTTCTTTAAGCGTTTGTATTTGTATTTACGACAATATAAGGCACAGCCTAACGAAAAGGGTATCATTTTGTAGCTCTTTTAAAGCTCTATCTACTGATACTAGTTTCATTAAAATTGGAGTTTGCTATCAGAAGTTATCAACCCTAGAATTTAATTTCCACTACCGGCTCTCTATAGTCCCGGTGGGCGTGGTTTATGAAATATATCAACATAAAATTTCTCGTACAGAATTCATCCCAGTACAACAAAACCTGCTGAGTATGAAGCAGGGAGGGTAGTGAATGTGCACAGAAAAAACCGTGGAAATAGCTCACTTTGTAGCCACAGTAAGCACACGAGTGTCCCCGCAAACTATTAACCAAAAATCTACAGTACGAAGTTCCCTAGCGACTTGATCTCGCTGTTGGAGATGCGCATTAATAAACTCTAGGGCGGCTCGAAGCGTTTTTGCCACTACGGTAAATGGTACTCGAAATAGAAAGTTTTGAATGAGAAAAACTTACCGTCTTACCAAATTTCCTTGAAACAACGGGACGTAACGTTGCAACCGAAGGCGATATCGCAAAAACTGCTTCGAGTCGCCCTTCGCACGCTATTTTTGCGTAGTTTCACTGTCTTCGCTAGTTGTAAATCAGTCTCCACGACTTGATTTTTGGTTACAAAAAAGTTCGATAACTAGCACTGTAACGGCTGAGTTCAAAGTTCAAAGTGAATAGCACATGCCCATATATACGTTCAATTAGGAATTACGGTATCTTGCTACGCGCGCGCCGTACGCACAGTACAGTCCCGCCAGACAACTCACTAGCAATAATTACGCGCGTGTCATGAATGCACACGTGCCAGAAGTGGGCGTGGCAACCCAAACATTTTCGGGTATGTTTCGCGCGCCAGTGGCTGAACCCTAAATTTCTAAATCCGCCACTGAGTGTGCTTCCCTAAAACAAAAACAAACAAAAAAAAAAGGCTTACGTGTACAAAATAACAGAGAAATTGAACATATGATTGACAAAAACAAATTCACAATATACAGACTATGGTGATACAAAAGGAGGAAGACACTGCTTCAACTTATATCTAATAACGCCGTGTCTATTGACACCGACTTCTGGTGGCAATAAGAGCCACGGAATAGCTATTGACACCGACTCGGTGGCACCAGTCTTTCAAGGTTTTTCCTTTGTGCATTACTAGTTGTGTTGATTTTTCATTTAATTAAAGGAGATAAGAGATAGATGCAATCATGTGTCATGTTTCTAACATTACGCATTGAACTGTATACATGGTTTTTGCTGCTTCATGCTATTATAATTGTTGTATGATAAACCTGTTTGTGGTGTGTATAAGTTACTTACATGGGATGTAGTGCCGTCTTGTATGCATGCTGTGTCACTTCAATCTATTAATCTCTAGCTGTATGCAATCCTCCATGCATCCATAGTGCCTGTGTAAGAAGTAACTCATGTTACGGGCTATGTTGGTACCACAATACACTAGCCTTGGTAGGAATGGTTGCAGTGTCTGCACTTCAACATGATTGATCTGAGATGCCCAGAAAAATTTGATGTTGTGTAGTATACAGTGCTTTGCAAGTCGGTTGTCGCAGACTACAGTCGTTGGCAACACACCTAAGGCTTCGTGGTTTTCTTATTTGGTTTGTAGGCTATGAGTATTGATTATTGCTGCACATGCGAGCGCACGTGTACAAGTAAGGTACAGCGCTGTTTTCCGTGTCTCAGAAGAGTGTCGACTGTTGACGTGTTGTGCCTGACGGAACTATGTATACTCAAGGCTGCAATTACTACTATGGTCCTCTGTATGTGCAAGGGCTAGCGCCAGACTACCTGCCAGGACGTGACCAGGCAGCATCCCAAAGGCAACCTGTTAATACCGTGACTCTTGATGCTGGCACTGGCACCAGGCCATCATCCTTGCAGAATGAGCCTAGTTTTCTAGCCAGTGTTACTCTGAAAGTTATTAATCCAGCAAATAAAAAGGACACGAAAAATTTTGTATTGAGACCTTCATGTGACATAGAGACCCCACAAAAACGTACAGAGGAGATTGTGAAACAATATGGGGACCAAGTGCCACATACAAATGATTTTGAAGTTGGGTATTTTCGAGGACAACAGAAGGTATGGATAATGACTGATGATGACCTGAATGATGCATGGAGCACACTTTCTAAAGGTACTGGTTCCTTGTGGTGCCATGGAGTAAGGAAGTCAGCCAAGCAACTAACCACTAATTAAATTGTTACACAAGCAGGCTTTGCTGAACAGCGTTAAATCTGATTAGTGGTTATTTTACAAAATTGGACTTTGCACTTGCAGCTTGTCCAGTTTGAAAAGCAACCTGAAAACCTCTGTACTATACAATGATCCATCCCTTTTACTAAACATGCTGATAACAACTAAACATGCTGATAACAGCTAAACATGCTGATAACAACTAAACATGCTGATAACAACTAAACATGCTGATAACAACTAAACATGCTGATAACAACTAAATATGCTGATAACAACTAAACATGCTGATAACAATTTTGTGGTTCTCAGTGACTTAATTGAGTCTAGAACTTATGACACTCAGAAATACATAACAAAGTGAAGTTATTATAACTCAGAGTAGTAGCAACATATTACTTACCTATACACAGCTATTTGTGATGTCTGTGCACAGCTACAGTATCTAACATAACACAGAATCATGAGTCTATAATAAGCTTGTTACAACAAATGCACAAGTCACTATACCTTCATGTTATACACATCGAAAACTGTGTTTATGTTCTCCAGTTATGAATGGTCCATCCCTTTTACTGTATGGTGAGGATCCTCCAAAGTGTGCCATACGATATATTTTCCATTGTGATTCCAGTCTGGGTGGCTTTGGTCTCTGGGCTATCATCAGCACTGGGATTAGAAATAATTTCCACAACCTTTCTTTTATTCAGTGAAAGTTTTGGCACTTCATATTCCAGTTCCAAGCGTACCACTGAAGTGAATTTGGCCCCTTCATTTGTACTAGATGGAAGTGTGTTCATTTCAAAGTCTAGGGTGAGAGATAAACATAACTCATTACACTGCAATGATCTCTGGTGCTGACGTGTGTTTGAGTAAAAGCCAATAATCAAAATGTAAGGGCATTCTTCCCCAAACTTATAGCATCAAATCTCCTGGTCTTTACGTAGGCCAACTTATATTATGCAGTTCCCTGAGCCCAGAAATATATAGATGTAACAGCTAAACTATGCTAATTATGCTACCATATCTACCATAAAAAATTAACACACACACACACACACACACACACACACATACATGCACACATGCACATGCGCACATGCACATACACTCTCTCTGTCTGAGTTTACATAACAACATTAACCAAAATTAGATAAGTCACACAACTTGTAGATAACAGTTATCATAGACACCCAACTAATTACCAATGATGTCATAGCCTACCTATGACATCATGAGAAAAAGTGAGTCACATGTAGAAGAGAAAGAAGAGAGATCAACTAAAGAGAAGAATCTAGCAGCATCCATTGCCTTCCTAAGAGATAAGTCATAGAAGTATACTTCTAGCATTGCTACTACTTTCATTTTGCTGGTCTGCAAACAAAAACAATAGTTCAAGTACTCATTTGATTCTCAGAGATTCGGTCAAATAGCCTATAGTCATTTAGCCACCATAAGACTGGTGACTCAAAGCATGTGTAAGATCGCATGTAGTGAGCCTACATGTTCCAAGCCCACATGCAGCATGTCCCCAACTACCAGACTAAGCTGGACTCCACATACATGCGGGAGTGGCTCCGCCCTTTCTGTACCCATCCACAGGTCGGGAGTTTAAAGGAGCCGAAACCTGTGCTTGTGCGAGGATCAGACTGGGAACTCCCCTGATGACCAGCAAATAAAACAGTAAATTTTAAAAGAAAGTAGCAAAACTATGCTAGCTAAATGCATGCTCACACGATATCCATATAGCTAGGTACTATGTAGCTCAGCTTGATAGTACTCTGTACAGTATATCACACACAAACAAGCGCCTCCAAAGAAGAATAAGAGAGAAATAAATGATCTTGTTTCCACTGACTCAAGGTGCAATGGACACGTTCCCTGCCACCCTCCTTAACAGGAAGACTTTCCAAACACACACAAAACAATGAAAGGCATGCACACTACATGGACCACAAGTATACCATTAAGTTTCTTCTCTTTCTTAGTCTTGGGAGTACCACTTTTCAGTGTAAATTCCTGAAGAGGAGGACTGTTGAACAGATATTTCTACTGGGCTAAATCATCAGGTTGATTGTGCGTTATTAATACCCACCATCACACCATTTTCAGCTTCTATCATGCAGGACATTGGGACCAGATCAAGAGCTACCTTTGTCTTCCTAATTAGCTCCGAGTCTTTTTATTAGCTGGGTTGAGTGTCTGTGTCCTGCATGACTGTAGCTATTGTTACACAAGTAATTTTATACTGATAAACATACCGCTTCATACTTCTGGAACCTAGCAGTAGAACTGAGTGTTTTCTGATGAGCACTGATACAGTGGGAGCAAAGTTTACTCCACACCCTCTCATTTCTTATCACATGGAAGAACAAAATGACAACATCCTGCAAGGTATGTAAAATAATTTGTTATGTCAGATAGACAACAAACTGACCATGTTGACTTTTTCCTTCCTTTTTTTTTTTTTTTTTTGGCCACAACAGTTACAGTTACCCACACTAGAGATTTGTAAGTGTTTCACCATTAGAGAATTTGCATATAGCATTTGTCCCAGTTATACTACATATAACGTATAAGAACAGAGTGGACAGTATGAATGGCAATGAAAGCCTCGGTTCATGGGAAGATGATACTGAAGGATGTTATCAATGCACCATTTTGAAATTACTTTTCCTGAAAAATATCAATTATTTTCTTAACAAGTGTCTCATATGCATATGTTTTTCTTGTTTTGTTGCAAAACATGTATAATGAATTTTTCCGTCTATAGTGAGCTGTGTATCATAACTATTAATACTGGCTTTGTAGCTTGGTGGGTTTAACAATAAGGATAGTAGCTACACTTAATAAGATACATGATTACAACACTGTACACAAACCTGGATGGAGTTGCAGATGGTGAACAGCCATGCAAACACAGTGGTGTTGCGATCAATGGTCAGGACCCCAAACACCCAGGTCAGCCCCAGCAAGGGAAGGAGGATGACAGTGGCCTTGAAGGTAGTCCTATTGAAAAAACAACTTGTGTTCACATACTTAGAACAGTACAATAAACTAAACTGCTGTGGTTTCACTTAGTTTGATACTCTTTCTGCTTTCAATAAACTCTCATCCTAGAGTTTTTCATCTCTGTTACTGTTAAAGCTCCAAATCCTGTATTAAGATTTATTATAGTGGAAGTATTAAAACTTTTGCAGTCCAATATTCAATTTACTATAATAATTGATAGTTAATAACTAAAGTCGGATGAAAGAATGATATCAACAGGACAATGAAACCTTGACACTGCTTATAGTGTGGTAGGTTGGTAGCATACCATCACCTTATGCTGAATACACAATAGTGAACAAAAATGCCACAGCTCCTAAAGTAAACTAATGCCTTTCACAGCACAGCCAGCAATACCTATCTCGGTTGGCTCTCCTTCACAAAGGTACAACTGCCCAACCTTCCCACAGCAAGGAAGATAAAGTGCATGCTCCAAAAGTCCTTAGAGACACTAGGTAGGTTAAGACCTTCTGTATCCAGAAGTAATGGTAATGGCAATGCAGGTCTGGTGACAAAGAGATCTGCACAGCTTGAGAAGTACTTTACCACATATACAAACATTATTGTCACCTTCTGCAAGAAACCAGACTCAGATATGGCCAGAAAAGCACAAGTTTGAGAGTGTAGGATAGAGTGTAAGTCTTGTACCTCTCGAAACTGAATAGCTAGCCCTTGCACTGAAGTTACATCATTTTCTCAATGAAGGATTGAACTTGCTAGTTAATTGATCTGGGAGAAAATCGATTTAGTAGCAGATTCCCTAATGAACTAGCAATAGTAATCGGTATGGGCCCTGATCAAATTTCCTGTGACACTGGAACCACAAATGAAACGTGTGGTGACAATTCGCCATAAACAATGGATAACTATTTGTTACATCTAGGCTTGCCTTTTAACCTAGAGGTGTGGTTCTTTAATTCTCCATAAACAGATACCGGTCCATGCCTACAATAGCTACAACCACTCACTTGGCCAAAGTTATAATCTTTGTTTCCTTCTTCAAATCCTGAGTACTCCAGTGACGCTGCTTGCTCTTCCAGAGGCTTCTCACGACAAAACATAGGAAAACCACATTGATCTGAGAGCACAAAACAAAATATTTCAATCCTTTGTCCAATAACTGGGTCCTACATCCAATGCAGATGAGATCCCAGACAATAGTAAGATCACTAAGGTGTATTTTTGCAGAGATATCATGTGCACATTGAATAAACTAATACATGCATGAGAAGACTATAAAAACGAGTAACTGTTGCACTGTAAAGTGGTTTGGAAAATAGCTCAGAGTTTTACATGCAACTGATAATCTAGATGGTAAGAGCAAAATATTTGCCTACTCAAGTAACTAAAAATGACACTACAAAATGAAGTGCTCTATGATCCTTTATGAGGCAGTTCTCAGAAGAAAGATGACACCGCAATCCAATTTTGATTAGCAGTTTCTTGTTTTAGGGTAACTTTCTAACCATGCATCCATAGACTACACTTGCATGTGTGTTTGTGCACTATGAAACTAGAAGAGCTGCATAGAAATAAATTAATGCTGTAGCTCATGCAGGTGCTGGCAGCAGTAAATGTGTCTTGTTACAATGGCTCTGTCAATTCGCAGCTTTAAAGAGCTATTAGTAAATAGCTTAGCATGGAATAGGTGAATTTCATTCAGTGATGTCTAGTCAAATTACCAGTATTATCAACAGTGCAGGTGCCACGAAGGCATAAATTGTTCCCTTCTCAACTGAAATCCAACAGCTACAGAAGAGAGAACGGTAAACAATATGCCTGCAAAATAAATGCAATGCCAATAAGCCAGTAACACCATGGTAGTCACTGAGCCATTACCTATTCTGTTCCACACTACAAAACTGAGTGTGTACTTACAAAAGAAGGTTGGCATTTTCATCCCGGACTCCATATTCCTGGTATCTTAAGGCTACTGCAGTCACCACAGCAGGGAGGGGTGTGACTGTACAAAGACAACCGTGGAAAATTTGTCTTTGCTAATACAAGTTGCTATTCGATGTTGCTTCAACTACCTGGTAGGAAATAGTTAAGTAGAGTTTGAGATCTTAACACTGTTGTACACTAACAAAATTTTACTTTCACTTTCAGTTAATTCCATCCAGGCCTCCTAGAGAAATAACTAATTACAACTTACCCGATCCCAGGATAATATACTTTGCTTTTCTCAATATACCATATTATGGCATAATCCTGAGAGCATGGTAATAAAAACATAGTCTAAACAATTTCATTCTGGGGGTTGTTGGCTACGTTTCGATTGCTTGGACCGTACGTACCAGCTATCTTCACATCAAGTGTTTATACGACCGCCATCAAAATTGCATAAATCAGCATCCCAATCCACAGACTTGTACAGATTTATGTACCTTCAATAGTGAATCCACCAACGACTGGTAGCTTTAATATCAAGCCGAGACAAGAAAGAGTAACCTGCATGCAACACAGCAACGAGCCACACCCCCTCTACTGAGACATGCGCCTACCTGCATTTTGTATTTCGCAATTACGTAATAATGATTGGCTCAGCTCAGCCACACAGGGATCTTAAACTGTAGTTGGTCTGTTTTTACATGAACCTTTAATATCACTAGTTCTCGATCGCGAGCCAGACCCACTTCCTTTTTTTGCGGAAGTAGGTCTGGCTAGCGAGACTACTTGTCAAATCAAAGTAGCTGCATTCCAAGTATCACATGAACAGTCCAGCATCCTCCAAATGAGACCCTGTGACTTGCACACCTGAATCCTTGTTGGACCCTCTGAGAGTTCAACATCAGTCAGGTTGTGTACACATAACATAATCCACAGTGAAATCTGGTGTTCCCTGATGGCAAGGTCTTGACCCTAGTCTCCTATTCACAAAACCATGCTTTAATAACCCGGGATTAGATTACATCCGTTCACAGCTAGATGGTTGACAATTGTCTCATTTTGAACCTTGCCAAATTTGTGCTGCCTTGCTTACTGAACAGGGTATAGATCCACTGGAACTTGCGCTCTTGTTAAATGTAATGAGACGGCTATATACCCTAAGGAACCCCCTTGGTCATTTGCTGCACACACATCAATTACATCGAAAGTGAAATATGTTGACGTCGAAATCTTTCAAATTTCATTGATCTGTCTAATATAGCCAAACAACAAACAAATTTAATATTCTCTTTCCGCCATAAGTTCATGACATTATACTCATATTGAGCACAAGTGGTTTCTGAATGGTTGATCTACACATAAACATCATGGCTACATCACAATCCCTGTCTCCATGAAGGAATTGCTCTTCTAGGCATACTGAGGACAATTTCACTGTTCCCGGTTCCAGGTCCAGCCTTCCTTCTCTCTTCCACTGCTGCTGTTGGCTTGAAAAGTCGAGAAGGATCTCTGGGCACCACAACTACAGTCTACACAGGAAAAAATATACAGTGGTAAAAGTAGCAGACTTGTTTCTAATCTGTTCCCACGTACAGTGTTGAGTCACTTACACCTGCCTCAGTGTGACGACTTAAATGTATGTGGAAAGCCTGGAGCCAACACCCTGAAAGCACCATCAGGACCAGAGAAGGTTGGACACAATCACGGCACATGATGGTGTATAGGCAAATTTATACAAGTGATTTCGATCTCCTTATTTACAATTGTTGAGTTTGTTTTGCCACCCAATGTTGGTATTGTCCTTTGTTTATGTAGGAAAGCACTTTTATAGGATTACCTCCTGTGCTACCCTGCTCTTCATGTACACGAACAACTTCAATTGAATTCATCTACATCAAAATGGTGAGGTACTTTTACCCTTCAAACTGTACTCATCCCCCAGCAAAAAGGGCTCCCATTAATACGAGGTTGTAGAGGCAGAAATGCCAGTGCATAGTCAGAGGCAACGGTAACATGTCCAACCTCTTCTGCTGGTAAAGAAACTGTACTAGAGGAGGGTAAGGCTACCTAGAACAGTTGAGGCAGCCTGTCATAAATCATACAGCGATCAACTTTTGACATGGTATGTAAATTTAATTCATGAACCCATGGCAGTATGAACATGGAGTTTGTAACAATGATAACAACCATGATTCCCAATTCTGAAAATGAAAACAATTTGTTCTCTTGGCAACTAATTAACAGTAGCTGCACTCCTGTAAACAAGCCTTTTGTAGCAATAAATACAGTAAAATGTGGAACTGAAGACGTAGCCTGAGAGCTAAGCCTATTACTATAGGTCTTGGTCTAACAGAAACTAGGTGGCATGAAACAGCAATCCTTTTTAGGGCTGGAAAATGGAAAATAAAAATTGGGGCTTACTCGGGTCGTCCTTAACTTTTAAAACATTAAGGATTTCTCAGCACAGCATTAACAGCACAAATGCCACCTGGTTATGACAACTTCAACTCCTCCTGTACACAGAAAAGCCATCAGATCTTGGTTCCAAGGCCGGCAAGTGTTCTGCATAAACCACCAAAGACGATCGGTCATTGTCGCTCGAAATTACTTGAGCTTTACGTCTGTCTTCTGCTCTCACAAACACACAGCTCTCGGTCTCAGTGACATCCCTTCTGAAATTCGGACATACCCACTTCACAATCAGCGCTAAAACAAAGCTATACAGAAAAGACTAACGGTCAGAATAACGATGACAAAGCTAAGAAGCCTACACTCAGCAGCCATTCAATTTCCGTAAACTATTGCAATATCCTCGCGTACTTCCGTGTTACGAATAATAAAGTTAAGGCTGCCTTAACCGTTCTGAGTACTTCGCCCCTTATACTATAATCTCTTGCCCAACCCCTCCTTTAGAATGAAGTAGTGTTCAAAGGTAAACCCACCTACATGTGCTGCAGTCCATAATGGGACAGTATAGTGAAACGGTGAGACTATCAAATGAAGGTGGGTGCCACTTGCTGCTAGTGCGTATATACTCAGTTGAGCATAGGCCCATGAGTAAAGGTACTATATGCAACCATTGCTAAGTCACTACATGCTACAGATGTATGTTGTGGTCAGTGGGTAGGTGCACCAAAGACTTCCCTTTCACCTTTAGTTTATTCAGCTGCTTCTCTTTCTCTAGATATTCCGCTTCTCTTGCTTTCTTCTTATCTCTCCTCTCTTCAGCAGCTTTGAGGTCCTGTAGGTGAAGGCATTTCCATATGAAGAATGTCATGGCTGGTATCCACAGATCAACACATAAAAAGAGAAGCTCATGGTAACAATTAACCGACTCGAGATATAATCTCAAGATGAAAGACAACTTAGATGATCGGTTTCACACTCAAACAGCCGTCTATGGTGACCATGGTTTGGCAGTTACACAAGTTTCTGTACACACAGAGATGGATTTCAGTGCCTTATTCACTTATCATTAATTAATGTTTCTTCTACGTATCCTAGTTCCTTAGATGCACCCTGAGAACTCAACTGCTACAGAGTTAAAATTATGGATGACCCTATACTTACAATGACCTGCCGCACTACAATATAACACCATGCAGTTCTGAGAGCCGTAAAACACTCATATCTTGGATAAAACAAAACACCTTTTGAGATTTTGTTCTCTGACTTACAATTTACAGGTGATGCTTTTCATATTATAAACTTTTCCTTTCTTTGCAACTGTGTAGAGCAGAGACTGTGTACCAAACTAACATTCCATAGGTAAAAAAATTGTGAAGAGCCTATTGACTCAGAGAAAAGTCAATGAAACACTGACAAGAATGCCCCGAATGCATTATTATCCATGATGACATATGACGAACCACATGTACTGACCCTTTTCCTGAACTGCTCCACCTCTTTCGTGGCCAACTGTCTCTGTATCCTCTCTTCTTCCTTCCTGGCCTCTTCAAGCTGCTGCTGGGCATGGCGTGCTTCCTCACGAACCTGGACGTAGGCCTCTACCTGTTGTTTCAGGGCTAGCTGTGTGTGTGTTGGTAACAGAAGGATAGCCGTCTACCACAGTGAAATGTGATGGGACATTATACTGTTGCTAAAAGAACTAAGATTTTATGATTGGAGGGCACCATGCTCACTTTGTGCTTAGTCAAGAAGTATACTTTCACCAAAGAGTATGTGTTCTCATTTAACCTCATTCCCAGACCTACCAACAATATGGTATTGGAATGAGGCTAGACTGGAACCATATACAGTACAGATCACATGTAAGGTAAAAAATTCGCGTGTGTAAGCGAGGGATTCACCTGTGTGTGACGAGTAATCAACACGTGTGTGATGTGGCGGGTACTTGCGGTAGACGCATGTGTGTACCAACTCGCAGGTGTTGGCACAACAGCAAAGTAATACACTGTACAAAGAAATACTGGGGGACAATCACTACTACGGGAAAGTATGAACACGCAAGACAGTTTTTCGGTGTTGCCATGCCGTTCTATCTGTCCTGTCTCACTCTTCCTGCTGTTACTCTTTGCCTTCGCTCTCGCCCTCCCCCGCTGTTTAGCCTTCACCTTCGCTCTTCGGTTCGCTCCTCTCGCCGCTCACTCTACGTCTTCGCTCTCCTAACTCACTGTTTCTACTGTTAGTCTTCGTCTTCGCTAGCCAGTCTCACTTCTCCCGCCGTTTACTCTGCGTCTCGCTCTCCTGACTCGCTATTTCCGCTGCTGGTCTTTGTCTTCACTAGCCAGTCTTGCGACTCCCGCCGTTTACTCTAAGTCTTCACTCTCCTGACTTACTCTCTTCAACCGGCTTCTAGCTCTCTCTCGTCATTGTTACTAGCTTTCTTCCTCGTTCTTCATTCTAGCGGGGCGAGTGTGAGGGCAGAGACTCGCACGGGTGGAGCGAGCACTCGCGTGTGCGCGCCTACAAACTCACCGGTCACACGCTTGCGCGTGTTACCTTACCTGTGACCTGTACTGTACAAGATGTGTTGGTTATATGTCATCATCAGCTTAACAGAAGCTAAAAATGGCAGACCTGCCATCCAGAGCTGTATTTGGTTACAACAGCAAAATTCATAGTTTCCAGTCAGGCATTATTGGAATTCTTCGTGTGGGCGGGCAGTATTTTTTTTTTACTATCAATAATATAACTAGCAGGGACCTCACATATCCTTAACAGTTTGAACTCTGGAGCTTGCTCATGCTCACCCTAATAATATTAGGACTCTCCATGTCATAAGCAGACTTACATGTGTGTACGTACGGAAACATGCTTCTCTCAGATCGTAGGGTCCAGCAACACAGTTGCATTTCAGTTTTGCTGTTTCACACAGACAAGTACGATATGCTGAGCTTATAGCCCGTTGCTAGGTGGTTGCTAAGATTATAGAAGACTTATAAATGGTCAACATGCCCATGGAAGAGCTGATTCAGCTATATCAGGTGTGAACTGTGACTATATCAGGTGTGAAGAGTGGCTATATCAGGTGTGAACTGTGACTATATCAGAGTCTGCCAATAAAAGGTACATGTACAACACAACAAACATGCAGTTTAGTCATCCCCCAAAAAGTACAGTAGGCCTACATGTACAACACGTATATGTTATTACATGAGCGGGAGTGCAATATCGTTTATGTTGCACGAGGGATTGATGTTGACACGAGGGCGAAGCCCGAGGGTCAACATCAACCTGAGGGCAACATAAACGATATTGCGCTTCCGGTCATGTAATAACATACTTGTTGCGCATGCGCGACACGGCAGTATATAAAGCGCATCCTAGCTACGAGAGAACGCAATGGAAGACGGTGAATCGGCAAGCAGTTGCAGCCAGAAAGGACGCGTTTTAATGACCACGGAGGCCTAGTTTAGTGAGTTCTAACACAGCAGCGTCGACCTTTCTACTATACTGGTAATTCTCCGGGTTCGAGTACAGAAGGCGCTTCGTTTCCGACGTTCTTTGCACCCAGTCCGCCATCCACTGCCATTCACGCTTCCAGAAATAGGCCGAGAACGCGGGGTAAGAGTGGCACTATAATTTTCCTTCCAAAACAATCCGTCAGAGAGAAGGCCCTACGTCTTCACCGGTTATTCCATCGAGAACGGTCACGGAAACAGTGTGTGGAAGGCGCCTACGCCCTGTGGTCCGATATGCACTGCAATTCCAGGTTAGTCGCTAATCTCGTACCATTTTGGGGGTAGCTACTCGCCAATTCGCCGTCTTCCATTGCTATCTTTCAGCGCACACCTGGTGTGCAACATGACTTCCGGTGCAACATGACTTCCGGTGCAACATGACATCCGGTGCAACATGACATCCGGTGCAACATGAAATTTGTTGCATTAGCAAATTGTATTATGATGTGCAACAAAACAAACATAGGTCTCTGTTTATTTGTCCAAAAACTCTCCGATCAATGCGATTTCGCCGACACACTCGACCACATGCTTCGTGATCGACTCGTTTGCGGCATCCGGGATGTGCGCGTACAACGACGCCTCTTGGCAGAGCGTTTAAGAAAGCCTATGACTTGGACCAAGCGTCGGAGACAGCCGAGAAAAGCTCTAAACATTTGCATCAGCAACAATCGTCTCACCCTGTTCACGCCGTCTCGCACCCTAAGAACCCGACCAGACAACAACAACAGTGTCCTGCTATCGCTGCGGTGGAAAGCATGCAACCAAGGACTGTCAGCAACGAATATTTGTCAAAAGTGAGGGCGAGATCAATTCTGCTCCCCGTTTCGCCATAACACACTTCACTAGCATATAGCAGCTACACTCGAGTATATAGCAAGCAGCCAGTTCAAATTCGAAAATACGGCAATGCGAATGGAGTATACGGACAGTAATGACGTCATTTCCGTGTTGCCAAAACAACCACCTAGCAACAAACTATAAATCTGTTAAATCACCCTCCCACTCGGGATGTTGCGGTTTATAAGCCCTCCCCCTCGGGCGCTACGTGCCCTTGGGTGTCGGGCTTATAAACCAGCAACATCCCTCGTGAGGGTGATTTAACTAATACATACATCTCCTGAGCTGCTATGAGGACTTAGTCTCTAAAACCATGAAGGCATTTACCCTGATCAATCATGGTGGTAGAGAAATCATTTTTTTCTTGTAGATTTATATACGGAATCTGCAACAGCCGTATTGAAGTTCTACCCCCTAGCAGTCACCCTTTCGAATTTCCTGAGTCCTTCAAAGTTTATGGTCGAGCAATCCAGGGACTGCAATAGGGTAGGCAAAGAGCTAGACAGGCATCACAAGATCACTGGTAGCATGTCCAGTGACCTTTGAACCTTATTGTAAAAACTGAAAGTAGTGGGGGGGGGTTGGGGTTGGGGTTGGGGTTGGGGTTAAATGCATTATGGCCAGTAAGCATAAAATAAAGCTATCTCATATATGTAGTGTAATTCAACATTGCTTTGTGTTGCACTTCACCCTTCTCTTCTTCTCCATGTCTTCCTCCTTGGCCTTTTCTAAGTCAGCCCTCAGCTTTTCTTCCTCAGCTTTGATACGTTTCAACTCCTGCTCAGCCTATACATGAATGGTAGTTGATATAAGTTAATACATGTAGTGTGTCTATTTGAACACACACACCACAACCTGTCTAGTAACCGCATGCAAACAAGTACTGCAACCTTAACTGTAATCACTACATGCATCTATAGGAGTTTATACAGTTAATGCTGTTCTTATCATTTTCAACCTGGGCTATGTGTTGGCATCCCTAGGGGAGCATATGAGCTAATAGTTGGTTATAACTATCACTGCCCCAGGTGAATCCTCTAGGGAAATCACCAGATTCCGTTTCCTCTCCAGGTAAACAGCATGATCAGAGTGTATATCTACATCCATCAGTTTCCTAACCTTCCATGCACTGAGCTTTGAAAACCTCTCCTCCCTCTCTTTAGCCAGTGCCTCCTCCTTGACTGTGGGACCTCCCTTGCCTCCAGACGGCTCCTCTATGGATGGCTGCTTCACTCGGCCCATCTGTACAGGAAGAGAACAGTCAGTCAAAAAGTGTTCCAGAGCAAAAGAGCAAACCAGCTTTTGAAATGGATTTATATTGTATACACCCATGGGCAATGAACTTAAGTATAAAGAGGAGGGGTGGGCATATTTTCGAGAGTTGTGATATTTCTCTCAAAAATACACCCACCTCACATGCAGTTAGTCTGGCCCTAGTTATGTATGCATGCAGTGGTTCTGCAATACAGTGCTGCTTCTTGGATGCTTCTTGCAGTACTGTGCCATAAATAGGTGGGCATACTTTCGAGAGAAAAGCACGCTTTGCAACAACTTCACCCTAAAAAGGGAGGTGGGCTTATTTTTGAGGGTGGGCCCATTTTCAGAGATTACGGTACAAACATATTGAAGAGGGCTTACGGCCCATTTTCGGAGATTACGGTACAAACATATTGAAGAGGGCCTACCTTCAGGACATTACAATACACAATAAGTATAATGTATGCAAAATATTATTTATGCGATTCCATGGCCATTCGACACAACCAATACAACAGACGACAAAATACTGACATGCACGAAGGTTTGCTGCCACAGGCTACCATGTCTATCAACACATTTTAGAAGGCCAGCGTTGGAGAAGAACCACGGCTCCACAAGAATGCTTCCATACCAGGCTACTTGCACCTTCATTGCAGTGGAAAAGAGGTACCTTGCTCCTCCACCTACATCTTTTGGGGGCTTCAGTTTCTAAATTTCAATTGCAATACAGAAGATAGCTTGTGACCATAGTGCTTGTAGATTGCCAATGGCCAAGATGCAGGATAGACGCTCAACAGCTTGGGGGGGGGCATAAATAATACTGTGAACTCTTATTTGTGCAAATCATACAAAAACCACATAAACAGAATGTTTGCATACATTTGCAAGCCTACTAATACTTCTACACACCAGACTGGATAAAATCCATGACAACCATTACCCACCAAAGATTTCTCACTATGCACAGAAGAACACAACAACAGCACTACCACTTGTGTCTGAAGCTGTCCATATGGATCATCATCACACTGACCTTCTTCTGGTTCTTCCAGGCCTCTATGGCCTTCCTCTTGCTCTCCAGCAGTGTACAATACTCTGTGTACCACTGCTCATGTTGTTCAACCTCCTGCAGTGACTTTGTAGGCAACTCTCTGCGTGCTGCATCCATGAACCCAGCCTGTCCCTATTGGGTTACAGAAAAAACATTCATACTACCAATACTGTATTTCTTACACAATGGTTTGTAACTGTAATGCAACTGTGATACACTGGACATTATTCATACTATGACTCGCTCATACACATTTGCAAGTTGCAAAAGATATGTCACTTCGATGTCTGGTCATTGACTCACGTTGAATTGTTTCCTTATTTTCAGAAACGTTTGATGGTCATAGTCGTCCCAGCCTCCCTGTCTTCCCCCAGTCTGCTGCAGAAACCGCTGAAGGAATAAGAAAATCACACAATAATACATTTAAATACAGAAATGTGTGTAGGTATGTGTGCATTGGTTTCAGGTCTATGCATTTTCAATGATTACATATGCCATAATGGACATGCCGTACCATAATCTCGTGAAAGAGCACCCATATGTGTAGGTGAAGCACCTTTCATTTCCACTTTAGAGAGGAGTGGGCGCTTTTTCGAATGATTACACATTCATCCATGAAAGGCTGTCACCATGGCAACAAGCACTCATTGCTTGATAAGGAGGCCATGTTTTTTTTACATAGTGATATACGTAAGCATTTGTTCTCAGCTTTACAGGGGGTTAGAGTGGAAGGATGTGTGGGAATTCCCGGGACAGCCCTACCTATCCTGTGGTGGGACAGTGAAATTCTGTACAATCCCATGTGACTATAGGACTTATGGAATTATCGGGATCACTGATGGCAAACCTAGACATGACTGGAGCGGTTTGGTGCAAAACATTTTTAACATGGCTAGGTTATACTGTTGCAAGAGCATGCGCTAGCTCAAGAAATTCAACCATGAAGCATGTAGAGCAGCCAATGTGTATTTGCTGGGAGCATCCTATCTATCGTGGGCTCTTCTGCTCACTTGTCAGCGACACCAAAGTAGAATTTTGGGCCATTTGGACTAAGGTATGCAGTGACCACACTTTGGACGATTTGAATTATCGATTCCTTTTTTTTCTCCCCACCCACCCAACAGTCTTGGTGCAAGACTACCGTAGTCTCATATAAGAGCACCCATGGGCGGAGCACCTTACAAGTTTGAAAAGAGGGGTGTGGGCACTCTCTCAAGTGTTTCTACATTCAACTGCGAAAGAGGACCCATGCCATGTTCACAATGACTCAATGCCCTCGAAGCAAATCTTGCACAAACAATGTACAATGGAGCCACCCGCCTTCAAAGTCGAGTCTTGGCTGCACACAAGCCTCTGAATGGCAACATGTCACCGAGAGCATGGTGTAGCTGGTACCAGCAGAGTGGGACTGCATTAGCTATGTTCGCCTACACAAAGCAACCGTGTAATAACTTTTAAGTACAATACAAACCTTGTCCTGTAGCTGTGCAGCAATGTCTACTACTAAGGTCTTCTTTGTCACTGGAATAGCCACAAGCTTGCCATTCACATTCACCTACAGGGTCACCTGTGGCCTGAGAAGTTGTTGTGCCGGAAATACTTACTAGAAAGGTTATCATGGCTCTATATAAGGAGCAGGGTTAGAATTACTATAGTCCTGCAAAAGAGCACCCACCTCCTACTTTTGGCCTAACTTTCCGTATAAGGTCCAAGTTTACTCAAATGAACACCCACCCTTGGAGCAACCTTTGTGTGACTAATGGAGTGCACTCGTGGAGTTTTGAGCAGCACAGCCTCAAGCGGTATGCATCTCTGAGGCAAGAAATGTCTAGAAAACGACAATTACTAATTGTTCAATAAAAATAACTTGCTGATGTCCCCAAGATATTCCCTCACTATAAATTGCTATATACACAAACCCTTAAGTACCTGTTGAGGCTACCTATTTCTTTTTCAATCTGAAAGGCAGGACGACCGAGAGGAAGGTGTCAATGGCATTTGGGTTCTTGGAAAAGCAAAAACTGATAACATCTTCCCTCACAAGAAGCCCTAGCTCATCACCAGGCAAAGAGCCACCTTCATGATATAGACTAGTTACAACTGGGGATGGCAGCTGAGCGTGAAGAATGAAAAGATGATTGTTGGACTCCAGCGTGAGAGTGATACCAGTGGGTACCAGATAGTCTCATCTTGGATATGTAGCAGAAAAACTTCCGTGGATCAAATGCACACTGTATGATGCATTGGACTCCACCCCTAAAGTAGGTATTATATCTATGCATGCCATGCCATTAGTCTCATCCCTAGATTTCATCTGACGTTTCTACCTCTTCCAGTGTAGCACTACTGAAAGCAATCTGTTGGTCTGAAACCAAGACTAGCCATGCCAGTGGATAAAGACAGTCTCCATTTGGAGTTTGACGCTCACGTTCACAACAACATTCTAGTTCTCCCACATGATTAGCAAAGGATGAAGCACTTGGAACTTGTTCATTCACTCCAATAAAGGGTCTGAAGGTCGATCCATCAAACGTGTGTGCTAGGGTACCTGATTGACATCATCCTCTCAGACATCCTGACGAAATTGATGCAGATGTCCCGGGTGACCATAAAGGTTCCATCTTCACCAAAGTTCAGTTTGTTATGTTTTCTACGAATAATGTATATGTAGTATTGGGTGAAGCTGTGAAGTAGTTTTACCTGCAAACTGAAGATGCATACATGTACATCAGCATCACGGTGACATTCACAAGAAGCGGTGATGGTACAAGCCCCAAGTTTCACTCCAACCTTGTCCCTTCTACAGCCATGATGTCCCCTTTCTAACGAAAGATTTTTTCAAGGTCAACAACACCCACTGAAGAAAGGAGACCATACCTTCCAGCAGCTCAGGGACTAGCAACCCTTCTCTGGCCAGTACTGAAGCTGAAAGCTCAACGTATAAGGTAAGTTGACCTTGGAATGACTCTTGTTCTCTTTGGCCTCAGACACAGATTAACAATTTAAAAAGACAACCCTTCGTCCCTGCTGAGTTGTGAATTGTATTCAAATGGTGCACAGGTCCTAACTAGTTCAGTGTAGGAGACATTAGTCTCAGTGGGCTGAACTACATGCAATCACCTGGTTAGGCTGATTGTGTGTGCTGCAACTTCTTACTACATATTAGCCAAGCTGAAAAGAGTAATGCTTGTAAACTGATCTCCTTCCAGTTACTTTATGGCAGGCAAATGCAGAAGATCTGGTGATCATACTGTACTTCAAAAGTTGATATTCAAGGTTGAATTTTGAGGATGAACTTGACGTATTTTTAGCAACTGGTCATAAATTTCAGAAAGATATTTCTGGCTGACCTGAATGACTACGCACATCAAGTGAATTATAGTTTCAGTATAAAAAAATATAAAAAATAAAAAAATAAAAAAATTAAAAAAAAATTTAAAAAAAAACAGATTACCACAAAACATTTCAACTGATTAGGTTAGCAGATTTCTTGGGTGTGAACTTATTTCTAAAACTGTGTGCTGACAAAGATGTGCCGGTTGCTGACCTATGGAACTCCATCAGGAAGGGGTGTGGTCTGGTCAAAGGATGCTAACACGCCCACTGTGTAAATACCAGGGCAAACAAATGTCCAGTATGTCAAAAGTCCATAACTTGCCCACTCCCACTTAAGGCTAACTGGATGGAGACACCCTGTTGTAAGAAATCCATACATCCTGTGTGTAAATGCATTTGCCACAGACAGTTTGTGTTGCATCTGATCACTATTGAATTTTGCAATCATTCAGTGTTGTGCAGTTTGTAGGACTGACACAGTTACTGATGGCACAACATTTTATGGCATACAAAAATGACATCTGATTTGCTGTGGAACAGATTGCCAAACTCACTTGCAAATAGCAAATGTCGGCCACATAGTTAAACCTTCGTGACACCAGAATTCCAGGTGAGGCTGATAGTGCTAGCAAAGTAGCAGCTGTTTGCCCAATGACAAAAGGGATTAACTTGAAGAAAAGTTAACTCTTTACCGACCAATGACGCCGTACGGCGTCATGAGATTAATGTTCCCGTATGACCAATGACGCCGAACGGCGTCATGAGTACTTACCTGCCTTTGGGTGTTTCCCCCGGAAGATAGCGGTTTAGTACACACCTTACACGCGTCTAACAGTATTCATTACACCCACCGGAAGCTAATCGTGCACATTTTAATTGAAACTAGTACTTTGACGAGGCGGAAGTTGAACGTAGCGTAGCGTGTTGTGCTACCGCAATCGACCGGGCCATGTTTGTCGCGACCGATCTCGAGAAGTATACAAGCTACGAAGATGCGATAAAAAGCAATGTATAGCTAAATGAAAGCTCTAACTTCGCTACAGATTTCAAAGGAAGCAGAACTGTAACATCCAAGTTACAGCCACCAGAACAGACCGAATGTAGCAACTTCCGGTATTAAAGTTCGGGTTTATCTCCAGGCTTGTTCTTTAGTGGTAAGCTTCAGAACTACAGCGAAGCTAGGCAAAGCCTAAGGCTCTCCAATGTTTTTGACCAGAAGTCTGTAGCTTGTTTGCAACTGGAGATATAACACGGAGTATACAACATGTCGTCTAGGCCGCTTCCGGAATTCCTGTGTGGTCATTCACGTAATATTGCAATAATTTGCTACGGTCAGTAAAGAGTTAACAAATGGAGAAGCACAGCTACAAGTTGTAGGCTAAGAGTCAACAACATAAAAGAATAGCTAATTCTTATCAGTGTCGGGAATCAGTTGCCCTGCAGAGTTGACAGATTACAAAATATCTCACAACCTTGAAGTTGTACCAAGGTCTTCTTTGCACGTCAAAATCTCACCACAAAACTTTGTCATACCAGCTAGCTAACTTGCAAATCAAACACAGTCCTATGCCACAGGAAGACAACAAAATGTGAAAGTTGTAAGAATGAAAGATTTTGTCACCATGTCTGGTGAAGCATAGCAGACTCACTCAATCACAAGAGTTGCTATATCAAGTACAAAGAGACAACATGGCTGACATCCTCTCAACACTCTTCATTATAATGGCCACTGTGTTGGGCATTCTTGCGCTCATCCTTGTTTTCACTCTGTGCTACTACGTGATGTGGGTTGAGTGTATTACACCCAGACGGGCAAAGGCAAGCAGACAGAAGCCTACTGAGCAACAAAAATGGTACCTACCATGACATTCATCCAGCTGATCTCATAATATGGATCAAACCGGGCCACATGCCTACAGTCGAAATGCCACCCAGGCTACCCAACAACTTCAAAACATGAAAAAAAGGGAAAAAAAGGACAGGAACTCACAAACTGCATTTTCCCATTATTCCTTTGCAACATAAAAAAACAAACAAAAAAACTTGGCATGACTATAGATGATTCAGCTCTGCAGCACTTGGACATAACTCATGAAAGTTCTTTGTATGTGAATGTGTTTCAGAAAACAAACAAACATCAGGTGAAACTACAGCTCGTTAAGACCAACTTCTATCACATTTTCTCCCAGTAAGCAAGTTGGGCTCGGCAGTGTATTAAATCTTTGAAAACATCTGTACTAACTTATAAAACACCAGCGCCCATCTCACATGATCACTGTTCCCAAAGCTTTTCATGCTGTTCTGTTTCCACACATTATATTCAAACCAACAAACCAAACATCAGGGACCTAGGAATGAAGTTTTCTCAGTGAGTAAATCTTGGTGTACTGACCGTTTCTTCAGGCGGCACTTTGTTTAGGCAACCACACACTTATGATAGAGAGAGGGTTTCTTCGGTGTGCTCCCTACCTGTACTTATTGACAGACAGACGATGAGCAAACGACAAGCCGACTTTTAAGTCTCCAACATACTATAGAATTCCAAGAAAATATTACTCTAATGCTTGAACTCCTCTCATTTAGTGTTGAACTAGCCAATTCCATTGTACCAAATAGATTACCAACTTCCATTGTACCAATAACTGTTCCAACTTGTACATTTAACCGATTTTATGGACTGTGAACAGTTCCTTGAAATGGCTGGGGGTTGCAGTGCCTATGATTATCAGTGTGAGTCAGAAAAGTGAGGGGACTGATTAGTTCCAGGTACACAGTTCATTCAAAAGTTTCTGGAAGATGTCCGCACCAAAGGAAGCAAATGTGCCAAGTGTAGGTGGGGTGGGGTGCTTGTTAAAGGGACAACAATGTTGCAACAACCACACGTCATGCTGTGGGTTTGATGAACACCTTGGTTGCAACATAATGGATATGTGCCCGCTGTTGCCACACAAACTTAAAAGGTATTGCAACAACGAAATTGCCCCACCCTGATGCTACGGTGGATAATGCATACCACATGGGAGTTAGAAGAACACCCTGTTGTTTGGCTGACTGCCATGAAACATGTGGAGACCAACTTTCTCAACATAGGGAGTGTATCCTTTGCGACGTGGCACTTACAACTGGTGGAAAGACCAATGACGACCTCACAGATGCCGCGGAGTATATTTCCATGAGAAGGAAAAAGACACTAAATTATAATAAACATATGGGAGGTGTTGACCTGGGTGGCCAGTATCGCAAGTGTTATCAAGCAAGGATGAAATCCCGCAAATGCTACAAGTATATCTTCTGGTTCTTGCTTGGATTACCACAAAGAGTTAAGTTACTAATTGGAAGCTACTGTAGTCATAAGAGGCGTGGTCGTCCACTAGCATCATCTACTCCATCAGCAAAGAAAATCACCCAACCAGAACATCCAGTGGCCATCCTCTTAAAATATACTCAACTACAACAGTCTGAATGGGAAGGGACAAGCAGAGGACAAACTCAACAGCACCATCCTTATTGAACGTTTACCAGGGACACTGATAGCGATCAGGTACACTTGAATATTTGATGTTGCTCTCCTACCATTTATCAACAGCACTATCCTGATAGGCACTGCTTCCAACAGGATAATGATCCAAAGCACATGAGTCGGTGGGCCCAGGCATACTTAACGAAAAGGCATCAACTTGTGGCACATTCCTACATCCAGCCCGGATCTGAATCTAAACGAGCTTATTTGGGAATCCTTGAAGGAGTATCTTCGTACACACATCAAGCCCAAGACAAAACTATACGACCTCATGGAGAAAATTGCAGCTGATATTCCAGCCAATGGGAAGAGGTTGGGTATGCACTGGGGATTGAAGAGAATACGTATATGGAGCGGATCAAGTGGGAAACAATTAGAATTTTGGAAACCCTTACCCCAGCTGTTCATGCAAAGCCATCTCAAGAAGGTGATACCACAAGTGATCGAAGAAGACGGTGGTCCATCTGGCTACTAGTGGCATGTAGAAACAGTCATGAAGTAAACCCACACATTTCGTCATAATATTATTCAGTGAAATAATACATGTACATATGCTAGCATGAGTCTCATTCCCAATTGCATGTAGGCTTGTAGATGGCAGTTCGTCACTGCTAACTGTCGATAAAATGATGGAGAAAGGTTTCCATCCAAGTCTATCAATCTGCTTTTAGCTGGTTTGAAGAGATTCATGACAGATACACAATGTACTATTCTCAAGTCAGATTGTTTGGACTATCAGTATACATCCTTGATGAGTCTGATCCAAGGTACAGTGGATGGAATGCAACCCACGACAGAGTAGGTCGGGAACTTTGTACCGTTGGAGTACAGTACAGGTCACAGGTAAGGTAACACACGCGAGCGTGTGACTTGCGAGTTCGTAGGCGCGCACACGCGAGTACTCGCTCCACCTGTGCGAGTCTCCGCCCTCGCACTCGCCCTACTGCGAGTACCCGCCAAATCACACGCGTGTTGATTACTCGTCACACACGGGTAACTCCCTCGCTACATGCGCGAATTTGTTACCTTACCTGTGACCTGTACTGTAGGTGTTCAGGTTTGGCACACAGAGATTAAGGAAGAAAAAACGTAGCAGGTTGGTGTCCTCGATATCACCTCACGTAAAGGTTTGCTTAATGCAGTATTCCTTGCTAATGGAAAGAACCTGTGCTTACGTGGAAGTGTCAAACATCGTCAGCTAAAGACATTGCAATTCCAGTTTGATTGTAATGAGGGAGGTGAATTTTTTTATTTACACTGAAATGAGCCAAAAACCACAGCGGAAGCTAGCTACAAGGACAAGGGAGAAAACGTGGTGAAACACGATGCCAATCATTCTGTTGGTGAATGTTGCTACGTTGGCATTTTGCATGCAGTTACCTATCAAAGCTGTAGTATACGACAAGTACACACTGTACTTGACACAACCATTACACAGCACATGGTTCATAGTACGATATGCAGTACGCAGTTTCATGTGTACATTACAGTATCTAAACAGACGCGAGTCAAGAAAAACCAGTAATGACTGACATAGACAAGGTGTCAACGCAGGTTTGTTCTCCAACTCAAAGTGGACTAGCACAGGCATCACAAAGAGAAGTCCCCATCAAACTCACAAAGGACCAAATAATGAGACAATCTTTATGTACAGCAGCGGTCAAAATTAGGTTCCCATTTCATTTCCGTACAACAATCGTACTACGTTGAATATAATGCACAAATACGATTACATAAAACGGAAGTGGAATAGTGCAAATAAACGGAACGTTCTTGTAAGGAGGTGAGAAATTTAACATGCCATATAAAAGAAGCAAACCGTGAAGTGCAGGTCATATAAATCAGCCGAGAAAGCGAAAGACAAAGCCGAAGCAAAGAACGAAGCCGAAGCAAAGAGCGAAGTCGAAGCGAAGCTGAGGCCAGGTTGTCGGGCAATCGGTCCAGTTTCCCGAAATCGCTTGAGAAACTTGTCAATGCCTCTCCTACTTCCCGAGAGACCTTCCTGCTTCAAAAGTTTGGCGATGGTTGGCACTTTCCATCCATGGTAGTAGAAGTATAGAATTCTCTGCTTCTGATAAGTACATTTGTACATGGCTGCATGAAGAACTAACAAAAATATTCACACGTGGATACACACATGTAAGTAAACGGAAACGAAACGGAATGGAAAAGAACGCTGAATTATTCAATACGCAAGCGGCACACAAACGGAACGGCGTTGCATACCGTTCCACGATCGTTGAACGGAAACAAAATGGGAACCTAATTTTGACCACTACTGTACCAGAGAACTGGCAGATATTGCGTCAAAATGGTAGGATTCACCATCATTCATGCATGGTGCCAGCAAAGGGTACACAACAAACATTAGTCTACCTTGGGTGATGACCACAAACCTCAAAAGACAAGACAGCAGAGGGCATGGTGGAGGCAGAAGTCTGCATTGGTGGTCTCGGTGCATGTTCCCTGAGTCCAGGGGCTGTGGACTGCTGTGTGGACGACCATGTCTCTAGTTTTCTCTCAAAGGCAGCCACCTCCTGAGTCGCTAGCCTCTCCTCTTGTAGCAGAGCCTCATAGCTACACAGGATGGTAGGGAGGCAAGTTACGTCACAACTAGGATCTATATAGAAAGTATACTTTCATGCTAGGCAACAGTCCAAGGATTGGAACAGCAAAACAAGTATTTTAGTACACATTAATGTGGACCATTTCAGACAGATCATACCACCCACCTAGTGCTTACAACAACTTCTAAGCTAGAATATTCATAAATCTTCTAAGTGCAAAGCTACACCAAGAGCGCATAAGAACGGGCAGCTGAGGAAGAGCGTGTAACTCCAATAGAAGCCCATAGTCCGGGCAAAATTATTAAACCATACTACAAATAGAACACTCGGCACGTGCTTAGCAACATGTCTACGCGCAGCTGCGCACTATTTTTAGTACGCTTCAATAATTCCGACCAGTTTGGAATTTTACGTAGTTACACGTTCTTCCTCTAGCTGCCCGTTCTTATGCGCTCTTGCTACACTAAGCCTCTGGTTAGCCCTTCTCACCAACATACAGCAACGGAGAGCTCTGGAAGGTGGATTCATAGTGCTCAACATGCAGCACAAATACACATTGCCACGCCCACCAGGAGTATACCAGAAGCCTCTGAAATACAAATGTCTCCATAATCCAGACATGCAGTAGTAGTAGTCCTTATGATGTCCACATTTGAGGGGCTCCACTGTAGTGCAGGGCTACCAAACATGAAGCATTCCCTTCAAACATCAAATGGCTCCTGATATTAATCTAGGTAGGAGTTAACTTCGGTTGTAGGCTTCAAGTGAGAAAATCAGCACTGTTTTGAATTGCTAGAAGCTATAATGTATAGCTAGCAGAGAATGGATTGTAATAGCACGTACTTAGCAATGGTCAGCTATTTTCCATGTACTATCTACATGAACACAAATCAAGCCACTGGCAGCACATCCGTCACTTGACTGAACAACTAGCATGTAAATAGTCTTGAAGAAATTATTACCACATTGAAAGCTACATACACACATACACATGTATCAGATAGTGTTAGCTGCGTGCTGTCTTACATTTCTCGTTGTTTTTCCTTGAAGGCAAGCACGGAGCTCTCAGTCTCTTCCATCGCTAGCTTCAACCTCTCAACAACTGTAAAGAAACACGGCTCCATGATACACTATAATAAGGCATCCAGCCAAAGTTTGCTAGGAAATGTACCAGTCGTACTGGTAGATGCAATAGTTAAGAACAATCCACCCTAGGTGCTGCATCGTAGGGGTGATAAACTACCACTTCTCAAATGCAACCACACATATCAACACTCAGTATCACTCACAAGCAGGTCCTGGTTTCATGTCAGCCAACAATCTCTTGAAGACAGCAACACTGTTCTTGATCTTCTCAATCTGGTGCTTCAGATCAAGCCCTAGAAAAACAATGGAGAAAGCTTGTTCAGCTAACCAATAATTACTAGCACACGATTGTATGTACATGAACAGACATTGTGCTAAGCCTCCCATTGTGCTAAGCCACCCATTGTGCTAAGCCACCCATTGTGCTAAGCCACCCATTGTGCTAGTCTCATCCCAAAAAACAAATCTTTTTACACACTCTCTGCAGTCTTGTTGAAAAACAGTCTGGATACTTCACTAGGGCCAGTTGACATTTACATTGTCAGTTATTGTAGCAAACCTGTTAGGTTATCAGTGCAAGCCATGGCACCCACAAACCTGCAAGCTGGTAGTCTATGATGAAATTAGCCCCTAGAAACTTTTTTTTTTTCCCCGACAGAGCTATCATACACACAAAAAAATGGACAAGACTAATACTGCACTAGTCTCGTGCCCAGCCGTCCACGCCCCCCCCAGCGGAGAACGTCTGGTGGTTTGATCTGAATTTCTTGTCACTAACACCTTTCTCATCTGGAATGTGAGATGAGCAATGAAATCGAAGAACGCAAAATTAAAAGTCGCTACGTCATCAAAGTTCAAATTTCAAAATGGCTGTCTCGATTTTATTCCGAGGTTTTCAATTTTTGTGCGAAAGAGAGAACTCTGTGCATCAGCGCTCTGTTGTTGGGCTACAACAAACCTACTTACGAGCAAATTCTGGCGGTTTGCAAGTTTGCATGAGGGAAGGATGTCGCCAGCTGTTTTAGCTCAAGTTTGACGACTGAAATCAGGAAGTTTGCCGCTCCTTTCACTAGCAACTGATGCTTCGAAGGTTAGGGAACGTTGCTGACTACTTAAAGGTAAAGCTACACAACAAATCGAGCAGCAAATAGAGAAAAGGTCTGATAATTGCATTCTTGGCACAATAATTATACGTTCGCTGGACACACCGTCGTGACAAGAAATTCAAATCAAACCACCAGACATACTACTGCACAGGACATGTACAATTGTATGGCAGTGTACCAAGTTATAGGGTCATTCAATCTAGTTAAGATGAAGTGAACCTGACACCAGGTGAGTCAGACCTAGTCTTGCGTGACCAGACCTACCCTTCCTTCCAGGTTGGGTCTGGCCATATGAGACAAAGTCCGACCTGGCCGGGGCTCTGGGTCACTGGATACATCACTGGTTTCTCTTAGTCTCGCAGGCCCGACCCACTTTCGCAAGAGAAGGGAAGGGTCTGGTGAACTGCATATACAAGCCATGTCCCACCGGAATGCAATTCATAACCAGATTTCAAATAATGAACTCTTGAATTACCTGTTGCGGAGTAAGCACGCTCCCCGACAAGTATAGTCGAAGGTGTTTTTACAGCTTCTACAGTGGCGGGAAATATGTCCTAGCTCTCTTTCGCCATTTTCAAGACTGTTATTGCTACTCAAACAGTGACATAATGTGTCATGTGAAAATACTGCAGTGTGATTGTAGCACACTGTAAAGTGCGGCGGGACACGGTTTGTATATGCAGTTCACCAGACCCTTCCCTTCTCTTGCGGAAGTGGGTTGGGCCTGCAAGACTAGGTTTCTCTTACTTTCATTTTTCCTCTGTGCACACAGTTTGAGGTCAACTTCTTCCAAACCGCAGAAGTTGGCGCGAAAATCATGTTTCTTGCTGTACAGTTGAGTGACCTTCTCTCGTTCCAGGGCTAGTTCCCTACAGAAAGTTAGAAATACATATACAATATATACACTAACACAAACTTGAGTGAGTACACTGTCATGGACTATACTTTTGACTGCTACCCTACCGCCTCTACGGTTTTTGAGTATCCCGACTTACGTAGTCCATACTTAAGCAGGAAGGCAAAAGATATCTCTGTGCCACACATAGCGTGGTGAGGATTTATTAACGTCAATCCAATATGTTCAGTCGACGTCGCTAACTACAAGCTGCGACATTTCCACGTAGCAAGGGCAAACTAGCAAGCTACCAGCACTCACTTTTCGAGCTTTCTCAAAACCAGCGGATTCGCACCACGTGGACTCCATCCCACACGTTGCGCATGCGTACGCGTATCGCTGATTACGGTTGCGGCGCGCGCACGTAATTTGCAATGTGATTGGTCAGTGTCAGCACTTACAGCCACTACACTATCCGTTGACCCCACATTCATACACACACGTGCACACACACACACACACACACACACACACACACACACATGCATACACACACGTGCACACACACACACATTTTTACTTCCCTTGCTTGTGGCATGTGATAAACAGTGTCCATCAGTTTTGTGTGCATTAGACCAGGTAAACGGTAAACTAGATTTAATGTTTCGCATCAGCCATTTCCTTGATTTGCGTACGTGCAGGAGGTTATTATTCATTATTCGTTACTAACAAAGCTATATACACTCGGCAAATCTACGCCGCTATGGCCATTAAAAGTGGGCAGGTCATTGCTTGGTTGAGGCAGCAGGTCTCAGAGCAAGCGGGAGCTGATACGAAACAATAAATCTAGTTTGTCTGGCCTTACGGCAGAATTTATTACGTGTTACACTAATATGTAACACGTAATGGTTCTACAGACTAAGTCACGACTTTTTGCCCCACCTACAACACTGGTGTGGTGCCATAAGTGACTAACGTAGTTGGGTAAAATAGGCCAACGAAAGCTTGATAATTCCAATTAATGAAGAAATTGTAGCAGGTAGGAGGTTATTAGCAGCATTCAAGCGTCACTTCTGCAAGTTTGCAGACTCTGCTAACTCAAGCCTCTAAACACAATTCTTGAGTCAGCCTGGAGTACTGTCCAGGGTACCAAACAGTAACCAAGCCCAAATCCAAATGTCTTTTCTTGCCTTTGTTCACCACCACAAGATCAGCAGAAATAAAAATCAGGCATTCAGTGGCCACACATATGTGCAAAGTTGTACATGTCAAAATCCGTCCTGTGCAGTGGGTGACATAACACGTTGTCCTTACCAAGGGCACATCAACCAACCATTGGCCTATTTTACCAGAGAGATGTGTTTCAGTAAAAAGAGAAGCGACAGTTAAGCTCGCTCAAAAAGAGAAGAGACAGTTAAGCTCGCTCAAAAAGAGAAGCGACAGTTAAGCTCGCTCAAAAAGAGAAGCGACAGTTAAGCTCGCTCAAAAAGAGAAGCGACAGTTAAGCTCACTCAAAAAGAGAAGCGACAGTTAAGCTCGCTCAAAAAGAGAAGCGACAGTTAAGCTAGTTCAAAAAGAGAAGCGACAGTTAAGCTAGTTCACCAGGGTGCAGGCTGCATTCAAAAGTATGTAACAGTTGGTGCACAGTGCTGAACCAGAGGAGGGAGGATGTAGTCATGATAGTGACAATTAACTGACATTCCAAGGTCAAAAGGTGTGGATTCAAGCTAATGGGTACAATCGGTGCACAACATTTTTTTTAAAGTTGAAAATGTCTGGCATTTGAAATGGACTCTTGTAACTCATCTAACATTGAGACAACAAATTGCAACTTTAGCCTGCAACGTGAGTTCTAATGACCAATTTTGAATGACCCGCCCAATAGCTTCAATTTAATCGAAATCTTATGTACCCAGTGTGACTTAGTCCATAGAGCCATTCTTGCCCTTGAAATGGCATCAGAGCACACTAATTGTCACTATGACGTGACATCATGTCCTCTCTCTCATCTGCTGCTGAACAATGCAATGGGGCTGCACAGAGACCCTTTCTAAGTATACAGTTTCCATGGTAACAGGGCAGTACTGATCTGTTACCATGTTGCTGTGCATTGTATGGCAATATGGCATTTTACGATGGAAACCAGAAAAGCGTCTATAGCTGAAAATCAGAAATTAAGGTGAAAGCAAACAAAAGTGGTTGAATCTTTGAGCTGCAGAAGTGACTATGTATTAAATCACACCATATGCTTGTAATCCCATGGCTGCAACAAATCCCGTTCCCACAGTCCCTACCCCACTCTAGTTTGATGGGCGTTAATAAGAACCTTGTTTTCAGCTGGGCGACTTTCTCAAACGTCTCCTTGACTCTGGTCTTCTCAGACTTCCTGGGAGGCAGATCACCCGTAGCATCGTTATAAACAGCACCCTCTGGGATATATCTTCCAGCCATACTGTCTGAAGGAGGACGTCGAGACAGGCGGCCGAAGGATACGATCCCATGCGTATGCCATGCCAACGAGTATACAAATTACGTCACAGTGAAATTGTAGCCAATCAGAGTGCTGATCTTGAAATTCAAATGCGGGTGTGCATCTGATTGTCATGCCAGTCGACACCTGTCATAAACGATATATATTCAGACAGTCGGTGCTTTTAGACTCATTTAGCGGCTGTTTTTCTTGCTGTTTTCATCAAGATTCAAGTTCTTCATTTTGAAAGCCTCTTCATTCAACGAGAGTAACAAGCATGGCCCTCAGAGTTCAAGTAAGTTGAAGGCGTTTCAAGTTTGTGATGTCTCTTTGTGTCTGCCTGTTTGTTCCCTCTTCACAAAAGAAGCGCCAGTACTACTGTGATGGTGGTGCCTTACTTGTTGATTTGATGTAGACTATTTCCATTGTTCAGGCACGTTTGAGTCTGGTGTGAAACCACATGATTTGAATTTGTGTTACTTTCAAACACACAGGCAAGAGACGAAAACGAATCTAAAATTACCCGTCTGCCTGGTGGAAAGTTGTTCTTTCAGAAGCCAGAGGCCAAGCCCAGAGCAGCTCTTGGAAGCATTGCAAACACCTTAGTTGAAAGAAATGCAGCTGGAAAGGTGAGCAGTGTCAGCACACGGTTTTGTACGTATTCAGACGTTTCTCTTGTAAGCCACCCCAAGGAGAATATCCACACACAGCAGCTTCCACAGCCTGCCTTGACAACTCCAATCTGCAACTTCACATGTACACTGTCCTTTTCTAATACATGTGCTGAGTGCCACTCCAATTAAAGTGCCCTTTAATCACTGCACAATTTTTTCCGTTCCATTACAAAGCACCTTCCAGCGCTTGAATTATTTTTGAGGGGTGCCTATATTAGGAACTTTATGGTACCACTGCGAAGGAGTTCCCTCCATTACATTTATCTCCCCGACCACCACTACCACATACTCACACCCTTACAAAAAATGTTTTTAAATTTGAATTTCCCCCAGTATCTTTCCATACTCATCTACCAACTTTCAGGACAATAATTATATTGCTGCCCCCCTAACACACAGGTATCACAAGCTGTAAAACAGCAACCACTGGTGCTTGCAGCACTTGGTCCAGTGGCAGGACAAGAACCAGCGAATGTAGTGGCAAAGACTCGCCATGGACGAAAGTTTACTGAGCCTGAGGAAATGGAGGTCGGGCAGGTGACCACTGCCTTGGCACAGCAGCTGCATATTGATGACATTGACACCTCGGATGCTGAGAACCCACAGCTGTGTGCAGAGTATGTCAAAGAGATATACGAGTACATGCGGGAGCTTGAGGTGAGTTTGAACATTGCACATTTTAGCCTAATCAGTCCTAGAGTCTATATGCATTGTCTGACATTGATGATGACTGTGTGTAACATGTTCCAATTGTTTCCTTGTGTTCTTTAGAGGAAGTACCACGTTGAACCGACCTACATGCAGAGACAATCAGAAATCAATTCCAAAATGAGGGCCATCCTAATTGACTGGTTGATCCAAGTGCACCTCAAGTTCAATCTTCTGCAGGAGACACTCTACCTCACCATCTCCATCATTGACAGATACCTTCAGGTTTGCAAACATGACATTGTACTACCATTTAGGCGTGTCCCATGCAATACAATGTGCTTAATCTGGTGTTTTCACATGTAACTTAAACTTGCCTCTAGCCTCGTACCCAGGCCACATGGGAGGAGGGAAAAGTGTCCCCCACGTGGCCTGGGTACAAGGCTAACTTGCCCCTAGCATTTTCACCCAGAAAAGTTGTATATTTGCGTGTTGTAAGACTAAAGGTCATAGAGAAGCGGGACGTACTTTGTGTAAGAACTGGATGAGAAATGCGTTCATAATTTATGCTGATGTGTTGTCCACAGGCCCATGATGTGTCAAAGAAGAAGCTACAGCTTGTTGGTGTGACGGCCATGTTGATTGCCAGTAAATATGAGGAAATGTATGCTCCAGAAGTGCAAGATTTTGTCTTCATCACTGACAACACCTACACAAGTGCAGATATTCGGAACATGGAGAAACAGATGCTGAGGGTGATGGATTACAGTCTGGGCAGTCCACTCTGCCTACACTTCTTGCGAAGATACTCACGTGCAGGAGAGGTGAGATTTCCATGTGCTAAAGCGTCCATAACAAGAGTGCTAGAGGGAAAGTAGCCTAGCTTTCCCACTGTCCGTGATCAAAGACTAGATCATGGGAAAGGCGAGAAGCAACAAGCCTCGGCATCTTAAAACACTAAGGCTTCTCCTAATACATGTACTTGTACAAGACTTTGTCATGTTATCATATCATGATTATCCTTACAACACTGGAGTTAAACTACAATGGTTTATTGATATTTCACTCTCATCTATCTTTATCTTGTTCACTTCCTCCAGGCTACACCTGAAATACATACAATGGGGAAATTTTTGATGGAACTGTGTGTGACAGAATACTCCATGCTTCGTTTTCTCCCCTCACACCTTGCTGCTGCAGCGTTAAACCTAGCAATGAAGGCTTACAGTGCAGGAGAATGGGTAAGTCAAGAATTTAACATTGGTCGTGTTGTTTTTTAAAACACATTACATTAGCTTTGTTCAAAGTAAACTTGTGTAGCCATTGAACTGTTGATGAGCATTTGATTAGTACATGCTATATATCTGGGTCTAAATGCTCATGTTAATATAATTGTAAATTGACTCTGTCCATACAGACGCCGACCCTGCAGCACTATAGCACCTACTCAGAGAAGGATCTGCTTCCTTGTCTTCGTAAGATGGCCTGGCTGGTGGTGAACATGAACTCAGCAAAACAGCAAGCAGTGAAGACCAAGTACTCCTCAAGCAGATTCCAACGTGTTGCTAAGGCGGCAGTGCTTCAGAGACAGACGATCATGGACCTTGCAAAGGCAGCAGTTTAGACACTTTGTTTTACTGTACATGTGTACATGTATGCACCCATTTTATTATTAATTGCTTTTTCTTCTGACTAAGCCATGAATATTGTCATCCCCAGTTCTAGTATTTGGAACTAGCGAAAGCTCAAGTTAGGAAAGGCCTGGGAGTGGGGCAAGCTGCATGGGTCCGTGAAACATACCGGTGGCCAGAACAAAAGTGATGTTATTTCCTCTGGCTTGGGTGCTTGATGTAGTGATATAAATTGTTACTTTGCATGTAATTCTTGGGCACTATACAACACTAATCACAAGTGATATTTGATTTTCAATAATGTCATCAAATACCAGACCATATGCACTTTGGTACATACAAAAAGTGGTCTGTTAACAGACTAACGTGAAACTACATGCACATCTACAACAGTGGAAGCACCTGGACGCCTACTCCGAAACTGATAACTAAGTACATGTATAGAATATCAAAATACACTTGGTACTGATTGAGATGAAAGTGGTATGGTGGGAAGCACTTGAGGGCTAGCAACTGCAATGGGCGGCTGTGTTCAGGAGGAGGGGGTTTCTCCCAAGCCTGATGAGGAATGTGAGCATTGGGAGGTCCTGGCACTGTACAGAGCAATGGAGGATGCTGAGAGTGTGAGAGAGAGGGAGGGAAAGGAATATGTGGCTAAAACTTGGCCTGATTGGCCAATTAAATATAGAAGATCTACGTGTTGAATGACCAACTATTTGAGCCACGCATTTTTTGTGCATTCTTTGTAGATAGCCGTAAACATACATTGTAAACAACTGGTGGAATTATTCTGTGGTACAAGATAGATAGATGCAACACAGGCAATTTACACATGTACTGTAATATCAACACATTCCTCAGTATGGTGACACACGTTGTAATCGTTGTAATCGTAGAGTGAGTGCAGCAGTCAAGTTTGTAAATAAGTAGTTTATTTATTTTCTTCTCACTATAGAAAGAGTAAGCAGTTATTATGGTCAACTAGAACGTTCGTACATTCTGTGAGAGCATTGCTGCAGTATTTGATGAGGTCAAGGTTGAAGAAGAGAAAACCATGTCTGTGGGATTTGTTATTAGGAAGACGCAAACCGTGTTTAGTGTACAGACCTTGAATGGTTCATCAGTGGTAAGACTGGTCATCCTATGGCAAAACGCATGCTTGTTTTTGAGGTGAATGGGGTTTTTCATACATCAACCTATCAGCTGATCTTCTGTATCCCTTGGGCTTGGGAGGTTATGAGATATCTTGAAAGCGCAGATTTCACAGTGATCTCAGAAAAGATCAATATTTACATTCTCTAGTCAGAATCCAAGCCTAATGAAGTGCATTCCTAATCTCCAGCCCATACAGCACTGGTGGTGTCACGTACTTTATACCATGTGTGAATGTAAGTAGCTGCTCAAGCCTTTTGGCCAGTCTATGTGGGTACTTACAGTATTCAGATCGAAACACACACCACATTCTTGAACAGCCGGAAACATGAAAGGAATCCATGTATACTGAAAAACATCTGGAGTGGTCTTGGTTACCAAGTTCACCAGAATGCTAATCAAAAGCAGCTGTGATACACATGTACAATTCCTCCCCAGCCCATTTACTGATAGATATTACCTTTGGGCCAAGCGGTTGCCAAAGTGGAGTGTTTCAGCACTTCAATATGGGGTTAGTTAGTGCATGTGCTCTCTTTTGATCCAAAGGTTATACTTGGTTTACCAAATCCTTCTTTCGAGGTCTGGTTCCGATACTCCATCAAACATTTTGGTTGCCCTTCACAGTGAGTGACATACCATTTAAACTTGCAGATTATTACAAAGAGGTGTAGTTCAGTGCTCGTTCATAAACATCCCATGAAGTGTACTAGTTTGATGAGCGTTAATAAGAACCTTGTTTTCAGCTGGGCGACTTTCTCAAATGTCTCCTTGACTCTGTCTGGTCTTCTCAGACTTCCTGGGAGGCAGATCACCCGTAGCAGCGCTATAAACAGCACCCTCTGGGACATATTCCTCCAGTCATACTGTCTAGTGTCTGAAGGAGGACGTCGCGACAGCTATAACTGTAGCCGTCGGATATCTTCGTCATGCCAACAAGTAAGCAAATTACGTCACTAAACGACAACTCAAATACGAGCGCGCATCTGCGAAGCGCCATTCGCGCGACACCTGCGATATCCACACTCTCCAGACAGTTGCTTCTTGGGCTCCCTTGAACTTCAGCAGCCATTTGTTTGCTATTTTTCATCCATTCTTCACTTTGGAAGCCTCTTCATTCAACCACAGTAACAAACATGGCCTTCAGAGTTCAAGTAAGTTGGTGTTTTTTCTTGTGTCTGTCTGTTGTTTGCTTACTACTGTGATTGCGGTTCCTTTCTTGTGTCAGTTGGTACTATTTCCACTGTTTGAATTGTGTTTTCTTTCAAACACACAGGCAAGAGACGAGAATGAATCAAGAATTACCCGCCGTCTGCCTGGTGGAAAGTCGTTCTTTCAGAAGCCAGATGCCAAGCCCAGAGCAGCTCTTGGAAACATTGCAAACACCTTAGTTCAGAGAAATGCAGCTGGAAAGGTGAGCAGTGTCAGCACATGGTTTACCTCTGGTTCCCCACACCATTGCAGATAGGGGTTACCATGCAAAATTCACTGCTGCCCCCCCCCCCCCCCCCCCCCCCCCCCACCGTAACCTGTATATATACATCACTCTACACCATACCCACTATGCTATCCCCCTAACACAACACACAGGTATCACAAGCTGTAAAGCAGCAACCAGTGGCAGGACAAGAACCAGCGAAAGTGGTGGCAAAGACTCGCCATGGACTAAAGTTTACTGAAGCTGAGGAAATGGAGGTCGGGCAGGTGACCACTGCCCTGGCGCACCAGCTGCATATTGATAACATTGACACCTCGGATGCTGAAAACCCACAGCTGTGTGCAGAGTATGTCAAAGAGATATACGAGTACATGCGGGAGCTTGAGGTGAGTTTGAACATTGCACATTTTAGCCTAATCAGTCCTAGAGTCTATATGCATTGTCTGACATTGATGGTGACTGTGTGTAACATGTTCCAATTATTTCCTTGTGTTCTTTAGAGGAAGTACCACGTTGAACCGACCTACATGCAGAGACAGCCAGAAATCAATTCCAAAATGAGGGCCATCCTAATTGACTGGTTGATCCAGGTGCACCTCAAGTTCAATCTTCTGCAGGAGACACTCTACCTCACCATCTCCATCATTGACAGATACCTTCAGGTTTGCAAACTACTGACGTCTTACACTATTTCACATGTGCTATTTAATGTAGAGTCTGCACTTGTAACCTACTGCTATGTTGTCCACAGGCCCATGATGTGTCAAAGAAGAAGCTACAGCTTGTTGGTGTGACGGCCATGTTGATTGCCAGTAAATATGAGGAAATGTATGCTCCAGAAGTGCGGGATTTTGTCTTCATCACTGACAACACCTACACAAGTGCAGATATTCGGAACATGGAGAAACAGATGCTGAGGGTGATGGATTACAGTCTGGGCACTCCACTCTGCCTAAACTTCTTGAGAAGATACTCACGTGCAGGAGAGGTGAGATTTCCCAGTGCCCATAGAAATACTAAGAAGACAATTAAAGTTTCTAACCCATAAAAGAATAAGCTAGCCAGCCCTAATTGAAACTTCCCCCTCAGCCCTATACAGTGCCAGAGCTGTTTCTGGCTGAGAGGGAAGGATACAACTGTGCTTGGAAGGGAACAGGACAGTGCTTCCCATCATTTGCAAACTTTACATGTCATGTAACGAGTAAAGTATTACTGCCTGCTAAAAGATAGCCGTCGACCCTTGTTCACCCTAAATGACTTTGCCGGGATACAGCTATCTGCAATGCCAAATGTGATACTCTCATCTATCTATACCTTGTTCGCTTCCTCTATATAGGCTACACCAGAAATCCATACAATGGCGAAATTTTTTATGGAGCTGTGTGTGACAGAGTACTCCATGCTCAGGTTTCTCCCCTCACACCTTGCTGCTGCAGCGTTAAACCTTGCAATGAAGGCTTACAGTGCAGGAGATTGGGTACGTTGAGAATTTAACATTAGGGATAAAGTCTACTGCCTATTCAATGGTACATTGCATGTATTGTATCACCCTGGTGATACTGCATAATAAGACATTGTATAGTGCATTGTTTCATCAGTTTTTATGTGGCCATTGAACTGTTTTAAACTTTGTATTGTACGGCTTTTTTTATACCAGCTGTGCAAATTTATCCCAAATTGCATGGCTATCGGCCATTCAAATGGGGATTTCACTTTTTGCCCATCTTAGCTGTGCAAGAAATAAAATCCACATCTGATAATAGTACTGCCGATGCCTGGATACGTAGCAACAGCATTGTAAACTAATCAAAACATGAAAAAAATGACAGAAAGTTGTATTAGTCAACGAAAATCGTTTACATATACTAAGAATTATGCAGCATCAACGTGAATTGCATAATTGACTCTGTCCATATAGACGCCAACCCTGCAGCACTATAGCACCTACTCAGAGAAGGATCTGCTTCCTTGTCTTCGTAAGATGGCCTGGCTGGTGGTGAACATGAACTCAGCAAAACAGCAAGCAGTAAAGACCAAGTACTCCTCAAGCAGATTCCAACGTGTTGCTAAGGCAACAGTACTTCAGAGACAGCCTATCATAGACCTTGCTAAGGCAGCAGCTCATTAGCAGAACTATTTAGTCACTTTGCATTGTACAATTCACCTTGTACATTTTACATGTGTACACACAATGTACAGTCAAGCTAGCATTAATTTTTACCATTTCTGATCACCATAAAACTTTGCTTACATTGACTGTCAATAATCAAACTACATCCTCAGGCCTAGTTATACAGAGTGTGTGGCCTGCATGTTATGGATATGGGGATGGGATTGTGAATGCAGCCTCAATCCCAGGTTGGCCCTTACCACAAAAGCCTGATGGGAATGAGAATGTATACAGTGTACCTCATGTGCAGTAATCTATGGTGTGACAGGTCTCTTGAGGCAATTGTAATATTGTATTGACCATCATGTACTACATTGTTTGTGGTTGTCAGAGACATTGGCAAAAACATGTCCTGCACAGTGGGCGACTTTGCATATAGCTATATAGCTAACCCCCCAGCTGCAGGATACAGTCTGTCCAGTAGCTGCCTACATATTCATCTGTCATTTAAAGTATCGTGAAGCACCCATGACTGTGGTACCTACTAGCAGTGAGCATGATCACTCTTCTCAAGCAGAAGCTGTGCTATCAACCCAAGCTTCACCAGCTTAATATGTGCTACCGTCCGACTAAGTAAGACACTAATCTGTATCTACACTACGAATGCTGGCAGTCGTTGTATTGCACTGCAGAAGTACATTGTTATTTACATCTATAGTTAAAAAAACACAAGATGTAGCAAGAGAGGCAGGAAGCCATGTCAGAAACCTTCTATATAAGAGTCTGTGTACTCGTAGAGGAGTGACCTGAGGATCTGACTTCTGGCTGCGAGACTCATATGGGCGACAACTACATTACCACTCGAAGGACGTTCAATGTACAGCTGGGCCGGGGGGCGTATGGCAGAGTGGAAGAGCTGGAGGTGAATGGGGTAGTGGTAGCAGGGAAGAAAATCCACAATGTCCTGGTGGATTCTTTCAACCCTGGGGCGAGTATCATTGGGGCACAGTTTGTGGAAGAGTGTAAAATCATGAGCAGACTTCGCCACCCACACATTGTGCAGTCTCTTGGTGTCTCTTCCAGGAGGGGTCACCTCTCCCAGTGCTGGTGATGGAGTACCTCCCTCACAGCCTGGATGCACTTCTAGAACAGCGACCCAACATCCCCTCTAATTGAAGGTATTGTTTCTCTATGATGTGGCCAAGGGGTTAGCCTACCTGCACACCCAGGACCCACCCATCATTCACCGAGATCTAACTGCTAGGAACATCCTCCTCAATTCTGTCATGGTAGCAACGATTGCTGACCTTGGTGTTGCACGTATTGTCAAACTCTCTGGAAACCAGGCTGCCAGGCTCACAAGGGTACCTGGTGCGCTAGTGTATACGCCTCCTGAGACGTTCCAGACAGCAATCTACAACACAAAGCTGGACATTTTCACATATGGGGTAGTTATACTCGACTTCACAATAACACAGGTCTTTCCAAAAGATCCAACATACTTCAACTCTGTGGCTATGTGCCAGGTCAGAAGTGGAACGATGTGCAAGTTATTTTGAATTGGCAAACCATTTGCTAGAGGACCGATCAAATCCAGCACACACACTGGTCAAGCTGTCAGAGGTATGTTTGTGTAATGATCCTACACAATGCCCAATAGTAGAACGTGTGATAACCATGCTGCAAGAGCTACGTCAGACCCATTCCTGGGGAAGGACAAACTGGAGTTGATGGCACTGGTGAGGGAAGCCGTAAGTTCTTATTGGTATTTGTTGATATATTGCTGGCAGTCACCAGGAATTGAACCCAGGGCTGCTGACCAATGGACAGCCCCGATTGCAACTCAGTGATAGAGCACTGGCGGCCCCAGGAGCCCTGGGTTCAATTTTTGGCAGCTCTACCTCCAATAATTATTGTCAGGTAACACAGTGAAGCCAACTTGATTATAGTGACTAAAAACTGAAGCTCTAATATCAGTGTTAATGTCTACGGAGGAGGTACATCTGAGTATGAAGACTGGAATAACACCAGCAGTTGCTTGTATCTTTGTTGAACCTGTATATGGTATAATAATACAAAACACAACATTCAACACAGCTTCTGATACTTTATAGAATAAGCAAAATTAGCAACTTATACTTGTTATTTCCCAAGACAGAAATGACTGTGAAGGAGCACCTATAACTAGCTTCATTCCAACAGTTGTGCTGTAGTTTTTAAACTCCTGATCAAAGTAACTTATAATCCTGGAGACAAGGTAAGGACTATAGCAAGCATCTCCTGCACACTTCAAAGCTATACCACTCTTAATTGAAACCCTAATGAAAAATGTGTTGCCAGGATGCAAGCTAACGTCAAAATTTATTATTAAAATAATTTCACATTTCAAATTCACAAAATTAAAGACCCACAAAAATGTTGTGTAATGCAGTACACCATAAGTACAAGAAGCACACACTCCTTATAAGGAAATTGTAACAGATAGGTGTACCTCTGTTTCTGTTCTGTTTAGTTGCTTAGCAACATTTCGAAGTGCTTCTAGTGATGCTCCTGTCTGTTGATTGAGGCTGCACTGCAATACTACACGGTCTTCCTCTCTGCCAGAAAAAAGTTGCAGTCAATAATAATAGATTGATCTGCAGTTGCACAATGCACACTCTATACTCAACTAAGTTATCATTGTTCTAGACCAAGCAGAGTCAACAACTTTAATATTCTATGTTATGTAGCTACACCAAACACCAATGAGTTAACCTGTTACCTAACTATGAGTAGAAAGATATTTGTTGCCTAGGTAACAGGTTATATAAGAACTTTGGTGTTGCAGGTTGAAAAGGTAACAAATTGAGAGAGAGACATTCAGCTTGAAACTGAGCACTTGGTCAGCACAACCACCATTTCAGTGTCACCATAGTTAGGCCTATAATATAGCTGGTCGTGTCTAATTGCTGGACTGGATTGTGGACTGGACTGGGACTGCTGGACTGGATTACTGGACTGACCTTTGAACTTAAATTGTGTGTACCACATCACTTCTACCCAATCAGATGTGCTGAATTGAGTCACATGTTTGACGTTTAACAGCTAGATTGCAATGAAACAAAGGACAGCATGCAACTGTGGGAGTTTTGCGCCCAAGAGATCTTGAAAGGTAGGCCTATACTACAGCAGATGGAGCTGCTTGGTAGGCCAATTGGCACTATAGTCTATTCCTAGGCGTCTCGCTGACCAAGCACATGGCTACATTCAACAAGACTATGGGTAATAGCCTGGTAACACCAGTGTTCTCCATGGCACATTACCTGATAACACCAGTGTTCTCCATGGCACATTACATAGTGAAGTCAGTACTTTTGTCGCTCTTTTTGTTGCTTGCTACAGCCAAAGGGTGCTGTGACCTCACTGCACGTGTCGTGTGCATACCATGAACTCATGGTACACATCCGTCCATGTGGCTTGTGCATTCATGTACATACATTCACTAGCATGATGATGGGGATGACAAAGAGTAGCTTATAATAACATAAAGCATTTAATGTAACCAAATTCAGCACATCTGATTGGGTAGAAGTCATGTGATATGAATCCAGCAGTCCAGCAGTCCAGTCCACAATCCAGTCCAGTGATTATACATGACCAATATAGCTGCATAGCTACCTTTTAACTTGAATTTGGCCATTAGCTGAACAGTGGCAGTAGCAGAATTAGGAATGCTCTTGTACTGAACATAACCCATTCATCACGAACTCTGAGAGAAGGTACCAGGTTCTATCCTGCTTATATTACATTTAAGCAATAAGTAAATGAAGAGAAGGTTATCTGTTACCAACTTGAGCTCGGAAAATAACTTGCCGACATCTTCAACTGAATGCTCCAGTCGTCATCAGGGTGAAAGTTCTGGAAAAAAAACTGGAGCACTCAGTCGAAACATCGGCAAGTTATTTCAAGTTGATAACAGATAACCTTCTCTTCATTTATGCAGAAGCCAACTGAGAAACCACTGAAAGCAATAAGTAGCTGGTAGATGACTGTGGCAACTGGATATATCTGAATCCAAAGTGACTGTGTGAAAGATACCACTATCTTTCAGCTATATATAGTCCTCCTACCTGGTCCAAAGTGTCTGTGAACCTTTAAGTGATGTGTCTGCCATATTGTTGACACTCCCACTTTCAATGTCGCCTCTTGTAGCATTATTTTCATGCTGCTTCATTGTGGTAACTTCTAATGTTTTCTCCAAAGGCAGACAATCCCCACTTGGAGCTAAACTGAATGAAGTTTCAGTGGGAGTCTGTACCAAAGATGTTCCACCACCAGTCTGGTTACTGTCCTTGGGGTTGTCTAGTGTTGTAACTGCATGTGAACCCAGAGTTCCTTCTGAAGATTTTGAAGACTCAAGCTGATTTCTGCTCTTGTCCTCCAAGATCGTCTGAGAATTGTTCATGCTGACTACATTCTCCACTGAATTTGGTTGTATTCGTGGTGATTTAGTTGGTGCCATCTCTTCTCTGTGTTTTAAACTCTTCTTTTTGCCCTCCACTCTCACAGGTGGTGATTCAGGCAAGACCACCTCCTCAAACTCATCAGGCTGGAGAAAAGTAGAAAGAGCTTCCTGCAAACCAACTTTAACAAAAGGAATCAGCATTATCTCTCAGGGTATAGCTTCAAAGTTCTGATATGCACTCAACTATAGTCAGAGATTCATAACTAAAAACAAAAAAAAACATCTGTAACCAGTCTTGATTACATAGAATCGAACCTTCACGAAGACTTAAGCTACCATATTGATAAAATAATATTCACGTACTCAACTTCTAGTTTGAAGGTGCTAATGGTACTAGCTTTAGCTTGTTTTCATAGTAATCATGGAGATATGAGAATTGCTTCATTGCTATTCAGATAACTTTGAACTAGCTTTGTCTCTGGTTATATAATCTGGAACTGAATACCTATACACTCTGATGTCTTGTTTCACTGACCTCTTTCTCACAATCACTGCCAATTGCGATCTCTTCATATACTTCTTCTGTCCTGTAATGAGAAATAAGATAGAACAGGAGCAAGCCAGGGTTAGTTACATTTGGCTACTGAACAAATGCAAACAGGCCAGATCATCTCTGCCTGGTACACATTAGCTCGTTCACAGCCTTATCTGTCACAATTTTAGAAGTGTTAAGTCATGTGACATCATGTGAGCCAGACACTGCAACATGGCTTACATGTCTCAAGGTACATGTACATGGATACTGTTAAAAAAAACTGATAGACTAGCTTATAAAGAGCAGCCAATGCTGTTGTAACAACAAGTTTGGTTATGTCAGTACAAGGATCGCTACACCATGAATAGGTACCTACATGCATATTCCATAGTACAGTAAAAGTAAAGAGACAGTGTTACGTACCTTGGAGGAGGAGCAAGTTGGTAGAGGATCCGTTTCAGCTCTGCTACAAGCTGTTCATGGGCATCAATCAGAGGTAGCAGAGAGCTCTGGACCTGTGAGAAATAAGCACAATTATTAATCTGCAAGCTAATTTTACCAGGCAACTTCTGATTTGGCGCAAATATAACCTGTCACCCTAGTAAAAATGTTGCTCATATCTCTCTTCTAGATGGTGTTGCCTAGGTAATATCAGTTCTATCCCTCCCTGGGGGGTGGTCTTGCAAATTGGTGTTGGGCTATGTTAACACCACTGTATAAAACAACCACCCCACAGGGAGGGATATAACTATTACAAAAAAAAAAGTAAAAATCTGGGAATGAAGACATCCAACCATACATTAGAATGCAAACCAGGATCAACAGTTAACTAATGAACATCTCTTGAAAGGCTGGACGCTTTTGCTATTTGATCTGATGTCCCACCCAAGTACTGGCCCATCCTTCACATGATGAAATCATGGCTGAGGTCCTTCCACCACAAGCAGAAACAGATGAAATTGACCGTGAATATTTATATGGGTGGCAGTCTTCCTATACGACATCCCATATTGCAACCACAATTCAATGCCACTGTGGTCTATGAACACATTCCCCTATTCTTGGCCCATGGCTTTGTGAAACTAGGATAATTAGTTGCTGAGGTAGACATGCCAATATGCTAATATGCAATGAATATGACTTTTCTGTACCTATTATATACCCTAAACCGTATAGCAATCTCTGACAAAAGGAAGATTGATGAAGAGACTAGCAAACAGCAGTGGATCATGGTATCACTTTGCCACACAGTATAAGTATACGATATGTACGTACCTTCTCCCTTGTGACGTTGGGTGTGTTGAGTTCCTTTAGTCTCCTGATGACATCCTCCAACTGGAGTGGTGCACTAGCAAATTTCATCTGTAAACACATAGTGTACAGGTACATCAAGATCACATCAAGGGATTAGCATCACATCACAGCATGCTAAACACTCCATGCAAGTAGTGCTAACCTGGAGTGTCTCCACAAATGTTTTCACACTCTCCAGCTCATACTTGTCTGCCATCTAACATAAGATAGAAGTAAGCTGGATGCCGTATACATGTCATACAATTATGTAGAGTTAAAATACAATCTTAACTCAGGTATCGTCTAGTGTATTGTGCAAGAAGTGGCTGTACAAATACTATCACTTTGAGGGCTATAGCACCACAACACATATGATAAACAGAGCTAACCACTTGAGCCTCCAAGCAGTCCTGAGGTTCCATAAATTCAGTAAACAGTTTGATGAGGTGAGGCCAAGGTTGAAGAATCTGCTGTACTTTGTGAAACAGCTGGCAAAGTACACAAACAAAAACAAATTACTGGTTGATTAATACTGGGTTTTAACTTTGGTGGTTGAATACGTCTTACTTAACCTCGTTCCCAGGCCCCGCCCACCTTTCCGTCGCTTGCAGTATAGAAAAGCGGTTTTTCGTTTGCGCGGAGGGAGAGCCTGGGAACGAGGCTACGCCCTTCTACCATTGTACACAAGATGGTATATACATGTATGGAAGCAACGATACAAAGGACGATTGAAGTATACCTACGTCATTATGTATAGATTGGTTGTACAAAATATAACTGGAGTACCTACCTTACTGGGCTTCCACCTGTGTCTCTTGGCATCCATTAAAGTCTTCAGAAACTTCTCATATGCGCCTTGCTTGGAGTCAAGTAGGGTGGCCTGCAACAGAGAGCACACAATTATGTACGTAAAATGTCTGGGCAGCAACTTCTTGGCTATATGCGTGAGATGTAATATTTCAGGATACAGGAAGTGAAATACACAATACATCTATGTACCTTGACTTCATTGAGGTAGTTATAGGCGTATCTGGCTGTGGGATCACATGCCTGAGTGTAAGGTGTTGGAGACAATAGAGAAACTAGATATCAGGCACTTTCCTAAGCCTCCTCTATTTCTCAATGTAAGTTGACAATCATACACAAATTGCAGAATAAAAACACAGGAGGCCTGGGAACGAGGCTATAGCAGTCATGACAGTCTCAAGTTCCCATCATGCCCAGAAGCAGCACAAATGCATGTTGTGTCAAATACCTGACTGAAGTGAAAAGTATAAAGTTGCTGTCATGCCAACATGCTATGTTTGAGCAGCTGTATATAGCTCTGTATTAACTTAGTCTAGTCACACAAAGATCTACACAAACGCTATACCTCCAGTCCAGCAGCCCAAAGGAGCTGTTCCATGTCTCCCTTGGGATTTGATGTATGCTTCAGGGGACTTGCACTGGCACTAAGATGGCTGGCTCCAACACCATTCAAAGGTTGAGGTACATTCCCAGTGGTCACACAGTTATTTGATCCAAGGCTTGTTGTAAGTGGAGACGTACTTGGTGTCTGCTGTGCTTTCCTTCCTGGCTGACCACGCTTTCTTCCACGTTTACCACCTTTCTGTCTTCCTCGGGATCCTTGGCTTGGTGATTCCACAGTACTTGTACCAGACAGTCTGTCTCCATTCTCTGTGTGGTCGAGGCAGAGCCTCTTTGCCTCTGACTCAGCCTCCTGCAGTCTACTGGTAAGGTTCCTCTTGCTACCACTGCTGGCTTGTGCATTATCACCGACCATTGCAGCCTCACCAGATGCATTGCTCACACCGGTTGGTACTCCAAGTACCTTTGCCTTCAGTGCTACTGGCTTGGTAGATGGTTTTAAGACACCGTCAAGGAGCTTAGCCATCTTGCTGGAGTCATTGGCCTCCTTCTCTCTTATCTTTTCCTGCAGCTTCTCCTTGTCTTGTCTTTTCTTGTGATAGTGCTAATGAGGAACGTATTGAAACAGAGGTGAATGTTTCGCATCACGTACAATAACTGGACTATGGAAGTGCTTTGAGGTTTAACAGTATAGTACATAACTTTAGGTGCTGGTATAAATCAGCTACACAGAGCTGAGGAAACTACTACCTGTTGAAATACATGTTTATCTATCTATCTATCTATCTATCTATCTATCTATCTATCTATCTATCTATCTATCTATCTATCTATCTGTCTGTCTACCTATCTACCTGTCTGCATATCTATCATCATTTTCTCTCTGATACAGCAGATTGCAAAAGTCTTGCAACAAGCAAGCTGAACAGTGGAAAACCACAATTGATTTACTAAGTATGAATCTAATTATCTTTCCCGCCTCAGCACACCCTTCCTCTTGGTTCAAACACAGTAAATCAATTGTGGTTTTCCACTGTTCAGCTTGCTTGTTGCAAGACTTCTGCAATCTGCTGTACCAAGATTTGGTGGGATCTTGTAACAACACCCATGCATCAATGGGGTTTCTTAAGTGTGAAATCTAGAGCACAGTAATATTACGGTAAGCAAAATTAATCAACACTAAGTGACGTACCAATACCCACTGTGGTAGATCTGGTACCTTCTCCTCTCCATTATCTGGCCAGGATATAATCATGACTTCAATTCTGTGCTGTACTCATGCTACCTCCTCAAATATAGGTTCTTAAACAGCTTGCATGTGCAACAGGCTTAATCACAGGCTTAATCGCACATTGAGAAGTTACAATGCTCTTAGCTTTCATGGGCTTGTTGATTAGTGAGGTCAAATGCAATCTAGGTTCACCAAAGTGGGTGAAAACACCATGAAAGTTCACGCTTGCCTCTCTGGCAACAAGGTAGCCTGCCTATACACAATACTAACTTATGGAAGCTGCAAAAACCAACTTCCACCTATGATTACAATGCAAGTTTGCATGCACTCGAGTATACACCATTTCCAAGAGCATTGTTATAGAAACAGAAATATACATAATTATTGTACAATCATACCTTTGTAGGGAATTTTCACCTCCTTTGTTTTCTTGTAGTGCTATAGACAACAATAATAGGTTGGGATATTGTGTTATTCCTACAGCTGCTTCTCACTTCAATATAAGCTCAACCAACGTACACATTGCAGTTCCCAAAACAATTATCAGTTTCTCAAGAACAATGATCAGCATGCAGAAATTTCTTCTTGACGTCATTTTCACAAACGTATTGCAGCTGTACCCTTTATTGGTCTTTTTATGTAGCAAGCTGTCATTGCTGATCGCAGCCCCCACTGACCTTGACAACATTATCTCCAGTACGCTTTGAGCACTGGTTCTTGACACGTAACTGCAACTGCAACAGAATGTGCATAGCAATGTTATTGCATTCTTGGGGCTGTATAAATGTGATGAACCGTACCTGTTTAATACTCTTTGTAGGTAGTATGTTTTCCTGAATAAGCTTCCAGGAGGAGAGTCCATAGTGGTTCATACCCAGTACCAGCAAACTAGGAGTATTTGAAGAGGTGTAATAAACAAACTTGAGCAAACGTTCTTCTGAATATTCCTCCATCTTTGTAGACCATTAATTGACTCACTAGTCTTCCTCAGTTCTATATAAAGCCAACATTAATTGACTCACTAGTCTTCCTTAGTTCTATATAAAGCCAACATTAATTGACTCACTAGTCTTCCTCAGTTCTATATAAAGCCAACATTAATTGACTCACTAGTCTTCCTCAGTTCTATATAAAGCCAACATTAATTGACTCACTAGTCTTCCTCAGTTCTATATAAAGCCAACCATTAATTGACTCACTAGTCTTTCTCAGTTCTATATAAAGCCAACCATTAATTGACTCACTAGTCTTCCTCAGTTCTATATAAAGCCAACCATTAATTGACTCACTAGTCTTCCTCAGTTCTATATAAAGCCAACCATTAATTGACTCACTAGTCTTCCTCAGTTGTGAAGTACTTTGAGCCAGAGGCATTATCCTTAGTGAGTGCAGCTGAAGAAATGAAACATATACACAGTGGGAAGGATAGTATTCAGTATTGTTATAGTAAAATATATATGTACTGTATGTTCTAACAAAGTCTGCTGTGAAAATCAACAGCAGATCACTTAATTGTTTTGACAAGTTTTCTTCTCTGTATATACGTACTAAATCCAATGCCAGGCAGGAGCTGTGGGTACTTCCAGAACACAGGTTGGTTGATTATAATATCCTGGGCTACCTCCGGAATCCGCGGAGGATTGCCAGTGGCTGAAAAACAGAACAAACATGCATATTAGGTGGTATAATACAATAGCAACTATCATGATTATATATAGCAAGGAAAATTTGAGGGAGAATTTAATTTGGTAGTTTTGGCACCAACAATGCTAAATTTCATTTCTGCCAAATCAACATCGGCCAATATCAAAACTTTCTGCGTTCAACTGATGGCTGAAGATATGAATAGTTTCCACACTTTTCCCACATCTTTGGCCTGACCTAGAAACTTGTACATGAGACAAGCACTTCCAGCCCCACTGTAAAGCCCTAGCTTTGCTAACAGTGCAGGAGTTCTACAAAGGAATAGAAAGTAAGCTCCAAAAAAAATTTGGGGGGGGAACGTGGCCAACAGCTTTTCTTTGCTGCCACTGCATATGACCCTGGACATTACAATTGCACTACAATTAAACCATCCATGTGCTAACGTGTAAACAGATACCACATGAATGTTCAGATAATGTAATGACTGCTTTTGAAATCAGCCAGATTCAATTCCACCAATATTTGTTTACAGCTGGTTGAAGTAGCCTCGTTCCCCCGGGGAAGGCCTGGGAACGAGGCTAGGTTGAAGGTCATTTTACAGATGCTTCACTATTGTGAGGCAAGCATGTCTTGAAGCGTGGTATTGAAAATAGCAATGGCAGTCCTTACCAGAGGCAGAGGTTGATGACCACATATGCAAACAATGTAGACATTGATTCATCTCCGGCAGCCACTGTGTCTGAATTGTTCTGCATATACGTACACTCAAACCATGAAGCTATAAAGAAAGTCCATGTTGTCTATGAGCAGTCAGTCACGCTTACTTGAAGCAGCCAAAGTCATGCTCCCATGCTCTACTGACCTCTACTGCCTGTAAGCAGTCTGTCTTTCTTGTCATTACTTGAGCAGAAGTTCACACATATATATACTGTATAGTCCCATGGAGAATGCTCATTGGTGGTGCACCTTACAAAGAAGGGAATATATATGTTCTTTTACACATTCATAAGAGTGCCCACATTAATTTAGCAGCCAGCACTCAAGAAAAGAGAGGGCCATCATGAGTGTATGTAAGCCTCACCAGGCACAAGCTCCACACTCTGTGTGTTGGGGTCCAGCCTCTGCACCAGCTCTCTGGCCTCCTCCAGATCAGGAATGTACCACACTGGACTGTTCTTGCCTTATAAGGTGGGAGATCATTGCAAAGTCATTGGAATAGCGCAGGTCTATGTTCAAGTTGCAAACCAGGCTAAATTAATCTGTCAGTGGGCCTCTCTAGTATAGTACATGCCACTATTTCCCAGGTCATCTTCTCCAGAAAGTTTCATACTCAGCCTAGCCAGAACATTTTCCCCACTGTCGAATGCATGTAACAGATTTCATCTCCTCCAAGGATTTTGAGCACTTTTTCCAAGTGTCCAGGACCCATTTACTACATGTACGTGGTGTAATGTGTCTCGATCTGTTCTGCATGGAATTCAGTTACAGTGGGGGCATGCAGTGATAGTCTTTCCTTGCACAATTATGAGCTAAATATGTGTACACAGTACCTTCTTTGGCTTCATCACACCACCTAACAATCTCCTCCTGAAGGATAATGATTACCAAATGCTCCTATGCATCACTGCAACAGGTATCACAGTGGTTGCACTACAGTACTATGACTGTGTTCCATATATGTGAGAACGTAATATGGCTGAATATTGTGCGGCTACATTATCATGAGCTTGAGGTAAGTAGAATAAAACATGAGTGGGCACTTCCCTGGGACTATACCCTCAATACTGATATGCATAACAATAATGGATCAGGTTTCCAATATGCACCTACATGTATCTAGGGTGTCGTAGGTCTTCAAATGTTTTGTGAAAGCACAACATGTTCAATACTCACTATGGCTTGAGCAGAAATCTGAGACAAGAAGACAAGGGAGGGCTCAAAACGAGACAACACAAATGTTTGCATCAGCAGTTGAAAATGCTGAAATGGAAAGAAAAATACAAAATGTAAACAACACCACCATATGCATACACATCGGCATACTTCTGACTGGATATTTTGATCGTGAGTCTGCTGTTTATTTGACAATGTTAGTGGTCAACTAACCAGTTTGGTTACTGAGGTTCACAGATAGGATTGTTATGGGGTGAAACATTACCATCCCACGGTACCTACCTGTTGTAGTTGTGTAGAAAATGCAAATAAAACAGCAGACAAAAATCACAGACAAAAATCACAAAATTTGAGTCAGAAGTATGCAGATATGTATGCATATGGTAGAGTTGTTTATTTGGTAAAGTTATTAGATGTGCATATTCAACTAATGGTTCACAGACAGAATTGTTATGGTTCAACTGCAGCTGTGAAAAAAAACTACCATCCCACAGTAGCTACCTGTTGTAGTTGTGTCCAAGCTTGCACAGTCTGATCCTTGGACAACAGGCATCCCTCCTGCTTGTCTCCAGCCAGAGGGCCAGCAGGACCAGAAGAAGTCTCAGTCCCTGATAGGCCAGGTGCTTTCTGAGGAGTGCCTGGACCAGAAGTCTGCATCAGCAAGGGGGGCTGAAGGCTAATACAGTGCAGTGCAAGAGATGCATGAGGAGAGAATATGGCATATAGAGATAAGGTTTGTGAACTTTAGAGTGGCCCTTTCAGGTCACAAATGATGATTCTTAGTGAGGAGACTCACCCAAGTGACTCCAACAGGTAGGCACTTGTTAGATCAATGCCATCATCAGATAGCAAGAGTCCACCCAAACCATCATCAGCCTAGAGAAGGAATACCACGAGGAACGTGTGAGCGGATAAAAGTGCCTACAATGAAACTAGCACTTTACAACTTCTTTGCATAATTATGTCACAATACACAGGAAAAACTTACAGGATTTAGTAGCTCATTCAACAGGTCATCCACTTCCTTCTCTAATTAAAGGTAACCATAATTATGCAGTAATACCAGAAATAAACTGCCTACATTTTAGAGGTCATTTTCAACCTGATTCCCTTAAAGTACATATCATACAGTATACGTTCAATTGTGTTATGTACATGCTGGCATGAGAGCTCACGTGGTATTTTCACAGCCCTGTCATTTCGCAACTCCTCCTTTTCTTCCTCTGGTTGCTGGTCTGCTGGGTAGATGTACTCTACATCGTCCCCATCATCCACTTCCTCACCTCCTTCACCAGCCTCCACACCAACATCATGGCAACCAGCTATATCACCTCTATCTCCCACAGATGTATCAGCAGGAAGATCTAAGATGAGAGGAAGGGTGACCATCAATCACCTCTGTCACATTCAATACCATCTACTGCGCTTTGCAGGTAGGTTGTCAGCAGTTACAAGACTAAAGTAAACTTGTGGTTTACCTGGTCAATCAATGGCTTCATAGGCTGACTCACATTTTATGGTTTCTTCAAAGGACTTTAATCAACCACAAATACACGCTGTCCGTTTCCTTCTGACAACCTACCTGCAAAGCGCAGTACATAACCATCCATATTTCCCTTCCCTCCACTCCCCCCTCCCCCCACACATACACACACACACTCCTCCCAGAAGGAAAAAAACAACAACAAAAATATCTCAATGGAGGATCTCCTATGTTGTGATATTGACAGAGCCTTGATTGCATTTTGGCTTCTGTTGTGGACTTACAGAGTTGCTATGTTTTCGTTGTGCACTTTCACTGATTCCTAATCCAGCATGAGGGCTGACCCCTTTAGAACAAGTATGTACAGAAGCCAAACGTCTGCATATATCACTGCAAACACCAGTGCATGGTTGCTGCAGTTTCAGGGTTCATTGAACAAGTAATAATATAATGAAAGGAATTTTCAAAACACAATTATCCATCACCTCCCTCACAATTCCATCTAGCTTCAAAGAGCTAGCACAGACACTTGTCTGCTAACCAGTCCATATGCATCCATCTGCTGGCTATTATCTAGTTCTGAACTGGACATATACGTAATAGTCAGCAGATGGATGCGTGTGAACTGGTATATGTTGGCTAGCAGACACTGTTTTTGAAGCTTGATGGATTGTGAGGGGGATGATGGAGGATAACTGTGTTTTGGAATTCCTTTACCTACTTGTTCAATGAACACTGAAACTGCAGTAACCATGCACCCGTGGTCATTTTAACCGAGCAGTGCATGGACTTCCCTTTCAAGCAGAGAAGTATACAATCTGCCATAGTGTACATGGTACACAGTGGATAGTATAGTGAAGTCCACCTGTGAAGAGATTCATTGACTCTAATTGGGACATCCATAAGATTCATAAAAAAACATTCCTACATGGCTTCATTCCCAGTCCTTCCCATCATCCAGTTTTGATCATGTACTGTACGGTACTGTACGCAATCAAAGACTGGATCGTGGGAAGGCCTGGGAACAGGGCTCTGTGCGGCCTGGGTACAAGACTAGCTGATCACGGTATTCCCTTCAACACAAGGAGTTGGTAGCCTGAATTCCAATCCCCTCCCACTTTACAGTCTCATAGGCAATATTTGTGGCTTGTCAACTTATTTAAATATTGAGAGTGAGTGGACAATAAATTAATCAATTCTGACAGAATTTGTACTATTGCAGTGCACATCCTTATAAGCTCTGAGATAGGTGCTTCATGGCTGTATTCATAATGATGATCTCAAGTCACAGTCCAGTTACAATTCTCCTGTGAGCTATGAGAACAACCGGGTTACTTTTCTTTCTCTGACTCTTTCTTTGTTCGTGCCTTGCAGACCGGATCTTTGGAACAAACAGAAACACTATACAGAGAAGCGTGACTACCAGATAAGGAAGTATGTTGAAGACCTGAGCAACATCAGGGATGAAGAGTACATTAGTAAACACCACTGTGTATGGAAGCCAGACGCACAGGCAAGTTACTGTTGAGAATACAAACTTGTTCACTTGCTTAGTGTCCTTAAAGTTATCCAGGTGTACTTTCCTTGTGAGGGTTGCAAGAATGACCACACCCAAAATGGTGACTCCATTCACCACACAGAGTACGATTATTAACCACACAATGAGAATATCACCCATACAGGTTATACGAACAGCATACTGCGGGGGGTCACTTGCCGTCTCAAATACTGCTGCATTATACCCAGTAACAATAGGATCCGCTACAGTCCACAGTATCATCATGAGAATGGTAATTATTACAGGGATGAAACTCAGTGCAACCAAGGCTTGATCGGACCAGATCTTTCCAGGTTTTGAAAAGACTTTGAAGAAGAAGATGCGATAAATTCGTAGCAGTCTCATGAACAGAGCTGAGTAAATGAGCTGTACACCAGTTGCATTAAACCACACCTGAGCTAGACACATGGGACCCAAAATTGTCGGATTGATATCATTTGCACCTGATATCAAGCATCCTATGTAGATCATATAGCAGCCAGCAAATATGAGGATACTCAGGATGGGACTGGAGGCCTTGACCGATGGCTTATTCCAGTAGTAGATAAAGAGCACCAGGACAACTGTGGTGAAGACCAACAGAGCCCCAACAACAATGTAAGTTATGACAATAAAAGCTCGGTGGAGTAGAATCACATTTGTCTCAAAGCTATCACTTGGGATAATCTCTGGTGATAACAGGATTGTCAAATTTCCAGAGTGTGGGTTGTAATTCCCAGTATGAACCATTTCTCCCTTTCTCACATGGAAAATATCCACAGCATTCACCACCTCCCTCTCTCTGAAAGAAACGTCACCAAGCACACCAGAAAAGTGTACCGTTTTCAGGTTTTGCTCGACTAGAGTGGTTGTATGGAGTTCTTCTAATGTTAAATTGTTCATTGCCAGTGCAAATGCCCAGATGGAATCATGCAGTGCATTGGTGTATTGGTTCTCTTGTATCCCTTTAGTTTGCAGTTCCATGAGATAGTCTTGGTATGTCTGTCCTGAAACCAAGATTGTGCTGGGATTCGGCTGGAGTCTATATTGCAGTAAAAACACACCTTCAATTGCTCTGAGCATTGTTTCACTGCCACAGTTCCCTGTACTGTCCTTCAAGTCTTCAAGGCTGAGGTCATGAAAGATCCACACAAATTCAGGCCAACGAAGATTACTCTGATATGACGCGCACAGTAACTCACGAGCTTCAGATGCTGTTACAGAGGCGTATAATATTCTTGCTCTCTCTGGTAGGAGGCTCTGAACTGGAGAGGTAGGAAATGTAGGGGTCACATCTCCCAGAAGTACAACTTCAAGTTCGTCCCTGCTTTCAACTTTGGTCAAAAAGTTATCTGCAGTTGTCGTGTGTTGGATCAACTTGGTATCTCGGACCATGCTGATTCTCTTCCACTGGAAAGCAGCCATCAATTCCAGAACAGCATCATTGTAGACAGCTGAGGATGAGATCATTCGATAGAGTCGTGGATACTCTTCTTCACTGGAGAATACTGGAGAAGTGGCACCAGCTGAAATCTGGAGGAGATCTATTTCGGGCCTTCCTGCTAGTGGGGAGACAGCCTGGGTGACTGTGGAGCACACCAACCCAACCACCCCCACTATGTTCAAATCTCCACCTGTCACATGCCTCACAAAGTTTCCTAGTGCATGTTCTGCCAGATTTTGACTGCACACCTCTGCATTAGCTGGGACTAGCTCCAGCCTATAATGAGGTAGAATGTCATCTCTCAAGTTGATTTTGTTCACTGCCAGTTCTGCTGCTGCAATCATATCCTCTCCCCTGTTGTAGGGAGGCTGAGGGGGAACCCCTGCAGTTTCTCCTAGGGGTACCAGGGCCAGCAGATGGAGGGTTGGGATCTCTGCCTGTTTCTCAGCAAACACTACATTTCTAGAGTAGCTAACAACTAAAGCAACTAAAATCAGAGTTCCTAGTTTATCTCTCAGATGCTCCATTGCTTGAGTCCTATATAGCTGAGTACATAATAGCTACATGCAGCTTGTACTAGATCATTCCTCAGCTACACCTGGTAATGAATAAACAGACATGAAGACTATGCAGTGACTGAAATGTTTGTGGTGAGAAATGTTTTTAGGAAAAACCCTATACCACTTCCGCCATACATACCTATGGCTTTGTTATGGAAACATGCCCATTTATGGAAACCCCCAAAAGCAACCAAACAAAGTAGGAAAATGCCGTAATGCGTAATTACCATCCTTTTCATATTTCTGACCAGCGTTCACCACAAACTAGAAAACCTCTTTAGTGTCCAATTAGGCCGATCGACCATGAAGACAAGTTTGGCTGGTTCATCAGAAGAGCTAAACAGTTCACCTTCACTCGGCAGACAGACGGAGAATTTTATAGGTGATTTATACTCAAGTGTTTAAATGCCCCTCAGTGAGCAGGTGTACTTTTTAGTGAGCTTTTATCATGAAGTGCGTGTACACACGAAACCACTGGCCATATACACAGGTCATCTCCTGCCACCACTGACAATGCTAGTTACTCCGATGCCTCTTGCCTTAAGTAACAACACAGACACTGCTAATTTTTCATAGTACAGGACTAGGGATGCTGTCATTCTTCTGGAAAGCCATGGCAGTCATTGTAAATGTACTGTCAATCTTGTGTGTAACATCGTGTTGTAACTAACTGACTATATTCGAGTAAAACGCTCCCTCCCCACTTTATACTCAAAGTAGTGTACAAAAAGGGAGGGGGGTGGGGGGAAGGGGATATTATCACAAGTTTACAGTATACCAGATGGGTTCATGAGGTCATGGAGCCATTGCTGCCACTCCAGTTCCTCATCATCTAGCTCCATGGGAGTAGGAGGGTCTTCCACATCGGGGGGGATGAAGGAGGCTGGGGTGGGGTGGGGTGGGGTGGGAGAGAGAAGGGAGAAGAGAAGAAGAGGAAAGTGAAGAAGGCCAGTGAGGGAATATGTATGTACCTATGCAGTGAGCCTTCAGTAAAACTAACAACAAACACTCCTACATGTAATATTGAACTAAATGTATTTCCTATATATCAATGAACCACATCTCCCTAATAGATAGGCCTACAATGTAGATGTTATGCAAAGTTACCCATTGCGTGGGACGCGTTTCAGCCAATACCAGGTCTCTATGAATGCAGAACACTGGGGGACAAGCCTGAACAAGTGCATGTATCTTTTTATGTATAATGGACTGATTGAGCTAAAGGTGTAGAGCAGGATTATGTACATTCACTTCAGCTACACAAGTGCTTGCTTACAAATTGTCATGGATACTCCTGTATCAACAGACCTACCAGCTACGTACCTTCTATAGCTGAAATGGAGGTGTCAGTGAGTGGGTGCTTGGAACGGGTCCTAGTGGCAATCAAATCCTCATCCTACGGTGAAAAAAAATCACCCTATCTATACTAGCCAGTTTTCACACAGGAGACTTGACTTCAGAATACTCAAAACCCTACCACGCATGTGTCGTACTAGAAAATCACAAATCATGGAAAGGTCACTTTCACGGATTCCAGAACAGTACTTTTTGACCAAGGTCCCGTGCCTGCAGACTGTAAAAGAAACCTTTCCGCAATTTGGACCTGTTTGCATCACAGTCTTTAGCCTGAGATACTGGCTGTTGAGGGTTTTGGATTTACAATATACATGTGTAAGGTCACAATTCGTTGCACATCTATGACATGACTGCAGGTTCTACCTTGCAGTAAACAATCCCCCCCCCAACCCCCACCTCCCTTCCAAAGACAAAAGACTATCACAGCATGCAGTAAGCAAAAATGAAACTCAATTAAACATTTCCTGCAGATTACAATATGTATGCACATTAACTCTACCAACCGCTTGCTTGGAGGTAAATGATTGGTTAGCATCCTCCTGTGGCTGGGACATGTGGAACTTCATTGGGGAGAGGATGGTATCAGAGAGGGAGGCAAGCAGGGCGGCTGCTTCCTGTACAACAAGGTCCTCAGACTGTGAGACGGGTGGCTGTACGGTGGAGAGGAGAGCCGGAGTTGGGAACATGGTTGTCTGTGTGTCTGAGAGTGAGGGAGCACTGGGTGTTGTTAGGGTGCAAACATCAGAGGCTTCAGTTGTGGAGGTGAGGGTGTGTGATGTTTGTGTCACTGTGCTTGACAAAACTGGCTGGGAGGTGGAAGAGTGAGGTCCTATTTGTGGCGCTGTTGACAACACTGGTGCAGTTGACAGTGGAGGACTACTGCTTGACGTGTGTGCTTCAGTTGCAGTAGTGTCCATGGGCTGTGATACTGGTGGCGCAACCTGAGGTGCAGAGCTCGGTGACTCAGTAGGAACACTTGCTGCAATAGAAGGAATGCGCACATTGCACAATTTCACATGAACTTTATGCACTAATTAAGCACATGTGCATAAAGTAGATACCATGCCCTTTTCTCCCAATCTTCAAACAGGCCTGAGAGCGAGGCCAAATCAGGACAATTTATAACACCATTCTTCAAGAGCTAAGCTAAAGCTGATATTAGCACATACAGTTTATAGATACATTGAGCAATCACTCAAGCTGTATTGTTGATGTACTATGCAAATTGTGGGATCGATAAAAAAATTCACATACTTGTGCTTTGTGTTTTAGCATCCTGTTTCTCCTCAATCTGAGGCGCCTTGGGATCACACAATGAGGTATCTCTCCACTCTCCCTCCTCGCTCTCCTCCCCTTCGCTCTCCCCCTCACTCATATCAGTGGCAGGATTATACTCCTCATCGGAAGACTCCTCCGAGAATGTCACATCCAACAGCGGATGGCTCGCCTGCAAACACAGACACACTCATGCAAGCACACCCAGACCATCATAAGCACAGACGTAACTAGGCAGTACTTGCTATGCTTCATACAGACTATAGCTAATTAACATACTTGCTTCTTAGATGATCCAGCTTTGGTAGGGGTGACAGAAGACCTGGTCAGACATGCCTAATGAGTTAGGGAGAAATAGTCAAGTAAGCTACTGATATTTCGTATCAGATGCTCCTGCACAGAGCTCACACTTGCAACTGATATATATACCACAGAAATGAAAGTGTACTTGTAGGAAAAAAAAATTCTGCAAATGCACAACATTGACAGCCAAGGAAACAATATTGATCAGCTAGTTCACTTGTAAAACCAGTACAGGTCTGCCCCAATGGGGGCTGTAAGGAAGAACAGTCTGTTGTATGGCTATAGCAATTAATTTGCTGGAGGACTATTAAGAGAGCCACAACACAACTTTTACCTACACACATAAGTATATGTTACCCTCCCAAGGTGTGATGCATGCTGTAACAACTCACAATCTTCTCAGGGCTGACAGCTCCTCTGGCTACACTGGAAGCCACTGCCTGTCGCACATGAGAACGTGTCAGCTTAGGCTCCTGAAATATGAAAACAGAGCACACAGTATGACAGAGTAAATGTGGGTAAACACCATAGAACCGGAAGTTTCACGCTCAAAAAAAAGTATACATCTGTCAAAGCATGCACTATAACTGAATTACATTTTATCAGCTAGAACTGGATGATAGGTTAGATGCTGCTGCAGTAATACATGTATCTTCACAACTTAAGTGTGCCAGCAACTAAACCTTCATGTTTGAACTTTCCATCTCGAACTCATGTGGTATGGTTGTTAAGGTGTGTGCTATGAACGTGGTGAAAATAAAATAATGATGCTGCGATGATGCAGTGGTAGACAGTTCAAAAGTTGAAACTTGCTTCTTCTTGGGTTTTTACCAGACTTGCAAACACTTCCTCTTGGCATCTAGGAACTCTGAATATTTGAGCTTCTATAAAAAGTTGCTAGTAGGCCAACATTTCATTGCAGATGGTGCATTAGGCCACAACAAGTGTGGTGGAGGGTGTCTGGGGTCAATTCGGAACCATTTTTGCACAAATTGAGAATGAAATAGGTAAGCCAGTGCTGTAACTCCTTTGGTTATAGCTAGTTGTTAGTTGGGGAATTGCAGCCTCAGGCACCATTCTTTCCATAGCCTAAAGCAGTACTGAGGTCTTCATTATAAAACAGACATTCTAACATCTGCTATTTCTTGCTATGCCTTCAGTGCAGTAAAAGGTCTGGTGGTTGGAGCTGGTGTTGCGTCGTACATGGGGTGGACTCATTGGTGGACGTGGACTCGTTGGTGGGTATACAGTTGAACTTCCGAACAAAGGACACTTTGGGAACGAGTCTTTTGTCCTTTGTTCGGAGGTTGTCCCTATCTCGGAGGTTCAATTGTATAATCCTCAAATAATATTTCATGGACCCAAGCCTTACATAGATAAAATGAAGGAATTGGTGGACTGCTTAACAGCATCTGGACTTGCATAGGCCCTACAGCTAGACTAAATCTTAAAAACTTCTTGACAACAATGTATTATTAATCTTACTGTGTGTGAAAGTTTAGTATGGAAGTTTAGCTGTCTACATGCGTTCATGCGTATGGATGCGTGTTTATTTATAATCGCATGTGGTTAAATTCCTGATTGTCCTCAAAATGTGTGGGCGTGGTACACTTTTATAGGTGTGGTTTCCTGGATGTCAGTTATTTAGAGGCAACTTTGTATTGAAAAGTCACGTTGGGAGTTCAAATCTTGTCCGCTGTCTGGAATCAAGAAGCGTCCGCCTCTCGGAGGTTATTTATGTATTAGTACTATAGTAATTTCAATCTGTAACACAGCGTTTGTCCGCTGTAGAGAGGTTGTCCGCTTCTTGGAGGGTCCGTTATGGGAGGTTTGACTGTAGTGGTTCATACCTGCTCGTGAGCAGGCATGGTGTTTGGGAGAAGTGTTCTTGCTCAAAAAATTCAAAGGCAGCAAAGAGAATATCAGCTTCATGTGACCTAGATCACCTTCTACCTAGTAGCATACACGCAAAGTGTAGGCATCAGTTGGAGGAGAAGACAGAGCAGGAGCTGGGTAGTACTTATGTCTTCCTAGGCAGGATCTACAGCTATACCTTCCCTGGACGGCTCAGTAACATATGGAGAGCATCTCCATCGGGATCAACAAAGTGTGGGTTGAGGTCTGGGGTTTTATATTGCAACCTTTTCTTCGCCTATCATTTCAACTCACATAGGTGACAATGTCTTCCTGCCACTCTGATGAGAGTTCCCTCCCTTCCTCTTCTGCCACTCTCCTCTGGACCATTGCAAGAACACGTCGGTCCTTCAACACATGCTGGACAAACACAAGAAGTGTGGACTTGCACTTAACTAGTAATATAGCTATATACTACTGTTAATATTCCTTAGTTCATGGGTTGGTAAAAAAATAACCGGGAGAAAATAATCTGCAGTGACAAGGTATGTACACATAGTTAATAGTTACATTTCCTACACGGTAGTATAAGTTGGGAATAAAATATACATGTGCTCTTCCTCAGATTCCCATTACATTGAGTGTCTAAGCACCTGAGATCACACAAGACATTCGACTCACATGTAAGATGCTCTTCACATTAAGTACAGAGAGATTGCTTTTGGCAGCCACTTCATCCAACTGCTGGTCAATATTCCCGCCCTTCTCCACCTGCTGGTCAGTGCTCCCACCCTCCTCCACCTCTTCGTCAATATTCCCACCCTCCCCCACATGTTGATCAATATTCCCGCCCTCCTCCAACTGCTGATCAGTGCTTCCTCCCTCCTTCAAATGCTGGTCAGTGCTCCCTCTCTCCTCCAACTCCTCGTCAATATTCCCGCCCTCCTCCATCTGCTGGTCAGTGCTCCCGCCCTCCACCTGCTGGTTGCCCTCCTTCACCTGCTGGTCAATATTCCCACCCTCCTCCACCTGCTGGTCAATATTCCCGCCTTCCTCCACCTGCTGGTCAATATTCCCGTCCTCCTCCAACTGCTGGTCAGTGCTCCCGCCCTCCTTCAAATGCTGGTCAATATTCCCGCTCTCCTCCAACTGCTGGTCAATATTCCCACCCTCCTCCAACCACTGGTCAATAACCCCTCCCTCCTCCACCTGCTGGTCAATATTCCCGCCCTCCTCCAACTGCTGGTCAATATTCCCACCCTCCACCAACTGCTGGTCAACATTCCCGCCCTCCTCCAACTGCTGGTAAATATTCCCGCCCTCCTCCACCTGCTGGTCAATATTCCCTCCCCCCTCCACCTGCTGGTCAGTGCTCCTGCCCTCCTCCACCTGCTGGTCAATACTCTGGATATGTCCACCTTCCACCCCGGCTGTGCCTCCCTCTTTCTGAGTGCCCACTTCCTCCTCTTGTAGCACAATTTCTTCACGTGGAGACGTACTTCTGCTACTATGGCTGGCAGAAGAGGAGGAGGCACTGCCATCAGAACCTTCATCCTGTCTCTCTGCTTGTCCCTGTTCTGTCTGCATCATTGGTGGTGAATCCTTGCCCTCCTCCCCGGGCAATTTCAGCTTAGGTTTCGAGCTTTTTCTTTTAGATTTCTTCCCCATAGCAGTTCAGATGTTTTAAAACACTGTCAACTACTTCTTTACTTGATAAAAAGTGTGCTGGGCTGATCCTCGACTGCTGTACGTGCTTTTCTAGACCAGTGCTAATTAGATGCGCTCTCTAAATAGAGCACATTATTTGTAAGCATACACTCAGCTGGTCGGAACGTCGAGCACCCTTTGTTGTGCCGCTGGCAGTGGACCACAGCACTCACGTACACAGTGCTGACAACTGTATTAACACTGTGAGTTGCCTCTGATTCTTCAGTAGTCAGTACACTGAGTAGATGTAGTCAGAAATTCTCAGTAAAACAAAGATCAGGGAAGACGGAAGCTTGCTGTCAATGCTGACATTCGACTAAGTGGTTATCATCGGGTGATTGGAGTATCCCACACATTGTACATCCTCACGGTGAATGAGCGTATAGTTTGGCTAGTTTCTGACACTTGTGCCGCTCCTTAGAATCATGGACACTGTGCTTAAATAATATGGATATTTGGAGAGTGGCGTATCCAAGTATTTCTGTTGTTATAAATTTTCATTGATGCCAAGCATTCTTGTAGTCCAACCTCACTTAGGATGAATGGGAGACGATTGGCTGCCAAACGCCTAGCTATTGCAACAGGCACTCACAAAGCAGCTTACAGACTATGCAAGACCCTACTGCACCTTGTTGGTGCGTACATAGGGTGCAGTGGCCCAGACCTGCAATAAGTTGGTAGTTACTAGCTTGCAAGCTCAAAAACACAACTTGCAGGTCCATAGCTCAATTTACAGGTCTGAAGCTCAACTCTTAATTGGGAGCGCAATTAACAGATCTGAAATGCTTGGTTTGCATTCTGATTCTCATTCTCTATTTAACGGCATTGGGTTTGTTTTCCCTGAGGGACTTCAACATGCACACAGCTAATCTACTGCTACGTAGGTACTTATGAACTGCCACTCCACTTTGCGGCACTTGGAAGCTCCTGATTGTAACCAGTGTTGATGATCATGCATGTCAATTTCTGAAGGACAGCTGCATGAAGAGACACTACAGTCAAAGAGCTTCTATCTGTCATATGGATAAGGCCAGCCACATGACTGCACTTTGTGCACGAGATAGCAGTCCCCACCTCCCAGTCACCCCAGCACAGCTGATGAGGCCTGACAGTGGCCAAAACTTGTCCTGACATTGGCCGAAACAGTGACCTAGCTTGCATAATATCTAGGCCTGCATGCTTATTTTCTTCAGGGAGATGTGGTTCACCGATTGTTCATGTCTGTCATTCCTGAGAGTGTGGGCTGACAGGAGGAAGTGGTTTAAGGAAGCCCTCTTAGAATTGCAACAATATGCAATGATATAATTAGACAAGAGGAAAAATTCTGAGCGGTTCACCTGGGGCAAGTGTTGTCCTATAATTGCACCAATATTGATAATTCTGCTGTGGTATACATTGTTCTGCGCATACTTGGCTTCCAATAAAGAGGTTGTCAATGACAGTTGAGCATGTGGAGATGTAGTCTATCGAGCACAGTCCATAGCTACTGTGAGACGCCTAAACTACAGCTCATTTTGCAAGCTGTCACTAGAGTAAATGGTCGAGTTTTGCTATGAGTGGTATGCTTGACCTACTTATCAGGTGAATGTCTGTTACAAGTGAATGTCTGTGTAAGAGTTATTCACCTAATAAGTAGTGTTAGGTCATGTGACACTATGATACATACATGCCACAGCAAAACACAAACATTCAGTGAACCACATCTCTCTGAAAAAAAAAAAAAAGACAGACTTTAGATGTTTCACGGAGTCACCCACTGCATAGGATGTGTTTCAGGCAATACCAGGCCTAGATAGATCCATCTATTTTGAGGCTTGTGAGCTGAGAGCTGAGCTTCAGGACCGTGAATCAAACTTTGGTATGTTCATAGCCTACAGTTTGATTCATGGTCCTGAAGCCCGGCCCTCAACTCATAAGTCTTAATTCACAAATCTGTCTGTGTCACGAGTCTGAAATTTGAGGCTTGTGAGTTGAGAACCGAACTTCAGGCCTGTGAATCTAACTTGGGTGTATTAAATGGGCTATGAACCCAACTTACTGCATTTCAGTACGACAGAACGCTAGGCAGGGAGGATGGTTCCTCACTTGATACAACACTCTCTGATATCATACACAGATGAGAAGGCTTCTGTGTGTGTCAGATCATATGATTAGTATGTTGCCTTTGATTGTGCAATTCCTTCCTAGTGAAACTTGGTATGTTCACTTCCTGGTTGATGTGTGCACACACTGACTGTTATAACCAAAGTGCTCTACTTCCACCTCAGAGAGTGACTGATGAGTGTGCCTGGACTGGACGGTGCAGTGCAGCTGGTGGGGGTGGGGGAGATGGGGGGTGAAGGGCCTCCTGTTCTCCTCCATCCCGAGGAGGGGGGGGATAAGCACCCGGGGACATCCAGAGAGTCACCACACCTCAGGTGAGTATGACACAGACTTACATAGCTGCTGGAAACTGTAATACTGGAGCCCATGACTCAAGACCTGCTGAAAGCAATAACCCTGTAACTATGCTGTCATCCAAAGATAAGGTTTGACTTCACCAAGCCGAGTATCGTGTTGATTTTAGTAGCTGTACACTGTGTTCAACAGTGCGTAGAGGTAGTGTAGTAATGGCCTTAGACAATGGGAAACACTTCAACACCTTCTGCGTTAATGTGGAGTGGAGTGTCGTCTCTTTTTCTTAAGTAAACACGACCATTAGAGCTCCATCTTCCACAAACCATTCACCATCTAGTTTGTGCTTACCTAGTATACAATCATCGTTTACTTACATAACCCAAATCCACAGTGTGTGATTGGAGAGGAAACTTACAAATATGTGTCCACTGTAAAAATGTCTTCGTGGGTTAGCTAAATGAAACGGCTATGAAATGATTTAGGGACCACATATAAGCATGAACAAGCAATGAACTGCATCTCCCTGACAAAAGGCAGGCCTACATAAATACAGCGTACTTGTGTCTCACCATACACATTGAGTTTGTGTCCGCACACACACACACACACACACACACACACACACACACACACACACACACACACACACACACACACACACCTACAGGTTTGAGATAGAGGATGTTGAGGAGTCTCCTGCAACCACTGACCCGCAGCGGTCCCTCACCAGCAATGCAGATGTCACCTTTGGTTACAATACAGCAGAAGCTCTACCAATGACAGTGTACTATCGCCATGCTACTGAAGATGATGGTCGGCCCCGCCCCTCCCTGGAGTACCTTCGTGAGGGGAGGATTGAGCTACCCATACCAGGGGAGGGTGAGGTGAGTGAGGGGGGAGGTGAATAGGGGAGGGAGGGTGAAGTGAGTGAAGGTGAGGTGAGTGAGGGTGAAATGAGTGAGGAGGGATGAGGTGAGTGAGGGGGGGAGGTGAGGAGGGGAGGGAGGGTGAAGTGAGTGAGTGAGGGGGGAGGTGAGTGGAGTGTCGTGAGAGGAGGGGGGGAGGGAGGGTGGTGGTGAGTGGGAACAAGGCTGGGGGATTAAGGTCAGTGGAGTGTCATGGCATGAGGGGAAGTGAGGTGAGTGTCATGGCAAGAGGGGAAGTGAGGTGAGTGTCATGGCAAGAGGGGAAGTGAGGTGAGTGTCATGGCATGAGGGAAGGGTACAGCTATAACCATGCCATGATGTATTAGCCATGCATGTATGATGGATGTAATAATAATTTTATCCCTATTGGTCCTAGAATTCTCCTGTAAATTGGAGACCGTGATAGTCCCAATAGCATCATTAAACACATACTGTACATTATGTACATATCACGACATGCAACACTTAACAACCTAAATATACATATAATTTACCAGTAGCTTGTATGTGAAATGTAGTCAGCTGACCTCCATTAGGCCATGTACATGTGCTGTTATACCATATGTCACTACTAGGACCCCCCCACACACACTGTTACTAAAAGTACTCAACTCTAAACCCCATTGTCCAGACACTAAATGAGAGTGTCACTACCATAGTAGGTGTAACAAGATCAGGCTGACCATGTTGATACGCACATGTGCCCACACACACACACACACACACACACACAC